>CM035415.1:179631225-180231225 GCA_020310875.1 Ceratopteris richardii | reverse complement strand
TCTAATAGGCAAACTGGCAATAGCTTTAGCTCGGCTAGATTGGACAGGTGCTATGCTAATTCTGTATTTTTTCAAAGCTGTTGGGATATTAATGCGAATGTCGATGGTTATCTCATGCTGTCTGATCATAAACCCTTATGATTGACCTTTAGGAAAGGGAACCCGTCCTATAGAGCTGGTTGGCCTCATTTAGATCATAACTTGTTGAGACTTCCCTGCATCTTGACTAAGACCAAAGATATTTTTACCTACCATTTTAGCACTCAAGCCTCCCCTTCCAAAGCCTGGGAGCTTGCTGTTAAGGACATTCATTCCTTTTTCTCGCACTTTAAGAAGCAGGCTAGGATTATAAGGGCTCATCGTAGAGAATCCCTTTTGAATAAACTTACGTCCCTTGAGGTTAACTCTCAGGATTACCTTGAGGTGTCTTTGAGATTGTGTAAAGAGAGGTATCTGGAAGCTAGACACTCTCTAGCCCTATCTAAAGATTTCTGGAGTGAGAACATGGATCAGAATAATAAGCACATGTTTTCTTTGATGAAGAAAAGGAAGATAAGGGATTTTGTTCCTCATATTAAAAAGATGGATGGTGGTTTTACCTATAACACTAAGGAGGTTGTTCAAGAAGCCAAAAGCTTCTTTATGAATGTTTTCTCTGTGCCTCCCAAGTGTGGGGAGGACATCTAAAGGGCTAGAGCCAATATTGCCATCAAAAGGAAAAAATGATTCCTAAATGCCTGGTTCCCCTCCTAGACCTGCCCCTCACTACTCGTGAGATCAAAGAAACCATTCATAAATTGAAACCCTATAAATCCCCAGGCATTGATGGGTTGACTAATGAGTTCTTTCTGATTTTGAATGATTTTCTCACTCCACTCATTCTTTTAATTTGGGAAGTCGTGTCTAGTAAAGGAGACCTCCCTAGTCAAATAAACACAGGGGTGATTTGGCTTATCCATAAGAGAGGCTCTAAAGATGACCTTCATAATTAGAGGCCTAATACTTGTTGTTCGAGATTCACTCACTAATTATGCATGCAGACATAAAGACAAAGGAAAGCAGACAGAAAAACCAAAGCCTTAGTGAAGGGACAAATTCACGCTTGTAACATAGAGCGTAGAATTAGAGTTAGTTGAAACCGGGATCAGAAAATGTATATAAGAGAGAGAGCGCATAGATGAGATGGATCATATAGGTGAGAGATAGAAGACGCCAGAGATCACGTATGTAGAGATTAATAATAGAATCTGAAATGTCGGGTATTCATCTGAGAGAGATGGTAAGGAATAACTACTCAGAGTAGGAGAGTTTTCCATAGCTATGAGCAAAGGGATGCCAAGCTATTTTGTACACATCTTCTCTAATAGAAAACACATGTTCATGTGGAAGATTGAGCACATTCTTCATATGTGAAGAAATCTGAGAATTTTTCATTTACTGTGAAAGTTAGTTAACAGTTACAGTTTTCTCAGTAAATATTTTTTCCGTACTTCTCTGAGCTGGATCTCAAAGTACAGTGTAAAGTTTTGTAAGAGAGATAGCTTATCTTGTAGCTATAATTCTCTACTATCAGTTGATCAAAGATTTCGGTGAAATAGACATGTATATACAGTACAAAGTCTGACCGGAAAAAGACATTTAGAACTGGTGAAGTTTTTTCTTAAACTTCAGATAGAGTTCATTCAGTGAAGGAATTTCATGTATCACTTCCTTACTTCATGTATAAACACTTGAAGTAACTACAAACAAAATTGTAGTTGATTACGGTAACATTCCCGTAAGATTATGGTGACACTTTGGTAACATTTCAGTGAAGTTCCGGTGGAATTTTGGTGAGTTGAAAACTCAATTTTAGCAAAGTTAATTGACACAAAGGTTGTTTAACTGTAAGCAAACACAGTAGTGTAAAGTCTGAAGTAAGTCAATTCAGAATTGAAGCTAGAACGAAACATGAAGCTTTCTATAAGGTGAATTTTCGGTGTTCACTAAATACAGTTATAAAGTTTTCAGTTTCAGAAGTTTGCTAAGCTATCGATGATTATAGAGGTGTTCTAAATCACTTTAGTTTAATTTCTCTAGTTTAAGCGAACTCCACGACAACGCTGCACTAATAGTGGTATTAGAGCTATAACTCCTTTGGTGGTCGTAGTTATAGTATTATTAGTGGTATCAGAGCAGGTTAGTTCCATGCACGGTACCAGAACAAGAAAAGGTTCTGAAGAGTAGAAATGGTTTCTCAAAAGAAGAAACGGAAAGAGAATTTGAAGAATTCTCATAAAGAAAGGTGAATGTTGAAGAGATCAATGACAAACGGCATTAAGAAGTATTCCGAAGTCATTCTCAAGGTAAAGGTTTACAAAAGGTAAAATCCTTTAACGTTACACTCACCGGAAGTAACAGAAACAAGAAGATTATGGCAGATCATATCTCAATTGATAAATTGGACAGAGATAACTATCCCGCATGGGTAATGCGAATGGAAGCTTTACTTATGAGTAAAGACTTAATGAAATATGTTACAAGAGAAGAAAAGAATCCGACTTTAGAAGATGACACTCAACCGGAAAAAGAAGAGTTAGAAGCCTTGAAGTTGTGGCAGAAGAAAGATGCAACGACAAGAGCGTATATTTACAATACTATCACAGATCATCTATTACCGCACATTAGAGGTCTGGAGAGAGTAGAAGACATATGGAGAGCATTAGAAGATCACTTCCAAAATACGAAGAAAGCTAGAAAGGCTAGCTTATGGTCAGAGTTCACAACATTCAAGAAAAAGCAAAGTCAAGGCATTAGTGATTATGTCACTAAGATGAAGGACTTGGCAGATAGTCTTGGATCGATTGGTGAAGACATAGAAGACCACAGGTTAATAGCACAAGTGCTTACAGGTTTGAGAGGAGATGAAAGGTGGAAACCTTTCGTACTCTCAACTGAACTTTCTTTAAATCATTTTGTACGAGATTTAAATCAGTTGCTTGGACTAATGCTAACGTTTGAGCAAGATTTGAAGACAGACGGAGATAAAGGACATAGTTCTACAATGTACGCAAAGAACAAGAAGAAAGGTGATAAAGGTAAAGAAAAAGATGAAGAAGAAGTGACTGCTCAAGCAAATTATGCAAGAGGAAGAGGTAACATCAGGAAAAGAGGTAAAGGAAGAGGCAATCAGACTAGTAACAAGAAGGCTTGTTGGATCTGTGGACTAAGCAATCACTTGGCTCATGATTGCTGGCATAATTCCCAAGGATCAAGTCAGAATCAGAATAACAATAGCAGAGGCAGAAGTGGAAGATATCAAAGAGGAAGACAAAGCCAAAGAGGCGGATATGGTAGAGGTGGAGCAAGGAGTTGGGGACAGAATCAGTCTCACAACACTACCTACTCCAATTATGCGAATGATACACAGAATGATTTTCATACGACACTGATGATGAACTCGATAAGTACATCAGAAAATGAAGACCTCAAGGTATTCTATATTGACTCTGGTTGTTCAAATCATTTGTCAAGAAATATAGAATTATTGTCAGAACTTGAAGGAGGTATTTTAAATCATACACTACAGACAGGTGATAATACAAAACATAATGTAAGGTCAATTGGAAAGGTAAAATGTAAGAATGGAGCTGACCTACTAACAAATGTTTTGTATGTTCCAACAATCCCGAAGAATCTGATCAGTGTGGGATAGATAGTAGAAAAAGGTTTTCAAGTCAGGTTTACAAATGAAGGAGTATTTGTTGAAGATCCAGAGAAACAATACAAACAAATTGTTCAAGGTAAAAAGGAAGGTAGACTTTTTACTCTGAAAGTACAAGGGAATTTTGGTCAAGCCTTGATCACACATGGTGATTTTAATTTACAGAATTGGACCTCTAGCATAAGAGGCTAGAACATTTTAATGAAAAAGGAATCAAAACTATGGTGGAGAAATAATCCGTGAGAGGATTACCAAATATGAAGAATCAACATATGATTCACAAGTGCAAAGCTTGTCAGATGGGAAAAGCCCACAGGTTACCATTTCAGAAAAATGGTTACAAACATGATGGTGTGTTAGAGCTTACACATACAGATGTATGGGGGCTGACAAAAGAAGGATCTATCAGCGGATCAAGGTACTACGTTCTTTTCATTGATGATGCAACAAGATGGATAACTCTTTATGTTTTAAAAGAGAAGTCAGAAGTGTTTGGAGCTTTCAGACATTTTCATGCATATGCTGAAAGACTTACAAGACAGAAACTCAAAAGACTAAGGTCTGATGGAGGAGGAGAATATTTTTCTCGAGAGTTCAATGATTATCAGTGGAATGCAGGTATCAAAAGAGAAATAACTTGCAGGTATACACCGCAACAAAATGGAGTAGCAAAAAGAAGAAACCGAACTCTAATTGAGTTTGCAAGAGCAATGCTAAAGGAGAAGAATTATCCATATTATCTTTGGGCTGAGGCTGTAAATACAGCAACACACCTGGTAAACAGATTACCATGTACAACTTTAAATGGGATGACCCCTTATGAAGCTTGGTGGGGCAAGAAACCAACACTTGATCATTGCAAAGTGTTTGGATCAGTTGCCTATGCTTATGTGCCATCACAGTTGAGACATAAGCTTGAACCAAAAGCAAAAGAATATGTGTTCATTGGATATGATGAAAAACAGATGGGTTACAGGTTATGGAGTCCTCTAACCAAACAGTTTACTGTTTCTAGAGATGTAACATTTGATGAAGGAAAGAGCTGGTATACAGATAAAGAGCACAATGTTGAAACATTTGAAGAAGAGATAAGAAGAAAAGAAAAAGGTAAATCACATATGCAGGTGAATGGAGATGAAGATCATATGCAGGCAAGTACGTCCAGGATCAGGTCAGGTATGAGAAATGAAGATGAATAGAGATTTGATGAAGATGTGTATTCGAATACACATGAAGAATATGAGTTAAGAAGGTCAAACAGGGTAAGAAAACAACCAACAAGGTATTCCTATGACACTTCTTATTTGACTCAGAAAAACTATGCTTACTTAATAAAGGAAGATGAAGAACCTCAGAATTACGGTGAAGCAAAAGGTAAGAAACAATGGGAAGAAGCAATGAAGGAGGAGTTTAATGCTCTAGAGGAGAACAAGACTTGGGAACTTGTTCCAAAACCAAATGGTAAGAAAGTGATTGGAAATAAATGGGTTTATAAAGTTAAGAAACTTGCAGATGGAAGGATAGTCAGATACAAAGCTAGACTGGTTGTCAAAGGCTATGTTCAGACACATGGCGTAGACTATGATGAGACATTTAGTCCGGTGGCAAAGATATCAACCATAAGGACAGTGATTGCTATAGCAGCATCAAAAGGATGGAAGCTAAGTCAGCTGGATATAAAGAATGCATTTCTGAATGGATATATATCAGATGAAGTCTACATGGAACAACCTAAAGGGTTTGTAAGTTCTAGTTACCCAAATCATGTGTGTAGATTAAGAAGAGCTTTATATGGATTGAAGCAAGCTCCAAGAGCTTGGAATTACAGACTTGTAAAGTATCTCAATGATCTTGCATACCAAAGTTCAAAGGCAGATGCAAGTCTACTCATCAAGAGAACAGATGAAGGTATGATCTACATTTGTATTTATGTAGATGACATAATAATCATAGGAACCTCAGATGAAGGAATCAAAGAGGTAAAAAGATTACTTGAAAAAGAGTTCAAGATCAGTGATCTAGGAAAGTTATCATACTTTCTTGGAATGGAAGTCACATATACAGATCATGTGTATATGTTTCGCAAGAAAGGTATCTCCTAAACTTACTGAAGAAGTTTAATATGGAGAATTGCAGAGAAGCTTCAACACCGCATGAAGTAAATCACAAACTCAGCAAATATAGTGGTGTAGAGTTTAAAGATATGAGGAAGTATCAGTCATCAGTGGGAAGCTTAATTTATGCTACAATAACAAGACCGGATCTCAGTTATGCAGTGGGAGTTCTTTCACAGTTTATGCATTGTCCGAAGGATCAACATTGGGTTGCAAGACAAAGAGTTCTTAGATATATCAAAAGAACTATAAAAGAAGGATTATATTATCCTTTTACATCAGATATAAAGCTGAGAGCATACAGTGACTCAGATTGGGCAGGAAGTCAAGATGACAGAAGATCAACACATGGGTACATGATATACCTAGGAGATAAGCTTGTAAGTTGATGTTCAAAGAAGCAACACACAGTGGCTTTATCGTCAACAGAAGCAGAATATAAAGGAATTGTAGAAGCAACTAAAGAAGTGATATGTATGCAGACCTTGTTCAAAAGCATGGGTATTGATCAAGGTATACCTATCATACATGGAGACAATATGAGCTCGTTGTATCTTGCAGCAAATCCAGTATTTCATGCAAGAACAAAACACATAGAGATTCAATATCATTTCCTAAGAGAAAAGGTAATGGAGAAGGAGATTGAAATAGTGTTCACTCCTATGAAAGATCAGATAGCAGATATACTGACAAAGAGCTTGGATGGAATAAAGACAAGCAGATTCAAAGAAATGGCAGGGATAAAAGAAAAGAAGGATATATGAAGACCGGAAAATGAAAATTAGTGATTGAGGGGGAGCTGTTGGAGATTCACTCACTAATTATGCATGCAGACATAAAGACAAAGGAAAGCAGACAGAAAAACCAAAGCCTTAGTGAAGGGACAAATTCACACTTGTAACATACAGCGTAGAATAAGAGTTAGTTGAAACCGGGATCAGAAAATGTATATAAGAGAGAGAGCGCATAGATGAGATGGATCATATAGGTGAGAGATAGAAGACGCCAGAGATCGCGTATGTAGAGATGAATAACAGAATCTAAAATGTCGGGTATTCATCTGAGAGAGATGGTAAGGAATAACTAATCAGAGTAGGAGAGTTTTCCATAGCTATGAGCAAAGTGAGGCCAAGCTATTTTGTACACATCTTCTCTAATAGAAAACACATGTTCATGTGGAAGATTGAGCACATTCTTCATATGTGAAGAAATCTAAGAATTTTTCATGTTACTGTGAAAGTTAGTTAACAGTTACAGTTTTCTCAGTAAATATTTTTCCGGTACTTCTCTGAGTTGGATCTCGAAGTACAGTGTAAAGTTTTGTAAGAGAGATAGCTTACCTTGTAGCTATAATTCTCTACTATCAGTTGATCAAAGATTTCAGTGAAATGGACATGTATATACAGTACAAAGTCTGACAGGAAAAAGACATTTAGAACTAGTGAAGTTTTTTCTTAAACTTCAGATAGAGTTCATTCAGTGAAGGAAGTTCATGTACCACTTCCTTACTTCATGCATAAACACCTGAAGTAACTACAAACAAAATTGCAGTTGATTACGGTAACATTCCGGTAAGATTATCGTGACAGTCTGGTAACATTTCAGTGAAGTTCCGGTGGAATTTTGGGGAGTTGAAAACTCAGTTTTAGCAAAGTTAATTGACGCAAAGGTTGTTTAACTATAAGCAAACACAGTAGTGTAAAGTCTGAAGTAAGTCAGTTCAGAATTGAAGCTAGAACGAAACATGAAGCTTTCTATAAGGTGAATTTTCGGTGTTCACTAAATATAGTTATAAAGTTTTCAGTTTCAGAAGTTTGCTAAGCTATTGATGATTATAGAGGTGTTCTAAATCACTTTAGTTTAGTTTCTGTGGTGTAAGCAAATCCCGCAATAACGCTGCACTAACAGTGGTATCAGAGCTATAACTCCTTTAGTGGTCGTAGTTATAGTATTATCACTTGTTTGAACTCTATTTACAGAATTTTAGCTTCTACCTTGGCAAGAAGGCTTAGTCCTCTGATGTCTCCCTTCATTCTTCCTGAACAGAAAGGTTCCATAAAAGGAAGATATATTCTCGATGCTATTATTTCCCTGTGGGAGGGTATGGACTATGCTAGGGAAAAAAACCAAGACTTCTACTTCCTCAAGATTGATTTTGATAAAGCCTATGATAGAATAGAGTGGGATTTTATTCTCCAATCCTTCTATGATCTGGGTCTTGGTAGAAAATTTATTAGGTATGTTAGCACTCTATTTGGCAATGCTTACTCTAGGGTCTCCATCAACCGTCAACTTTTGGACCCCTTCAAACTCACTAGATCTATTAGGCAAGGTTGCCCTCTGGCTCCCCTCCTTTTTGCTATTGCTAGTGATGCTTTATGTTGGCTTGTGAAAGATGGGATGGATAGTGGTCACATAAAGGGTATCTCCGTCCCTAATGCTTCTTCTCAGTTGTGCTTGCAGTTATTTGTTGATGATACTAACCTTGTTTTAAATGCTGACAACGATTCTCTTAATGCTTTCTTGAATTATCTTAACCTTTTTTGTTTGGCTAGTGGCTCTCAGGTAAATCACGCTAAAATTGGTTTCAAGGCTTCAAATCACCAAGTGCTTGACTGTATCACCAAGATGTGATGCAATGTTATCAAAGACGGGGAAATTTTCAGACTGTTTGGAATTCCCATGGGGTTGAATGTAACTTCTACCCAAAAATGGGAATGGATCTGTGATAAATTCAAAAGCATGGTCTTGTGGTATGATGTGAACAACTCCCTCCCTCACAGAACCTTCATCTTAAACACCTACCTTCTCCCCATGTTGGTTTATTTCTTGTCCTGTTGGTCTCTGTCCAAAAAACAACTTGAACAGGTTAACACTATGGCCAAAAGGTTTCTTTGGGGTGGTTCTGCCAGCCATAAAAAAATAGTGAAGGTCTCTTGGGACACTTGTTGTCTGCCTAAAGCCCAAGGGGGGTTAGGTATCATGTGCCCAAAAAAAATGGCCGCTGTCGTCGGGTTTCATGAAAGGAGGGAGAATGTAAATGAAGGGCATAATTTGGATATGCCCATCACCACACACATGCTCTTGGGAATTCTTTTGTGCGAATTCAAGGATCATAAAATTTAGTTCTTAATAAAGTAATCCAGCTTTGCAACACTTTGAGATGAGTGTTCTTTGGAAATCTCTATATGTTTCATGTATTAAAATAGTTCTCTTCATAGTTGACCACTTATGTGCATTTCAGTCACATTTTTGACGTGCTTAAGATATACAAAATTTTTCTCTAAATCCTCTTTTCTTTTTCACGTTGATGTTAATAGGTAATGTATTTCCTTTCTTCGTTATATTTTGTCCTTGAGAAACAAAAAAAAAAAGAATTTTCTTTGCAATAGCTTATGTTGTTACGATCAGACTTTGACTTAGTGTGGTTAATAAGTATGACCTCTGGGCTCCTTGTACAGGAATGATTTTTCACAAGGATGAATAAAACTGCACACAACTCTCTTAACATAATATGCAACAAAGAAGCCAAAAGTGCAGTGCAAACACATTGTTCAGTCAGTGATTTACCCTGTCAACTCATTCAATTATTTAGGCTGTACTCAGCGGGTAAGGAAATAAGAATACTATCATATCCATCGAGTCGACACCGAAACATGTATTACCGAGTCACATGATCATTCCCTTCTATAAGTATGATCAAGGCAATTCACAATTCAAAATCTCTTAATATGAGATGTGACATAGAGGTGTTATATATATACAAAATAATTCAGACAGTCCATTCACAAGATAAAATTCACCCGCATTTAATATTGAAAATTTTCTTTACGATTCAAAACATTGAGCCCTTTTTGCAAACAGAGAAAGAGAAACTTTATTATTTGAGAAAACACACACATCACAATTCTTGTTGCAATAAAATCTCAAGAAATAGTAGCGCCAACTTCTTTTATAGTCACAATTTTTTTCTCATAGGTAAACCTGTTTATAATCGATTCTCCATCATTCATAACTACTGGATTATATAGTCTCTCTGTTTCTAATCTGATTTACAGAGGTCAAAGTGGTCATTGTGCCTGGTAATGCCAATAATTAAGATGAACAGCCAACGTCATAGATCTTGATGGAAGCGGCATAGCATGAACCAAATGATATTCTAAAAAAAAAAAAACTAATCAAGATCGTTCAGAACAACAATGCAGATGTCAGAAGTGGTAGTAAGTGCATAATGGATTTCAGTATGGCAGATCATATTAGAGTGCGGATCACATCAGTAATGAAAGTACAACTTCATTAGCGGAATAAACAATACCTCATCAAATTTATCATATGATCATGCACAGTAATAACAGCTTACGGATTTCCGTTGTTCCTCCACAGACAATTGAGCATCCAATACCTCCCTTGGAATCATCAACGAGCTGCAAAGTCCTTCCACAATCGCGAACTGCGCCAGGATTCCACATGTACTTTGACCCTTCCCTCTATTTTTCAGCATCAAGATCTCCACCCGACAGAGCTTTTCTATGCACAGTTACCCCAGTTTTCAAGCTTCATATTGAAAGCTTAACAGTATATCTAAAACATCTTCAGAAATGTCCTCATTGTATATCCTTTATGCTTGAGCTCCTTTCGTCCTTTGCAGCCGTGCCTCATGGAGCATAAACAAAGAAGACATCAATGTCGTAGGTTCCTCGGCATCATACTCTGGAAGGAGTACTTGAACTTATTCTTATTCTTCAGCACCCATGAAACACATATGCAATATTCTCGTATCCTTTGTCCACGACTAAACAGCTTCATATCTGCTTGCTTCCTCTTTGATACCGTCACTTTTCATTGTCGTTTTGCCCACTTCTCTTGATCATCCATCAGAAGACACGTTCTTTCTTCAACATTTGATCCTCCTCTATCCAAAGTTTTTGAGAACACCTAAGTACCACAGATTATCCTCATCATCCTTCCTTTAATTTCATGGTGGTTATGGTTGAATTGCCGACGTCATCTCCCATCATCGAACAGTTCTGTCAGACATCCAACGCAGCAAAGTACAAATGAAAACTCCCCGCAATAGTCAGCAGCACCCCTTCATTCATGCTTTCCCTCCAACTCTCTGCGCTCTCTTTTTTCTCCTTTTTTCCGTGGCTGCGCCCGTAGCCTCTCCCCTATCTGCAACACTAAATTGGAACTCTCCTGTGATCCGCGTGCCTCCCCTCAGAAATTGATGATCAAGAATAATATGCCGAGCTCACTCCAGCCCCCCCCGTAAATTATGCTCTTTTTCCCATCCTTTAGCTGTCTTCTCTACCTCCTCCTCTGATATGAAGGACGACCCCTCTCCCAGATCTGAAGGACGACAACTATCTCATCAAAAGGATGGCCCTTCACCTGATGCGCCTCTGCATATATGTCCTCTTCGAGAAAATGCGTGCCCCCCCTTTCTGCATGCGCCTCCCTTCCTTCCTCCCCCCGAGATGCTAATCGAAATGTTGTCGCCCCCTTTTTATCCACGTTGCATCACTAAATTAGTAGTATCTCTGCGAATCCTCTCGCCACACACATAGTGTTCAACCCGAGTATATTTTGAGGACCTAGGAGCATTTTGATGCTCATAATGCTTTGCAAATTAGTAGTATGTACCATCTCCTCCTTCCCATATTCTCCAAGCTAAGACACACTCTCTTGGGTGAACAAAAAGGGGAATCTGCTCACAAACCTTCCAATTTCATATCCTGCTTTCAACGCATTAACATGTGAGGATGCCTTGATCATTGAAGCAAAAGTGGTTGGCTTCGAATCTTGACCACATCCACCCCCTCTCAACCTGTACATCCTCCGGATGTGCCACCATCGATCTCGGTATCTGCAAATCATCGTGAAAGTTCAAGTGCACGGTTTAAAACAAATGTGCCTATGCACGGCCATGTAATGAGCCCTACATATGCATACTCTAAGTGCATAAAAACAACATGGTGCAAATAGGGGAGGTATTAGGAATTCGGTGTTGAGGATGTACACTCAAATTGAACTCACATTTTCATCATGGATATACAATTCAATACAAGTGCAATCACTCGTGCAACTATGAGTTTTAACCAAAATATTACTCGTGCTCTTTACATTTCATTTATGCATGTGTTAGGTGCATGAAGGGAAACAAAATGGTGCAAAAATATCAAGGTTTTATGGTATCTAAGCAACGCTCACATCACTCACAACTCCACTCTCTTACAGATGCAATCACTCTCCCTTACTCAGAATTATTCTCTCTTATCACTCAAAACTTGCTTTATTATTTTTCAATGATATTTACCTATCTAATTGTGCAGATGGACGTGCTTCTACGGAATTTCAAAGACGTGTTTCTATATATTTTTACATGCATATTTGGCATGCAATGCATCTCAAAAATGGTGCAAAGAAAAGACCAGGGTTAAAGCACGATAGCTAATGAAAAAGATTTTCACGGCTTTGTTCTTGAGTCATCATATCTGTTGGCTTCGCTTGATCATTCCTGCACTCATAGAAACTAAACAAACCATGAGAAACATCAAATCATATGACACAGTATGTACATGCAATCCATGAAAGAACTTCGGGAAACCATTTGCAGTAAACCATAAAGATGTAATTTGAAAGTGGTTGCCTCCTGCACAATCCATCAAACTCCTAGATCTCCAATTAGCTCCATATCAACACCTGTTCTTATAAACTCAGAAAACACATTAGTAGCATCATATTCAAAAAGATTATTTTGAAAAATTTTCATTTTCTTGAGAGCTAGATGCATTTTCTTGCTCTATTTATTTATGCATTTATTTGTTTATTTATTTATTTATTTATTTTTATATTTGCTTTTATCCATCTTAAAAAATCAAAACATAATTATTAAGTATTTACATAATTATATTTACAAAAGTCACTTTTGAATTTCTTGTGAATACGAGAAATTCCTTTCCAATACATTTTCACAAATAAATTCTCCAAAGAAGGTATGTTTAAAAACAAGCCATCTTTGAATTGCACCAATCAGTGTTGCATTCATAAATACAGTAAATATGTATACAAGCCACCTTTTTTGCTTGTCTACCTCTTGGCAGCTTGTTTGGTCTTTGTAACTCTCAGAGAATTTGGATATCCATATTTCAATTATCTGAGCATGAGTATCTTTATTTATGATTCTTTCAAATTCATCATGTGCAGAGTCATGAATACATGTATATGAAGTTTGAAATTTGCATATGTCTGATTCATAATTGAAATTTTCTTGTAAGCATGTATTTTCTTTTATTTCATGCTTGAGATCATTTATAGGAGTTTTATCCCTTTCAATATCTTCTATCATGCCTTCATCACCGTTAAGATGAGGTTTTTGAATAGAATCATTTGAATCCCACTTCAAATGGAAGTGTTCATCATACTCAGACATCAAGACACAGTCATCTTTATTCTCCATGGCAAAATCATTCCTTTCTGACTGAGTTTCGGAAATTATGAAGTCTGCTTCTTTCTCCAATCTTTCCAGGAACTCTTCATCATTGTCTTTTTCCAGATTCATTTGCCCATTTTCATGAAGAGACTCGATATCACTGAATCCAAGAAAGTCTTCATCTTCAATATCACTAGAGACTTTCTTATCAAGATCAAACTCATCAAAATTTTTACACCTTATAGGACAGTGCATGTAGATTGACGGGAACTCAACTTCTTTATTCAAGATCCCATCATAGAATTCTTCATATCTCTCAATCATTTCTTGCTCATTCTCTTCAGAGGATGTACTTAGTCCACCTTCTTCAAGCATTGATTCTTCAATCACTGATTCTTGCTCAAGAATCTCATCATGTATGAGAATCTCAACATACGCATTCAAATCAACTTGAGCTTCATCGTTGCAATTGTTTGACTCAATAGTTTTACATTGGATATCCTTCAATGCTATACACGCATCTGATTTATCATATGTCACAATAAACATTTCATCTGCCACTTTATGCTCAATTTCTTCAACGTGTGGACTCAACTCAACATGATTATTTTTGACATACATATCAGTGTTCAGAGGAATGATCAATGGTATTTTCTCATCCTCCTCATGTTCATTCATATTTCTCTCTTCATGGAACGTGGCATCATTTACATACATATCATTATTTTGAACTCCATCCAACTTATCCTCTTTTTTATGTGTAGGATCTTTGTCCAATGTGACATCGCTCAAAAGAATATCAATATCTTGATCTTGATCTAGACTATCGGTAGGATTAGGATCATGCTTATCACCATCGCCAAACATATCACTATCTAGAGGACTTATCATTTGTACATCCTCTAGATTAGCATCATACTCATCTTCGTCATCACACATTTCAATCTCTAGAGGACTCATTATTTGCATGTCCTCCTTCATATAAGTAAGTTCGTTTTCTTGCATCTCTGTATGCATGTATAATACGGATTCCTGCATATCCATTTTCTTATCCATCGGATCTTCAATTGGCAGGTCCTTAGATTCAACATCATGTTCCATGGGAGTTCCTTCATGTATTTCAGTCATTAGATCAGAAGTTCTATCCGAATCTTGTGTTAGAAAAGGATCATCACCATCAAGTGACATCCAATCATACTCCACATCTTGCCCGATGTCACCATGTAAGGATGCATCTCGAGCTCGATCTTCAGACATATTTATTAGGTTCTCTATTTGTATCTCATCTTTTATCTCCATTTGGTCACCTATGAGCCTTCTAGATATCTCTATCTCTTTGTTTGCATCTTGATATGTTTCTTGATTTGTTTGATTATCTTTTATTCGATGTGAGGAGTTTATCGGAGTAGAGGAAGCTTCATCTTGATTTCTTGTTGGGTTTTGTTGGTTTTTGTTTTGTTTTATGTTTGTTGTTTGTTTGGTTTGATGTTGGTTTAGTTTGGTTTGATTTTGATTAGCTTCCACTTGCTCTTTTAATCCTCCCATCTTCGGGCTTTGTCCACTTATGGCACCTAAAGATATAATCATTGTAAAGAAGTCTAGGGGCTCTTGGCACCTTGTAACCTTTGAGGTTACATCAATCGCACTTTTAGAAGTTTCTTCATATTTCTCATCATCACTATGGATATCAAGCCCATGCATATTTACTTCATGCCCAAATGGGGTCTCTACAACCTCATGGACTTGAACATTATCCACGATTGGTAAAATGCTTGGAACATGGTTATAATTTTCATCTGTTTGAAGATCTGTTCTCCAATCATTTAAAAATTTCTCTATTGTTTGTTGTTTCTTTACGTATTTCATCACAGCTTCATGGACGAGCATCCAATCCTCTGTGAGTCCTGAGTCGCAGTCTATATCTTGTAGAAGTGGAATTAACTCCTCTCGGGCATTAACATCGATTGTTCGAAGAAACAACAAAACCCTTTCATAACTTATGCACCTCTTATCGTGCTCAGAAAGATCATCATATTGTCGCTCAAACTCTTCTTTGATCTCAAGAATTGGTTGGTCTTTGGGCATATGAACCCACCTGAGGAAAGATCTACGAGTTACTTTATCAAGATCCTCTAGCATAAACTGCTTGAGGAGTGTCGCTTTGTATTGGGACCATGTCGTTTGATTTATTCGCATTATTTGGTCTCGCACGTCGTAATCCGACACATAGATAAAGTTTTCACATAATTCTTTTTCCGTCATCGGACTTAATCCGACACCTAGATATTTGGCCTCGAGTTCATATTCTTTGCAGAATTTTGAGACATTCTTTCCATTGAAAAAGCCACACCGATTGACTAGGCGTTCATGAAGTGATTGGATGGCTTTTTGACGCCTATCTTCTTCTTGAAAGCGTAGGAATTGAGCTAGGATATCTTCCATTTTGATTATGCTAATCTTTGTGGCTCTATAACTCACTCACCCCCTCCTTTCACGTCGGGTTCACCAGGTATGTCGTCGGGTTTCATGAAAGGAGGGAGAAGGTAAATGAAGGGCATAATTTGGATATGCCCATCACCACACACATGCTCTTGGGAATTCTTTTGTGCGAATTCAAGGATCATAAAATTTAGTTCTTAATAAAGTAATCCAGCTTTGCAACACTTTGAGATGAGTGTTCTTTGGAAATCTCTATATGTTTCATGTATTAAAATAGTTCTCTTCATAGTTGACCACTTATGTGCATTTCAGTCACATTTTTGACGTGCTTAAGATATACAAAATTTTTCTCTAAATCCTCTTTTCTTTTTCACGTTGATGTTAATAGGTAATGTATTTCCTTTCTTCGTTATATTTTGTCCTTGAGAAACAAAAAAAAAAAGAATTTTCTTTGCAATAGCTTAT
The DNA here is from genome assembly GCA_020310875.1 of Ceratopteris richardii. Classification (NCBI taxonomy): domain Eukaryota; kingdom Viridiplantae; phylum Streptophyta; class Polypodiopsida; order Polypodiales; family Pteridaceae; genus Ceratopteris; species Ceratopteris richardii. The sequence continues at coordinate 180,215,072 of CM035415.1, read as the reverse complement.
GTTGTTACGATCAGACTTTGACTTAGTGTGGTTAATAAGTATGACCTCTGGGCTCCTTGTACAGGAATGATTTTTCACAAGGATGAATAAAACTGCACACAACTCTCTTAACATAATATGCAACAAAGAAGCCAAAAGTGCAGTGCAAACACATTGTTCAGTCAGTGATTTACCCTGTCAACTCATTCAATTATTTAGGCTGTACTCAACGGGTAAGGAAATAAGAATACTATCATATCCATCGAGTCGACACCGAAACATGTATTACCGAGTCACATGATCATTCCCTTCTATAAGTATGATCAAGGTAATTCACAATTCAAAATCTCTTAATATGAGATGTGACATAGAGGTGTTATATATATACAAAATAATTCAGACAGTCCATTCACAAGATAAAATTCACCCGCATTTAATATTGAAAATTTTCTTTACGATTCAAAACATTGAGCCCTTTTTGCAAACAGAGAAAGAGAAACTTTATTATTTGAGAAAACACACACATCACAATTCTTGTTGCAATAAAATCTCAAGAAATAGTAGCGCCAACTTCTTTTATAGTCACAATTTTTTTTTCATAGGTAAACCTGTTTATAATCGATTCTCCATCATTCATAACTACTGGATTATATAGTCTCTCTGTTTCTAATCTAATTTACAGAGGTCAAAGTGGTCATTGTGCCTGGTAATGCCAATAATTAAGATGAACAGCCAACGTCATAGATCTTGATGGAAGCGGCATAGCATGAACCAAATGATATTCTAAAAAAAAAAAAACTAATCAAGATCGTTCAGAACAACAATGCAGATGTCAGAAGTGGTAGTAAGTGCATAATGGATTTCAGTATGGCAGATCATATTAGAGTGCGGATCACATCAGTAATGAAAGTACAACTTCATTAGCGGAATAAACAATACCTCATCAAATTTATCATATGATCATGCACAGTAATAACAGCTTACGGATTTCCGTTGTTCCTCCACAGACAATTGAGCATCCAATACCTCCCTTGGAATCATCAACGAGCTGCAAAGTCCTTCCACAATCGCGAACTGCGCCAGGATTCCACATGTACTTTGACCCTTCCCTCTATTTTTCAGCATCAAGATCTCCACCCGACAGAGCTTTTCTATGCACAGTTACCCCAGTTTTCAAGCTTCATATTGAAAGCTTAACAGTATATCTAAAACATCTTCAGAAATGTCCTCATTGTATATCCTTTATGCTTGAGCTCCTTTCGTCCTTTGCAGCCGTGCCTCATGGAGCATAAACAAAGAAGACATCAATGTCGTAGGTTCCTCGGCATCATACTCTGGAAGGAGTACTTGAACTTATTCTTATTCTTCAGCACCCATGAAACACATATGCAATATTCTCGTATCCTTTGTCCACGACTAAACAGCTTCATATCTGCTTGCTTCCTCTTTGATACCGTCACTTTTCATTGTCGTTTTGCCCACTTCTCTTGATCATCCATCAGAAGACACGTTCTTTCTTCAACATTTGATCCTCCTCTATCCAAAGTTATTGAGAACACCTAAGTACCACAGATTATCCTCATCATCCTTCCTTTAATTTCATGGTGGTTATGGTTGAATTGCCGACCTCATCTCCCATCATCGAACAGTTCTGTCAGACATCCAACGCAGCAAAGTACAAATGAAAACTCCCCGCAATAGTCAGCAGCACCCCTTCATTCATGCTTTCCCTCCAACTCTCTGCGCTCTCTTTTTTCTCCTTTTTTCCGTGGCTGCGCCCGTAGCCTCTCCCCTATCTGCAACACTAAATTGGAACTCTCCTGTGATCCGCGTGCCTCCCCTCAGAAATTGATGATCAAGAATAATATGCCGAGCTCACTCCAGCCCCCCCCGTAAATTATGCTCTTTTTCCCATCCTTTAGCTGTCTTCTCTACCTCCTCCTCTGATATGAAGGACGACCCCTCTCCCAGATCTGAAGGACGACAACTATCTCATCAAAAGGATGGCCCTTCACCTGATGCGCCTCTGCATATATGTCCTCTTCGAGAAAATGCGTGCCCCCCCTTTCTGCATGCGCCTCCCTTCCTTCCTCCCCCCGAGATGCTAATCGAAATGTTGTCGCCCCCTTTTTATCCACGTTGCATCACTAAATTAGTAGTATCTCTGCGAATCCTCTCGCCACACACATAGTGTTCAACCCGAGTATATTTTGAGGACCTAGGAGCATTTTGATGCTCATAATGCTTTGCAAATTAGTAGTATGTACCATCTCCTCCTTCCCATATTCTCCAAGCTAAGACACACTCTCTTGGGTGAACAAAAAGGGGAATCTGCTCACAAACCTTCCAATTTCATATCCTGCTTTCAACGCATTAACATGTGAGGATGCCTTGATCATTGAAGCAAAAGTGGTTGGCTTCGAATCTTGACCACACCGCTAATATGTCGGCTAAGTGGATAATGAGAAGTATTGGAAACTCTGAAATTTGGGCTGCCTTGCTTCACATGACTACTAATAGATTTTGTCTCATTGATTATAGGGCCTGGGTCAACATCACTCTTTGGGACATCATCTCTTCCCCCATTTCCATCACTCCTGTTGGAAGTCCCCTTATTTGCAGCTTTTGGAAGGCCTGGTTCAAGGTTAAAGACAACTTCTCCCCCTCTGTCAAGTTAACTAACAATGCTAATTTCATGTCGCAAGGAATCACCCTGGTTTGGCTGGGTTGCTCAGAAGAACAAGTGCTTGTTGTCCATCAGAGAACATAAATGCCACAGAGCTGGGTTTAAGTCCTGGAAGGACTTCATGGATAGGGAAGAAAGTATGTCTGATCTTCACATCCTTCAAATGTCTAATGTTTCCCCTTTATGCAAACATGTATTGTTGCACCAGAAAGGAATTATTGATGCCACTCTCAGGATCAGTTGCAGAAGAACTTTTAACTTGCAAAGTTTGGCATCCACAATGTACAAAAATTTCAAAGGAATTAGAGGATCCGTGAGGATTTCTCAGTGGCTCCTGCCCTGTGCACATTTGTAACAGTCTCCCATTAATTTAAACTTCCTGTTTTCTCAAAAACAAAATCCTTCGAGTTTGTGTATATGATGATTTTAGACGTGAAAACTCAAGAGTATGTCATCATAGATGATGTGAGAGCAATATTAATTTCGTGGCAATAAGGGTGACACATAGACAAGTGAGAGATGAAGAAAAACAATGGACAAAAGACCATGACTTATGGCATAGTTATCGCGTGAACATCGCTGAAAGATATGTAATGAAGGCCATGTTGTGCTAACAGTCCCTTTTTTTTTTTTAAAGCAAGAAAGTTTAAATTAACAAAGGGAGTTACAAACTATGCTCAGGGTAGGAGCCACAAAAGTAGAGGGATTACAAAGACATGGCCATGGCTAGCCTTTTACTGGAGTACATAGAGGAGATTAAATTTCTCCAAACTATGGACTTGTTGTCAGCCATAAACCTAAAAAAGTCTACATTGTACATAGGGGCAGGATTAATTTTCTGAATACAACTAATAGATGCCTTTTTGAGCTTAAGAGGGAGGCAAATGAGAAAATTCCTATTCCCATTGTTCATTGTTGCATTGTTTTTGCTCAACCAAATGGACCACAAAATAGGGCTTCTCTAAATGTTCCAAAGCAAGATATCCATGTTTCTGCAGCACCCAAGGAGAACATCCCATTTGTTGAGCTGGGGGAGATCATTAGTCTGCAAGTAGTTCTCCAAGGGTTTCCAAAACTTTTTGGCATGAGCACAGTAAAAAATAAGTGGGAAACATCCTCCACTAGGAAACATCCTCCACTAAGCCACAAAAAGAACACAACCCTTCATTACTAAAAAACTTTCTTGACTTTGTGTCCTATCCACAGACCATGTTGAATCATCGTCCACTGTAAGAAAGAATGTTTACTGTAGTCTAGGAAAGCCCACAAAGATTTAAATCTCTAAGACCACTGGTGTTTAGACCAATTGAATTGCCATCTAGAGTTAAGCTTAGGCAATAGTTGTTCAAAAGATCATCTATCTCTCTTAAAACGTTTGAAGATGATTTCTGCAACATCCTGGATCAACATCTTTTTCCTTTGACAGCACACCAGTTTGGCCTCCAACATATCTCTGTGATTGGTCAACACTTGCAAGAAAGACCTGGATAAGTTAGTAATAGAAGAAAGTTGCTGGTTAGATAAAATCTCACCATTACTCATCATGTCATGCCAAGCAATAAACCCAGCCTTATGACATTTATGTTTTAAGGAGTCTGGACAGTACTCACATTTGGGCTTGCCTTCTTAAGAGCAACACTAATTCCTTTTTCTTGTCTGATTACAGGTCTTGGCTGACAGTCCCTTTTGCTTTCAATGACCGTGTGAACATCATTGAAAGATATGTAATGAAGGCCATGATGTGCTAATAGTCCTAGTTATTGAAAATATCTCCTCTTGCTTTTAATGACATCATTCATAATGTCCATCAACTAGATGCACGATAGGGAACAAAGGAGTGCCTCGCTAGACTTGAGGTAGCCCTAGGCATATTATGCAAATTTTTGTGACAAACTTCAGAACTTTATCTCTCCTGCACTTGTATGCGGCAGTGACTCTAGGCTATTGATGCCAATCCCCTCCAAAAGCTTTAGAAATGATCCTGCACAGAGATAAGCATGTCTCTGCTTTCCCTCGGTGCCAGACGTGATTCGATATGCTCTCTGTTAGGTAGTGCCTTGTCAAAGAAGAAAGTGGCACTAGCTAGAGAGCTTTGGAGATGGAGATTCACCTGATATGAACCGAATACTGGTCAAAACGAGCTCCTCATGGACACAGAATGATGGTGCCCCTAATCTATATTTGCTCTATCTATACTTCAGTTTAGGACAACTCTTTTCTTCCTATATCCCAAGGTTGCCATATCCACTCGTACAGGACCATGTGCACGTTGGGTCTTCCACAAATTCCAGTGTCAGTCCTCGAAAGCTTAGCTCTGGGGAGTTCTCTTGCTGCACTGAAGCTCACTGTATCTAGAAAGTCATCCAATTATGTAGTTGGAAGTTGTTGGCAGTGTTGTTCCATCCACCCTCACTTGATCTTTCTTATGTAATTCTCCTTGAAACTGCTCACCGACCAATACAGTAGTGTTGTCCCTTCACTTCGTGTATTTCAAAGGTCGTCGTTGCAACTCCCATTGATGCTCATACGCATCTCATATGGGTGAAGAGCACTGACGCTACAACTGCTGCCTTTGGCCTTATGCATTATGATGAGTAATGCATAGGTGTAGTCCAAATCTGATAATTAGAGTGAGTGATGGACATATGTGGCTCAGTTGATGCTATAGAGAGCAGACGAGCTAGGTATGAACACGTAGACAGAGAGGGGCAAGAGATGTGTGGTGTTGGTGGGCAAGAGATCAAACTCTGTGCACGGCGAAGGCTGAACCATAATCTATGACTTGATGCGCACGTGCAAGGTTAAACCATACGCTATGATTCTATGACTTTTCACTATAGAAGCTTAGACCCCATGTTACTAGTTCATATCATAAGTAATGGGAAATGTGCACACACGTCAGCATTCTCTTCATTAGACATTTCAATGAGAAAAGTGAAACAAAGTGTAACATCAAACAAAATGGGCATCAAAGTGTTATCAAATGTAACGAAAGTGTTTATAAACACTTACCAAATGAGGAGATGTAAGATCAAAACATACAAAAATGACCACATAATTGACATAAGACACCATCAAAAGAGAGGGTGGGAGGGTGGGAAAAATGGCACAAAGGAAGTGGTAAAGGGGTGAAAAGAAGTGGTGGGAGGGTGGGAAAAAAGCAAAATGAGATCCCAAGAGTGTTAAAATGATGGATAAAGGGGCTTCTCACAATGAGGATAAAGCCATACCACCAACACTCAAGTAGCACCACCACCAAAATCTCCAAAATCACCACCGAAAGAACCGCTAAACACACCACCAAGACCTCCACCTATCACTTTGATACCATGTAGAGAGTACACGTGCAGAAGCAAAATGAAAAGAAGAGTGTACTCACAAAACAAAGAGTGTGTGAGACTCAAAATGAGTAGACCATGAATTGGGTAAACTCATGTGGATTAGAAATGAGCTTGCCAAGAGCATGGAATAGGCTCCTTAAGCATCTAACCAAATACAAATGGGGGAGAGGCCTTCCTTATATAGATTTGGGTGGGGCTCTCCAAAGTACATCTCATGTGGGATAATTCCCTTGAAGGAAGAATGAATACAACTAGCAGAAGCACATGGCAAGGTTCCCAAATACAAAGGAAATACAATATAATATGGAAATAAATTGGAAATGGAGTGCCTCCTCGATACAAAATGGGGATGCACTCATGCAGATACAAATGTAGATGAAGTAGGAGTAATCATGTCATCAATAGTATGATCATGCACTAAAGAAAGGATTATTTAATACACATTAGGATAGTGGCATTGAAAACACATTATCTCAAAGGGATGGCGATGGGGTCCCACTTCTATGACATCGACACGCTGATGTCATCCCACTTTCATGACATCGATAGGTGATGTAGTCCCACATCTATGCGTTTTCGTGTGCATGTCACCTGGCTTTCATTTTCAACACTCATTCAGCATATGACAAGAATCATTTTCTTTGGTATTTTACATTGTCTTTTTTTTTTCTTTCATTGTGAATATCATTGAAGTCATTGCTCGTATTCTTCATCTTATTAAGACCTGCAAGATCATCTTTCCCATCAGGATTTGCATCAGATTGCTTCAGAAGAGGGCAATCCCTTATCATATTTCCTTGTTTACAGCAATTATAACACGTGTCAGGCAGATTTTTGTACATTACTTTTTGTTCGTGAAGGAGCTTACCCCTTACTATTCTTGATATATAATGTGGTTTTTATTTCTCTAGCAATATCCACCTCGATCATAACCTAAGGATCCCATTTGGGATTAATTCCATGGTTTCTAACCATTTTCCCTAAAACTTTGCCAATTTTACTACCTAGATTCTCAACCCAGGGATAAAAATCTATTGCTAGTTCAGGGAACTCCACCCCAATCAGGATTTTGCTAGGCTTAGGTCCCCTAGGGTTAAACCCTAGGAACCATTTGAAAAGGAAATATGAGCCCCTTTTATAATCCACTACCTTCTGAAATAACACATAAAGCACTATTGGCATCCTCGAAGAAATATAGGTAATACCCATTAGGTAGGTATTGTATTTGTTTGACAAAAAGCCCACGGGCCTCCCAAATATTTTTCATCAAATTCTTCAATATCTCTTGGGGAGGGTGAGTACCGTGGCAAAGCCCAATCCCAACGCATTCACTAAGTTGATTTTTCCAACTAACAAACTTATTACTATCAATAATCAGCTTGTTATTGTCCCTAATGTCTTGCATGTCTTCTATGTCTATCCTACGTAGGTTTTCCAACAATAGATCTTTGCCTTTACCTCCATCAACAGAGACATTAGAAAAGGAAATGCGTTGAGAGGGGAGAGAATGAGGTACTAGCCTAGCACGAGATCCTTCACCAATCAATGCCTCCAAGTATGACTTACCGGCTTGGATTTGAGAGCTTGAATGGGAGGCCAAAGCTATATCAATCAGAGAAACATTGCATAGAGGTTGATGGACAAGGACATGCATAAGGTTGGCTTGGGCAAAATCATTCACCAATGTTTCGTGGAGAGCCATGGACCCAACACCAAAAGGACAGAATGCATAGGATCATTGTGTGCAATCCCTGTCCCCAGGGAGCACTGGGGGAGGGTGAAGCTACAAGGGTGAAGCCCAAATCGATAGAGGCCTTTGCAAACCCTAACTTAGTAGAAACAATGAGAGAACGAGAAAGAAGTATATGGCTTAACACCCAATATTGACTCCAAATAGTAGCAACGGATTAATTGACACTCCCTAACATCTTTTGTGAAATACCATATAGTGCCAAAAATGAGACTTCTATGAGTGCATTAAGAAATGGAACCGGTTTACGTAGTTAGGTTAGAGTCTTTGAACCATCTAATTAGATTTAAATGACTTAAAATGGATTCTTTGGATTCCATGCAATCTTCCCTTCAAGATTGATAAGTGACTTTTTATTTAGACAACACACACATATGTCTGTTGCTCTAGCACAATGGTGAGAACCACGTTAAGAAGCTCCACCTCCTTAATGTCAATCCGCGGAAGAGATAGGAGTGATATGAAGATCGTGAATGTGAGATGAAGTGAGAGTGAAGGAGAGAAGCATAGAGATGCACACACACATACACACACACTACGAAGAGATAAGCAAGACACAATGGAAGGTGAGAAATCAACTCTATTGCTCAAGAACACTCTTACAAGCTCAAAATAGCTCTAAGCTCTTCTCTACTCACACAAGCTAACCTCAAAAATGAGCTCTCTAGCTCTTTTTATAGTTTCTAGACTAGTTTTGACCGGTTTCACATCTAGTGACCGGCATAGTTAAAAAATAGGTCCTAAGTGCTATTTGAAAGGGTAAACGGTGTCTAAAAATAAACAAAATTGATCCGCTCATTCTACCTAAGCTCCTCAAGCTCGAGGACTCCTCGGCTTGCACAAAATGGAGCTAGAAATTAAGAAAAGGGTTTTTCTATGTTACATATGTTACAATAGTGATAAAAATCATTGTTGGAGGTTTTTGAAGAATATTTATAAAACATAATCCTTGAAAAAAGATCCGACTGACTCCCTGCTCCTTCTTTACATGCTTCCGCGTCTTCTATGCCTCTGGCTGCTTCCAACACCCCCCTCCCTCTCGCTTCTGTCGTCCTCGACAGAACCTTGTTGTGCGGTCCGTCGGATGTAATTCTAGAGGAGTTCCTGAGCGAGGGTGTGTTTTGATATTCTAATGCATCGGGCCGAATCTGCCTCGAGTTTCTCCCAATCAATGGGTTGCGGTTCATCGGGTGGCGGGATTCGATAATGTGTGGAATATACCAGCTGTTCACAGGCAAATAAGTGCAAGAGGTGTGTAGGCCTGCTGATGAACACTTCTGAATGGTATTCCCAGAATCCGGTGGTGAACATTTCTTCGAAGGTTTGCTTGTAGCACGCCGGTAAATATTTGATTCTGCAATGTTAGGCATAACACACCCGTAGCGATGGAGTTGTACTCATATCATATGCAAGATCAAAATTGCCATGCTCGAAGCCCGGGGTGTTTACATGTGGTGCCTTGACGTGTCTGAAGACTTTAAAAACCATCTGCATCATGTCAAATATCTTGACAGTCATGTGCGCTGCTATATCGTCCATGTGCTTCAAGCGAGGGATCCAGTGGCGAATCGTGGCCATCATGTATCCAATTGTGAGTAGTTCTATGGGTGGCTTGAAATAGGGGTAATTTAACCAATCCTGGCACTGCTTGTTGTTCTGTACTTTAATAGCAAATGTTGTCCAGGAGCAGCAACGTGGCACTGGTCTCCAACATGGGTTGTACTTTAAGTGCAATGGTGCCTTTACCCATGTACTCATCATCTCAGGATATTCTTGTAATAGATCTTTTTTCCAATTGGGTTGATGGATTTCTTCGCGCTGTGCATTCGGTGGCAAATCATCAGGCTCAAACTGAGTAGCGTGAGATGGTTTCTTGCCTGTTTCTTTCTCTATGGCCAACTGATATTCGACCATTAACATAAAGTATGGTTTGTATTGGAGCTCGTGCCCAGATATGTATCTGCGAGGGGCCAAATGAGCGAAGTAGGGCGACTGTAAAATTCTTTCCTCAATCATTGCCATTGCGTGCAGCTACGCCTCTACTCTGGCTGAGTGGGTTGTTCCAAGTTCCTCGATTGTCTTCATCCATGCGGGGGTTGGAAGTTCATAAGTCATTTGGCCTTCAGTCGTGACTCGTCCGCCTGGGATGGGTTGTGGCTCGTAGGCTTCTTCAAAAGTTTCCTCCACCGGAATGGTTACTGTCTCTTCCTCAGGTGGTGGCTCTGGTGGGGAATCTGGTCTTGGGGGTACTTCATAGACTGCTATTCATGATTCAAGATTTGATACCTGGGCCCGTAAGGCATTGAGTTCCTCTAAGATCTCAGGAGTAGGGTCCACAAGAGCTGGTAATCCTTGTGCTACTGGTACTTCTCGTGTTCCAGGTGCTCTGAGCTGGATTAGCTTATGATCTTCTTTCAACTTCTGATATTCTTCGTTCATTCGATCGTATTCATCTAGCAATCTGATGTGATCATCGAGTAACATCTTCATTGATTGAGAGGGCACTGCTTTGAACCGGCTAGGACTTAGTGGTTGGTCTGGATGATCGAGAGCAGCTTCTAGATTTTCTCTGTTCTGCTCTTGTAGCCGCTGGTTCTCTTCCTTTGCTGCTGCTAGATGTCTTCTGAGTAAGCCCATGTTCCATGTAAGCGTCGCATTGCGAACTGTCTGGGCTCTTAATAAATTATCAAGATCAGCAGTGGCCTCTTTGGCTGTCTCTTCACTTTCTACTTCCAATTTGTGGTATGCCTCGCGTAATTCTTGGTAGCGAGTATTCAATGAGGCATTCTCAATCGACAATGAATTAAGTTGCAACTGTAAGTCGTTGGTTGTCCTCTGCAGCTGCTGATAATTATTTCCAAGAGATGTGAAGTCGTCTCTTACTTGCGTCATACACGTGAACATTTGTCGAAATGCATTATCTACAATGGGAGATAATATTAATGGTGTGCTAAGTGAAGATGCAGTGGGTGTAGATGCAAAGGGAACGGGGAATGGGGGTGGGAAAGTGGATGCTGTGGTGATTGTGGAAAATTGTGGTATGCTTAAATATTGTGGTGCCACAAATGAAGTGAGTGGAGCTGTGGTGGGTGGTGATATATCCATATCGCTGGATGTGGTATCGAGTGCGGTGACGGTGAATAGTGGTGTGATCATGGGTGCTTGTGATGGTGTAAAGACCGGATTTACAAACGTTGACGAGTAATTTACAAGGGGGTTTTCTTGTACTCCTTGGGGGAAAGGGGGAAACGGAAATATGGTAGGTCGGGGAAGTGAGACAGGGGAGAAGATTAATGGGGTTAGATATGGAAAAGGGTGTCTTGGAGGTGTGGGGAAGGATGGAAAAGATGGATGGAGAAATGGGTTGGATAGAAAGGTAGATGTGTTAGGGGGTAGACTAGGTTGAGTGGGTGCGGGAATGATGGGAGGAATGGATGCCCCAAAGGCTTCTGCTACGACGTTGTCGAAAGATGTGGCTGGTCAAGGAGATAGCGGATGAATGGGCAAGACAGGAGGTGAAAGAGGAGTAGTTGGGGTGGCAGGTACTCCGATTACAGTGGTGTTATTTACATTAGTGGTATGGGGTGGGGAGTCGACAAGGATAGCTTCTTCAGCCGCAGGTCTTTCAGGAATCAGGCGTGCTTCTCACGCCTGCTGGGATGACTGAGCACCTGTCGGTACTCGAATATATTCACCAGGTTTAGATAATAAGCGAACTCTACGAGGGTCATACTGCGGTAACGGTTTTCTCTGCAGATACCTTAAGGCTTCGATAGGTCCAAATGATTTGACAAGCTCTCTAAAACCACTGATATATACTTCTTCGAATCCGCCCGAGACAAGTTCTTATTCTATGATTGTTTGGCTCTCTTCGTCAGTCAACTTCTTACGTGCCCAAACCTTTTTCATCGTACGGTACAACTTTTTGATGGCCAGTGTATAAGCCGCTGCTTCGAAGGTTTCCTCTTCATGTGTGCTTGTATCACCCTGGGTGTCCGTTTGTCGTCCATGTTCATCTGTCTTGCCATGCTCTTGGGATTCATGTGTGCCCTGACTAGCTTCATCATCGCCGTCGTCTTCGTCTGTCTCTATTCGTTCTTCTTTAGAGCTAGACACTATTTGTCCTTGGGGTTGATCTCGTGGTGTGGTAGGGTAGCTAGGCCTTTCATATTCCTGTGAAAAGATCTGGCCTTCTGAGAACTGAAATTCACTGGAGAACGCATCTTGCATTTCAAAATCAAATGTGGTGCTTGTTTTTTCTGCTTCTAAATGGGGTATTGGAAAAGAGAAAGCTTCCGCACCAATAGTGGTGGGAGCTTCTACTATGGTGGTTGTAGGTCTTGGGACTGTGGCTGCTTGAGTAGCGACTGTGCTGGTAGTGCCCTCGGTTGTAACTGGTCTTGATAACCTTATACGAATGGGTTGAACAGGGGGTTTAGTAGGAGACTGTTCCGGAGAGGGTTGCGGTGAGGGTGATTCTAGCACCTGAAGGCATGGGATAGTGCCTCTCATTCGTTTTCCTGCTCGTCCTCTGCTAGGCTTCCTAGCTTTCTTCGATGTCCCTTTGAAAGCCTTCAGCTCTTCACTGGTCATTGCACGTTCGATCGGTAAATCGTAGGCTAAGCACATATATACTATTCTAGTCAGTGCGCAACATCCATTGATGACTTTCTTTCTTTCCCATCTGTGCTCGGCTAAGTAGAGCTGATCAATTATCCAACTTGCTAGGTCCACTGTCTGGGGTCCAGTACATGCTAAGTATAATCCAAACCAGATTCTTTTGTGGGGCATGGTAAATCTATCCTGAGCTGGGAAAGCAAAGTGCTGCATACATATTCTTAATGGTTTGGAGAGCTCAGGGGTTATAGCTGAAATATCCTCCCACTTAGTAACGTCTCCTCATTTCATTAGCTTTGGAACTAGCCGTTCACGCTCTGTCGGGGTGTGCGTTCCATATTTTGAGAGCTGCACGAATTAAATCTTTAGAAAGATAAAATCTTTTATATGGTGGATCGTTCACTAAAGATGGCAAAATAAAAGTTCCGAGCAGGTCCTTGTTCTCCGAAGTTGACAAAGTGGTGACTAAGTAAAAGCATCTGTAAAAGTCAGGTTTAGGCAAAGGGTTACTGAAATACTCTGTGAAGTCGGCCCTTGCCCAAACATGCGTTAAGTCCTGTGTGTTTTGTAGCCCTTCGAACTCTCTTGAGAAAAACTGATATTTTCCCCAAGTACGGTCATCAAAAGTTAAATTAGCCTCAAATATAAACTCAGCATCTGCCAATGGTCTTGCCAAGCCTTGAAACCAATGAGAATTACGATGAATCTTCTCAGTATAGCCTCTAGGAGGGTCGTCAATAGGCATGGGTCTTGGGAAACCTTGAAATTCTGGCGGTGGGGCCGTCGGATGGGACTCTGCGAGTAAAGTACCGATAGGTGCTACAGGTGCCCTGGGGCCTGCTTCTGATGTTCCTTCTTCGGTTTGCATGATGATTGACGTGCTAATGGAAAAGATCTGCTACAAAAGATTAACACATTAGCATGGAAATTAATTATGATCCCATTAAAGTGAGACTGCAATCCCTTTCCATAACCGCTGTGTAACCCGTGTAGCCAGGTGCTGTGTTGTGGTTCATGCAATGACTTTTGCAGAGCTAATGCAGGTCTCTAGACACCTACATGCTTTCAGATGATACATACATTTCTTGATGAGGTGTTGTTACAGATGATGTGGGGTTATATTGTGTGGATTTATACAAGGTTTATTTGTGAATGAGTTATTACAAGGTTGTAGATTAGTCGGGGTGGGAGTGATGTTAGACAATGGGTTAGGAGACGACTTCTGGATACGTTTCGGTATCCACTTCCTAAGAGTTTGTGATCGGGTGATAGGTCTCTATGGAGGGACAAAAGATGATATCGGATTTGGTGGTATGAAGGGTTGAAGAGATTTTCGAGAGGTATATTTACATGGCTTGAGGGTTGAGCTATAGTACATGGTTTGGGTACCCAAATCTGCGTGGGTGTGGGTCGGTTCATTAGGTACTTCTTGGCGATCCAGATTTGTCAAATATTCAAACTTGTAGAAGAAGGTCGAGGAGATGTTGGATACTGTTTCTGCTTCTACCTTGACTTCTTCTGATGCTGACATTGCGTTCCTCTTTGTGTCGTCTAATGTTGTCGTCGGTCTGGGTTCCTTCGTCATGGTTGACTCCTTTGTGGTTGAGGTTGAGAGGTCGGATGGACACTCTGCTTTGGAAGAGAAGGGAGGTCCAACACTTGCGAGACTTGCCCATTAGGAGATGAGGCATTCTGTACCACAGATCTAGGCCAGTCCGTAGTAAGTGTGGAAGGATGAGCACCGCAGGGTATTGTGCCCATCTGGCCGGTGATGAAGTCCACCTGACCTGCAATTGTCCCCATCTGTCCGCTAATAGTGCCCATTTGACCGCTAATGGTGCCCATCTGACCAAGCAGTTGGGTGGTTGACCCTTCTAGTTTGCAGGAAGCCCAAGGGAAAATCTCCTGACGTCCTTCTGATTGAAAACTGTCTATAGCCAAGCCCGCGTGGGTTGGTGTAGACGTAACATTATTGATCTGCCCAAAGATCTTTCGGTCTTCCGTCGCATGCATTTCATAGGGTCTAGGGCTACAAACCTCAGTCGGAATGCCATTAGGGAAGTCAAGCGGTATCACTCGCTTCTGATCTAAGGTTCCAATCTGTAAGGAACCTTGTCTAAGATTTAGGTCCACTGAGTGATCATATAGCCAATCTTGGCCAAGGATTAGGGGTTCGATTAGGTCGTCATCATGGCACACTAGTAGCTTTGCTGTCATAGTCACTTCATTAATGAGGATAGGAAGGTCCACCTCACCCATGCAAGGGGTTTCCATGCCTCCTAGCCCTATGAGGTATGCCTCAATTGGCCGCATTTCTAGTCTTGAATCCTTATAGTGGGACCATCTAATCGCACTAGTCGCAGCACCTGAGTCAATTAAAGCCCTGAGCTCTTGGCAAGGATTGACGTGCTCTAGCCTGACTGTAATGAATGGTCTCCTGTCCACTATGCTAGGATGAGTAGTTGACTTTACTTGACACATGGCCATGGGATATCTGGGTGATGTTTCCAGATGGTTATAATGTTCTCTCCCTAGTCCTTGTCTTCTTAGCTTCATTCGCTTAATGCGTTCTATGGCTTCTGCCTGAGCTTCTGCACGTATTCTATTTTCTTCCTCCTTACGCTTCTTTGCCAACGTGAGTCGTCTAAGCATATCCTTAGTAAGAGGTTCCTTATATAACTTGACTCTACAGCCACTAATGTAGTTAGGCATTATGTCTCCTTGTAAGGTGGCTAATTGTACTGCTCCACTTGTCGAGAGTCTGTTAATGATCATAGGTCCATAACCTCGCTTTTCTAATTTCCGTGCGTGTTGTTTCAGTGTATATACTAGAACTAAATCTCCTTATTTCAAGCCTTTATCTTTCACATGTGCATCAAAATATGCTTTTTGTCGTTTCTTTGCCGCATATATCCCTGCCTGCTGCTTTCAGCCTGGTTTCTCCTAATCATTCCAAGTCCATTATTCTTGCTGATTATTCATGGCCGGTCCACTGATGTTCTTGTGCAACCTTAAGGGTCGGTATCAAAAAGTCCAAAGGAAGCACAGCATTCTGACCAAAAACCATCTGAAAGGGAGTTGCATTGAGTACGGTCTTGTAGGCCACTCGATATGCCCAAACAGCGTGGTGTAACTGTTTGTCCCAATCTGAACGTTTGTTATTCACGAGTTTTGTCAGTACATTACAAAGGATCTTGTTAGTGCTTTCAGCCTGACCATTGGCTTGAGGATGATATGGTGCGGATTTCTTGTGAATCACCATAAAATCTTGTAACAAATATTCAATGACTTGGTTTAGAAAGTGAGTTCCTCGATCGCTCACTAACTCTATAGGCAATCCATATCTTGTAAAGACATTTTCAAACAAGAATTTTGCAGTCGTGTGTGCATCATTCTTTTTCGTGGCTTTTGCCTCTACCCATTTGGTAAGATAATCTATCGCAACAATAATGTATTCCACATGTGTACCTTTTGTAGGGGGGTTAATGGGTCCTACAAAGTCTATACCCCACTTAGAAAATGCACGTCCTCCCATCATGGGTTTCAATGTCATTTCATCTCTGCGAGTAGGGAACTGAGTTCTTTGGCACACATCACATCTCTTTACATAGGTATGCGCATCCATGTGAAGAGTGGGCCACCATAATCCTGCAAAGAGGGTGGCTTTGATTATCCTATCAGGTCCAAAATGACCTCCTACAACACCTTGGTGTGCAGTCTCTAGTATGCTCAGATAATCACTTTCGTGAACACATTGTCTTAGGTATCCGTCTCGTCCTCTTTTGTATAGATTATCACCAATAAGTGAATAGTCTTGAGCTTCCTGCTCTAGACTGCATTGTCGTGCTAAAGTCATTCCTTGAGGGAATGTGTTCGTCCTCAAGTATGTCACTAAGGGTTCACTCCAGTCCGGTGTGAGAGAGACGTGATATAATGTAGCATGTTCTACCGGTGGTCTTTCACAACAGACAAGGCATTCTTTACAAAACTTGTAGACATCTGCTTCCATCGTAGGCCAATATACTCCTAGTCTATGCAGAGTCTGTAATGTTCGATGTTTCGAATGATGTTGCTGTAATGCACCTACATGTGCTAATTGCAACCAATTCGCATGTTCTGATTCGTCTACACAACAAGCAAGAATCTTTTGATTATCCTGTTTATATATACTTCCTGCTATGATTTGATATCTTTGAGATTTGGTAATCTCTCCTTCCTTGATCCTTACCCTCGGATTCTTGGGTCCGTATGTGAGAATAGGGACTATTGACTTAGCCCATTCTGGAGCTATCTCAAGGTTGAACAAATAAGCATCAGGTAATTCATCCACTACTCCTTGAGGAGCTTCTCTTGAGGTTAGTCTCGAAAGGTGGTCAGCTCTCAGATGTGTCTTTCCTTTCCTAACTACGACTTCAAAGTCATACTCCATGAGTAATAGAAACCAACGTATTAATCGTCCCGTGTTACATGGTTTATTGACTAAGTACAACAATGCTTGATGATCTGTAAAGAATTTGAACTTGTTTGCCAACAAATAATGTGTGAATTTCTTTACCGCGTAGATCATTCCTAATCCTTCTCGTTCCGTAGTGGTGTAATTTCTCTCTGCTGCGTTCAACTGTCTGCTCACGTAAGCTATGGGGAGGTCTATATTTCCTTCATTCGTGGGTTGTGCTAACACACATCCTATAGCATAGTTGGATGCATCCACATGTACATGGAATGGCTTACTCCAATCCAGGGTTGTCAATATAGGTGCTGAGCACAAACGTCGTTTGAGTTCATTGAATGAATTCTCACATTCATCTGTCCATTCAAAATGGGTCAAAAGAGAGTACAAAGGCTTGGCTATGATTGCATACATGTGTATGAATCTCCTATAATAACCGCAATGGCCCATAAATGCCTGTACCTCTTTTACGTTAGTTGGTCTAGGTAAATCTGCAATTACTTTCACCTTTTCTTCATCTGTAGAGATTCCATTCTTTGACACAATGTGTCCTAGAATTTTGCCTTGTCTGACCATGAAAACGCATTTTTCTGGGTTCAAACAAACCTGATATTCTCGACATTTATCAAATATTTGTCTTAATTCTGGGATATGCGTCTGTCTGATATTAGAATGAGCACATATGTCATCGACATAAACTTCCAAACTCTTGCGTAAGAATTCCTTGAAAACATGACACATGAGTCGCTGGAAAGTAGCGGGTGCATTTGTTAAGCCAAAAGGCATCACACGAAATGCAAATATGCCCCATTCTGTGGCAAAAGCTGTCTTGTGTTGATCTTCTGGAGCAATGGCTACTTGATTATAGCATGAGAATCCATCAAGAAAGCTGTAAACTTTCTTGCCCGTAACTCTTTCCAGTAAATGTTCTGTGATAGGAAGGGGATAACTATCTCTAATGGTGGCGGCATTAACTTTTTTAAGGTTAATACACACACGCAATTTTCCATTCTTCTTGGGCACAACCACAATGGGGGATACCCATTCGGTATGCTCAATTTTGTAAATAAATCCTGCTTCTATCGATCGGTCTATCTCCTCTTTAATCTTCGCAGCATAGTTGTCATTATACGTGTATGGCTTCTGTTTCGTGGGTTTTGCATCTGGAGTCATAGGGATTCTATGAGAACATATGTCTGGATCTACTCCTTTCAAATCTTTGTAACTCCATGCAAAAACATCTCTATATTCGTGCAATAGGGCAACTAATTCTTCTTCTTCTTCATTCGTCAAATCATGCCCTATGTATGTACACTTTTATTCTTCTCCTTCTATGGCTACTATGATTTTTTTGGTTTTTTCTCGATTATCATATACTTCTCCAACTTCAACTTTTCTGTTAGGCATTCGTACCATTATTCTTCTATCTTCTATTTCATACTTCTTGAAGTTCTCAGGTACTTCAAATAAAGATTCTTCCTTTTCTGACATGGTTTCCTTCTTCTTTCTTTTCTTTCCTTCACTCTTGTCAGTCACTTGAGTGGCTATCCTCACATCATTGATGATTCCTTCGGGTCTCTGAGGGTGAGTTTCTACCTCGTAGAAACATTCTTCTTCTGATGCAAATGGAGGGTCCATAATAATTGACTCTAAATCAAAATCACTCGCATCCTCAAATGCATCAGTGTTTGGTTCACACTCTTCTAAAATTGAATCACACATGATTGGCTCTATCGTGAAGATTGAAATGTCATAGCCATCTTCGTCATAGTGGGGTGTCCATTGTTCTTCATTGATGGCTACGTCCATGGTTGCTAGGATTTCTGCCCAACCATGGGGTTTGAATTCCTCATCTGGAAATACTACAGGTGCATAAGCAAGGTCTTGAAGGGTTCTAGGATGTTGTTCTGCACCTAAGTTCCTGGCTTCTAACCGTTCTTCCTCTTGTTTGGCTACTTTACACATCCATAAATGAGTATCCTCATGCAACCATGAAGGATCTGACCCTAATGAGTGTATGGATTCTGTTTCTACCTATGTCCTATGGATGGTGTTCCATTGTAGTGGGGGCACGTCTTGATGAGAATAGTCTTTAAGATTGACTTTAGTAGTCACTCCTAAATGTTACAAGTACAAAGAATTAATTCCCCAATCTTGTACAATTTGCAACTGACGCATGAATGGTCGTCCCAATATCATCTCGTAAGCATGATTTGTACTAAAATCACAAATGGCAAAGGTATGCTCAAACTCCACACCACAAGTGGTGAGAGATATGCCTTCTAGTAAGCCTAATGGTTTTTCTATGTGTCCGTCAGCCATTTGTAGCTTCATCCTGGTAGGTCTTAATGCTGGCTTACCCCATCGTTTCCATAAGGCAGTGGTAGCGATGGCTACTCCGGCTCCGGAATCTAAGATGGCTTTCGTGGTGTAGCCCTGATGGGTTATTGGAAGATAAGTGTTACCTTCCTCTCCTTCACTTACATCTCCGATCTTTTCTACAGGTATCTCTGGTACCTTATTGTGTGTTCCTAGCTGTGAGGAAGTAGTAGCAAGCTCGGGGACTTGATTTGCTACATGTTTCCACAATTCTGGTTTTACCTTTAGCAACTCTTCTAGGGTGAGATTACATTGTACTTTGGTATTCTTGATTACTTCCGTGTTTCTAAGGATTACTGATTCGTCATTCCTCACTATTATAGTGGGTGCTCTCATGCTAATAGAATTTGCTTTCCAAGGTCCTGTGAACTGAGGTAATTCTTGTAAAGAGTTAGATTCAAATCTTGTGTGTTCACTCAGTTGTTCTTCCTCTACATCATCATAAATAGAGGGTGTTGGAAGCAGTCAGAGGCACAGACGCCACGGAAGCATGTAAAGACAGAGCAGGGAGCCAGACGGATCATTTTTTCAAACAATTATGTTTTTATTACCTCTTCAAATCTCCAACAGTGATTTTCATCACTCTTGTAACATATGTAATATAGAGAAAACCCCAATTTTGTAATCCATAGCTCCATTTTGTGCAAGCCGAGGAGTCCTCGAGCTTGAGGAGCTTAGGTAGAATACTCGTACCAAATTTCGTTATTTTTAGACATCGTTTACCCTTCCAAATAGCCTCTAGGACCTATTTTTTAACTAGGCCGGTCATTAGATGTGAAACCGGTCAAAACTAGTCTAGAAACTATAAAAAGAGCTAGAGAGCTCATTTTTGAGGTTGGTTCATTGTAGCTTGTTTGAGATTAGAGTTATTCTTGAGCTGGTAAGAGCATTCTTGAGGAATAGAGCTAATTTCCCACCTTCCATTGTGTCTTGCTTGTCTCTTCATTGTGTGGGTGTATGTGTGTGTGCATCTTTGTGCTTCTCACCTTCACTCTCACATCATCTCACGTTCACGATCTTCATATCACTCCTACCTCTCCCTCGGATTGACATTAAGGAGGTGAAGCTTCTTAACGTGGTTCTCACCATTGTGCTAGAGCAACACCAAATTTGGCGCCGTTGCCGGGGATCGAGTCTAGGACGAATGTGTGATGGTAAGAGTATAGCAAGAAGAGGCGTTGGAAGGTAAAAATTTCAGTTTTTGTTGTTGTTTTTACTTAATTTTTAGTGTTTTCCACCTTCCCCACACTCCATCTTCATCATTGCATCACCATCTCCATTTCCAAAAAAATCAGAAAATTCACCATATCCACCCATTCACTTCATTTCCCCTCATTTGTGCGTGCGAGAGAGCGAGAGAGAGTTTTTGCGCTTGTATGCACTTGTGTTTGCTTGAGTTTTCTTGCAGGTACAGAGCTTCAGAGCATCAGGAAAGCATCCAAAAGGTAAAAAATGTGTTTTCTGTCAGAGATTTCCGAGTGTGGCGGACCATCGCGATGGTCTGCACTTTTCGGTTTTTGAGGTAGGCGACCACACCACTAGATAGGCGATCCTTGCGCATACACGGAACCAAATTCGCATTTCAAAAATTCGTCATTTGGTGGACCATCGCGATTGGCTCGGACCATCGCGATTGTGTCGCACCATCGCGATAGGCTCACGCCATCGCGACGGCTCGGCCGGACCATCGCGACGGTTCGCTTTTTCGGACCATCGCGACGGTTCACTTGAGCCATCGCGACGGTCCACTTGGACCATCGCGACGGTTCATTTGACCCCGGACCATCGCGATTGGCCTATGCCATCGCCACGACAGTGCCACGTGTCACGTTGAACCATCGCGACGGTTCGTTTTTTCGGACCATCGCGACAGCCCAAAATCGGACCATCGCGATTGGCTCAAGCCATCGCATCGCGGACCATCGCGACGGTTCACTTCGGACCATCGCGATTGTCCACCGTTGACCGTTGACCGCGCCATCGCGATTGTCCGCCCGATCACGCCATCGCGACGGTTCATTTTTGGGCCATCGCGACGGTTCGACCTCACGCCATCGCGATCGTTCACTTCGAGCCATCGCGACGGTTCGCTTTTTCGGGCCATCGCGATTGTCCAAATTCCACGCCATCGCGACGGTTCGCTCGGACCATCGCGACGGTCCCAGACCATCGCGATTGCCCACCCTCATCGCAAATTTTGGACTTCAATTTTTGACCAATTTTGAGGGTATTTTTGGAAAATTTTTGGACCATTAGACTCATAGGAGACCCCTTAGCTCATATTCGAAGGAAAATTTGATTGTCAATTTTTACCCCCCCAGGGCCTGAACGCGTATAACTTTTTCATCCGAAGTCCGATTTTTGAGCTTAATAGCTCGTTAGAAAGCTCGTGACGAGTACTACGTGACCTCAACTGTTTTTTTTCATAAAGTATACGTCTATTTTTGGATAAGCTATTTTGAGGTTCACCTAGTCTGGGACTAGGAAGTCAGGGGGCACACATTGAAAATTTGAGCTTCAAAGGTGAATATACTCAAGTGTTTAATCATCTTGTGAATTGGTCTAACATTGGAATTTTCCAGGTCTAGCAAGGGCAATCCAAGGCAAGCGAGCAAGGCAGTGGAGACAGCAGAGCTTGGGAAGCACGACTTCTTGAGCAACAGGGCATCAGAGCAACCAAAAAAAAACCCGACTCGAGGTTGGAAGATTACTCAACCCCCTCAGTCAATTTTTAGCTTAGGCTAAACGGTAGTTGTGGATTAAGTCGATAGGAACGCCTCAAGTTCAAGATACCTAATTCTATCAAGTTTAAGACTTAAAGTAAAGGTGTGTGTGACGCGAAAACCTAAAGAAAAGAACATAAGTCTGACGGAACGAAAACTTAAAATCATCACGAAAGTCGGATTCCTGACGCATAAATTAAGACAAGGATCCAAAGAAAAATTAAAAGGAACCAAGAATTAATCACAAAGAACCATTGACGATCTAAGTGTGTAATTGAGTGAGCAAGGAAGAAAATTAATGAACCTTAGATCAGGCAAACATATAGGTAAGTCGGATAGAAGAAGCCTTAGATCATCAGAGGCGAGTGTAAGAACCACCGCACGATCTTGGGCTCAGCAATTGAACAGTAGTTATCCCTACGAGTTGAGCTCAGAATCAAGTGAATCAGAAATGGCATTTAGCACAGACAGACCAGCAGGAGGGTCTAATGTAGCATACTTAGAAAAACCTGAAGGACCCTATAGAACGCAGTTAGAGTTTCTCCGAACCAACCGACTAGGTGCTCGCATCTATGAGGATGGTTTGCAGAGGCAAGTGGTGCAACTGCACAACCCTGATCAACCCATTGGATTGGAAAGACCAATGGTGAAATTTGAGAGAGACGCTTACATAGACAAAGAAGGAACCATGTACGTCCTGAGTACGCAGCCAAACGATACTAATGAGTTTGGCACAATCCAATTAGAGACAGAAGGGAAATTTCAAGGAAAAGAACCGTTAGAAGAACCTAGAACACCTAGAGGGAAATCCGTATTAACAAGAGTACTCATCCCAGAGTGGATCCCTCAAGATAACAGGAGCACAGAGTTGTTCATAAATAAAGAGACAGATGAAGCCTTTTGGAGGTACAGAAAGGAAAACCCCAGTGAGGTAGGCATCATTACAATCTATGAATTCAAGGACCCAGATACACCTGGAAAGGTTGTATACCTGGATGAGACTTCAGAAAGAGTCTTTGTGGTGCCTGAGCGTGCTAAAAACACATACACATGGAGAGGTGAATTGATATTCCCTCCACCTAGAACAAACGTGAATACAAACCAACAAGGGGCAGGAACATCCTCAGCCCATGGAAATCACGAGAGACCGGAAGTAAGCTTCATTCACCCCATAGAGAGAGATAGAACAACCACGAACACTAATAGGACGGATAGACAAAGAGAACATGGAGTACCAGGTGGTAGAGATGATTTTCCTCTCCCTAGACCACGTGAACACGCAAGAGTATTGAGACCCACGCAGTTAGTAAAATCAATGAAGAATTACTTTGACGGGACAGGAGATCCCTATGACCATGTCGCAGAATTCAAGCAAGTATTAAGAGCAGAACAAGTTGAGGACATGTTCACGCAGTACAATGCATTTGGACTAACGTTAAAGAATACCGCTTTAACTTGGTTCCAACCATTGCAACAAAGGCAATTTAGAGACATCCATCACTTTTTAGAGTCGTTCATCACTGAATTCTCTAAAAGTGGGGTTAGACATGACACGTCTTCGTTGATTCATAGCTTTAAACAAACCCCTCAGGAAACAGTAAGACTGGCAGGTCGTAGATTCAGACAATATGTCGAGCGATGTCCAATGCAAGAGCTACCCTCACAAGCCAAACAAGTATCACTGTTCCTAGATGGCTTGTTGAGCGCTAAACTACGCTCTTATGTGTACCTAAAAGAACCCAGAACGCTAGAAGAATGTGTGAGAATATGTATAGACATTGAGGACAACCTAGGAGATGAATTAGAACTCTCAAAGGTCTATAAGGACTCAGATTGTTCTTCTCTAGCATCCACAAAATTCTCTAATTCGATAGAGGACCTAGCAGAAAAAGTGGCCCAAAAACTAGGAGTTTCTAGTAAACAGGTGCCCAAGCTACCTACAAATGTACGTTGTTACACTTGTGGTGGAAATCATTTGTCAAACATGTGCCCCAATGCACCTCAACCTCACGCCAACCCTAGTGGCCAATATTGCACAATTGAGAGAAGATACACGAATCATACGGCTCAGGACTGCCCATACAATAAACAAACTGTGAGACAGAACTACCCACAAACATATCAGCAGCCAGGTAGGTATCAAGGCCAATACAATGCTCAGCCTTATTACTATAGGCCTCCCCAGAACTACCCATACCAGGCTCAACAGAGACCTCAACCTGTCTTAGCTCAGCAGCCGCCCCCACCAGCGAATGTCATCTCAGTCAAATACGCTGCTGCAGAAGAGAACCTAAGTAGGGCCTTAGTGCCTTCTTCACCCCTGATCACCGAAAGTGACCCAAACTCAAACAGTTTTGACTCTACTCATGTAACTAGTCCACCCGCTTATTACACGGAGTCACCAGAGCATGTGGAGACATATCATTATGATAGTCCACCAATGGAACCTAGTTGGGAGCCAGATTATACTAATGTGATGTATGCAAACCCAAACCCACGGCCCCAATTGAGACAGCAGAGACCACAGGGCCCTAGAGGACCATGCTTTAGATGCCAAGGAGATCACTTCATCAAGGACTGCCCACATCCCCCAATAGCAAGACAATCACAGTACTATAGCATACATGGCTTTTGTGCCGATTGTGGCAAAGAGCACATAATCAAAGATTGTCCTAAGAACCCAGTTAACACTACAAATGTGACACCGATCAACGTGATAGGTATTGTAAACAACGCAGATGGATCTAACCCTACATACGTGCCTATCCAAGCTATAACCAGAGCCCAGGCGCTCTTACAAAACCAACAGCTTAATCATGAAAAAATAGCCGGAACCAGTGAAGTTGCGGAATCGAGTAGCAAGAAGACGAAATCTTGGAAAGATTCTAGAGAAAGGTTAAAGAGAAAGTGGAGTAAAAAGATAAGTGAGTTGGAAGGAAGTCTAAGAGAATCTAGAGCCAGGATACAAGAATTGGCTTCACAAGAATCAAACCAAGAAATCCCAGCTCAGAATTCAGGATCAGTCTTAGCGGAACCCATACCGGAAGATCTAGACATGATGTTTCATGCATATCAGGCTAGAATAAAAGAGGGACCTCAAGTCACGGAAATGAGTAAAAACTACCCTCGAGCTGATCTAGAAATTGAGAGAACTAAACTGTGCATGAAAATGGTAGAGTTAGCACAAGCTTTGTTCGAAGCCTCTAGATATCTTAATTGGAATCACATGGCAAAACCAGAACTACACTTTCAAGGACTAATGGAGAGGCTAGAACACTTGATAGAAAGCAAAGAAAACAAGGATCAGCATAGGAACCCTATTATCCCAGAGACACAGGAAAGAAATCCACCATCCCGGTCTCAAGTACCCAATACAGAGAGTCAAGATAACCTATCTTCCATACATAAGTACTCACATGAATTTTTGAGAGAAATCCAAGAAGAGAAATGGAGAAAGGAACAAAGAACCCATCCTCCTATTCAAGAAATAAACGACTTACAGGAACAATTTCCCCAAGACATCCCCTCTATATATGGTGATGTAGAGGTGGAACAACTGAGTGAACCCACAGGATTTGAGTCTAACTCTTTACAAGAATTACCTCAGTTCACAGGGCCTTGGGAAGCAAAGTCTATTAGTATGAGAGCACCCACGATAATAGTGAGGAATGAAGAATCAGTGATCCCTAGAAATACGGAAGTGATCAAGAATACGAAAGTACAGTGTAATCTCACTCTGGAGGAACTGTTAAAGGTAAAACCAGAATTGTGGAAGCACGTAGCAAATCAATTCCCTGAGCTAGCTACCACACCCTCTCAGATAGGATCACATAAGAAGGTACCAGAGATACCCGTGGAAAAGATTGGAGACGTAAGCGAAGGAGAGGAAGGTAACACATATCTTCCAATAACCCATCAAGGCTACACCACGAAAGCCATCTTAGATTCAGGAGCCGGGGTAGCCATCGCTACCACCGCTTTATGGAAACGTTGGGGTAAGCCAGCGCTCAGACCCACCAGGATGAAGCTACAAATGGCTGATGGACACATAGAAAAACCATTAGGCTTACTAGAAGGCATATCCCTCACCACTTGTGGTGTAGAATTTGAGCATACTTTCGCCATTTGTGACTTTGCTAAAAATCATGCGTATGAAATGATATTGGGACGACCATTCATGCGTCAGTTGCAAATCGTACAAGATTGGGGAACTAATTCTTTGTACTTGCAACATTTAGGAGTGACTACCAAAGTCAATCTTAAAGACTATTCACACAGAGATGTACCCCCAATACAATGGAATACCATCCATAAGACACCGGTAGAGACGGAATCCGTGCACTCATTAGAATCAGATCCTTCTTGGTTGCATGAGGATACCCATTTATGGATGTGTAAAGTTGCCAAACAAGAGGAGAAAAGATTAGAAGCAAGGACCTTAGGTGCGGAACAACATTCACGAACCCTTCAAGATCCAGCCTATGCACCTGTAGTATTCCCTGACGAGGAGTTTGAACCCCATGGTTGGGCGGAAATACTAGCAACCATGGATGTAGCCATCAATGAAGAACAATGGACACCCCACTGTGACGAGGATGGCTATGACATTTCAGTTTTTACGATAGAGCCAATCATGGGCGATGCAATTTTAGAAGAGTGCGAACCAAAGACTGATGCATTTGAGGACGCAAGCGATTTTGATTTAGAATCAATTATCATGGACCCACCCTTTGCATCAGAGGAAGAATATTTCTACGAAGTAGAGACTCACACTCAGAGACACGAGGACATCACGAACGAGATAAGGTTAGCCACGGAAGTGACTACTAAGAGTGAAGGCAAGAAAAGGAAGAAGAAAGAAACCATGTCAGAAAAAGAAGAATCTTTGTTTGAAGTACCCGAGAATTTCAAGAAATATGAAATCGAAGATAGAAGAATCATGGTACGAATGCCCAATAGAAAGGCGAATGACGGACAAGTATATGATAACCGAGAGAAAACCAAGAAAGTAATAGTTGCCATAGAAGGAGAAGAAGAAAAATGTACATACATAGGGCATGATTTGACGACTGAAGAAGAAGAAGAGTTAGTTGCCCTATTGCGCGAATATAGAGATGTTTTTGCTTGGAGTTACAAAGATTTGAAAGGAGTAGACCCAGATATATGTTCTCATAGAATCCCTATGACTCCAGATGCGAAACCGACAAAACAGAGACCGTACACATACAATGATAATTACGCTGCGAAGATTAAAGAGGAGATAGATCGCTTGATAGAAGCAGGATTTATCTACGAAATTGAGCATACCGAATGGGTATCCCCCATTGTGGTTGTGCCCAAGAAGAATGGAAAATTGCGTGTGTGTATTAACCTTAAGAAAGTTAATGCCGCCACGATTAGAGATAGTTATCCTCTTCCTATCACGGAACACCTATTGGAAAGAGTTGCGGGCAAGGAAGTTTACAGCTTTCTTGATGGATTCTCAGGCTATAACCAAGTAGCCATTGCTCCAGAAGACCAACACAAGACGGCTTTTGCCACAGAATGGGGCATATTTGCATTTCGTGTAATGCCATTTGGCTTAACAAATGCACCTGCCACTTTCCAGCGACTTATGTGTCATGTTTTTAAGGAATTTTTACGCAAGAGCTTGGAAGTTTATGTCGATGACTTATGTGCTCATTCAAATGTAAGGCAGACACATATTCCAGAGTTAAGACAAATATTTGACAAATGTCGAGAATATCAGGTTTGTTTGAACCCAGAAAAGTGTGTTTTCATGGTCAGACAAGGCAAAATTCTAGGACACATTGTGTCAAAAAATGGAATCTCTACGGACGAGGAAAAGGTGAAGGTAATTGCAGAATTACCTAGACCAACTAATGTGAAAGAGGTACAGGCATTTATGGGCCATTGCGGCTATTATAGGAGATTCATACACATGTATGCAATCATAGCCAAGCCTCTGTACTCTCTTTTGACCAATTTTGAGTGGACAAATGAATGCGAAAATTCATTCAATGAACTCAAACGACGCTTGTGCTCAGCACCTATATTGACCACCCCAGATTGGAGTAAGCCATTTCATGTACATGTGGATGCATCCAATTACGCCATAGGATGTGTGTTAGCACAACCCACGAATGAAGGAAACATAGATCTTCCCATAGCTTATGCTAGCAGACAACTGAACGCAGCAGAAAGAAATTATACCACGACGGAACGAGAAGGATTAGGGATGATCTACGCGGTAAAGAAGTTTAGACATTACTTATTGGCCAACAAATTCAAGTTCTTTACAGATCATCAAGCCCTATTATATTTAGTCAACAAACCATGTAACACAGGACGATTAATACGCTGGTTTCTATTACTCATGGAGTATGATTTTGAAGTGGTAGTTAGGAAGGGAAAGACGCATCTTAGAGCTGACCACCTCTCAAGATTAACCTCGGGAGAAGCCCCTCAAGGAGTAGCGGATGATCTACCAGATGCATACTTGTTTAACCTGGAGATAGCACCAGAATGGGCTAAGCCGTTAGTCCCTATTCTGACATACGGACCCAAGAGTTCTAGGATAAAGATCAAAGAAGGAGAGATTACCAAATCTCAGAGATATCAAATAATAGCAGGAAGCATATATAAACAGGATAATCAAAAGATTCTTGCTTGTTGTATAGATGACTCAGAACAGGCGAATTGGTTGCAATACTTAGGTGCACTAAAGCAACATCATTCAAAACGTAGAACACTACAGACTCTGCATAGATTAGGAGTATTTTGGCCTACGATGGTAGCAGATGTCTACAAATTGTGTAAGGAATGCCATGATTGTGGTGAAAGACCACCAGTAGAGCATGCGACATTATATCACGTGTCTCTCACACCAGACTGGAGTGAGCCTTTAGTGACATACTTGAGGACGAACACATTCCCTCAAGGAATGACCTTAGCTCGACAACGCAGTCTAGAGCAGGAAGCTCAAGACTATTCACTTATTGGCGATAATCTATACAAACGAGGACGAGACGGATATCTAAGACAATGTGTTCATGAGAGCGATTATCTGAGAATACTAGAGACTGCACACCAAGGTGTTGCAGGAGGTCATTTTGGACCAGATAGGATAATCAAAGCCATCCTCTTTGCAGGATTATGGTGGCCCACTCTTCACATGGATGCACATACCTATGTAAAGAGATGTGACGTGTGCCAAAGAACTCAGTTTCCTACTCGCAGAGATGAAATGCCATTGAAACCCATGATGGGCGGACGTGCATTTTCTAAGTGGGGTATAGACTTTGTAGGACCCATCAACCCCCCTGCAAAAGGTACACATGCGGAATACATTATTGTTGCTACAGATTATCTGACGAAATGGGTAGAGGCAAAGGCTACAAAAAAGAATGATGCTCACACGACTGCAAAATTCTTATTTGAAAATGTCTTTACAAGATATGGATTGCCTATAGAGTTAGTGAGCGATCGAGGCACTCACTTTCTAAACCAAGTCATTGAATATTTGTTACAGGATTTTATGGTGATTCACAAGAAATCTGCACCATATCATCCTCAGGCCAATGGTCAGGCTGAAAGCACTAACAAGATACTATGTACCGTACTGACGAAACTCGTGAACAATAAACGTTCAGATTGGGACAAACAGCTACACCACGCTGTTTGGGCATATCGAGTGGCCTACAAGACCGTACTCAATGCAACTCCCTTTCAGATGGTTTTTGGTCAGAATGCAGTGCTTCCCTTGGACTTCTTGATGCCGACCCTTAAGGTTGCACAAGAACATCAGTGGACCGGCCATGAATTGTCAGCGAGAATAATGGACTTGGAACGATTAGGAGAAACAAGGCTGAGGGCAGCAGCAGGAATATACGCAGCGAAGAAGCGACAGAAAGCATATTTTGATGCGCATGTGAAAGATAAAGGCCTAAAAGAAGGAGATTTAGTTCTAGTGTATACGCTGAAACAACACGCACGGAAGTTAGAAAAGCGAGGTTATGGACCTATGATCATTAACAGACTCTCGACTAGTGGAGCAGTACAGTTAGCCACCTTAGAAGGAGATATAATGCCTAATTACATTAGTGGCTGTAGAGTCAGGTTATATCAAGAACCTCTTACTGAGGATATGCTTAGACGACTCACGTTGGCAAAGAAGCGTAAGGAGGAAGAAAATAGAATACGAGCAGAAGCTCAAGCAGAAGCCATAGAACGCATTAAGCGCATGAAGCTAAGAAGACAAGGACTAGGAAGAGAACATTATAACCATCTGGAAACATCACCCAGATATCCCATGGCCATGTGTCAAGTAAAGTCAACCACTCACCCGAGCATAGTGGATAGGAGACCATTCATTACAGTGAGGCTAGAGCACGGTCACCACAGCCAAGAACTCAGGGCTTTAATTGACTCAGGTGCTGCGACTAGTGCGATTAGATGGTCCCACTATAAAGATTCAGGAATAGAAATGCGGCCAATTGAGGCATACCTCATAGGCCTAGGAGGCATGGAAACCCCTTGCATGGGTGAGGTGGACCTTCCTATCCTCATTAAGGATTTGACGATGACAGCGAAATTACTAGTGTGCCATGATGACGACCTGATAGAACCCCTAATCCTTGGCCAAGACTGGCTATACGATCACTCAGTGGACCTAAATCTTAGACAAGGCTCCTTACAGATTGGAACCTTAGAGCAGAAGCGAGTGATACCGCTTGACTTCCCTAACCGCACTCCGCTTGACGGTTGTGACCCTAGACCCTACGAAATGCATGAGACGGAAGACCGGAAGATCTTTAATCAGACCAGTCACGTTACATCTACACCAACCCACTCGGGCTTGGCTATAGACAGTTGTCAATCAGAAGGACGACAGGAGATCTTCCCTGGGACTTCCTGCAAACTAGAAGAGACAGTTACCCAACAGCAAGGGCAGAAGGGCACAATCAGAGGTCAGGTGGGTTGCATCAGCGGCCAAATGAGCACAACACCCTACGGTGCTCATCCTTCCAAGCTTGTTGCGGACTGGCCTAGATTAAAGTTACAAAAGGCATCACTTCCTGATGGGCAGGTCACGCAAGTGTTGGAACTCCCTTCTTTTCCAAAGCAGAGTGTCCATCCGACCTCTCAACCCCAACTACGACAGAGGCAACCACGACGAAGGAACCCAGACCGATTGCAGTATCAGAGGCAACAACAAGGAAAGCAGTTCAGGCCACCCAACGGCAGCGGCACCAGACAAATGTGGGTGCCAAAAGGACAAAAAGCACCAAAGATCTCCAACCAAGCAGAGGTCAACAAGAAAAAAACAGAACAGAAACAAAGTCGATATCCACCCTCCCCTCGACCTTCTTCTACAGGTCCAAACATCCGACAAATGTGGATCGTCAAGAAGTACCTTACCCATAGACCCACGCCCACGCAGATTTGGGTACCCAAACCATGTATCATAGCTCAACCCATAAGCCATGTAATATATAACCCCCATAACTCATCTCATCCCTCGATACCACCAAAACCGACACCACCTTTTACCCCTCAGCAGAAACCCACCACCCATTCAAAGACTCTTAGGAAATGGATACCGAAACGTGTCCACCCGTCTTCCCCTAACCCGTTGCCTAACTACCCCCCGACTAACATACAACCTTGTACTCAATTACTAACCTTTAAACCTTGTATAAATTCACACACCATCATCACACACCACTCGTAATCTCATCTCATCAAGAAATGTATGCATGATCTGAAACATATAGGTGTCTAGAGACCTGCACTGGTGCTGCAAAAAACATTGCATCCATCACCTCACAGCACTTGGCTACACGGGTTACGCATCAGTTATGGAAAGGGATTGCGGTCTCACTTTAATGGGATCATGATTAATTTCCATGCTAATGTGTTAATCTTTTGTAGCAGATCTTTCTCACTAGCGCACCAGCCACAATGCAAACTGACGAAGGAACATCAGGTGTAGGCCCCAGTGTAGCAGCAGTACCACTCAACGTGCTACGAGCAGAGTCCCACCCTACTGCTCCACCGCCGGAATTTCAGGGATTTCCAGGGCCCATGCCTATCGATAACCCCCCTATGGGCTACACCGAAAAGATACACAGGAATTCTCATTGGTTTCAGGGCCTGGCAGGACCCCTCGCGGACGCAGACTTTATCTTTGAATCCTCTCTGACTTTTGATGACCGCACGTGGGGAAAGTACCAGTTTTTCTCCAGAGAATTCGAAGCCCTACAAAACACCCAAGATTTAACTCATGTTTGGGCCAGAGCCGGTTTCACAGAATATTTCAGTGATCCTCTACCCAAACCAGATTTTTATAGGTGCTATTACTTGATCACTACCTTACTGGCATCAGAGAATAAGGACATCCCAGGAACCTTCATCTTGCCTACCCTAGTGGATGATCCACCTTACAAGAGATTTTATCTCTCTAAGGACCTAATCAGAGCAGCCATCAAGATTCATGGAACCCACACTCCCACAGACCGAGAGAGATTGATTCCAGAACCAATGAAACGTGGGGATGTCACGAAGTGGGAAGAGATTTCAGCCATCACACCTGAGTTGTCAAAGCCATTAAGAATATGCATGCAACATTTTGCCTTTCCAGCTCAGGACAGGTTTACCATGCCACACAAAAGAATATGGTTTGGATTATATTTGGCATGTACGGGACCTCAAACAGTTGATCTGGCTAGCTGGATCATAGATCAGATGTACCTGGCACAGCACAGATGGGAGCGTAAAAAAAGTGCTTAACGGCTGTTGCGCACTCACAAGAATTGTGTATATGTGTTTGGCTTATGACTTGCCCATCGAGCGTGCATTAACAGGAGAGGAATTGAAGGCATTCAAGAGCACAGCGAAGAAAGCTAGGAAACCCAGTAGGACACGGGCTGGTAAGCGCATGCGAGGCACCATCCCTTGCCTCCAAGTGCCAGAGTCGCCGTCACCACAACCCTCTCCCGAGCGACCACAGACAGAAGCTGAGCCCACTGTACAACCTATTCGCATACGGTTGTCCAGACCAGTAATTACGGAGGCCACCACGAGTACCGCTGCACCTCAGGCAGCTACCACCACAGAACCCCTCACCACAACTGCAGAAGCTCCCACCACTATTGGTGCGGAAGCGTTTTCCTTCCCGATACCACATATGGAGGCCGACCCCATAAACACGACATTTGATTTTGAGATGCCTGATGCATTCTCAAACGAGTTCCAGTATTCAGAAGCACAACTGTTCTCCCAGGAATATGAACGTCCCAGCTACCCTACTACGCCGCGAGATTTGCCACAAGGACAAGCTGTGTCGGGCTCTGAAGAAGAAAGAACTGAAACAGACGACGATCAAGGCGACGATGAGGCCAGCCAGGGCTCACAAGAGGAACAGACAGAGGGCCAAGGCCAACAGACTGACACACACGGCGACACCAGCACATATGAAGATGAAACTTTCGAAGCCGCAGCATACACAT
This sequence comes from Ceratopteris richardii, assembly GCA_020310875.1. Classification (NCBI taxonomy): domain Eukaryota; kingdom Viridiplantae; phylum Streptophyta; class Polypodiopsida; order Polypodiales; family Pteridaceae; genus Ceratopteris; species Ceratopteris richardii. The sequence continues at coordinate 180,181,637 of CM035415.1, read as the reverse complement.
TGGCCATCAAGAAATTATATCGTACCATGGAGAAAGTCTGGGCACGCAAGAAGTTAACTGAAGAGGAGAGCCAGGCATTGATCGAACAGGAACTCATCTCAGGAGGATTCGAAGACGCCTATATCAGAGGGTTCCGAGAGTTGGTCCAATCAGTAGGCTCCCATGAAGCACTCAGATTTTTACAAAGAAAGCAATTACCTCAATTTGATCCCCGCCGAGTGCGACTACTCTCAAAACCTGGGGAGTATATTCGTGTACCAACAGGAGCCCAATCTTCAGCACAAGCCAGGGAGGCACGCCTCGCCCCCGAACGTTCAGTAACCGCAGAAACCATTCTTGTAGATTCGCCACCCCGTACCACCATTGTACATACCACTACAATCCTTGAAATAACCTCCACCCCTTCGACTCCTCTTTCACCTCATCCTTCACCAACTCATCCTGTCTCACCCGCACACCCACCTGCTTTCCCCACATCCACACCTGTACAAAGCAATATAGCCCCAACCTCTTCCTTACCCATTCATACCACCAGGCCCACACCCAGCCCTCTGCATCCCTATATTAACCCCTTCGCCCCTTCATCCTTCCCAGCGTTTCCCCCACCTCTAAGAACCCCATTTCCCTTCCTAACCCCGCTAACCTTCTCACCCGTCTCACCTCCCCAACCTGCCATAACCCCTATTTCCCCGTTTCACCAAACTATTCCCACCATCCCCCCTGTAAACTACTCTACGTTTGTAAATCCCGTATTCACACCTACGCAACCACCCCCAATCACACCACTGTTCACATTCACAACATTAAACACGTCCAATGGCATGGATATATCACCGCCCACCTCACCACCACCCACTACACTCACAGCACCCTCATATTTAGGCACTTCACAATTTTCCACAATCACCACTGCATCCACAGTCCCAACCCCGATTCCCATTCCCACTGCATCTACCATCACTACATCCTCATTTAGCACTTCACTACTGCTATCGCCCACCGTAGACACAGCATTTCAACACATGTTCGCATGTATGACGCAAGTCCGAGATGAGTTTGCATCACTCGGCACCAATTATCAACAGCTGCAGAAAACGACGAACGACTTACAAACGCAGCTTAATTTGTTGTCAATTGAGAATGCCTCACTGAACAGCCGGTACCAAGAGTTACGCGAGGCTTATCACAAGTTAGAAATAGAAAGTGAGGAAAAAAGCAAAGAGGCCACCGCAGATTTAGATAACCTACTTAGAGCCCAGACTGTCCGCAATGCGACGCTTACTAGAAATATGGGCTTATTAAGAAGACATTTAGCCGCAGCTAAAGAGGAGAACCAGCGACTCCAAGAGCAGAACAGAGAAAACCTGGAGGCGGCTTTAGATCATCCAGACACGCCACTAAGTCCGAGCAGATTCAAGGCCATCCCATCTGAGTCGATGCGGATGTTGCTAGACGATCATGTCAGATTGCTCGAGGACTATGATCGGATGAATGAAGAATATCAAAAGTTAAAGGAAGATCACAAACTGCTACAGCTCAGAGAACCAGCCACACAACAGGTACCAGCAGCAGCGGAATTACCGGCGCCTGTGGACCCTGCCCCTGAAGTTTTAGAGGAACTCAACGCACTCCGGGCCCAGGTAGTGAATCTTGAATCTCGAATCGCCATCTATGAAGCACCACCAAGGCCAGACTCCCCACCTGAGCTACCAGCTGAGGAAGAAACTGTCACTATCCCGGTGGAGGAGACCTTCGAAGAGGCTTATGAACCGATACCCATCCCAGGCGGACGTGTCACGGCCGAAGGCCAGATGACCTACGAACTACCTACCCCCGCGTGGATGAAGACAGTAGAAGAACTCGGAACGACACACTCGGCCAGAGTAGAGGCACAGCTACATGCCATGGCCATAATTGAAGAAAAAATTTTACAATCACCATTCTTTGCTCACATGGCCCCGCGAAGATACATATCCGGGCATGAGCTTCAGTATAAACCATACTTTATGTTAATGGCAGAATATCAATTAACCATAGAGAAAGAAACCGGCAAGAAACCTACGCATGCAACTCAATTCGAGCCAGAGGACTTACCACCAAGGGCGCAGAGAGGTGAAATCCTCCAACCAGACTGGCGCAAAGATTTACTGCAAAATTATCCAGAAATGATGAGCACGTGGGTAAAAGCGCCTCTTCACTTAAAATTCAATCCGTGCTGGGGACCAGTACCCCGACGCCGCTCTTGGACTGCCTTCGCTATAAAGCTACAGAACAATAAGCAGTGCCAAGACTGGCTGAACTACCCCTACTTCAAGCCACCAGTCGCGTTACCCACAGTTGGCTCTATGATGGCGACGATCCGCCACTGGCTCCCTCGATTAAAACCTATGGATGATATAGCCGCGCAAATGACTGTCAAAATCTTTGACATGATGCAGATGGTCTTTAAAGTCTTCCGGCGCATCAAGGCTCCCCATGTCAACACCCCGAGCTTTGAGCATGGCAACTTGGATTTAGTGTATGATATGAGCACAACGCCATCGCTACGGGTGTGTTACGCCTGGCACTGCAGGATCAAATATCTACCGGCATGTTACAAGCAAACATTCGAAGAAATGTTCACCACCGGTTTTTGGGAGTACCATTCCGAAGTATTCATAAGCAGGCCGACACACTTATTGCAATTATTCGCCTGTGAACGAATGGTGTACTCCACACACTATCAGCTCCCACCACCAGACGAGCCGCAACCTATCGACTGGGAGAAACTCGAGGCTGATCTAGCCCGAGGTATTCGTGTATCAGAGCACACCCTCGCTCAAGACCTCCTACAGAATTACATCCGGCAGACCTCACAACAAGGTTCTGTCAGGGACGACAGAAGCGAGAGGGAGGGGGGTGTTGGAAGCAGTCAGAGGCACAGACGCCACGGAAGCATGTAAAGACAGAGCAGGGAGCCAGACGGATCATTTTTTCAAACAATTATGTTTTTATTACCTCTTCAAATCTCCAACAGTGATTTTCATCACTCTTGTAACATATGTAATATAGAGAAAACCCCAATTTTGTAATCCATAGCTCCATTTTGTGCAAGCCGAGGAGTCCTCGAGCTTGAGGAGCTTAGGTAGAATACTCGTACCAAATTTCGTTATTTTTAGACATCGTTTACCCTTCCAAATAGCCTCTAGGACCTATTTTTTAACTAGGCCGGTCATTAGATGTGAAACCGGTCAAAACTAGTCTAGAAACTATAAAAAGAGCTAGAGAGCTCATTTTTGAGGTTGGTTCATTGTAGCTTGTTTGAGATTAGAGTTATTCTTGAGCTGGTAAGAGCATTCTTGAGGAATAGAGCTAATTTCCCACCTTCCATTGTGTCTTGCTTGTCTCTTCATTGTGTGGGTGTATGTGTGTGTGCATCTTTGTGCTTCTCACCTTCACTCTCACATCATCTCACGTTCACGATCTTCATATCACTCCTACCTCTCCCTCGGATTGACATTAAGGAGGTGAAGCTTCTTAACGTGGTTCTCACCATTGTGCTAGAGCAACAGAGGGGATATCTTGGGGAAATTGTTCCTGCAAGTCAATAGGAGGATGGGTTCCTTGTTCTTTTCTCCACTTCTCTTCTTGGATTTCTCTCAAAAATTCATGTGAGTACCTATGTATGGAAGACAGGTTGTCTTGATTCTCTGTGTTGGGTACTTGAGACAGGGATGGTGCATTCCTTTCGTGTGTCTCTGGGATGATAGGATTCCTATACTGATCCTTTTTCTCTTTGCTATCTATCAAGTATTCTAGCCTCTCCATAAATCCTTGAAAGTGTAGTTCCGGTTTCGCCATATTATTGCAATTTAGATATCTAGAGGCTTCGAACAAAGCTTGTGCTAATTCTACCATCTTCATGCAAAGTTTAGTCCTCTCAATTTCTAGGTCTGCTTGAGGGTAGTTCTTGCTCATTTTCGCTACTTGAGGTCCTTCTTTTATCCTAGCTTGATATGCACGAAACATCATGTCTAGGTTTTCTGGTATGGGCTCCGCTAGAACTGATCCTGATTTCTGCGCTAGGCTCTCTTGATTTAATTCTTGTGAAGTCAACTCTAGAATTTTGGCTTTCGATTCCTTCAAACTTCCTTCCAACTCAGTTATTTTTTAACTCCACTTTCTTTTGATCCTTTCTCTAGAATCTTTCCAAGACTTTGTCTTCTTAGTGCTAGATTCTGCAACTTCACTAGTGCCGGCGATTTTCTCCTAATTAAGTTGTTGGTTTTGTAAGAGTGTCTGGGCTCTTGTTATAGCTTGGATAGGCACGTATGTGGGGTTGGATCCATCTGCGTTGTTTACAATACCTATCACGTTGATCGGTATCACATTTGAAGTGTTAACAGGGTTCTTAGGACAATCTTTGATTATGTACTCTTTACCACAGTCGGTACAAAAGCCTTGTATGTTATAGTATTGAGACTGTCCTGCTATCGGAGGATGTGGGAAATCCTTTATGAAGTGATCTGCTTGGCACCTAAAGCATGGTCCTCTAGGGCCCTGTGGTCTTTGCTGTCTCAATTGGGGCCGTGGGTTTGGGTTCGTGTACATCACATTAGCGTAGTCGGGCTCCCAACTAGGTTCCACTGGTGGACTATCATAATGATATGTCTCCACATGTTCTGGTGACTCCGTGTAATAGGCGGGTGGACTATCTACATGAGTAGAGTCAAAACTGTTTGAGTTCGGGTCACTTTCTGTGATCAAAGGTGAAGAAGGCACTAAGGCCCTACTTAGGTTTTCTTCTGCAGCAGCGTATTTGATTGAGATGACATTCGTTGGTGGGGGTGGCTGCTGAGCTAAAACAGGTTGAGGTCTTTGTTGAGCCTGATATGGGTAGTTCTGAGGAGGCCTATAGTAATAAGGCTGAGCATTGTATTGGCCTTGATACCTACCTGGCTGTGCGTATGCTTGCGGGTAGTTCTGTCTCACTGCCTATTTGTTATATGGGTAGTCTTGAGCCGTGTGATTTGTGTATCTTCTCTCAATTGTGCAGTATTGGCCACTAGGGTTGGCTTGCGGTTGTGTTGCATTGGGACACACATTTGCCATGTGATCACCACCATAGGTGTAACAACGCTTGTTTGTTGTTACCCTAGGCATATGTTTACTAGAAACTCCTAGTTGTTGGGCCACTTTTTCTGCTAGATCTTCTATCGAGCTAGACAATTTTGTGGATGCTAGAGAGGAACAATTTGAGTCCTTATAGACCTTCGAGAGTTCCAACTCGTCTCCAAGGTTGTCCTCAATGTTTATACAGATTCTCACACACTGCTGTAGCGTTCTTGGTTCTTTCAAGTAGACATAGGAGCGTAGTTTAGAGCTCAACAAGCCGTCTAAAAACAATGACACTTGCTTGGCCTGTGAGGGTAGCTCTTGCATAGGACATCTTTCAACATATTGTCTAAACCTACGTCCTTCCAGTCTTACTGTTTCTTGAGGGGTCTGTTTGAAACTATGAATCAACGAAGACGTGTCATGTCTAATCCCACTTTTAGAGAATTCAGTGATGAATGACTCTAAAAAGTGATGGATGTCTCTAAATTGCCTTTGTTGCAATGGTTGGAACCAAGTTAAAGCTGTATTCTTTAACGTTAGCCCAAAAGCATTATATTGCGTGAGCATGTCTTCGACTTGCTCGGCTCTTAGAACTTGCTTAAATTCTGCGACATGGTCATAGGGATCTCCTATCCCATCATAATAATTTTTCATGGATTTCACTAACTGAGTGGGTCTTAATATTCTTGCGTGTTCACGTGGTCTTGGTAGAGGAAAATCGTCTCTACCACCTGGCATTCCATGATCTCTTTGTCTATCCGTTCTATTAGTGTCCGTGGTTGTTCTATCTCTCCTTATGGGATGATTGAAGCTTACTTCAGGTCTTTCTTTATTTTTCTCTCTTTGATTACCATGGGCTGAGGATGTTCCTGCCCCTTGGTGGCTCCCGTTTACGTTTGTTTGAGATGGAGGGAATACTAATTCACCCCTCTATGTGTAGGTATTTCTAGCGTGGTCAGGTACCACAAAGACTCTTTCTGAAGTCTCATCCAGGTATACAACCTTTCCAGGTGTATCCGGATCCTTGAACTCATATATTGTGATGATGCCTATCTCACTAGGATGTTCTTTTTTGTACCTCCAAAAGGCTTCATCTGTTTCTTTATTCACAAACAGCTCTATACTTCTATTGTCCTGAGGGGTCCACTCAGGGATTAGTACTCGTGTCAGTACAGATTTCCCTCTAGGTGTTCTAGGTTCTTCCAATGGTTCTTTTCCTTGGGATCTCGCTTCCGTTTCCAATTGAATCACGCCAAACTCATTGGTATTGTTTGGCTGCGTAGTTAGGATGTACATTGTTCCTTCCTTGTCTATGTATGCGTCTCTCTCAAATTTCACCACTGGCCGTTCCAATCCAGTGGGTTGATCGGGGTTGTGCATTTGCACCACTTGTCTTTGCAAACCATCCTCATAGATGCGAGCACCTAATCGGTTGGTTCGGAGGAACTCTAATTGAGTCCTATAGGGTCCTTCACGTTTTTCCAAGTATGCTACATTTGACCCTACTTCTGGTCTTTCTGTGCTAAATGTCATTTCTGATTCGCTAGTATCTGAGCTCTCGTAGGGATAACTAGTGTTCAATTGTTGAGCCCACGATCCTGCAGTAGTTCCTACACTTGCTTCTGAAGATCTAAGGCTTCGTCGGTCTGACTTACCTATGTGTTTGCCCGATCTAAGGTTCATTAATTTTCTTCCTTGCACACTCAATACACGCTCAGATCGTCAATGATTCTTTGATCTTTCTTGATTCTCTTTAAATCCCTTTAGATTCTTGTCCAGTTGTATGCGTCAGGATTTTGACTTTCTATGGTACTTTGAGTTCTCGTTCCATCAGACTTAGGTTCTTTCCTTTAGGTTTTCGTATCCCACACCTTTACTTTAGTCTTGAATTTGATAAATTTAATTCTCTTGAACTTGAGGCGTTCCTATCGTCGTTAATCCACAAAACTACCATTTAGCCTAAGCTAGTAATTGACTGAGGGGGTTGAGTAATCTTCCAACCTCGAGTTAGCTTTGTTGGTTGCTCTCATGCCCAAGAAGCCGCGCTTCCCAAGCTTTATGCCCTTCACTGCCTTGCCTTGCTTGCCTTTGATTGCCCTTGTTAGACCTGGAAAAATCCACTATTAGACCAATATCACAATGCATGATCAAGCACTTGAGTATATACACTTTCTAGTCCCTTAACCTTTGGCAAAATTTTCTTCCAAGGCCCCCTTTCTTTCCTAGTCCCAACTATGTCAACCTCAAAAATATCCTCTCAAGAAATCAACGTATTCTTTTTGAAAAAAAAATAGTTGAAGTCATGTAGTACTCATAGAGAGCTTTCTAACGAGCTATTAAGCTCAAAAAACGGACTTCGGATGAAAAAGATATGACCGTTCAGGCTCTGGGGGGTGAAAACTCATAAACAAGTTTTTCTTCAGATATGAGCTAAGGGGTCTCTTATGAGTGCAATGATCCAAAAATTTTCAAAAAATAGCTCCAAAATTGGTCAAAAAATCAAACCCTAAAATTTGCGTTTGGGGTGGGCAATCGCGATGGTCTAAGATGATCGCGATGGTCTGGGACCGTTGCGATGGTCCAGGCAAACGGTCGCGATGGCGTGAAGTGCAAACCATCGCGATGGCATGAATGTGAACCGTCACGATGGCTCGATCGGTGGACAGTCGCGACGGCGTCAGTCAACGGTCAACGTGAACCGTCGCGATGGTCCGAAGTGAACCGTCGCGATGGTCACAGATGCGATGGCGTGAGCCAATGGCGATGGTCCAAGCGCGATGGCGTGAGCCAATCGTGATGGTTCAATTTTTGAGGTGTCGCGATGGTGTAAGGGTGTCGTCGCAATGGCGTGGCTAGTGAGCAATCGCGATGGTCTGAGGGTGTCATCGCAATGGTCCAAAAATGAACCGTCGCGATGGTCTAGCTTGCCACGTGGCAGCGTCAGCGCGATGGCGTGAGCCAATCGCAATGGTGTGGGGTCAACGAGATGGTCGCGATGGTCAGCGAACCGTCACGATGGTCCCAGTGAACCGTCGCGATGGCGTGAGACCGTCGCGATGGTCCGGCCGAGCCGTCGCGATGGCGTGAGCCAATTGCGATGGTGTGACACAATCGCGATGGTCTGAGCCAATCGTGATGGTCCACCAAAATGCAAATTTTTGAAATGCGTCTGTGGATTCCTAGAGGCGCAAGGGTCGCCTACACGCCTATGAACTCGCTTACCTCAAATTCCGAACTTTGCAGACCATCGTGATGGTCTGACACAGTCGGCAATTTCTGACAGAGAGTACATTTCTTACCTTTCTGCAGCTTTCCTGATGCTCTGGAGCTCTGTACCTGCAAGAAAACTCAAAAACACACAAGTACACACAAGCACAAAAGCTCTCTCTCTCTCTCTCTTGCATGCACAAATGAGGGGAAATGAGGAGAATGGGTGGATATGGTGAATTTTTTGACTTTTTTGGAGATGAAGATGATGATGCGGTGATGAAGATGGAGTGTGGGGGAGGTGAAAAACACTAAAAACTAAGTAAAAACAACAACAAAACTGAAATTTTTACCTTCCAACGCCACTTCTTGCTATACTCTTACCATCACACATTCGTCCTAGACTCGATCCCCGGCAACGGTGCCAAATTTGGTGTTGCTCTAGCACAATGGTGAGAAACACATTAAGAAGCTCCACCTCCTTAATGTCAATCCGCGGAAGAGATAGGAGTGATATGAAGATCGTGAATGTGAGATGAAGTGAGAGTGAAGGAGAGAAGCATAGAGATGCACACACACATACACACACACTATGAAGAGACAAGCAAGACACAATGGAAGGTGAGAAATCAACTCTATTGCTCAAGAACACTCTTACAAGCTCAAAATAGCTCTAAGCTCTTCTCTACTCACACAAGCTAACCTCAAAAATGAGCTCTCTAGCTCTTTTTATAGTTTCTAGACAAGTTTTGACCGGTTTCACATCTAGTGACCGGCATAGTTAAAAAATAGGTCCTAAGTGCTATTTGAAAGGGTAAACGGTGTCTAAAAATAACAAAAATTGATACGCTCATTCTACCTAAGCTCCTCAAGCTCGAGGACTCCTCGGATTGCACAAAATGGAGCTAGAAATTAAGAAAAGGGTTTTTCTATGTTACATATGTTACAATAGTGATAAAAATCACTGTTGGAGGTTTTTGAAGAATATTTATAAAACATAATCTTTGAAAAAAGATCCGACTGACTCCCTACTCCTTCTTTACATGCTTCTGCGTCTTCTATGCCTCTGCCTGCTTCCAACAATGTCTATAAGAAGTAATGCTTGAGGATAATAGTTTCTATGCTTACAAATCAATGAATATGTTATTGATTCTCTTACTGAATAGGAATTACAAAATCATAAAAGAATGATAGATTTGCTGATGATGGAAACGTAGATTAATGAATGAAGATAGAGTATTGTGCATGGTCACCTTTGAGAGGATAGAAATTAGAATCAATCAAAGATTTATGCCTATGTGCGGATATAAGCAAATGTAGGTAGCTTAATACACTTGAATGAATGCCAATGAGAGGTGTAATGACGTTGAAGAGAACCAAGACTCAATTCAAAATAACGTATACATAGATGGTGCAAATCAGGACGTTGGTTTGCCTTCTACTTCTACTTCATGGAAAACATATCTTCCTTGAATTTATAGTTGGAATTCGTCATTATTGAGCTTGAACTTTATATTCTTCAATTTTGGAGTTCTCTCAACTTATTTGATGTGGCGGAGCTATTTGGGCTCGAGTCATATGGTTGAGCTCGTAAATCGCTTGAACTCCTAACAAAGCTTACTAGAGTTTACTAGGGATACTTTTCTTGTTTGTCAAAGTATTCATCATATCTTAAAGACCTCTCTCCCTTGTAAATGGAGAGAGAGAGAGAGCCTTTCTTTAAGCTTCATTCTACACCCAGTTTTTTCTTATATATAAAGACAAGAAGAAAATAAGGTCAAAATAATGAGAAGAGTTACAAAATATGATTGGCACACAGGATCCCACCATGCAATCATTCAAATGAGGAGAAAGAGGCTTGGAAACGCCCAGAAGTTGGGTAAAGTGATTAATAATCAACGTACTATTTTCTTCATCCATCCTACACTCAACCCCATTGATGTCCATCATGAAGGGATCACTTCGTTGGATGGTTTCTTCTTGAGGAGGCCACACATCACTTTAGTAGGTTTGCTTGCTCATCCCCCTACCAATCTTTAAAGTATACCTATAGATTTTTTCTGTGTATACCAAAATGACATGATACAAATAACTACGGTAGAACACACCCCATGAGACGCAAGCAAATACATAGCAATGTTTATCAAGGAAAAGGGAGAATACATCATCTTAGAGGAGTACCATGTTGAATCTCTCTAGTCAATAAGAGAACAAAGGAAATCTCTCCACCTATTAGGGTGGAATTTTCTTAGAGATGTACACAATTGGGTTCCAATAGAGAAAGCTCTTTTAAAAGAATTAACAGATTTTATTCTATTGACTTCAACATAGAATTATGGGACACCGAAAACTGTATTTTTCCATTAGAGAACAATTTTCTTATTCTTGCTAATCCAGATTGTCCATACAGATTGTCCATATATGTGGCTTGTCCACAATTGCCAAAGCGCTGGATCCATACGATTACACACCCCAAGGAGGATCTCTTGATAGTGCAAGTTCTAGATTTTGACACTTTCACAATAAGGATCTTCTTGTAATTATTTGCATAAGCACAGTTAATAAACAAGTGGGTCGAATCCTCCTCGCTTCCGCACAAAGAGCAAAATCGATTATTAAATTTAGATTTCTTTGACTTTATTTTTGAAAAAACATGAGAATTATATTACTGAAAGGAGGTACATTTTGTGCAAAGGGCAAGAGCCACTTTACAAAGATCAGCTAACGAGAGCTTCTCAAAGATACAATGAGTAAAACATCTCAAGTCCTACCTGGAACACTGTTCGTGTAAATCACAAGCCTACACATTTGGCTTGAAAGATATCTTGAAGACTCTACATATGTGAAGAAGCATAGGAACCATTGCTAGTGGTTAATTACCTTGTTATCCCCTTGTAAAAGTCAAATTGATTTGGAATCTTTTGTAATCACCTACCAAAAGGATTCGTGGAAAACGTTACCTATTTGATTGAAGGAATATCTCCTAGGATATAGGAGCTTGATCATAAGGAGCAAAAAGTTTGAATTTGAATTCAAATTTTTACTCATTCCTATAAAAATGGACATGGAAAAGTCACGGGTAGAACTCATATTTCCTGAGCTTCTCATCAGTGATTCTGAGTGTGTGTGAGGCCTACACTCTAGCCCATACCTATCTACACCATTAGGCAATGATTTTCATGCCAATGGATTTGTATACAAGTGTTCATTAATACATACATTCACATTGTTCATTTCTGAGTCCTCTGTCATACTACTCAAAAGTCTGTTAACTTGTGGAGTGCATATCTCGGTCAATTCTTACCCAATTCAGTGATTCAAAGCTTGTTGGATTCAGCTTGAAGTTATCTACATGCTGCTAAAGTTTTAAAAGATTCTATTCAGCCATTTCAGAGACATCTGCGTCGAGGTGATCACTGGTCAATTTTTGCTACAGTCCTGAAAAATCGAGCGTATAGCTTAACTTGCTAAATTGATTTCTCTTAGCATAGTCTATCTTTTTACATCATTCCCCTTGGAATAGTTAGCTTACTAAGCTACTTAGATACGCCTTAAAGGAATTTTTCCAATTCCCTTTGTGCTGGTCATACTGAGCAAAATACGCAGTAGATGTAAAGACATAAATAGAAGGTTATCTTGAATTTGTGAGTTACAAAGTTATCTGTTTTGGTTCAATCATTGCACACATCACTTCCAAAGTACATAGGGCATTTTATGGTGTCATTGGAAAGCTAAGGAGGTCTATTTATCAAGTTTGAAGCAAAAAAGGGCTGGTACAAAGCAGGTTTTAGCAGTACCTACTCAGTCTCTTGGAGCATCCATCCATCTTCCACAACAGTGGTATCAGAGCAAACTAAGGTAAAATGGGAGATGGTTTTCCTTCATTTATTGATAAATTGGATAGGAACAACTATCAAGCATGGTCTCTAAGGATGAAGACCTACTTACAAGGAAGGAGTCTCTATGGATACATCTCAGGAGATGAGGAATTGCCCTCATTCAAAACAAGAGGATTACCAACCAAGGAAGAACATGAAAAGCTCAACACATGGTGTGCTAAGAATGCATTGGCAAGCTCTTATTTACTCAACTCCATCTCGGACTTTATTTTGCCACATATTAGAAATTGTAAGACATCCCAAGAGACTTGGGAAACCTTGTCATCATATTTTTCCTCCAATATAAGGGCTAGGAAAAATCAGTTGTGGATTGAATTCACAACATTAAGGAAGCAACCTAAGAAAGCTGTTTCAGAATTTGTGACCAAGATTAAAGATGTAGCAGATCAGTTAGCAAGCATAGAAGAAGAGATTGAAGAAGAGCAGATTGTAAGACAAGTGATCAATGGGATCAAGGCTGATGACAAATGGGAAAGCTTCACCACTGCCATGGACCTCTACATGGACATGCAAATACCAGATCTAGCAACTCTCATGGGACAATTGTTTACACATGAAGCAAAGCTCAACAAGAATGGAGATATTTCCAAAGGTAATAACTCTTCTGCCCTATACACTGATAAGAAGTCTAAAGATAAATGCAAGAGCAAGAAGGTGGAAGATGAAGGCTCTACCTCCCAAGCCAATTATGCAGGAAGAGGTAGATCATCAAGAGGAAGGGGCAGAGGAGGTAAGCAAGGTAGGGGGAGATCCTATAACTCCTCACCATGCAACATTTGTGGTTTATCAAATCATACTACAGATGAGTGTTTCAGGAATTACAAAAATCAGAGAGGAAGAGGATACCCAAGAGGTGGATACTGTTGAGGAAGTCACTCACGAATTTGACATACAGACAGACATAAAAGAAAAAGAAAAAGAAAAAGAAGCGGAATCTTCAGAAAATCAAAAGCCTCAGTGAAGTGACGAATTCACGATGGAATTGTACAACGTACAGAATCAGTCCGTTAACCAGAATCAAGAACTGTACGAGTAACAGAGCAATAAACCGCGGTGGGCGCATAATGCACGCATAACGTGAATTAAAGAATAGGAGCGTGGAAGAGGACAGAAGATAAGTGTATATATATACACCAAGGATTGAAGGACTTGGATGATGACTGAGATGATGAGACTTGTGAAGAACTAGAGAGAACTAGCGAGAGATAGAAAGTGAGCGAATAGAAGTTAGAAGAAGACGCCATAGATCGCGTATGTATAGATGAATAACAGAAACCTGAAATGTCGGGTATTCATCTGAGAGAGATGATAATAAGAAACCTCTCAGTGTAGGAGAGTTTCTGTAGCTTGATCAAGAAGAGGCCAAGCTAGTTGTATTCATCTTCTCTAATAGAAAACACATGTTCATGTGGAAGCTCTGCGCGCACTCTTCGTATGAGTAGAAGTTTGAATATTCTATGTAACAGTTAAAGTTCGTTAACCATTAACAGTTACAGTTGGTTACTAAACGTGTCCCTCGGTATTCTCTCAGTAAGCGAATGTCTTGGTCAAAGCTATCTCAGTAAACGTTTTTTCGGTCAGTTAAGTTCTTTCAGAAGACGAGTTTCTCGGTAGAACAGCGAAGTATATCTCGCAGTAGAATTCAAAGCCTTGTATGAGAGATAGCTCATCTTGTAGCTAGACGTCTCTACTTTGAGCTGATCACAGTTTCCAGTGGAATGGATATGTATACACAGTACAAAGTCTAATCAGAAAGTGGCACTTCAGAACTGTGAAGTTTTTCTTTAAACTTCAAGAACGAGTTCATTCAGTGAAGGAAGTTCATGTATCACTTCCTTACTTCGCATAAATTAATTTTGAAGTAATCACGAGCAGAATCAAAGTTCATTCCGGTGATATTCCCGTAAAATTTTGGTGACGTCCCAGTGACAGTCCGGTGAAGTTCCGGTGGAATTCAAGTCGCAGTTCAACTCAGTTAGGCGACAGTAATCCTGCTAAGCTACTGCTGATTATAGAGGTGTTCTAAATCACTCTAGCTTAGTTCTTCTTGGGCATAGCAAACTACGCAGGCTTAATAAGGATCAGCCTTCGCCGCGTCAACAACAGATACTCACAGTCAAGAGGTAGATTCAACCATCACCAAGGCTACAATAATAACTACAACAATTACAACAATAATTACAATGGCAACTACCAAGGTGTATTCAAATCCAGAAAGGACTACAACAACTACACAGAAGAGCGGGATGACTCTCTTTTGATCATGAACATGACTTCAAAACTAGGTACAAATGATGACCACCTATTCTACATTGACTTAGGGTGCTCAAATCATGTGGTGGGCAATGTAGCACTACTCTCTGATCTTGAGGAACCAAAAGGTAAGCATCAAGTCCAAACAGGTGATGACACCAAGCATTCTGTAGTTAAAGTTGGAAATGTTAAGACTTGTGATGGAAATTAGAATTTATTGAGCAGGGTACTCTATGTACCAACCATTACCAAAAATTTGATGAGTGTTGGACAGATTGTGGAGAAAGGTTTGTAGGTTAGATTCAACCAATATGGAGCATTTGTGGAGGATCCAAGACATGGATTCAAGAGGATAGCTAAAGGAGAAAAATCAGGTAGACTTTTCACATTTGAGTTAGAAGACACAAAGAATAATGCACTATACAGTTATAAAGATCAAACTCTTTCAGAGCTTGAGATTTGGCACAAAAGATTAGGGCATATAGGTGAAAGAACCTTGAAGCAATTATGCAGGGATCAATGTGTGCTTGGAATACCTAATGTATCCAAGCAACATATGATTTACAAGTGTGGTGCTTGTCAATTTGGGAAGTCTCACAGGTTACCCTTCTCAAGGAAAGGCTACATGCATGAAGACTACCTAGAGCTTGTCCACACAGATGTATGGGGACCAAGCAAAGACCCCTCAGTCTCAGGTTCAAGGTACTATGTATCTTTTATTGATGATTATAGCAGATGGACTGTATTATACTTCATGAAGCACAAGGATGAAGTGTTTAATTGCTTTAAAAAATATCTTGCACTAGTTGAAAATCAGACAATAAGGAATTTGAAGAGGCTAAGGTCAGATGGAGGAGGTGAATACTTCTCCAATGAGTTTGAAAACTTCTTGCAGGACAGAGGCATCAAAAGAGAAATAACCACAAGGTATTCTCCTAAACAGAATGGGTTAGCTGAGAGAAGAAATAGGTTAATTGTTAAGACAGCTAGATCTATGTTGAATGAGAAAAAGTTACCTAACTATCTATGGGCAGAGACTGTTTCTACTGCCACTTACCTCATAAACAGGTAACCATCTAAGTCTCTTGATGGCATGACACCCTATGAAGCATGGCATGGTAAAAGACCCTCACTTGACCATTGCAAGATATTTTTGGATGTGTAGCATATGTACACATTCCTTCTCAGATAAGAGGTAAGCTAGACCCAAAGGCTGAAAAGTGCATCTTTATTGGGTATGATCTAAATCAAAAAGGTTACAGGTTTTATAACCCTACCAATAAGGGATTTATGGTAAGAAGAGATGTTGTCTTTGATGAAAATGATTCTTGGTATGAGAATGAATGCAGGAAGGTTAAATTACCCTATGATTTGGAAGAGGAGTTTTCAAATCTTGCAAAGGAGGAACCTACTTAGAATGAAGCCTCAAGTTTAGATGATGAAGATACTATCAACCTTGAAGAGTTCAAGGCATGGAAGTCCAAGGGCAAAATGAAGATGAAGAAGCTTGAAGACATACCTAAATCTTCAACTCAATCAATCAGAAGATCACAAAGAGAAACCAAAAAACCTATCAGATATGGGTATGATACATCTCTTGTTACTAAACATTCTGTTTATCTTGCCGAAGATTTGTCAAATGAAGAACCAGGATCATATGAAGAAGCCATAACCAAATCAGAATGGAAAGAAGCTATGGATGAGGAGATTGAAGCACTCAAGGAGAGTGACACTTGGGAGTTAGTACCTATAAAGGACTCCATGAAGGTAATAGGATCCAGATGGATTTATAAGCTTAAAAGAAATTCTGATGGCACAATTAATAGGTACAAAGCCAAATTGGTAGCTAAGGGTTTTGCACAAACCCAAGGCATTGACTATGAAGAGACATTTTCACCTGTGGCCAAGATGCCAACAATCAGAGTGTTTGTAAGTGTGGCTGCATCAAAAAATTGGAATATGTACCAATTGGATGTCAAGAATGCTTTCTTGAATGGATGGATTTCAGAGGAGGTATATATGTCACAACCTCCTGGCTATGAGGACCCTAAGAAGATAACATATGTTTGCAAATTAAAAAAGGCTTTATATGGATTGAAGCAGGCACCTAGGGCATGGAATTACAGGTTAACTACATACCTCCAAGACCAAGGTTTTGTCATGAGCAAGGCAGATACTTCTCTATTCATCAAGAGAAGTAACTCAGAGGTAATATACCTTTGTGTTTATGTTGATGACATCATCATTACTGGTAATGATGTCAATGGAATCAGATATATCAAGAGTCAAATGATGAAGGAGTTCAAGATCAATGATCTTGGTTTATTGAAGTATTTTCTTGGGCTTGAATTAGTCTACACTAATTCAGGAATATACATTACTCAGAAAAAATATATACAGGACATGTTAAAGAAGTTTCATTTGCAGGATGCCAAAGTAGCAAGCACTCCAATGGAGGTAAACCTAAAACTAAGTTCCCATGAAGGTGATGAAGTAAATGACATTACAGGTTATCAGAGTATGGTGGGTAGCTTGAACTATGCTACCTTAAAAAGGATAGATATTGCATATGGAGTTAGTGTGCTAAGTCAATTTATGCACAAGCCAATGATACCTCACTTAGAGGCTGCCAAGAGAATCTTGAAATATCTCAAGGGTACACAGAACCATGGTTTGTATTTTCATTACACTTCAGATATTGATATCAAAATCTATTCAGATGCAGATTGGGCAGGATGCAAGGATGATAGGAGGAGCACTTCTGGATATATATCTTTTGCAGGTGACAAGCCAATTTCATGGTCTGCAAAGAAGCAACCAACTGTTGCATTGTCTTCTACAGAAGCAGAGTATAGAGGGCTGGCTAATGCCACACAAGAAGCAATTTGGATTAAGCTTTTGTATACAGAATTGGGTTTATTTATTAGGTCTCTAATTATCTTTGGAGATAATACAAGTTCTCTTCACCTTGCAGTTAATCCTATCAATCATGCTAGGACCAAACATATCGAAGTTCATTACCATTATGTGAGAGAGAAGTTGATAAGCAAGGATATTCAACTAACGTATGTATCAACCAACATGAATGTGCGGATTTGTTGACTAAAGCTTTGGATGGAACCAAACTTTGCAGGTTCAAAGCCATGATTGGATTGTAGGATATACTTGAAGATTGAAGATGAAGACCAAGCCAAAATGTTTGGCTTGAGGGGGAGCTGTTGGTGTAAATCACAAGCCTACACATTTGGCTTGAAAGATATCTTGAAGACTCTACATATGTGAAGAAGCATAGGAACCATTGCTAGTGGTTAATTACCTGGTTATCCCCTTGTAAAAGTCAAATTGATTTGGAATCTTTTGTAATCACCTACCAAAAGGATTCGTGGAAACATTTAGCTATTTGATTGAAGGAATATCTCCTAGGATATAGGAGCTTGATCATAGGGAGCCAAAAGTTTGAATTTGAATTCAAATTTTTACTCATTCCTATAAAAATGGACATGGAAAAGTCGCGGGTGAAACTCATAATTCTCCAGCTTCTCATCAGTGATTCTGAGTGTGTGCGAGGCCTACACTCTAGCCCACACCTATCTACACAATTAGGCAATGATTTTCATGCCAATGGATTTGTATACAAGTGTTTATTAATACATACATTCACATTGTTCATTTCTGAGTTCTTTGTCATACTACTCAAAAGTCTGTCAACTTGTGGAGTGCATATCCTAGTCAATGCTCACCAAATTCAGTGATTCAAATCTTGTTGGATTCAGCTTGAAGTTATCTACATGCTGCTAAAGTTTGAAGAGATTCTATGCAGCCATTTCAGAGAAATCTGCGTCGAGGTGATCACTGGTCAATTTCTACTACAATCCTAAAAAATCGGGGGTATAGCTTAACTTTCTAAACTGATTTCTCTTAGCATAGTTTATCTTTTTACATCATTCCACTTGGAATAGTTAGCTTACTAAGTTAAGTAGATACCCCTAAAAGTAAGTTTTCCGATTCCTATTGTGTTGGTCATACTGAGAAAAATACCGAGCAGGTGTCAAGACATAAATAGAAGGTTCTCTTGAATTTGTGAGTTTCAAAGTTATCTGTTTTGGTTCAATCATTGCACACATCACTTCCAAAGTAGATAGGGCATTTTATGGTGTCATTGGAAAGCTAAGGATGTCTACTTATCAAGTCTGAAGCAAAAGAGGGCTGGTACAAAGCAGGTTTTAGCAGTACCTACTCAGTCTCTTGGAGCATCCATCCATCTTCCACAACAAATACAACTTGGAGATAAGGGGTCTCCACACAGAGGGTTTATTTTGAGTTATAATACTGTGAATCTCAGAACTAGAGCAAGGGGCAGAGGTGATGTGATTTCTTTGACCTGTTGCATGCCCATTGCCCATTGTGTATGAACATGCACTAAAGAAAGGATTGTTGGATAAATGCCTGTAGAATGATTCTTTTGTCGAAGACCTCTACATAAGGGATTGTAGAGGTGAAAGACATGAAGGGGTTCTCCTGGTCAAATCTCCAATTGGGGGACTCTTTGAGGAAAGAAAGACTTGATAGATGTTACATTGATCAAAACACCATCCTCTAGTGGGGTATTCCTTCGATTTCCCAACACATGGACTTGACTATCTCGGACCACTACCCGATTACTCTATCTTTCAAACCGGTTCCCATGCTCCCAAAAGCCCCTTGGTTTCATGCATGTCAGACATCATTTTCCCTCCCCTCTGTCCACCAAGAAATTTCTGCAGTGTGCACGGAAGCCTTTGCCTATTGTAATGAACCAGCTAAGTGTTGGAGAAGTGCAGTGGAAAGGACTTGAAAAATTATGATCAGGACTCAAAAGGAGATAAGAGATATCCAAAAAAAAGGAGAGAAACAGTGTACCGGAGGATCTCACGGCTTGAAGAAGAGGTGAACAAAGGTAACTTACAATGCCAACAAGGTCTTTTGAAAGTCACGGGAAGAATAAGATTAGAGGAGGAGGTTCAAAGGAAAAATCTTCAAATATTCTTCAAAGAATGGTGGGCAAGGAAGGCCGACAAACCATCGAAAGAGATGTGTAACATCCTCAAAAGGAAACAAGCTAGGGAATCCATCCCCTTATTGGTCAATAACAATGGAACGGAATGTAGCACGGAAGTTGAGAATAGATCTATCATCGTCGAGCACTTCACCCATCTTCTCGGGGTCTCGACTCCTCTTTCCCTGCACAGGCGTGACTCCATGGCAACCATCTCAAGGGTTTCTGAATCTAGAATCCCACAGAACATGATTTCTCTGTTGGATGCTAACATTTTCGAGAATGAAATTATCGAGGTTATTGATGCTCTTCCCAATGGGAAAAGTTCGGGTCCTAATGGCCTCACCAATGCGTTTTTCAAGTCCTTCAAACATGAGGTGGCCACCCCACTGCATCTGGTGTGGCAAGAGGCTCTCTCCTTTGGTGCCCTCCCTGAGTGTCTTAATAATGGCATCATCAAGTTAATCCACAAAAGGGGAGATAAGAACAAAATTGAAAACTGGCGATCGATTACCATGCTCCAAACAGGATACAAGATAACTGCAAAAGTCATCACCAATAGATTCTCTTGTCATTTAAAGTCATGGCTTTGTGAGGACCAGAAAGGTTTTATCAAATGTAGATCTATACTTGAAGCAATTGTCGCTATTTGGGAAGGCCTTGCGTTTGTTGAGGAGTCTTCACAAGATCTGGTATTCATTAAGATCGACTTCGAAAAAGCGTATGACAGATTGGAATGGGACTTAATTCTTCAATCATTGAAAGACCTTGGATGCAGCCAAAAGTTCACGAAGATGGTTTCCACTCTGCTTGGAAATGCTTCAACTAGAATAAATATCAACGGTAAGCTCTCTGAGCCCATTCATTTAAAAAGATCAATTAGGTGTTACCGTTAGTGTCCATGTGAAAGGCCAAATGGCCACCGGACACTTCTTTGTATATGTTCTCTAATAAAACATATAGTGGCCTGGTCAGTCACAGACTCTAAGTTCGACCGCATTTGTAAGACCTACGAAGTCTGTCTTCGTGCTCCCTGTGTACTGTGTTTTCTGTGTATTCTACAGCCTTTGTGCGGAGTACTGCGTGCGGCCTCTCGAGATCGGTTTTCTACTCTGAAAATCACCGAAGTCACCATTGGCGCCGTTGGCTCTACGCGAGGGAGGACCTCAAGGATCAAGGAATATAGAGGTTATCAGTACTTCCCAGGAGGTCACCCATCCCAGTTTGTTCCACCCAAAGCTCGCTTAACTGTGGCAATCTCTTGCCACTAAGCTACACTCTTGTGGTGTCTAAAGAAGGGGAAAGACTAAGGTTGACATTACCTTGAACAAGTTTTGGTCCCTCAAAGCTTCATTTTTTGCTTTCAAAGCCTATTTCTGAAGCAAATTTGGGGTGTCTTTGGAGCCATTTTGGAGTAATTTTCGCACATAGTTCTCTTCACACAGGTCCAAGAACATCAAGAAGATTTCTGGTTTAGTCAATTATAGAGTGGTCGATTTACTCCTTGATATACTTATTTGTTGGTGTTTGGACTCTTCTAGCTCCATTATCATTCTATTCAGTTCTCTACCATCATGGCATCAGAGGTCTCAGGCACATCTGGTGCATCAAGATCTAGTGCTAGTGTTCCGAGGAGGAGCTATAACTTGCAGGGCAAAGACCATTTTGAGATCGGAAAATTTGATGGCACAAACTTTGCTCTATGGAAGAATCAGATTAAAGATGTGCTGATTCGAAGCCAGTAAATGGGATTTCAAAGAAGCCTGCTGACATGGATGAAGATGATTGGGATGTGTTAGTTGGCCGCTGGAGTGGGACAAATGTAACGGATGCCAGGTGTAACAGAGTTTTTTGAAACGCGCGCGAAAAGTTGGTACGCGCATCTTGTAAAATCTATATAAAGAAATGTAAAGAGAATGGTAAGAGAGAGACGTTTTCTGGAATTGCCAGTCTGGTCGTCTGAATGTTTGTGAGAACATTGTTTAACACTGTTGTGAAGTTCTGAGTATTGTTGGTGTTGAGTACGTTCTCCATCGTCTGCTCATACTGTAGTTGACCGTAACGAGTGTTGAAGTAACGGATTGTGTGTCTCATTACTGTCGTCGTGTTGCGATTGTTGTGTGTGTTCTTCAGTTGTTTAAGTACTCTAAGTGAGTCTGAGTAGAGATATTACTGTGTGAGTTTGAATAGGTAACTTGAAGTGTTGCTGTAGTGTGTTGTGTTTACCGGATTCATCGCATTCGATGTTACTATCTATTGACCCCGAATACGAGGAAGAGCTGGTACCTTCAGTAAACGTGAATCTTTATCTGAAGATCACTGTAAAGTGTTGTGATGAATTAATCTATCGGCTATAGTGTTCGCTTTGGTTGATTCACTCCATACTATTGAGTCTGTGGATCGGACTACTGCTCTGTTCCAATAGCAGAATAATCTGAAGAGGCTCGGCACCCAAGGACGCAGAAATCGAGTATTGCCTAGTTGATGCTAGTAACTGAGCTAAGACGTGTATTAGTGTTTTTGTTATTGTGATGAAGATTTGGGAAATAAGTACAGGGCCTCTGTCTAACAGACCCCTACCACTCCCAAGAACCCACGTTTTTCTCGTAATGACTCTCGGATAGTTAGAGACGTTACAATCTAAGCGATTGTTTAACACATTTAACACTTTAACACTTGGCGCCGTCTGTGGGAAGGTGGCATCAAGATTGCCAGTCGTCTGCCAGAATGGAATATCCAGATTATCGTTCGATCGATTGGAAGTAGCAATAGAACCAGATTGTTGCAAACTGTTTCGATAGTAATACTATGCGATTAGTACAAAAGATGATACATGCCGGTTACTCGATCCGGTGAAACGTATCCCAAGAACCATCAGTCTGGAGTACTTAACGTACTAAAGACAACTCGGGGAGGTAGAAGTACAACTAGGTCTGACCCAGTTGTCAAGAAAGTTAAGAACATTAGAATTGATTCCGGTCATATTCCGGTGAAACTTGTTACGCCTCTGGTACATTCCGATACTATTTCGACACAGTCTATGGGAAATATAGTAACTCCAGAATCTATCAGAACGCAGTCTGAAGTTAGTTTAACAATCCTGGATAAAGATTTGAATTTGTTTCCGATTAGAAACACATTAGCCAAAGAAATTGGCGAAAGCAAAAAAACACCTTATTGTGGTGAAATTTCGGTACATTCCAGTGATATTTTGGTAACAGAATCATAGTTTCTCGGCAACGGATTACCGTTTCTTGGTGAATCTTCAGCCCAGCCACCACTTTTTGAAGTAAGTTCCCCTACACTGGACATCCAGAAGGAAGGAAAATTGTTCGAAACAGAGATTCAAAGCATATTAAGCAAGATCATCGCACTAGAAAGTGCGCCATCCGACGATACAGATTTCGATAGTGCAGATATTCAGCCCCAAGATACAAAAGGAAGGTATAATACACTCACGATGAACGGACAACAACAACAACAACAGTTATGTTCATCCAGGCCGCCTCCTACAGGAGTGACGTACACGAAATTTGGTGGATTCCCAGGAGATGATCCGGATGCTCACGTACGCACTTTTGAGATAAGCTATGTAGTTCTCAACCATCCACCAGATCAGGCCTTAAGGCTATTGTCTTCCAATCTACACTTATCAATGAAGCAGCCAGATTGCTTACAGAATATGATATTAATCACTTCGGCACCTATGAAGCAGTACGAGATGCTTTTCTGCAGCGATTCAGGCTAAAAAAGAATCCAGCTGAAATTTTTGACTATCAACAAAACAACAGACAGAAGGCAAATCAAACCGTACAGGAGTATGCTACTCTCTTTAGAACGCACTTAAGGCAGCTACCACCGGCCCATGCTAACTTACCAGATGACGTTATCACTCAGTGGTTCATCAATGGCTTGATTCCACAACTTAAGCAGATCATGATCATAAGATGTGTCGCAGCTATGACACTTGATGCAGTCATCGCAATGACTCTGCAACTGGAAAACAAAGTCGGCGGATTTACAGAAGATCTAGAGTGGTTAAAAACAAACAAAAATGTTGCCGAAGATATGACCACACAAGTATACTGCATCACATGCAAAAATTCAAGACATACTAGTGCCAATTGTGCACTTAATCAGACACTCTGCGCTATCTGCAACACTGCCGGACACACCACAGAAAAACTGCGCAACTGGAAAACAAAGTCGACGGATTTACAGCAGCAGTTCATCCAGAACCTGATTCTACGGTTGATCATTCAGTTCCCTTGATTACAGTATGGTATAAGAATCATAAGATTACGTAGGTACTAATTGATGGAGGTTCTGGTGTTTACATTGCGACTGCGGCATTATGCAAAAGGTTAGGATGGACCGAAATCGAACCAGTTCAATTTTTTGTTAGAATGGTAGATCAATCAAGAGTCCATCCCTTAGGACTTGTGCGGAATGTACCCATCACTTTACAAGGTACGATCTTTAAAATGACCTTTGTTATACTAGATCTGCCGGAATCCACTTTGGATTACAACCTTCTTTTCGGCCGACCTTGGCTGAAGCATGCGAAGGTAATACAGGACTGGTCTGCACAAGAGCTTACGTTTAAAGATGCCAATCGTAGATATGTGGTAAAATTAGATGCTATACAACCTTGCGAGCTACACGCTAGACCGTATTTTGCTGAACCAGTCCATATGCTAGATGGATTGTCAGATGATGAAGAAGAAGAGTTTTTGAAGAGTAACGCTGACTTAATTTCCTTAGGGACTGTTGATCTATAGTCCGTTGTAGATAATTGGAACGCTTTAGTCTGTACAGTAATACCCATCACAGAAGAGGCTAAGAAGGAAGATACTGTTTCGACACATGACGATGAACTGCAGCAACTTCTTAAACCGACAGACGACAGAGAGAAACCTCAACAGTTCTATGTCCCCGAAGATCAGCTGATCATTTACAATATAGGAAATGAAGATCACCCGCGCCCTGTAAAGATAAAGCATAATTTACCGAAATTATTTGAAGCTGATCTAATCCAACTACTCCGCGAATTTTCGGATGTGTTTGCATGGGACTACAAGGACATGAAAGGATTGGACCCCCGCATCTACCAGCACAGGGTCATGCTGAAGCCAGAAGCAAGACCGATAAAGCAACCCAGCTATCGGATGAATCCCCATTATGCATCTCAGGTAAAGGCAGAACTTGATAGGTTATTAAAAGTTGGATTCATCGTGCCAGTAGAGCATGCTGAATGGATCTCTCCGATTGTGATTGTGCCAAAGAAAAACAAGCAACTGCGAATCTGTGTAGATTACCGAAAATTAAACGCAGCAACCGTATCGGATCCCTTTCCAATCCCTTTTTTGGATACCATGCTTGATAGAGTAGCAGGCCATGAGATGTATTCATTCCTAGATGGATACAGTGGCTACAACCAAGTTAGAATGGCCGAAGAAGATATACCAAAAACTGCATTTATTACCAACTGGGGTGTCTTTGCTTGTACAGTAATGTGGTTTGGATTGAGAAACGCACCAAGCACATTTCAAAGATGTATGCAGGAGATATTTTCTCCTTATCTCACTTCCTTTATGCAAGTGTATCTCGACAATTTCTCAAATTTTGGTAAAATGATGGCACATTTGTTCCATTTATGGTGCTGCTTTAAGAAATGCAGAGAGTATAGACTCTGTTTGAATCCAAACAAATCGGTGTTTGCAGTTTCATGTGGCAAGTTACTTGGCCACATCGTATCTGCCCAAGGTATACAGGTGGATCCAGATAAAATTTCGGTAGTACTAGAAGCTCCCGTGCCCACTACACCAAAGGAAGTTATGCGCTTCATGGGCCAAGTAAGATGGCATGGACGACACTTACGGTGGCTTGCTCATTTGGCAATACCACTAAACAAGCTAATCACCAAGACTCCTCGACAATTTGAATGGACCCAGGAATGTCAGATAGCATTTGATCGTTTAAAGAATTTATTAACACAAGTTCCTATATTACAGCCGCCGGACTGGGATCACCCATTTCATGTATTTGTTGATGCTTCAGATATAGCAATAGGAAGCGTTTTGATGCAACAAATTGATAAGTGGTTCAGACTAGTGTATTATGCAAGTCGAAGGTTAGCCCCTGCGGAGAAGAATTACTCTGTAACAGAAAGAGAATGTCTAGGGCTAGTATATTCTATCAAGAAATACAGACATTACTTGCTGGGCCGTAATTCACATTTCATATAGATCATGCTGCACTTGTCTATTTGGTTCGGAAACAACATTTAGGTGGTCGATTAGCGCGATGGGTCTTACTCTTGCAAGAATTCGACTACAAAGTCATTCACCGGCCAGGCAGTTCACATGCCTTAGCAGATTTCTTATCCCGCTTAGATTCTGGTGAAGCTCCGGTAGGCGTAGATGACACGACACCCGCGATTTATATGTCAGAACCAATTAATGAAGATTCTGCAGACCCACCTATCCCATTTTCATATTATGATCAGATCTTGACCTTTCTCACTGATGGTTGTCTTCCATCTCAGACTTCTAGGGCAGTACGCAGAAAAATTGCAGTCTTTAGTCGCCGATTTTGGTTAATTGCTGGAGAACTATATTATGTAGATCATACCGGAATCCTACTTCGCTATATTCCACCGCATGAAATTAACCCAGTTATCACGATGGCTCACTCGATTCCTACTGGTGGTCACTTTGCTGCAGATTTAACTCACTGGAAAATCATGTAGAGTGGTCTCTGGTGGCCAACTATGTACAGAGACATATCACAGTTTGTCAAACAATGTGATACTTGTCAAAGATCTGGACAGCCTTTGCAACATCATCTTTTTCCTCTACAACCCATCTTAACATTGGAACCTTTCCAGAAGTGGGGTCTAGATTTTATCGGCCCAATTACACCTCCAGCAGTCCTCAGTAACAACCGTTACATACTGACCTGTACAGACTATGCAACCAGATGGGCAGAAGCCTGGGCTTTACGGTCTGCTACAACAGTTGCGGTAACAAAATGTCTGCTAACGGATGTCTTTCCACGTTTTGGTTTACCACTGGAACTTGTCTCAAATCAAGGCACTCATTTTGTAAACCAATTAATGAAGGCACTCACACACTCGTTCCAGGTCACACATAAATTTAGCTCTCCTTATTATCCTCGTGCTCATGGTTTGGCCGAAAGCACAAACAAATCTCTGCTGAATATGCTTCGAAAATTGATCATGGAAGCACCAGAAAGATGGGATCAACTGCTACCTGTAGTGTTATGGGCATACCGGACTACATACAAGGTAACAATAGGATTGACACCTTTCAAACTAGCTTATGGCTTAAAAGCAATATCACCAATGGAAGTAGTTATACCAAGTTTACGAGTAGCAATCGCTCAGAAACTACTACCAGAAGACTCACTGTCATTTTGGTTGGATACACTCAGAGAGTTAGACGAGCACCGACGGCTCAGTTTTTTAACTATGCACGAAGTCCAACTAAGACAGGCTAGGACGCACGATCGACACTTGAAGACTCTAGTTTTTTCGGTGGGACAGCTTGTACTTTTCTATAATGCAAAGTCAAATAGATCCGCAGGCAATATCAAATTACGGTGGTTCGGCCCGTACAAGATCTCAGAGCAAATCGGTCTAGCAACTTTTCGGTTGACTACGTTGACCGAAAACCCACTTCCAAAAGCAATCAGCGGTTCGAAGCTGCGGCCGTATCAACACGCTGCTAGCCCGCATTAAAACATTCGGCGGTGGACCACGTTTTTTGGTTTTTATTTTACTTTTCCTTCTGTTCTTTCTTTTTCTTTTTGTCAATAGTAGCATTTTTAAAAGCACGAAAATCTTTATGTCATAAGCCACCCTCCTTACCAGTTACTCGAGCATGCACGCCAAATTGAAAGCAGTATCAGTCCAACACCGCACAATGATAACCGTCACTTCCTACCCCCCACCGTAATGTCTCTACTTAATCTCTTCTGTTGCACCAAAAATCGCTATTGTGTTTTTGTGTTTGTAATCTGTGCGCCCATTGTGTTCTGTGTATTCGTGTTCTGTGCTCTGTTTTCGTGTGCGCCATGGAAGCATTGGCGAATTACGCAGCCTTCCGTGATGGTATCCCTACCGAGGTAGGAGAATACCTGCGCACCCGAGGGTTGGCCAACTTTGCTGAGCTGCCTTGGCACTCACTTGAAGGCCATACCTTTTTCGCGCAGATCATACCTGCCATCGCCCAATCCCCCATCGCTGAGCAAAAATGGATCTTCCCCTCCCTACCATCCCGAACCGTAGTAACCTTCCAAGCCTTTGCCGAAGCCTTCCGCCTCACTCCACAAGGCCGCGAGAATGGCCCAAGCATCCCTGTAGCCCGAATGACAACACTCTTCCCCCGCTATTCATCAAACGAGTACGCCATCCTCTGTCGCCCTGAACCCGAAAGAACTGCATCCAGTTCTTAGTCGCCATCCTAAACCTCCAGAAACACACCTACGACATATCCCGCCCTTTCTACTCCGCCATCGACCTAGCTGCCCAAGAACCCGTTAACTTTGCCTCCTTTTTCTTTCACCGTATCCACAAGGAATGCGTAGCCATAATTAAACAGGTAAACAGAGGAGGTACGCCAAGATCCAGATTACCCCTGTTAGCCGGTCGCCGCAGTGAGACTCGCATAACGGAAATCTTTGCAAAACACGCGCGAAAGGTTGTTATGCGCATTCTTGTAGAAGCTTATATAAAGCAATGAAAAAGAGATGCGCAGAGACGGGATTTTGTTATGAAATTCACCAGGCTGTTCGTCTGTGTGTGGTCTGACGTTAGTTAATCTTGTTATTTCTGAGTTGTCTAAGTGACCTGTGTATCTGTTGGTCTGATCTTTGTCTGCGTTCGTTCTTGTTGATAGTCGTGCGGTTGCAAACTTATGCCGTTTCAGCAACTCATCCGCCGTAGGTTCGACGTTCTGTCTGTGAATCCTTGCTGGAAGTGTGGTTTTATGTATTGGGCTAACTGATTGTCTGGAGATGATCCACCAGATGGTTAACAAGTTCTGTGCATAAAAGATAGTAGTTCTGGTACCACGGGGAGTACGTTGTTTTAATGTTTACTCTGTTGTGGTATGGTAAGTTACTATCGCCGTAAGAAGCTTAAGTAGGTACAAATGGTCTTCAGAAATTCGGTCCTTCATGACTGTATTCACTGTGACGTCGATTGTAGAATGGTTTGATATCTATCTGAACGAGTGACTTTATTCTTGTGCTAAGGTCTCCACCGAATTAAGTATTGAAGCAGTTGAGCATAAGCGAATCTTGTTAAGTTCCAATAGACCCCTGTATCTGACGTAGTTGTATTGGGAAAACTAGTATAGGGCCTCTGTTCTTATAGACCCCTTCCACTCCCAAACCCAAGGACCAGGTAAAACACACTTCCGATAGTTGGAAAAGGCGCTTTACTAAATCGTCCGATTAACACTGGCGATCCCGCTGGGGATGTGGCATCAAGATTTCCGTTCACTGACGCAAAAAGTATCAAGATCACCATTTGTGTGACGAACGTAATATTTAGAACGCACGCTGATCGATTGCAAGGATAGTCATTGTTTTTGGACAACTGTAAAGAAGTATAGTACGAGTAGTATATGCCGGTTACTCGGTCCGATGAGACATATCCGAAGCACAAACAGTCAAGAATACCTAATCTACTAAGAACGCCTCCAGGAGGTAGAAGCACAGGAAGATCCAAACCTGTTGACAAGGAGGAAAGAAACGTTACTGATGACTCCGGTCATATTTCGGTTGATTTTTCTGCATCTCTGATAAATTCCGGTACTGTTTCGGCACGATCTGTCGGAAATACAGTAATTCCAAAATCTACCAGGACGCAATCTGAATTTAGCTTACCCGTTTTAATTGGAGATTCAAAATTGTTAAAGAATAGCAACGATTTTGCCGAAGAAGGCAGTAAAGAAAAGAAAACAGTCTGCACTGGTGGAAAATCAACACCTTCTGGTGACATTTCGGTGCAGTTTTCCGGTACCAGATTACCACTTTTTGGTAAATCTTTAACCCACACACCGCTATTAGGGGTAAGCCTTCCTACGATCGACTTCAAAAAGGAGGGAACTGTGTTCGAAGCCCAGATTCGTAACATACTGAGCAAGATTATCAGACCAGAAAGAGCACAGGCTGAGGAGACAGATTCTGAAGATTCAGATATTCAATCGCGGAACACAGGAGATAGTCACCATACAATCAGCAGCACGATGAACGGCCAACAACAGCAACAAGTATGTCCTCCAAGGCCACCGCCGACAGGTGTAACGTACACTAAATTCGGTGGATTTCTAGGGGATGACCGAGACGCGCATGTACGCACTTTTGAGATTAGTTATGCAGTACTAAATCACCCGATTGACCCGACGTATAAGGCTATCGTTTTCCAGTCCACCTTGGTCAATGAAGCCGCTAGATGGCTTACAGAGTATGATATAAATCACTTCCGCACCTATGAAGCAGTGAGGGATGCATTTCTGCAAAGATTTAGATTAAAGAAGAATCCCGCAGAAATTTTCGACTACTTACAAAACAATAGACAAAAAGTAAACCAAACAGTGCAAGAATACGCCACTTTATTCAGAACACACTTGCGGCAATTGCCACCAGCACATGCCATCCTGCCAGATGACGTCATTACTCAATGGTTTATTAATGGACTGACTCCCCAACTCAAACAGATCATGATCATCCGATGTGTCTGCGCAATGACCCTAGATGCAGTAATTGCGATGGCTTTGCAATTGGAGAACAAGGTTGGAAGATTTACAGAAGATCTGGAATGGTTAAAGAAAAACAAAAATGATGGAGAAGATCTAACAAGGCAAATGTATTGCACCACCTGCAAGAATTCGGGCCATACGAGGGCCACTTGTGCACTGAATCAGCTATTTTGTGCCATCTGCAACACCACCGGACACACCACCGAAAACTGCGCCTATAATGCTAAAGTACAAGGGACAGCGACGGTCAATGCAATTATACAGGAACCAGGGCAACCAGCAAATCACTATGTGCCTCCGCACATGAGAAACAACCAGCAACAAGGTTATCGAAATTACAGAGGACAGAGGAACAACAACTATAATGCAAACCGCTGGCAGACCGTACAGACACCGGAAAACCCCAATTTGCCACCACCGTGCTGTCATTTTTGTGGTGAATTCAAACACATTAGAAGGTTCTGCAAAGACGCAGCTGAGTATGACCAAAGGAAGAAGGAACGGCAAAATCCGATGACAAATATGGTTCAGATCATGCCGGTAGAAACACAAGCTGCCGTTGTTCAGACCAGATCTGGCAGACCATTACAACCAGCGGCTGAGATATTTGAACCCGGCATTCAAGAATAGAAACGAACATATGAAAAAGCTAATCAATGGATCGCATCAGAACCACCAGTGTTTTCCGACCCCATTCCGGTAATTCAAGCTCCGTTAACTCAGGAAGCAACACAAGATCATGCTGCTAACACAGAAGCAGAAACATCATCTGTAGCAGATACATCAGCACCAGCCAATGCATCATCTTCAAAATCTGCGGAAACTACAAATCAATCACAACAAGCCTGGGAGATTCTATCCAAAGCATCCATTACACTTCCTCTTGGCCAATTACTGGCATTAGTACCAGGAGTCCGCCAGCAATTCCAACAACAATTTGCTGCCGAATCTGCTTGCATTCCGGCCACCGCAATTGTACAACCGGAACTAGATTCTACGGTCGATCATTCAGTTCCTCTGATTACGGTATGGTATAATAGTCATAAAATTACACAAGTATTAATTGATGGAGGGTCTGGTGTGAATATTGCCACTGTTGCACTATGCAAGAAACTAGGATGGACTAAAATAGAACCAGTTCAATTTTTTGTTAGAATGGCCGACCAGTCAAGGGTCCACCTAGTGGGGCTTGTTCGGAACATACCAATAACTTTGCAAGGCACCACATTTAAGATGACCTTTGTTGTCTTAGAATTGTCGGAATCCTCCCTAGATTACAATCTCCTTTTTGGTCGCCCTTGGCTGAAGCAAGCTAAGGTAATACAAGACTGGTCCGCACAGGAGCTCACGTTCAAGGATAAAAATCGAAGATGTATTGTAAAATTAGACGCTATACAGCCCTGTGAATTACATGCTAGACCATATTTCGCAGAGCCCGTTCATATGCTCGACGGACTATCAGATGACGAAGAAGAAGAGTGTTTAAAGAACAACATTGATTTGATCTCCTTAGGAACCGTTGACCTACAAGCTGCTGTGGATAATTGGAGCCCATCAGTCTGCTCAATAACACCTATAACAGAAGAAGATAAGAAAGCAGATATTGCTGCTACAGACGACGCCGAACTACAACAACTTTTCAAACCAGCAGACGACAACGAGAAGCCGCGACAATTTTATGACAAAGTAGTGTTTGCGGTCTCATGTGGCAAGTTACTTGGCCACATCGTATCTGCACAAGGTATCCAAGTAGATCCAGATAAAATTTCGGCAGTATTAGAAGCCCAGGTGCCCACTACACCAAAAGAAGTTATGCGCTTCATGGGTCAAGTGCGGTGGCATGGCAGATACTTACGGTGGCTTGCTCATCTGGCTATACCACTAAACAAGCTAATCAGCAAAACACCTCGACAATTTGAATGGACCCAGGAATGCCAGATAGCATTTGATCGTTTAAAACATTTATTAACACAGGTTCCCATATTACAACCCCCCGACTGGGATCACCCCTTCCATGTATTTGTTGATGCTTCAGATATAGCTATTGGTAGCGTCCTAATGCAACCAACCAATAAATGGTTTAGACCTGTGTATTACGCCAGTCGAAGATTAGCCCCTGTTGAACGGAATTACTCGGTAACAGAACGAGAATGTTTAGGTCTAGTGTATTCGGTCAAATCAGACATTATCTATTGGGCCGTAAGTTCACTTTCCACACAGATCATGCTGCACTTATTTATCTAGTTCGGCAACAGCATTTGGGAGGACGATTAGCACGATGGGTGCTGCTTTTGCAAGAATTTGACTATGAAGTTATACATAGACCAGGCACCTCACACACCTTAGCAGATTTTCTGTCTCGCCTAGATTCCGGTGAGGCTCCGGTAGGTGTAGATGACACAACTCCAGCGATCTATACTTCTGAACCAACTCACGATGAAAGCACCGACCTGCCTATGCCAACTAATTATTATGATCAGATATTGATCTTTCTCAATAATGGATACCTGCCATCCCAGACTTCTACAGCAATACAAAGAAAAGTTGCATCATTCAGCCGCCGATTTTGGTTCATTGCTGGTGAACTATATTATGTGGATCATACCGGAATTCTACTTCGTTGTATTCCTCCACACGAAGTAAACTCAGTCATCACTTTGGCTCACTCGATCCCGACAGGAGGTCATTTTGCTGTAGATTTAACCCACCGGAAAATTCTGCAGAGTGGACTCTGGTGGCCGACTATGTACAACGATGTGTTGCAGTTTGTCAAATCCTGTGATAATTGCCAAAGAACCGGACAACCATTATAGGGTCATCATTTTCCTCTTCAATCTGTACTTCCATTAGAACCCTTCCAGAAATGGGGTTTGGATTTCATTGGTCCTATTACACCACCCTCAGTTATCAACAATAATCACTATATCTTAACATGCACTGATTATGCGACAAGATGGGCAAAAGCATGGGCTTTACGATCAGCTACAGCTGTTGTGGTGGCAAAGTGCCTACTGACAGATGTTTTTCCAAGATTTGGTTTACCCCTCGAACTGGTGACAGATCAAGGCACTCATTTTGCTAATAACTTGATAAAGGTACTTACACATTCGTTTCAAATTACTCATAAATTTAGTTCTCCATATTATCCGCGTGCTAATGGTCTGGCCGAGAGTACCAACAAGTCATTGCTAAATATACTTCGAAAATTGATTATGGACGCACCAGAAAGATGGGATCAATTGTTACCGGCCGTACTGTGGGCATACCGAACAACTTATAAGGTAACAACAGGACTGACCCCTTTCAAATTAGCCTTTGGAATCGAAGCTATAGCACCAATGGAGATAGTGGTGTCAAGTTTAAGAGTAGCCATCAACCAGAAATTACTACCGGAAGATTCTCTGTCATTTCGGTTGGAGACCCTCAGAGAATTAGACGAACATCGATGGCACAGTTTTATGACTATGAGGGAAGTACAGCTAAGACAAGCCAAAACACATGATAGACATCTACGAACTCCAGTTTTTACGGTAGGACAGCTTGTCCTCTTTTACAATGCGAAATCGAATCGCTCTGCCGGCAAGTTTAAGCTACGATGGTTTGGCCCTTATCGAATAACGGAACAGGTGGGCCCTGCAACATTTCGGTTGACCACATTAACCGGAATTCCCTTGCCAAAAGTAATAAATGGTTCAAAGCTGCGACCATATCGACAAGCATCACATCTACGATAAGACATTACGCGGAATGCCGCGACTTTTGACGTTCTTTTTTCAGTCCTTCTCTTTTTCTTTTAAATTTTGCATAATCAATAAAATAAGTGTAAATATCCGCGTCTTGAACTCTATTCATAACTAAAGCCGCCCGGTCTTTTTCAAGCCGTTCATGCATGCACGCCATAGTTAAAGAAATTATCATATCCACGTCGCGGAATAATTTATTATGATTGATTTCTCTTAGTTGCAGTGCATCTACATAATCTTCGCCAGTCCGCCAAAAAACGCTATTGTATTTGTGTAATTGTGATCTGTGTTACCCTGTGTTTGCGTGTTGTGCTTGCTGACTCTATTGCGCCATGGAAGCTTTGGCAAACTATGCCGCTTTCCATGACGGACTCCCTACGGATGTAGGAGAGTACCTGTGCATCCGGGGATTATCCAACTTCGCTGAGCTGCCATGGCACTCAATGGAGAATCACCCTTTCTTTGCCCGAATAATCTCCGCCATCGCCAACACACCTGCGACAGAGAAAATGTGGGCTATCACCTCTTTACCCTCCCGAGTAGTAATCACATTTCAAACATTTGCTCAGTCGTTTCGACTTCCTACACAAGGCAAACAGAATGGCCCAAACATTCCCATAGCCACCATGAAACAGTTATTTCCTAGGTATTCGTCGAAAGAGTACGCCATTCTTTGTAGACTTGAACCTGAGAGAACCACACTCCAATTCCTAGTAGCCATACTCAACCTCCAGAAACAAACTTATGGAATATCACGCGCATTCTACTCAGCCCTCGACTTAGCTTCACGAGAACCGGTAAACTTTGCAACGTACTACTTCAGTCGTATACACAAAGAATGCATAGCCATTATGAAGCAGGTGAACAAAGGAAACACGCCAAGATCCAGGTTGCCACATATCCTATCATTTCTCTTCCCCACCATCCTTGCAGCACAACCACCACCGAGAGGTCCGGTCCTAAGACAGGAAGAATCCGTACAGCTGTTAGAAGACGATGAGGAAGACGAAGAAGAAATCAACCAGCTATTCCGAAGAAAAAGAATCAGGATAAGTTCCTCGGAAAGCGAAGCACTAGGCTCAGTCGGAGAAGATGAAGAAATAAATAAAGAAGTAGATACGCAAGAAGAAGACACATTCCACGACACCAACACCTTGATGCAACATGAGTCATCTGCACAAACATCAGCGTCGGAGCAACAACAGCAACAAGACCAGACCGAGATAGAAACAGTCTCGACAGAACAGATATCTCAGCAACAAACGGAGCCACAAAACCAAGAAGATACACAACAAGTAGCTAAGGAAGCTTTAGAAACACTGCTTAAAGCAGTTGAGTCCGCAGCAACCGAAAACGCAGAATCGGAGCAACCGACAAAAGAAAAGGTAATACAATCTAACCCTATCCTCCCTCCTCCCTCACCGAAACATCCACTCAAACCCATCTCACCTGTCTACCCCACTCACCCTGCTGAAACCACTGCATCCTCAACCTCATCACCCACTTACTCACCACCGAACTCCCAATAGCTCCACGCCGAAACCTCTTCGAAACCTCTTCGAAACCTCCAATTCCGGCCATCCCAGCAATTTCTGATTTAGCTGAAATAGGACATATGCTCATCAACTTATCACAACAACTGCCGCTGCAACTGAAACAGCTCACAGACTCTGTGCAAGATGATTTTCAACACAAACTAGAAGTAATGGAGGCAGACATCACACCCCTCCAAGAGGAATTACACACAGTAAAGGCCGAAAACCATGCACTTAATGAACAGGTTAAGCAGTTACAGGCAATAATAAAAGAACAGGAAGATATGACCACCCAACGAGATGAAGCACTGAATGCAGTACACGCAAAGGAAGAATTGCTGATAGCTGCAGACGCAGAGCTCACTAACCTAAAGAAAACACTCAAAGAACGCCGAAGATGTCAGAATTGCCTTAGGTAACCGCCTGGAAGAAACCAGACTTCAATTATAGGAGAAAGACCAGCAAAACCAGGAACAGCAAGGAGAACTTAAAGAGATGAAGCATGAGCTTCACACGACAAAAGAACATTTATCAAGTGTAAATGATATACTTCACAAGTATCTGATAAAAGAGCCGCAAATACAGAAGCAGATAGCAGCCGTTAAAGCAGAAAGAGATGCTTATTAGAAAACGATAGAATTTCAGAACCAACAATTCGAAAGAATGGATAATCAAATACGCAATAAGAAGGATCAGATCATTGATCTGCAGAAGCAACTAGCTAACATGAAAACATCCCGAGACGCTGCGATGGCCAACGACTTTTACTTACAGGAAACATTTTTACAAACCCAAGCCGAAATTTTGCTCACGGAAGCCATAGCCCTAAGCTCTGTTAGAACAGATGCACAACTACTAGAGCAAGATACACTTAAACAACTATTAGAAACATTAAAGAAAAAGATCGCCCGTACATTTAGATTAGCCCGAAACATGTATTTAGAAGGAATAGTCGATGAATAGTAACCCTGTAAGAACTTGCGGGTTCGGGTCCACCCGTGCGTGCCAGTGTTAGCCGGCCGCCGCAGTGAGACTCGCATAACGGAAATCTTTGTAAAACACGCGCGAAAGGTTGTTACGCGCATTCTTGTAGAAGCTTATATAAAGCAATGAAAAAGAGACGCGCAGAGACGGGATTTTGTTGGGAAATTCACCAGACTGTTTGTCTGTGTGTGGTCTGACGTTAGTTAATCTTGTTATTTTTGAGTTGTCTAAGTGACCTGTGTATCTGTTGGTTTGATCTTTGTCTGCGTTCGTTCTTGTTGATAGTCGTGCGGTTGCAAACTTGTGCTGTTTCAGCAACTCATCCGCCGTAGGTCCGACGTTCTTTCTGTGAATCCTTGCTGGAAGTGTGGTTTTATGTATTGGGCTAACTGATTGTCTGGAGATGATCCACCAGATGGTTAACAAGTTCTGTGCGTAAAAGATAGTAGTTCTGGTACCACGGGGAGTACATTGTTTTAATGTTTACTCTGTCATGGTATGGTAAGTTACTGTCGCCATAAGAAGCTTAAGTAGGTACAGATGGTCTTCAGAAATTCGGTCCTTCATGACTGTATTCGCTGTGGCGTCGATTGTAGAATGGTTTGATATCTATCTGAACGAGTGACTTTATTCTTGTGCTAAGGTCTCTAGCGAATTAAGTATTGAAGCAGTTGAGCATAAGCGAATCTTATTAAGTTCCAATAGACCCCTGTATCTGACGTAGTTGTATTGGGAAAACTAGTATAGGGCCTCTGTTCTTACAGACCCCTTCCACTCCCAAGAACCCAAGGACCAGGTAAAACGCACTTCCGATAGTTGGAAAAGGCGCTTTACTAAATCGTCCGATTAACACCCCACATAATTTCATTTCTCTTTCCGGCCACCAGTCAACCACCCTTCCCAAACCACCACCAGTCAACCCCATTCCCCCACCGGAACCACCCCGCATTCCCATCCAGCCCAGTCACCCTATCGAAAACGCTGAATCCTCTTCATCCTCTCTCAATTATTCCCCACCGAATTCCCAACAACTCCTCACCGCATCCTCTTCACAACCTCGCCCTCCTCTGCCACCCCACTCCATTCCAACCTTCTCTAAGTTGGAATCTATGGGTCGACTATTGATAAACTTATCACAACAACTGCCCCAACATCTGAAGCAAATCACAGACAATGCACGAGATGACTTCCAACACAAATTGGAAGTGATGGAGGCAGATATCACCCCCCTCCAGGAAGAGTTACAGGCAGTAAAGGCAGAAAACCACGCACTCCATGAACAGATAAAGCAATTACAGGCCACACTCCAAGCACAGGAAGAAATCACAAGCCAACGAGATAAGGCTCTGGCAGCAATGCATGCAAAAGAAGATTTACTCATTGCTGCCGACGTAGAGATCACAAAGTTAAATCAAACACTCAAAGACACAGAAGATACCAGAATCGCGCTAGGAAATCTAGTAGACGAAACAAGAGTCCAGCTGCAGGAAGCAATACAAAAGAACCAAGAGCACTAGATAGAAGCTAAACAGGCAGAAGAACAACCATGAAGAACGAAAGAATCCCTAGACGAAGTCAATACTATACTTAAACATCAATTACTCAGGGAAGCTAAATATCAGAAGGATTTAGCAAATGCTCAAAGAGAAAGAGATGTGTATCACAAAACAATACAGTTCCAGAACCAACAATTCGAAAGAATAGATAATCAATTGCGCAACCACAAGGACCGAGTCACTGATATGCAAAAGCAAGTAGCTGAAATGAAGATATCCAGAGATGCGGCGTTATCAAATGACTTCTACCTACAGGAGGCCTTTTTGCAAACACAGACCAAAATTTTGCTCACCGAAGCCATCGCTCTTAGTTCTGTTAGAGTAGATGCCCAGGTATTAGAACCAGATACCCTTAAACAACTATTAGAAACACTTAAGAAAAAAATTACCCGAACTTTTAGGCTAGCACGTAATATGTACTTAGAAGGATTAGTAGCCGAACAGTAGAAAACTTGCGGGTTCGAGTCCACCATGCGTGCCAGTGTTAGTTGGCCACCGGAGTGGGACAGATGTAATGGATGCCAGGTGTAACGGAGTTTTTTGAAACGCGCATGAAAAGTTGGTATGCGCATCTTGTAAAATCTATATAAAGCAATGTAAAGAGAATGGTAAGAGAGAGACATTTTTTGGAATTGCCAGTCTGGTCGTCTGAATGTTTGTGAGAACATTGTTTAACACTGTTGTGAAGTTCTGAGTACTGTTGGTGTTGAGTACATTCCGCATCGTCTGCTCATACTGTAGTTGACTGTAACGAGTGTTGAAGTAACGGATTGTGTGTCTGATTACTGTCGTCGTGTTGCGATTGTTGTGTGTGTTCTTCAGTTGTTTAAGTACTCTAAGTCAGTCTGAGTAGAGATATTACTGTGTGAGTTTGAATAGGTAACTTGAAGCGTTGCTGTAGTGTGTTCTGTTTACCGGATTCATCGCATTTGGTGTTACTATCTATTCACCCCGAATACGAGGAAGAGCTGGTACCTTCAGTAAACGTGAATCTTTATCTGAAGATCACTATAAAGTGTTGTGACGAATTAATCTATCGACTATAGTGTTCGCTTTGGTTGATTCACTGCATACTGTTGAGTCTGTAGATCGGACTACTGCTCTGTTCCAATAGCAGAATAATCTGAAGAGGCTCGGCACCCAGAGACGCAGAAATCGAGTATTGCCGAGTTGATGCTAGTGACTGAGCTAAGACGTGTATTAGTGTTTTTGTTATTGTGATGAAGATTTGGGAAATAAGTACAAGGCCTCTGTCTAACAATCGCCTACCACTCCCAAGAACCCACATTTGTCTGGTAATGACTCTCGGATAGTTAGAGACGTTACAATCTAAGCGATTGTTTAACACATTTAACACTTTAACACTTTAACAAATGAGTTAGATGAAATGCCCAGGTCTACCATTTGCTTGCACCTGGGAGATAATGTTTACTTTACAGTATTAGACTGTGAAAGTGCAGAGGAGCTTCGGAAGAAGTTATGCAATACATATGAAAAAGAGATGGCCTCCAATAAAGTGAATCTGATGAGAAAATTATATGACCTTCGTATGAAGGACACAGATAGTGTTGCTGCTCATCTAAATGAGTTTGATGCTATATTCTCCTAGTTATAGGCTCAGAAAATGGATATGGATAATGAAATGAAAGCATCATTGTTGTTATGCACCCTGCCCATTATGGGATACGTTTCGCATAGCTATTAGCAACAGTGCACCTGGTGGTAAACTCGTCTATGATGACATATGTGGAGCACTCTTGAGTGAGGAGATTCGTAGAAAATCTATGGTTGGCACTCAGAGTGGAGATGCATATAATGTTCGTGATTCTTACCAAGGAAAGAATCAGCAACGTGGCAGGAGCAAGAACAAGGAAAAGAATGGTCAATGGAATAAGAGTAGAAGTAAATCAAGGAAGAGGGATATCGAATGCCATTATTGTCATAAGAATGGACACATGAAGAAAGACTGTTATGCATTAAAGAATGCTAAAGGTAAAGGACAGATGTTGATGGGCATGTTAAACAGTTACCTACACCATCTACTTCGACTGTGAAGATTGAAGAAATTAATGCTATTTCTGATGATGCTGATGTGCTGACACTTGATAGTACTGTGCCATCTAAGGCACTTATGGCTGGTTCTCTTTCCCACACCTGGCTGCTAGATTCTAGTGCTTCTTTCCATGTGACACCACATAGAGAATGGTTCTCTAATTATGCAGCAAAGCCTCTCGGGACCGTGAGACTTGGTGACTCTTACGAGTGTGATGCTGTGGGGATTGGAGATGTGGTTGTGCAGTTCATTGATGGTTCAAAATTTACTATGCATAATGTACGCCATGTACCTCAATTATCACGCAGTTTGATGTCAGTTGGTCAACTTGATGACCTTGGTTACAAGGTGGTCTTCTATGCTCAGTCCTTTCGTATATCAAAGGGCAATATGGTTATTGCACAAGGAAGCAAAGGTGGCTCACTTTATCCTTTATTTGTATCATAGAAAGAACAATTAATAGCTGTTACCGAACAGCCTATGGCTTGTATTTGGTATGGTCATTTGGGTCATATATCTCGTAGTGGAATGGAAAATCTTTCTCGTTCTGGCTACTTACCTATGTTATCTTTCTCTGATTTTTCATTTTGTGAGCATTGTCAATATGGAAAGCAAACCAACAATGTGCATAGAACACACATTGCCTCTTCAATTCAGCCTTTAAATCTCGTTCATACAGATGTGTGTGGTCCTATGCCCACTAGGTCCTTAGGTGGTTCTCTTTACTTTGTCACTTTCATAGATGATGCTACTAGAAAAGTCTGGGTATATCCTATCAAGTCAAAGGATGATGTATTCCCTACTTTCAAAAAATGGCTTGCTTCAGTTGGGACTGAAAAAGGAACTAAGCCTAAGGCCTTACGTTCAGATAATGGGGTTGAGTATACCTCACATGAATTCAGCCTTTTCTATTAGTCTAGAGGGATTCGTAGAGAGTTTACAGCTCCATATACCCCAGTACAGAATGGTGTAGCTGAGGGGATGAATAGAACTATTCAAGATAGAGTAGTCTCTATGTTGCATCATGCAAACCTCTCACAAGGTTTTTGGGTAGAAGCAGTATTGACTGCAGCTCATGTGATTAACCTTTCACCTGGTACTGCCAAAGGTCTGAAAGTGGCACAAGAGTTATGGACAGGGAAACCACCATATTATGATCATCTTCGAGTTTTTGGGTGTGAAGCATATGTTCATATACTCAACAATCTTAGACAAAAGTTGGACCATAAGTAAAAGAAATGCATTTTTCTTGGATATGGTCGAGAAGGACAGTTTGGATATCGCTTATGGGATCCTGAAACACGGTTAGTGATCAAAAGTAGTGATGTCATTTTTCATGAGTCTAAGATGCATAAACAGCCCATTAAGGAGGTTGAAGTGAGAAGAGTGGTGTTTGAGGATACTAGTCCTTCGGTTAGCATGCATAAAAATGCTGCACATAGGGATGTTCAAGAGAATGTCCATTCAGATCAGTCTTCACATGTTCCTGTTCAGCAACCGTTGAGACATTCTACACGTGTCTCATATCCACTTGATAGATATGTTCCAGGTTTAGATTTTGTTATGCTAACAGATGCCAGTGAGCCTTCTTGCTACAAAGAGGGTATGCATACAGAGGATCATGTCAATTGGGAGCATGCCATGAAGACTAAGTTGGATTCTATTCACAAGAATGGTACTTGGGACTTAGTACCTTTGCCAAAGGGCAGGAAAGCTTTACCATGTAAATGGGTATACAAGCTGAAATTCACATTAGATGATTTTGAGATATCTGAGTGGCACTAAGGACAAGTGTCTATGCTTAGGTAGAGGGAAAGCATCCATTATTGGCTACACAGATTTTGACTATGCTAGTTGTGTAGAC
Organism: Ceratopteris richardii; assembly: GCA_020310875.1. Classification (NCBI taxonomy): domain Eukaryota; kingdom Viridiplantae; phylum Streptophyta; class Polypodiopsida; order Polypodiales; family Pteridaceae; genus Ceratopteris; species Ceratopteris richardii. Next base: position 180,139,621 of record CM035415.1, on the reverse strand, counting down.
AATCGTAAGTCTACATCAGGGTACATTTTTCATTTTGCTGGAGGTGCTATCTCTTGGAGATCTCGTCTTCAAGAATGCATAGCTATCTCCACCACAGAAGCAGAGTATGTTGCAGCAAGTGAGGCATTTAAGGAAGCATTGTGGCTTTCTCTTCTTGCTTGTGATATGGGTTTACCTCACCATGTACCTCACTTGCTTAGTGATAGTCAGATTGCCATTGCTTTGGCTAAGAATCCGGTCTATCACACAGATACCAAGCACATTGAGGTGAGGTATCACTTCATTAGAGATTGCTTAGCCACTGAGAGCATTATTCTTGAGAAGGTTCACACTCGAGATAATGCTGTAGATGCTTTGACTAAAGCTCTACCACAGGATAGCTTTCGACACTGTTGTCACTTGATGGGGGTTACTTGATTCTTGATCTTACGCAGTCACTTGTATACTGTGTAACATGCCCATCAGGTGGGAGGTATAGTTTTTATACGTACACTAAGGTATTCTTTATCATTCTTTATTTTTCTCCCATACTTACTCTGGCAATATTGGCCTTTAGCGGGAGATTGTTACCGTTAGTGTCAATGTGAAAGGCCAAATGGCCAGCGGACACTTCTTTGTATATGTTCTCTAATAAAACATATAGTGGTCTGGTCAGTCACAGACTGTAAGTTCAACCACATTTGTAAGACCTAAGAAGTATGTCTTCGTGCTCCCTGTGTACTGTGTTTTCTGCGTATTCCACAGCCTCTGTGCAGAGTACTGTGTGCGGCCTCTGGAGCTTGGTTTTCTACTCTGAGCATATCGTCGTGGAGCTCTCGAGAAGGAGAGCGTACTGTGCTGCATCGCCATCGAAATACTTCATTGGTATTAGAGCAGCTCGAGGCAAAAGCTTTGTTCCTTTTGTGCGGGTGAAGCGAGCATACCCCCCCCCCCAAGGCTTTCGACTTAGGCGGCAACCAAGGCATACACCTCGGCATACCTTGTCATCCGAGTCACCAAAGTAACCATTGGCGTCGTTGGCTACAGGCGAGGGAGGACCTCAAGGATCAAGGAATATAGAGGTTCTTGGTACTTCCCGGGAGGTCACCCATCCGAGTTTGTTCCCCCCAGAGCTCGCTTAAGTATGGCAATCTCTTGCCACTAAGCTACACTCTTGTGGTGTCTGAAGAAGGGGAAAGACTAAGGTTGACATTACCTTGAACAATGTTTGGTCCCTCAAAGCTTCATTTTTTGCTTTCAAAGCCTTCTGAAGCAAATTTGGGGTCTATTTGGAGCCATTTTGGAGTAATTTTTGCACATAGTTCTCTTCACACAGGTCCAAGAACATCAAGAAGAGTGTTCTTTGTACTTCTGAGACAATAAATATCAACCTTTGGGGCTGTATTTTCCGCCACACTCATTGAACTACAGGTTTCTCGAGAGGTTCTCAGTTTTGGTGGGAGTAGTCGCTGCAAATTTATGCAGGTTTTCTAAGCCTAAAACATCAGAATTGACAGACACTTGTAGGTGTTATTGCCTAGTTTTTTGGGCTGTGTATTCAGCCTTTTAGTGTCATTTTACTGCATATATTGAGGACATACAAACCATGTACGCTTCTGTGGATATTGCTTATGTACGTCCATGTGGTCATTGATATAGCGGTTACGTTCTTTGCATAAAGCCCTTTATGTTTGATAAAGAGGTTCGTGGTGAGGTTTTCTTAACTGGGAGACACCCAGATGTCGGGGTCTCTTCAGTGATGTAGATGGAAGACTTACCCAGTCTCGCCATAGGAGATGTATGATAGTTGTTCATAGGTGCTCGATAAGCCTAGTTGGCTTTTATTGAGTAACTGATTATATGCAGTGGAGTTAGTGATTCACTATGCAGGTAGACATGTCAGTACTTGCAGTTTTATGATACTTTGACACTGGTTATATGCTAATTTTGGAGAGGATACTCTGGCCAAACTTTTCAGGATTTCTGGTTTATTCATTTATACAGTGGTCGATTTACTCCTTGATACACTTATTTGTTGGTGTTTGGACTCTTCTAGCTCCATTATCATTCTATTCAGTTCTCTACCATCATGGCATCAGAGGTCTCAGGCAAATCCGGTGCATCAGGGTCTAGTGCTAGTGTTCCGAGGAGGAGCTATAACTTGTAGGGCAAAGACCATTTTGAGACCCAAAAATTTGATGGCACAAACTTTGCTCTATGGAAGAATCAGATTAAAGATGTGCTGATTCAAAGGAGGCAATGGAAGCTAGTAAATGGGATTTCAAAGAAGCCTGCTAACATGGATGAAGATGATTGGGATGAGTTAGATGAAATGGACAGGTCTCCCATTTGCTTGCACCTCGCAGATAATGTTTACTTTACAGTGTTAGACTGTGAAAGTGTAGAGGAGCTTTGCAAGAAGTTATGCAATACATATGAAAAACAGACGGCATCAAATAAAGTGTATCTGATGAGAAAATTATATGACCTTCGTATGAAGGACACAGATAGTGTTGCTGCTCATCTAAATGAGTTTGATGCTATATTCTCCTAATTACAGGCTCAAAAAATGGATATGGATAATGAAATGAAAGCAGTATTGCTGTTATGCACCTTGCCATCATCATGGGATACGTTTTGCACAGCTATTAGCAATAGTGCAATTGGTGGTAAACTCGTCTATGATGACATATGTGGAGCACTCTTGAGTGAGGAGATTCGTAGAAAATCTACGGTTGGCATTGAGAGTGGATATGCATATAATGTTCGTGATTCCTAACAAGGAAAGAATTAGCAACGTGGCAGGAGCAAGAACAAGGAAAAGAATGGTCAACGGAATAAGAGTAGAAGTAAGTCAAGGAAGAGGGATATCGAATGCCATTATTGTCATAAGAAAGGACACATGAAGAAAGACCGTTATGCATTAAAGAATGCTAAAGGTAAAAGACAGAATGTTGATGGGCATGTTAAACAGTTATCTACACCATCTACTTCGACTGTGAAGATTGAAGAAATTAATGCTATTTCTAATGATGCTGATGTGTTGACACTTGATAGTACTGTGCCATCTGAGGCACTTATGGCTGATTCTCTTTCCCACACCTGGGTGCTAGATTCTGGTGCTTCTTTCCATGTGACACCACATAGAGAATGGTTCTCTAATTATGAAGCAAAGTCTCTTGGTACCGTGAGACTTGGTGACTCTTACCAGTGTGATGTTGTGGGGATTGGAGATGTGGTTGTGCAGTTCATTGACGGTTCAAAATTTACTATGCATAATGTTCGCCATGTACCTCAGTTATCATGCAGTTTGATGTCAGTTGGTCAACTTGATGACCTTGGTTACAAGGTGGTCTTCTATGCTCTGTCCTTTTGTATATCAAAGGGCAATATGGTTATTGCAAAAGGAAGCAAAGTTGGCTCACTTTATCCTTTATTTGTATGACAAAAAGAACACTTGTTAGCTGTTACTGAACAGCCTATGGATTGTATTTGGCATGGTCGTTTGGGCCATATATCTCGTATTGGAATGGAAAATCTTTCTCGTTCTGGCTACTTACATGTGTTATCTTTCTCTCATTTTTCATTTTGTGAGCATTGTCAATATGAAAAGCAAACCAGAAATGTGCATAGAATGCACATTGACTCTTCAATTCAGCCTTTAGATCTCATTCATACAGATGTGTGTGGTCTTATGCCCACTAGGTCCTTAGGTGGTTCTGTTTACTTTGTCACTTTCATGGATGATGCTACTAGAAAAGTCTGGGTATATCCTATCACGTAAAAGGATGATGTATTCCCTACTTTCAGAAAATGGCTTGCTTCAGTTGAGACTGAAAAAGGAACTAAGCTTAAGGCCTTACGTTCAGATAATGGGGGTGAGTATACCTCACATGAATTCAGCCTTTTTTGTCTGTCTAGAGGGATTCGTAGAGAGTTTACAGCTCCATATACCCTAGTACAAAATGGTGTAGCTGAGAGGATAAATAGAACTATTCAAGATAGAGTAGTCTCTATGTTGCATCATGCAAACCTCTCACAAGGTTTTTGGGCAGAAGCAGTATTGACTATAGTTCATGTGATTAACCTTTCACCTAGTACTGCCAAAGGCCTAAAAGTGGCACAAGAGTTATGGACAGGGATACCAACATATTATGATCATCTTTGAGTTTTTGGGTGTGAAGCATATGTTCATATACCCAAGAATCTTAGACAGAAGTTGGACCATAAGTCAAAGAAATGCATTTTTCTTGGATATGGTCGAGAAGGACAATTTGGATATCGCTTATGGGATCCTGAAACACGGTCAGTGATCAGAAGTAGTGATGTCATTTTTAATGAGTCTAAGATGCATAAACAGCCCATTAAGGAGGTTGAAGTGAGAAGAGTGGTGTTTGAGGATACTAGTCCTTCGGTTAGCATGCATAAAAATGCTGCACATAGGGATGTTCAAGAGAATGTCCATTCAGATCAGTCTGCACATGTTCCTGTTCAGCAACCATTGAGACATTGTACACGTGTCTCATATCCACCTGATAGATATGTTCCAGGTTTAGATTTAGTTATGCTAACAGATGCCAGTGAGCCTTCTTGCTACAAAGAGGCTATGCATACAGAGGATCATGTCAAGTGGGAGCGTGCCATGAAGAGTGAGTTGGATTCTATTCACAAGAATTGTACTTGGGACTTAGTACCTTTGCCAAAGAGCAGGAAAGCTTTACCATGTAAATGGGTATATAAGCTTAAATTCATATCAAATGATTTTGAGATATCTGATTTTGAGATATCTGAGTGGCACTACGGACAAGTGTCTATGCTTAGGTGGAGGGAAAGCATCCATTATTGGCTACACAGATTCTGACTATGCTGGTTGTGTAGACAATCGTAAGTCTACATCAGGGTACATTTTTCATTTTGCTGGAGGTGCTATCTCTTGGAGATCTCGTCTTCAACAATGTACAGTTGTTTCCACCACAGAAGCAGAGTATGTTGCAGCAAGTGAGGCATGTAAGGAAGCATTGTGGATTTCTCGTCTTGCTTGTGACATGGGTTTACCTCAGCATGTATCTCACTTGTTCAGTTATACTCAAAGTGCCATTGCTTTGGCTGAGAATCTGGACTATCACACAAAGACCAAGCACATTAAGGTGAAGTATGACTTCATTAGACATTGCTTAGCCACTGAGAGCATTATTCTTGAGAAGGTTCACACTCGAGATAATGCTGCAGATGCTGTGACTAAAGCTCTACCACAGGATAGCTTTCGACACTATTGTCACTTGATGGGGGTTACTTGATTCTTGATCTTACGCAGTCACTTGTATACTGTGTAACATGCCCATCAAGTGGGAGGTATAGTTTGTATACTTACACTCAGGTTTTCTTTATCATTCTTTATTTTTCTCCCATACTTACTCTGGCCATATTGGCGTTTAACGAGAGATTGTTACCATTAGTGTCCATGTGAAAGGCCAAATGGCCACCAAACACTTCTTTGTATATGTTCTCTAATAAAACATATAGTGGCCTGGTCAGTCACAGACTGTAAGTTCGACCGCATTTGTAAGACCTAAGAAGTTTGTCTTCTTGCTCCCTGTGTACTGTGTTTTCTGCGTATTCTACAGCCTCTGTGCGGAGTACTGCGTGCGGCCTCTGGAGCTTGAAAAAGCGGGAGATTGTTATCGTTAGTGTCCATGTGAAAGGCCAAATGGCCACCAAACACTTCTTTATATATGTTCTCTAATAAAACATATAGTGGTCTGGTCAGTCACAGACTGTAAGTTCGACCGCATTTGTAAGACCTAAGAAGTCTGTCTTCGTGCTCCCTGTGTACTGTGTTTTCTGCGTATTCTACAGCCTCTGTGCGGAGTACTACGTGCAGCCTCTCGAGCTTGGTTTTCTACTCTGAGCATATCGTCGTGGAGCCTCGAGAAGGAGAGTGCACTGTGGTGCATCGTCATCGAAATACTTCACTGGTATTAGAGCAACCCCCCCAAGGCTTTCTCCAAGGCTTAGGACTAAGGCAGCGACCAAGGCATAGACGTTGGCATACCTTGTCATCCGAGTCACCGAAGTCACCATTGGCACCGTTGGTTGTGCGCAAGGGAGGACCTCAAGGATCAAGGAATATAGAGGTTCTCGGTACTTCCCGGGAGATCACCCATCCCAGTTTGTTCCCCTCAGAGCTTGCTTAACTGTGGCAATCTCTTGCCACTAAGCTACACTCTTCTGGTGTCTGAAGAAGGGGAAAGACTAAGTTTGACATTACCTTGAATAAGTTTCCGTCCCTCAAAGCTTCATTTTTTGCTTTCAAAGCCTATTTCTGAAGCAAATTTGGGGTGTCTTTGGAGCCATTTTGGAGTAATTTTCACACATAGTTCTCCTCACATAGGTCCAAGAACATGAAGAAGAGTGTTCTTTGTACTTCTCAGACAATAAATATCAACCTTTGGGGCTGTATTTTCAGCCACACTCGTAAAACTACAGGTTTCTCGAGAGGTTCTCAGTTTTGGTGGGAGCAGTCGCTGCAAATTTATGTAGATTTTTTAAGCCTAAAACATCAGAATTGACAGACACTTGCAGGTGTTATTGGCTAGTTTTTTGGGCTGTGTATTCAGACTTTTAGTGTTATTTTACTGCATATATTGAGCACATACACACCATGTACGCTTCTCTGGATACTGCTTTTGTACATCCATGTGGTCATTGATATAGCGGTTACCTTCTTTGCATAAAGCCTTTTACGTTTGATAAAGAGGGTCATGGTGAGGTTTTCTTAAGTGGGAGAAACCCAGATGTCGGGGTCTCTTCGGTGATGCAGGTGGAAGACTTACCCAGTCTCACCATAGGAGATGTATGATAGTTGTTCATAGGTGCTCGATAAGCCTAGTTGGATTTTATTGAGATACTGATTATATGCAGTGGAGTCAGTGATTCACTATGCAGGTAGACATGTCAGTACTTGCAGTTTTATGATACTTTGACATTGGTTATATGCTAATTTTGCAGAGGATACTCTGGCAAAAGTTTTCCAGGTTTCTGGTTTACTCAACTATACAGTGGTCGATTTACTCCTTGATACACTTATTTGTTGGTATTTGGACTCTTCTAGCTCCATTATCACTCTATTCAGTTCTCTATCATCATGGCATCAGAGGTCTCAGGCAAATCCGCTGGATCAGGGTCTAGTGCTAGTGTTCCGAGGAGGAGCTATAACTTGCAGGGCAAAGACCATTTTGAGATCCGAAAATTTGATGGCACAAACTTATCAGATTAAAGATGTGCCGATTCAAAGGAGGCAATGGAAGCTAGTAAATGGGATTTCAAAGAAGCCTGCTGACATGGATGAAGATGATTGCGATGAGTTAGATGAAATGGCCAGGTCTACCATTCACTCTCACCTGGCAGATAATGTTTACTTTACAGTGTTAGACTATGAAAGTGTAGAGGAGCTTTGGAAGACGTTATGCAATACATATGAAAAAGAGACGGCATCAAATAAAGTGTATCTGATGAGAAAATTATATGACCTTTGTATGAAGGACAGAGATAGTGTTGCTGCTCATCTAAATAAGTTTGATGCTATATTCTCCCAGTTACAGGCTCAGAAAATGGATATGGATAATGAAATGAAAGCAGTATTGCTGTTATGCACCCTGCCATCATCATGGGATACGTTTTGCACAGTTATTAGCAACAATGCACCTGGTGGTAAACTCGTCTATGATGACATATGTGGAGCACTCTTGAGTGAGGAGATTCGTAGAAAATCTATGGTTGGCACTCAGAGTGGAGATGCATATAATGTTCGTGATTCTTACCAAGGAAAGAATCAGCAGCGTGGCATGAGCAAGAACAAGGAAAAGAATGGTCAACAGAATAAGAGTAGAAGTAAATCAAGGAAGAGGGATATCGAATGCCATTATTGTCATAAGAAAGGACACATGAAGAAATATTGTTATGCATTAAAGAATGCTAAAGGTAAAGGACAAATGTTGATGGGCATGTTAAATAGTTACCTGCACCATCTACTTCGACTGTGAAGATTGAAGAAATTAATGCTATTTTTGATGATGCTGATGTGTTGACACTTGAAAGTACTATGCCATTTGAGGCACTTATGGTTGATTCTCTTTCCCACACCTGGCTGCTAGATTCTGGTGCTTCTTTCCATGTGACACCACATAGAGAATGTTCTCTGATTATGCAGCAAAGTCTCTTGGTACCGTGAGACTTGGTGACTCTTACTAGTGTGATATTGTGGGGATTGGAGATGTGGTTGTGCAGTTATTTGATGGTTCAAAATTTACTATGCATAATGTTCGCCATGTACCTCAGTTATCATGCAGTTTGATGTCAGTTGGTCAACTTGATGCCCTTGGTTACAAGGTGGTCTTCTATGGTCAGTCCTTTGGTATATCAAAGGGCAATATGGTTACTGCAAAAGGAAGAAAAGTTGGCTCACTTTATCCTTTATTTGTATCACAGAAAGAACACTTGTTAGCTGTTACTGAACAGCCTATGGCTTGTATTTGGCATGGTCATTTGGGCCATATATCTCCTAGTGGAATGGAAAATCTTTCTCGTTCTGGCTACTAACCTGTGTTATCTTTCTCTAATTTTTCATTTTGTGAGCATTGTCAATATGGAAAGCAAACCAGAAATGTGCATAGAACACACATTGACTCTTGAATTCAGCCTTTAGATCTCATTCATACAGATGTGTGTGGTCCTATGCCCACTAGGTCCTTAGGTGGTTCTCTTTACTTTGTCACTTTCATAGATGATGCTACTAGAAAAGTCTGGGTATATCCTATCAAGTCAAAGGATGATGTATTCCCTACTTTCAGAAAATGGCTTGCTTTAGTTGAGACTGAAAAAGGAACTAAGCTTAAGGCCTTACCTTCAGATAATGGGGGTGAGTATACCTCACATGAATTCAGCCTTTTCTGTTAGTCTAGAGGGATTCGTAGAGAGTTTACAGCGCCATATACCCCAGTACAGAATGGTGTAGCTGAGAGGATGAATAGAACTATTCAAGATAGAGTAGTCTCTATGTTGCAACATGCAAACCTCTCACAAGGTTTTTGGGTAGAAGCAATATTGACTGCAGCTCATGTGATTAACCTTTCACCTAGTACTGCCAAAGGTCTGAAAGTGGCACAAGAGTTATGGACAAGGAAACCACCATATTATGATCATCTTCGAGTTTTTGGGTGTGAAGCATATGTTCATATACCCAAGAATCTTAGACAGAAGTTGGACCATAAGTCAAAGAAATGCATTTTTCTTGGATATGGTCGAGAAGGACAATTTGGATATCGCTTATGGGATCCTGAAACACGGTCAGTGATCAGAAGTAGTGATATCATTTTTAATGAGTCTAAGATGCATAAAGAGCCCATTAAGGAGGTTGAAGTGAGAAGAGTGGTGTTTGAGGATACTAGTCCTCCGGTTAGGATACATAAAAATGCTTCACATAGGGATGTTCAAGAGAATGTCCATTCAGATCAGTCTACACATGTTCCTGTTCAGCAACCATTGAGACATTCTACACGTGTGTCATATCCACTCGATAGATATGTTCCAGGTTTAGATTTTGTTATGCTAATAGATGCCGGTGAGCCTTCTTGCTACAAAGAGGCTATTCATACAGAGGATCATGTCAAGTGGGAGCGTGCCATGAAGAGTGAGTTGGATTCTATTCACAAGAATGGTACTTGGGACTTAAAACCTTTGCCAAAGGGCAAGAAAGCTTTACCATGTAAATGGGTATACAAGCTGAAATTCACATCAGATGATTTTGAGATATCTGAGTGGCACTAAGGACAAGTGTCTATGCTTAGGTAGAGGGAAAGCATCCATTATTGGCTACACGGATTCTGACTATGGAAGAATTGTGGCTTTCTCATCTTGCTTGTGATATGGGTTTACGTCAGCATGTACCTCAGTTGCTCAGTGATAGTCAGAGTGCCATTGCTTTGGCTAAGAATCTGGTCTATCACGGAAAGACCAAGCACATTGAGGTGAGGTATCACTTCATTAGAGATGGCTTAGCCACTGAGAGCATTATTCTTGAGAAGGTTCACACTCCTGATAATGCCGCAGATGCTTTGACTAAAGCTCTACCAGAGGATAGCTTTCGACACTGTTGTCACTTGATGGGTGTTACTTGATTCTTGATCTTACACAGTCACTTGTATACTCTGTAACATGCCCATCACGTGGGAGGTATAGTTTGTATACATACACTCAGGAATTCTTTATCATTCTTTATTTTTCTCCCATACTTACTCTGGCCATATTGGCCTTTAGCGAGAGATTGTTACCGTTAGTGTCCATGTGAAAGGCAAAATGGCCACTGGACACTTCTTTGTATATGTTCTCTAATAAAACATATAGTGTCCTGGTGAGTCATAGAGTGTAAGTTCGACCGCATTTGTAAGACCTAAGAAGTCTGTCTTCATGCTCCCGGTGTACTGTGTTTTCTACGTATTCTACAAAGCTTTGTTCCTTTTGTGTGAGCAAAGCGAGCATCCCCCCCCAAGGCTTTCGACTAAGGAGGCGACCAAGGCATAGACCCTGGCTTACCTTGTCATCCGAGTCACCAAAGTCACCATTGGCGCCCTTGGCTGCGCGCGAGGGAGGACCTCAAGGATCAAGTAATATAGAGGTTCTCGGTACTTCCCGGGAGGTCACCCATCCCAGTTTGGTCCCCCTAGAGCTCGCTTAACTGTGGCAATCTCTTTCCACTAAGCTACACTCTTGTGGTGTCTAAAGAAGGGGAAAGACTAAGGTTGACATTACCTTGAACAAGTTTTGGTCCCTGAAAGCTTCATTTTTTGCTTTCAAAGCCTATTTCTGAAGCAAATTTGGGGTGTCTTTGGAGCCATTTTGGAGTAATTTTCGCACATAGTTCTCTTCACACAGGTCCAAGAACATCAAGAAGAGTGTTCTTTGTACTTCTCAGACAATAAATATCAACCTTTGGGGCTGTATTTTCAGCCACACTCGTAAAACTACAGGTTTCTCGAGAGGTTCTAAGTTTTGGTGGGAGAAGTCGCTCCAAATTTATGCAGGTTTTTTAAGCCTAAAACATCAGAATTGACAGATACTTGCAGGTGTTATTGGCTAGTTTTTTGGGTGTGTATTCAGCCTTTTTGTGTCCTTTTACTTCATATATTGAGCACAAACACACCATGTATGCTTTTGTGGATACCACTTATGTACGTCCATGTGGTCATTGATATAGCGGTTACATTCTTTGCATAAAGCCTTTTACGTTTGATAAAGAGGGTCGTGGTGAGGTTTTCTTAAGTGGGAGACACCCAGATGTCGGGGTCTCTTCGGTGATGCAGGTGGAAGACTTACCCAGTCTCGCCATAGGAGATGTATGATAGTTGTTCATAGGTGCTCGATAAGCCTAGTTGGCTTTTATTGAGTAACTGATTAAATGTCGTGGAGTCAGTGATTCACTATGCAGGTAGACATGTCAGTACTTGTAGTTTTATGATACTTTGACACTGGTTATATGCTAATTTTGCAGAGGATACTCTGGCAAACGTTTTCCAGATTTCTAGTTTAATCAACTATACAGTGGTCGATTTACTTCTTGATACACTTATTTGTTGGTGTTTGGACTCTTCTAGCTCCATTATCATTCTATTCAGTTCTCTACCATCATGGCATCAGAGGTCTCAGGCACATCCGGTGGATGAGGGTCTAGTGCTAGTGTTCCGAGGAGGAGCTATAACTTGCAGGGCAAAGACCATTTTGAGATCCGAGAATTTGATGGCACAAACTTTGCTCTATGGAAGAATCAGATTAAAGATGTGCTGATTCAAAGGAGGCAATGGAAGCCAGTAAATCGGATTTCAAAGAAGCGTGCTGACATGGATGAAGATGATTGGGATGAGTTAGATGAAATGACCAGGTCTACCATTCACTTGCACCTCGCAGATAATGTTTACTTTACAGTGTTAGACTGTGAAAGTGCAGAGGAGCTTTGGAAGAAGTTATGCAATACATATGAAAAAGAGACGGCATCAAATAGAGTGTATCTGATGAGAAAATTATATGACCTTTGTATGAAGGACACAGATAGTGTTGCTGCTCATCTAAATGAGTTTGATGCTATATTCGCCCAGTTACAGGCTCAAAAAATGGATATGGATAATGAAATGAAAGCAGTATTGTTGTTATGCACCCTGCCATCATCATGGGATATGTTTTGCACAGCTATTATCAACAGTGCACCTGGTGGTAAACTCGTCTATGATGACATATGTGGAGCACTCTTGAGTGAGGAGATTCGTAGAAAATGTATGGTTGGCACTCAGAGTGGAGATGCATATAATGTTCGTGATTCTTACCAAGAAAAGAATCAGAAACATGGCATGAGCAAGAACAAGGAAAAGAATGGTCAACAGAATAAGAGTAGAAGTAAATCAAGGAAGAGGGATATCAAATGCCATTATTGTCATAAGAAAGGAGACATGAAGAAAGACTGTTATGCATTAAAGAATGCTAAAGGTAAAGGATAGAATGTTGATGGGCATGTTAAACAGTTACTTGCACCATCTACTTCGACTGTGAAGATTGAAGAAATTAATGCTATTTTTGATGATGCTCATGTGTTGACACTTGATAGTACTGTGCCATCTGAGGCACTTATGGCTGATTTTCTTTCCCACACCTGGCTGCTAGATTCTGGTGCTTCTTTCCATGTGACACCACATAGAGAATGGTTCTCTAATTATGCAGGAAAGTCTCTTGGTACCGTGAGACTTGGTGGCTCTTACTAGTTTGATGTTGTGGGGATTGGAGATGTGGTTGTGCAGTTCATTGACGGTTCAAAATTTACTATGCATAATGTATGCCATGTACCTCATTTATCACACAGTTTGATGTCAGTTGGTCAACTTGATGACCTTGGTTACAAGGTGGCCTTCTATGCTCACTCCTTTCGTATATCAATGGGCAATATGGTTATTGCAAAAGGAAGCAAAGTTGGCTCACTTTATCCTTTATTTGTATGACAGAAAGAACACTTGTTCGCTGTTACTGAACAGCCTATGGCTTGTATTTGGCATGGTCGTTTGGGCCATATATCTCCTAGTGGAATGGAAAATCTTTCTCATTCTAGCTATTATCTTTGTTATCTTTGTCTGATTTTTCATTTTGTGAGCATTGTCAATATGGAAAGCAAACCAGAAATATGCATAGAACACACATTGACTCTTCAATTCAGCCTTTAGATCTTGTTCATACAGATGTGTGTGGTCCTATGCCCACTAGGTCCTTAGGTGGTTCTCTTTACTTTCTCACTTTCATGAATGATGCTACTAGAAAAGTCTGGGTATATCTTATAAAGTCAAAGGATGATGTATTCCGTAACTTTTAGAAAATGGCTTGCTTCAGTTGAGACTGAAAAAGGAACTAAGCTTAAGGCCTTACGTTAAGATAATGGGGTTGAGTATACCTCACATGAATTCAGCCTTTTTCTGTCAGTCTAGAGGGATTCATACAGAGTCTACAGCTCCATATAACCCAGTACAGAATGGTGTAGCTGAGAGGATGGATAGAACTATTCAACAGAGGATCATGTCAAGTGGGAGCGTGCCATGAAGAGTGAGTTGGATTCTATTCACAAGAATGGTACTTGGGACTTAGTACCTTTGCCAAAGGGCAGGAAAGCTTTACCATGTAAATGGGTATACAAGCTAAAATTCACATCATATGATTTTAAGATATCTGATTTTGAGATATCTGAGTGGCACTAAGGACAAGTGTCCATGCTTAGGTAGAGGGAAAGTATCCATTATTGGCTACACAGATTCTGACTATGCTGGTTGTGTAGACAATCATAGGTCTACATCAGGGTACATTTTTCATTTTGGTGGAGGTGCTATCTCTTGGAGATCTCATCTTCAAGAATGTACAACTGTTTCCACCACAGAAGCAGAGTATGTTGCAGCAAGTGAGGCATGTAAGGAAGCATTGTGGCTTTCTCGTCTTGCTTGTGATATGGGTTTATCTCAGCATGTACCTCACTTTCTCAGTGATAGTCAGATCGCCATTGCTTTGGCTAAGAATCCGGTCTATCACACAAAGACCAAGCACATTGAGGTGAGGTATCACTTCATTAGAGATTGCTAAGCCACTGAGAGCATTATTCTTGAGAAGGTTCACACTCGAGATAATGCTACAGATGCTTTGACTAAAGCTCTACCACAGGATAGCTTTCGACACTGTTGTCACTTGATGGGGGTTACTTGATTCTGTATATTATGCAGTCACTTGTATACTGTGTAACATGCCCATCAGGTGGGAGGTATAGTTTGTATACTTACACTCAGGTATTCTTTATCATTCTTTATTTTTCTCCCATACTTACTCTAGCCATATTGGCCTTTAGCGTGAGATTGTTACCGTTAGTGTCCATGTGAAAGGCCAAATGGCCACCGGACACTTCTTTGTTTATGTTCTCTAATAAAACATATAGTGGCCTGGTCAATCACACACTGTAAGTTCGACTGCATTTGTAAGACCTAAGAAGTCTCTCTTCGTGCTCCTTGTGTACTATGTTTTCTGTGTATTCTACAGCCTCTGTGCGGAGTACTGCATGCGGCCTCTAGAGCTCGGTTTTCTACTCTGAGCATATCGTCGTGGAGCTCTCGAGAAGGAGAGCGCACTCTGGTGCATCACCATCGAAATACTTCACTCGTATCAGAGCAGCTCGAGGCAAAAGCTTTGTTCCTTTCGTGTGAGTGAAGCGAGCGTCCTCCCCCAAGGCTTTCGACTAAGGCCGCAACCAAGGCATAGACCTTGGCATACCTTGTCATCCGAGTCACCGAAGTCACCATTGGCACCCTTGGCTGCGCGCGAGGGGGGACCTCAAGGATCAAGGAATATAGAGGTTCTCGGTACTTCCTGGGAGGTCACCCATCCGAGTTTGTTCCCCCAAGAGCTCGCTTAACTGTGGCAATCTCTTGCCACTAAGCTACACTCTTCTGGTGTCTGAAGAAGGGGAAAGACTAAGGTTGACATTACCTTGAACAAGTTTTGGTCCCTCAAGCTTCATTTTTTGCTTTCAAAGCCTATTTCTGAAGCAAATTTGGGGTGTCTTTGGAGCCATTTTGGAGTAATTTTTGCACATAGTTCTCTTCACACAGGTCCAACAACATCAAGAATAGTGTTCTTTGTACTTCTGAGACAATAAGTATCAACCTTTGGGGCTGTATTTTCAGCCACACTCGTAAAATTACAGGTTTCTCGAGAGGTTCTCAGTTTTGGTGGGAGCAGTCACTCCAAATTTATGCAGGTTTCTTAAGTCTAAAACATCAGAATTGACAGACACTTGCAGGTGTTATTGGCTAGTTTTTTGGGCTGTGTATTCAGCCTTTTAGTGTCATTTTACTACATATATTGAGCACATACACACCATGCACGCTTCTGTGGATACCGCTTATGTACGTCCATGTGGTCATTGATATAGCGGTTACGTTCAGTGCATAAAGCCTTTTACGTTTGATAAAGAGGGTCGTGGTGAGGTTTTCTTAACTGGGAGACACCCAGATGTCGGGGTCTCTTCGGTGATGCAGGTGGAAGACTTACCCAGTCTCGCCATAGGAGATGTATGATAGTTGTTCATAGGTGCTCGATAAGCCTAGTTGGCTTTTATTGAGTAACTGATTATATGCAGTGGAGTCAGTGATTCACTATGTAGGTAGACATGTCAGTACTTGCAGTTTTATGATACTTTGACACTGGTTATATGCTAATTTTGCAGAGGATACTCTGGCAAAAGTTTTCTAGATTTCTAGTTTAGTCAACTATACAGTGGTCGATTTACTCCTTGATACACTTATTTGTTGATGTTTGGACTCTTCTAGCTCCATTATCATTCTATTCAGTTCTCTACCATCATGGCATCAGAGGTCTCAGGCACATCCGATGGATCAGGGTCTATTGCTAGTGCTCTAAGGAGAAGCTATAACTTGCAGGGCAAAGACCATTTTGAGATCCGAAAATTTGATGGCACAAAATTTGCTCTAAGGAAGAATCAGATTAAAGATGTGCTGATTCAAAGAAGGCAATGGAAGCCAGTAAATGGGATTTCAAAGAAGCCTGCTGACATGGATGAAGACGATTGGGATGAGTTAGATGAAATGGCTAGGTCTACCATTCACTTGCACCTGGAAGATAATGTTTACTTTACAGTGTTAGACTCTGAAAGTGCAGAGGAGCTTTGGAAGAAGTTATGCAATACATATGAAAAAGAGACGGCATCAAATAAAGTGTATCTGATGAGAAAATTACATGACCTTCGTATGAAGGACACAGATAGTCTTGTTGCTCATCTAAATGAGTTTGATGCTATATTCTCCTAGTTACAGGCTCAGAAAATGGATATGGATAATGAAATGAAAGCAGTATTGTTGTTATGCACCCTGCCATCATCATGGGATACGTTTTGCACAGCTATTAGCAACAGTGCACCTGGTGGTAAACTCGTCTATGAGACATATGTGGAGCACTCTTTAGTGAGGAGATTCATAGAAAAGATATGGTTGGCACTCACAGTGGAGATGCATATAATATTCGTGATTCTTACCAAGGAAAGAATCAGCAACGTGGCAGGAGCAAGAACAAGGAAAAGAATGGTCAACGGAATAAGAGTAGAAGTAAATCAAGGAAGAGGGATATCGAATGGCATTATTGTCATCAGAAAGGACACATGAAGAAAGACTATTATGCATTAAAGAATGCTAAAGGTAAAGGACAGAATGTTGATGGGCATGTTAAACAGTTACCTGCACCATCTACTTGGACTGTGAAGATTGAAGAAATTAATGCTATTTCTGATGATGCTGATGTGTTGACACTTGATAGTACTGTGCCATCTGAGGCACTTATGGCTGATTCTCTTTCCCACACCTGGCTGGTAGATTCTGGTGCTTCTTTTCATGTGACACCACATAGAGAATGGTTCTCTAATTATGCAGCAAAGTCTCTTGGTACCGTGAGACTTGGTGACTCTTACCAGTGTGATGTTGTGGGGATTGGAGATGTGGTTGTGCAGTTCATTGATGGTTCAAAATTTACTATGCATAATGTACGCCATGTACCTCAGTTATCACACAGTTTGATGTCAGTTGGTCAACTTGATGACCTTGGTTACAAGGTGGTCTTCTATGCTCAGTCCGTTCGTATATCAAAGGGCAATATGGTTATTGCAAAAGGAAGCAAAGTTGGCTCACTTTATCCTTTATTTGTATGACAGAAAGAACACTTGTTAGCTGTTACTGAATAGCCTATGGCTTGTATTTGGCATGGTCCTTTGGGCCATATATCTCGTAGTGGAATGGAAAATCTTTCTCGTTCTGGCTACTTTCCTATGTTATCTTTCTCTGATTTTTCATTTTGTGAGCATTGTCAATATGGAAAGCAAACGAGAAATGTGCATAGAACACACATTGACTCTTCAATTCAGCCTTTAGATCTCATTCATACAGATGTGTGTGGTCCTATGCCCACTAGGTCCTTAAGTGGTTCTCTTTACTTTGTCACTTTCATAGATGATGCTACTAGAAAAGTCTAGGTATATCCTATCAAGTCAAAGGATGATGTATTCCCTACTTTCAGAAAATGGCTTGCTCCAGTTGAGACTGAGAAAGGAACTAGGCTTAAGGCCTTACGTTTAGATAATGGGGGTGAGTATACCTCACATGAATTCAGCCTTTTCTATTAGTCTAGAGGGATTGGTAGAGAGTTTACAACTCCATATACCCGAGTACAGAATGGTGTAGCTGAGAGGATGAATAGAACTATTCAAGATAGAGTAGTCTCTATGTTGCATCATGCAAACCTCTCACAAGGTTTTTGGGTAGAAGCAGTATTGACTGTAGCTCATGTGATTAACCTTTCACCTAGTACTGCCAAAGGTCTGAAAGTGGCACAAGAGTTATGGATAGGGAAACCACCATATTATGATCATCTTCGAGTTTTTGGGTGTGAAGCATATGTTCATATACCCAAGAATCTTAGACAAAAGTTAGACCATAAGTCAAAGAAATGCATTTTTCTTGGATATGGTCGAGAAGGACAATTTGGATATCGCTTATGGGATCCTGAAACACGCTCAGTGTTTAGAAGTAGTGATGTCATTTTTAATGAGTCTAAGATGCATAAACAGCCCATTAAGGAGGTTGAAGTGAGAAGAGTGGTGTTTGAGGATACTAGTGGTCCGGTTAGCATGCATAAAAATGCTGCACATAGGGATGTTCAAGAGAATGTCCATTCAGATCAGTCTGCACATGTTCCTGTTCAGCAACCATTGAGACATTCTACATGTCTCATATCCACCTGATAGATATGTTCCAGGTTTAGATTTTGTTATGCTAACAGATGTTGGTCAGCCTTCCTACTACAAAGAGGCTATGCATACAGAGGATCATGTCAAGTGGGAGCGTGCCATGAAGAATGAGTTGCATTCTATTCACAAGAATGGTACTTGGGACTTAGTACCTTTGCCAAAGGGCAGGAAAGCTTTACCATGTAAATGGGTATATAAGCTAAAATTCACATCAGATGATTTTGAGATATCTGATTTTGAGATATCAGAGTGGCACTAAGGACAAGTGTCTATGCTTAGGTAGAGGGAAAGCATCCATTATTGGCTACACAGATTCTGACTATGCTGGTTGTGTAGACAATTGTAAGTCTACATCAGGGTACATTTTTCATTTTGCTGGAGGTGCTATCTCTTGGAGATCTCGTCTTCAAGAATGTACAGCTGTTTCCGCCACAGAAGTAGAGTATGTTGCAGCAAGTGAGGCATGTAAGGAAGCATTCTGGCTTTCTCGTCTTGCTTGTGATATGCGTTTACCTCAGCATGTACCTCACTTGCTCAGTGATAGTCAGAGTGCCATTGCTTTGGCTATGAATCCGGTCTATCACGCAAAGACCAAGCACATTGAGGTGAGGTATCACTTCATTAGAGATTGCTTAGCCACTGAGAGCATTATTCTTGAGATGGTTCACACTCGAGATAATGCTGCAGATGCTTTGACTAAAGCTCTACCACAGGATAGCTTTCGACACTGTTGTAACTTGATGGGGTTTACTTGATTCGTGATCTTACACAGTCACTTGTATATTGTGTAACATGCCCATCAGGTGGGAGGTATAGTTTGTATACTTACACTCAGGTATTCTTTATCATTCTTTATTTTTCTCCCATACTTACTCTGAACACTGAGTCATAACAAACGAGAACAAAGACATGTTCTCCTTTAGAATTTACAAAAGTATGCTAAAAACAAGGAAAAATTAGCCTATTTTCAATTGTTTCATTGAAATGATAAGGCCCATTTTAATTAGGGCATGAAAACCATATGATTTTATTTCATGATACTTTGTTTCAATCTTTATTTCAATTTTTGTTTATAAAAACATGCTATATTCAACATTACAAATTCCAATTAGAACTTTAACGAATCTTACATGATTAAAACTACATGATTTCATGAAAATGGAAATTGAAAAGTAATTCATTTTATTTCAAGCCCACATAAAGCATAATTCTATGGCATTTTAAAAAGGGATTAGAATACGCACTTGACAATACAAAGCATAATCATACAACAACCAGGTGGCCATATATGTGTACTAGTAATAATAGCCAATTATGCCAAAAAAAACACCATGAGATCAAAATGAAATAGATGAGATTAAATTGACTATACATATTGAGAGAAAACACCATGCATATCATCATACATGATTCTTTGATGTCTAATAATCCAAATGAAAGAGACTTTATTGTTCATCATTGCAAATTCTATGAAATAAATCTATTAGGTTTTACATGCTAAGAGACTTCAATAAAACTTTCTTCAAGTTACGTTAATCAAATACTCTAAGACATTGCTTTTTTCCTTTCCTCAAGTCTTTATCCTTTGAAAAATCTCATTTCTCTCCTCTTTCTCTCTCTCTAAGCATTATCATGGTCAAAGTTAAAAAGCAAGACAATATATGACATTTGCTATTACTTTGTGAGGACATATTGCATGCGTTGAAAGCAAAACATGTAGTCTTTTTTACTTTCTTAAAGTGAAAACTATACTTTTCAACGAGAAGTCGATGCCAGGCATCGACTTCTCACTTAAAAACTATACTTTTCAGTAAGAAGTCGATGCTTGGCATCGACTTGTCGCTGAAGTCGATGCCAGGCATCGACTTCTTGCTGAAAAGTTTAGTTTTCAGCGAGAAGTCGATGTCTGGCATCGAATTATCGCTGAAGTCGATGCCATGCATCGACTTCTTGCTGAAAAGTATAGTTTTCAGCGAGAAGTCGATGCCCGGCATCGAATTGTCGCTGAAGTCGATGCCGGGCATCGACTTCTCGTTGAAAACTATACTTTTCAGCAAGAAGTCGATGCCTGGCATCGACTTCAGCGAGAATTCGATGCCAGGCATCGACTTCTCGCTGAAAACTATACTTTTCATCTATACTTTGTGGGCATGGAAAGACAACCTCCTTTCTCTCTCTCTCTCCATGTCTTGTGGAGGCAATAAGCATTGTTCAATTGCCTATGACCCACTCAGAACATAGGTACTAGATATGCTCCTCGACCCTTTTTCTCTCTTTTCTATCACTTGTCCCTTACTTACCCTCCTTTCCCTTTCTCCCCCACTTCCTCGCCCTTCTTCAGCCATGACGAAGGAGCATAACAACTATTCTACATGGATCATCAAGTTTCTACATTTCCTCATTACTGCACTTTGATTCCCTTTTGCATGCACAAAGAGGTGTGATCATATTATCCATAACCAAAGCCTTGCCACAGACTATCTATTTGTGCAATAATGAACAACATACCCTCATTTGTTTTCCTCTCATTTTCGGTGAGATTTTGATGTCTAGCATGGACATCTTTCCAAAATCTATATTTGTTGCTCTAAGAAAGTATATAAATATATATTTCTGTTAAATAAATCTAGAAGGAAGAGTATGACGTAAGTGTTGATGTGTGAAACATCACAAGAAATTAATTAATGTGACACTAGACAACCTCTATGGTCACCATTAACTCATTGCCACTCAAAACTTTGAGAAATGATAGCCAAAACCAAGAACTTCACTTCTTCAGATTTTTATAGTCACTGAAATGATATACCTTTAGTATTTTGCTAATTTATCTTTGCTAAAATATTATTTTTCCAAAATCTTTTGGTGGATGAAATTAGAAGAGTAGAGCTTTCCAACAAGCTATGATATGCAAGAAACGGATCTCTAGAACTCAAGATATAGCCTTCACAAGATGACTTTGTATGACTTCCAAAAAGTGGAATTTTTGCCTGTTTTAGTAAGTCTGAGTGTCCAAAAATGAAAATTCGATGCCTAGCATCGACTTGCAACCAAAAGTCAATGCCAGGCATGGACTTTGAGCTTTTTTAGCCATTTTTTTGTTCCTGAAATAGGCGCGTTTAACACACATATGATGAAAACCACTTTTATGTGGGAAGTCGATGCCAGGCATCGACTTTATGCTGAAACTCGATGCCAGGCATCGAGTTGCTCCACAAACCTCATGTTTTTAAGAAGTTCTAGCAGTACATAACACTCAGAGAATAAAACATGGACCTATCAACACAAACTCGATGCCAGGCATCGAGTTGCTTGGAGAACTTGAACTTTTGAACTCATCATACAGTAGACAAACATGGAGATGATGGAGAGAGTGTCATACACAAAACTTTACTTCTCATAGCTATGAAAAAATTAGAAACTTTACAGATGCTTTCTCACTTAGAGAAGCCCAACTATACTCTCTTATATAAAATGATCTCCTTCTCACATTCTGTCACTCTCTTCCACTTCTTCTCACTCTCGCGCCACTTGATAAAACTAAGTTATATAGATTGTCTCATTCTGACTCGTGATTTTTAAAAAACTTTTAGAACTAAAGTGAACTAACTTTACAAATATATACACTTGTGAATTTGTCCCTTCACATAGGCATGTGGTTTTCTTCTAAAGCTTTGACCTTCAAATATATGTCCAATTTGTGAGTGTTTCTCCAACAGTAAGATCAAACTTCCTCTCAGAAAGTATATATCTTTTTGCTTATACAAATTTTCTAAAGACCAAAGACTGGGGCCAAGGAAAAATGCAATGTTTTAGAATATTTGATTAAAGTATCTTGGAGCGATGCAAAAAAGGCCCAAAATTTACAATCTCAACCAATTCATTTCACACCAAACAAAATCAATTTCAATCTACTAGCTAGATAGGAAAGGATATACAAATACAAATAACTTTTATTCATTGAATCAAATGCACATGGACACAATTCATTGTTTTTCCTAAAATTATCTAATGTTATCAAATTAGTAGCATCAATTTTTAGTCTTTTCAAGCTCATTTCCTTTTTGTTTGATCCAAGCTAAATGAGTATTCCCATAAAATAAGGCTTTTTTTATCCATTTCATAATTCTCTCTTAAAAGTGTTAGATAAGGTACTCAAAAATTAGCAAAATTCTGCTACCCTAAAGTAGTCAAACTTTTGAAAATATGTTCAAAATTTGCATCTTTTTGGGGGGTTTTAGAAAACCTTGTATACTGGTATCAAGATTTTTTTCACATCACGCAAAAAAAGGCTATTTTAGTGCGTAGAGTTTCTCTTTTTATGACATAGTTCTCGTTTGTTATGACTCACTGTTTCTGGCCATATTGGCCTTTAGTGGGAGATTGTTACCGTTAGTGTCCATGTGAAAGCGCACTGTGGTGCATCGCCAGCGAAATACTTCATTAGGCAAGGCTGCCGTCCAGCTCCATTACTCTTCGCTATCACTTGGAATGGACTCAGTCGCCTATTAAAGCATCACATGGATGCTGGCAATCTCAAGGGTCTTTCCCTACCTCTAAATCATGGCCAAATGATTGCAAGACTTTTTGCCGATGACATGAATGCCTTTGTGCATAACTATATTAACAACATTAAGGTGTTTTGGTGGTGCCTCGACACCTTTTGTGTGGCGTCAGGTTCAAAAATCAACCATGCTAAAACTGCTTTTAGAGCAGTCAGCAGACCTACACCCCAATTGTTGTTAGATAAGGGGTGTCAAGTTATCCCTAGAGGTCAAGTTTTCTGTCTCCTTGGCATTCCGATGGGATTCGACATCTCAATGGACCAACGGTGGAACTGGGTGCTATCCAAGCTAGATAGCAAACTAAATCATTGGAAAGGTATGCAAGTCAACTTGGCAAGGCGTGCTATGGTTGTTAACACATTTATGTTGTCTACAACTATTTACTTTATCTCGTGTTGGAGACCTAAGGAGAAAGACTTGGCCAAGGTGGAAAGAATCTAAAGAAACTTCCTTTTGACTGGGAGGGGGATTCCCAAAATCAAATGGGAAACTTGTAGTAGCCCGAAAGACTCAAGGGGCTTGGGAATTTTGGATATCCTTGGATTGGCTGACAAGCTGGTGGCAAAGTAGCTTATCAAGGCTTGGAGCAATAGTGTGTCCTCTTGGGCTAAATTGATCTTCAAAAACATGGAAGACCTTACCTTAGTTGGCCATCCTGGTTGGAAGGACATAGGGATTCTCACACTTTTGTTCTCCCCCCACCTGGTGTCCCATTTTTGAAAGAAGACATTCACATTTTTTTATGCATTCATCTGCAAGAGTTGTAGGCTTGATAGAATATGCATAATCCAAGTGAAGACGGACCAACTTGTCAATGATTCTTAACTCTGCATGTAGTGTACATATGTGTACATTTGCCAATGCTATTGGAAGTATGGGATCCCAAATCATTGAAGAAGATGAGTAGTTACAAAGAATAACATTTTGTCTAGAAGGAGCCTCTTCACCCTCAGCTCTAGCAATCCATCCATTTGTGCCTGGGCTTTGCATGCAGTACAAGCAAGGGTACTTAGAATTTGCTCCCCCACTTATACCAAACATGCATTTGAGTGTCTTTAGGTCTCCACTCAAATGCCACTCAACTTGAAAGTTCCCGTAGTCTTTGACATTCAACAATTCTCTTGCATGATGCCGTTGGATAACATTTGGAATGTTTGTCTGTGAGAATAACCATTTAAGTGTTTTATGGCTCTCAGATGGAACTTGAGCACAGCCAACCCACCATAACTCCATTTCTGATTGTACTTTGAGAGATGGAGTATCCAATTTCCCAAGGCTATAGTCCAAAGCTTTGTTCATCAGTGCAATGCTTATTCTCTCCATCTTTTGATGTTTTTTAATCTCAGCTTCATCAAGTTTGATTACAAATTTCAATAGACCAAAACATTCATGCTCTTTTATATTATAGAACTGAACCATGTATGTTTGAAGTTTTATAACATCTATCCATATGTTGTTAAATGCATTGTAAGTGAAATGTAACTTTTGTTTTCCTACTTCCTAAGGCATGTTACCGTGAATATGTTTATATTCACCAAATACTGATGTGATCTTCTTATTCAAGCAGAGCCGAAAATTTCCTACATGATGGGGTCTAGGCAATCCAAAACTTCTAACTTTGTTAAATTTTAAAAATTCACACCAAACTTTTGAAATTGCTCTATAACCTTTCCTACTCACTCCGACACTATCACAAATATTCTGAATTTGAGATGGTTCTAGTAAAAGATTCATTTCTATCATGAGTTTTTGAAAAACAAAGCGTTTCAAGCATGTATTTTCATTTAGTTTCAATAGTCTTAAAACATCATTTTGACTCAAAATTTCATTACAGAAATGTATGCGCTCAAAACTGCTCGACATATTGAAACCTAGCACATTTGTCACATGATCTCTAACAATTTTCATTCTTTTCTTTTTGTGGCTAGATTTTTCAGTCAAATCTAAAAAAGGTTTTACTCGTTTTGACGGCATTCTCAAACCTAAAACGAGTAAAGGTTTTACTCGTTTTGACCGCATTCATTTTTTTAAAAGACTCTAACTGAGAAGATAAAGTGGATAATTTGTGTTCTAGCTCCCTCATATGTAAATTCTTCTGGTGTAGTGTGTTTTGTAAACAGTTTATGTATTGTACATAATTCCTTGAAATATCCCAGAGCCTTGAACAATAGCCTCGTAAACCATCCTCACCATCTCCTACAAATCTAATCAGATCATGAAGATTATGAAACGGGGGGTACCTTCCAGTTTGTGGATCGACTGGATAAACAGATCCATCTGTCCATATGTCGATATGTTTCTTGCCTTCCTTTCGCAATCCATCCACTTCAGGAGGATGAAGAGCCCTTCGGAATACTTTTCTTGTCGTTGCATACTCCTGACTAACTGCAATATTGATATGGAACTTTTCACAATGATTTCGATTGTTTGAAAGCTCAGCAAGAGTATTTGGGTTAACGTTCTCCATGGTCTGCTATGAAAAATGACCGGCAAGAGTCTAAAATGACGTGAAAGAGAGAAACAAGCCTGCTATGAAAAGTAGAGTAAAAAAGCGCAAAACGTCATCAGCACACATTATATAGGTCCGTGAACAAGAGGAAAATTTGAATTTTGATCAACGCCCGGTGAGCACAAACTTCGAGGCGTAAGATATCACACAAACTTTTCATGATTATATGATACGAGTTTCTCTCTCTTCAAAATTTGCATAAGATACGTTTTAAATGAACTTACACGGAATTTCTTAAAGGATTTGACAACTTTAATCCCGATTAAGCCCAACTAATTGAAATCCTTACACGGCCCTTTTTGGGCCGTTTTTCGCCCTAATGAATGAGAGAACAAGAAAGAAGTATGTGGCGTAGCGCTCAATATTGCCTCCAAATAGTAGCAACAAATTAATTGACACTCCCTAACATCTTCTGTGAAATACCATATAGTGCCAAAAATGAGACTTCTATGAGTACATTAAGAAATGGAACCGGTTTATGTAGATAGGTTAGACTCTTTGAACCATCTAATTAGATCTAAATTATTTAAAATGGATTCCTGGGATCCCATGTAATCTTCCCTTCAAGATAGATAAGTGACTTTTTACACAGACAACACACACATATGTCTATAAGAAGTAATGCTTGAGGATAATAGTTTCTATGCTTACAAATCAATGAATATGTTATTGATTCTCTTGCTGAATAGGAATTACAAAAGCATAAGAGAATGATAGATTTGCTGATGATGGCAACGTAGATTAATGAATCAAGATAGAGAATTGTGCATGGTCACCTATGAGAGGATAGAAATTAGAATCAATCAAAGATTTATGCCTATGTGCGGATATAAGCAAATGCTGGTAGCTTAATACACTTGAATGAATGCCAATGAGAAGTGTAATGATGTTGAAGAGAAGCAAGACTCAATTCAAAATAACATATACATAGATGGTGCAAATCAGGACGTGGGTTTGCCTTCTACTTCAAGCAAAACATATCTTCGTTGAATTTATAGTTGGAATTCATCATTATTGAACTTAAACTTTATATTCTTCAATTTCGGAATCCTCTCAACTTATTTGATGTGGCCCAGCTGTTTGGGCTCGAGTCATATGGTTGAGCTCGTAAATCGCTTGAACTCCTAACAAAGCTTACTAGAGTTTACTAGGGATACTTTTCTTGCTTGTGAGTGTATTCATCATATCTTAAAGACCTCTCTCCCTTGTAAATGGAGAGGGGGGGATAGAGAGAGAGCCTTTCTTTAAGCATCATTCTGCAGCTAGTTTTTTTATATATAAAGACAAGAAGAAAATAAGGTGAAAATAATGAGCAGAGTTACAAAAAAACGCTTGGCACACAGGATCCCACCATGCAATCATGCAAATGAGGAGAAAGAGGCTTGGAAACGCCCAAAAGTTGGGTAAAGTGATTAATAATCAACAGTTTGTGCAAAGGCAAGAGCCACTTTACAAAGATCAGCTACCGAGAGCTTCTCAAAGATACAATGAGTAAAACATCTCAAGTCCTGCCTGGAATACAACTTGGAGATAAGGGGTCTCCACACAGAGGGCTTATTTTGAGTCACAATACTGTGAATCTCAGAAGTAGAGCAAGGGGCAGAGGTGATGTGATTTCTTTGACCTGTTGCATGCCCATTGTGTATGATCATGCACTAAAGAAAGGATTGTTTAATACACATTAGGACAGTGGCATTGAAAACGCGTTACCTCAAAGGGATGGCAATGGGGTCCCACTTCTATGACATCGATAGGCAATGTAGTCCCAGTTTGCTTGTGCAATGTCACATGGCTTTCATTTTCAACTCTCATTCAGCATATTACAAGACCCATTTTCTTTGGTATTTTTAAATTGCCTTGTTTTTCTTTCATTCTGAATATCATTGAAGGCATTGCTCGTATTCTTGCTACTCTGAGTGTGGCCACAATGTCAGTAGTTGGCTTGAAATTGACGGAAAGCATATAAAAGGATCTTCTTTTGTTTCCTTCTTTGAATGCCGTTGGATGCAAGCAGTTGACTATTATGGTTCTTTTCCAGCTATGAATGGGGGGTAGGAGGGTCTTTCCTTGTTCTTTCTTAGAGAATCGAATCGAGATGGACACATCCTCCCAAGGTAGTGGTGATAAATCTCACTAGTTTCGGATGATGGGGCCACCACCCTATGTTCTCTTGCCAAAGTGTGTTTACCTATTTTACTATTGACTTCTCTTTCCAAACTCTTCCAAGAAGGTATTATTTTTCTTCTATGGTGTGTCGATATGACCTCATTGCTGGTTGGGCTTCATTTATGGTGCTTGCATGGTTTTAAGTCCTATTGTATTGTTACGGATTTGTCTCCCCGTGTAGTTGGGCCATCCCCCTTTGCCTCCTTCCAATCCATGTACACTTTATTTTCCTCAACGTAATTTATTCTTGGGAATTCGTGACAAAGACACACACGTAATTTATTCTTGACTAGACATGAAAAGAGTGCCTCTACTCTGTGGGTGTATTTCCAGTTTATTGTACTCTCAAAAGAAAATCGTCTTGCACTATTAGACAGTTTTCTTTTTTAAGGAGAGTAAATATCTATAGGCTATTCTACGGTTGTTTCTTTCGCTTCTGAGAGTTTTGAGAAATGTTATCGTGTACGTTGATCTAGATTGTAGAAGATCTCCTCTTGAGTCTTATGTAATAGTTACTACACTATGATTTGTAATAGTTAAGCTTCCCTTCTCTTCTGAGACGTGGTCACTTTTTTTGGTACCTTCAATATATACTTCATGCCTTTTTTATATAAAATAGGAACAAAGGCACACTAAAACTAGAAGATTAACGAGTATATAGATTATTATATTTCAGAGACGCGATCGTGGCAACCATTAGGGGAAAAAATGAACCCTGGATGGGTCTTTTAGATTAAGGAGTGATTATGGATGGACCAATGAGAAGAGGGTGGTGGACACAGTCTAGTGTCTTAATCACCTAGGGTAGGCATAGGCTTCCCTTGTTTCTTTCTGGTCAAAGACTCCAAAACCATTCAAAATTCGTGGTTTTGTTAAGACAATGGTTTTCAAAAGCTCAAAAATCATTCAGAGCCCTTGGATTGCTCATAGATCCAAAGGCGTACGTTAAAGGACAAAAGTCAAGTCGCGAACGCGCGTAGACCGTTGGATTCTTTTGAGATTCAATGGTTGAGATGATAGCAATCACGACATAAAGCATCTTTTTCCATCAGCCATTGGATGGACTGCAAGATCAGACGGCAGAGTTTAAATATTGGTACATTTTCGGTGCCTACATTTCGGTCCGTTGGATGCACACTTGAATGGATGGTGGAGATCGCTCCGTCAGAAGAGAAAGGCGCCTTTCAACGGCAGCCCTTAGATGCTTTGCAAATCTAACGGCTTACACATGCCTGGGAAAATCGATCAGCCCGATTTGCGGGCGTCCGTTGGATCCTCCAAGATCTAATGGTAGAGATTTTTGCAGAACTACTAGAGACTATGGTCCCCACTCCCAAGAGCTCTCACGTCATTTCTCTGTAGATTTATTCGAACGCCATTATAAGCCATCAATTTAGAAGATCCAAAGGCTACACATGCTCACGAATTCGAGAAAAAAACAAAGAACTTCATGTTCTATTATTTTATTCATGATACCAGTAGTGGTTTTATGCAACCCATTAAACTCATAGATTAAGCCATTTAATCCCTAAAAATTAGGAATCCTTACAAGGCCCATGCAGGGCTCACTTTTTCCCCTAATGCATGGTCTACCGATCATGGCCACTGGTATTGAAAACCCATGGATTTGTTAGCTATGACATCAACAGGCTCACAGCCCATGCTAAAATTTATGTTGTAGAACAAGAAATCTAATAAATGTGCAGGAAAAAGCAATTTACAACAGACAAAGCCAGCCTTGTGTGTTCCTTATGGAAGAGTTGGAACAAAGCCGAACCATTCATCAGAGTGAGTGATGAGTGGAAGTGGGCTGCAAGGATAAGGCAAAATGACTCGATTTGGTTCCCGATCAGCGACATAAGGGAGGTGGAGACTTGGAATCTCCAAACAGCTAAGCGACTATGGAACAAGGGGTTCAAACAGTGGAAACAGCTCTCGAAACAAACGACCGGCCAGTGGATCAGGTTTGAAGACTTAGACCCGAGACATAGATTTTCCCTCGAAGAATGGACTCTTCTTCAAAACAGGTGTTTAGCGTGGGACCACTCAACTACCCGCCTTCTCTGTGGATAGGATCTTCTTTGCTCAGAGGGCCTCAAATGGAGCAATGGTAACAAACTATCCAGAATTCCCAACTTCAAAGAAAACGTTGTTGGTCATCACACTCTTAACAAGGCGTGGTGCCTTTCTTGGACCAAACTTTGATGGGAACTTAAGTTCATGTCTATTTGGCACCCCCTTATTGAGATCAAGAAGTCCATTCTCATGTGGCAAATCTTGCATAAGGATATTTGGTACAACGCAAGGGCCAACAAAATTTGTGGTGTGCCTCCATGGTGCAAGCGGTGTCATCGCTGCATTGAAGACCTTGTTCACCTCTTCTTCGATTGCCCCAAGTCCCGTGTTATCTGGCATCACGTGACACGGATCTTGCATCTCTCGAAACAAATCAATTGGCAACAAGCGCTGTTGGGTGAGGTGGTTGGTTGCTCATCAAGGCTGTGGAATGCTATCAGAGGTGAGACTCTTTGGAAGATTTGGAGGGAGCGATGTGCTGTCAACTTCGGCCAAACCCCAAAGGAATGGTCGATTGAGAAATCCTTGTTTCTTCTAAGTAAAAGAATCTCCCGAGATAAGAGATCTCCTCCATTTCGACACCACTGTATTTATCTCCTAGTAGATAACATGCTGAAACCCAAATGGGTTCCGCATGAGGCAGATGATAGTTTTGTACGCCTCATTTGTAATGCTCTCTAGCTTACCGAACTTGCCCCCTGCTTTGTGGGATTTGGGGAGTCTCTTGGGAACTAGTCCCTTTCTCATGTAATTTTTCTTCCTTATTTTAATTAAAGTCCGGGAGATTAGGCCAAGGCCGAACTTTCTTTTATAAAAAGAAAGAAAAAGACAAAGCCAACTTCATCAGATTAGGGTTAGGGTTTTGATGATTAATCCTGAAATATCACGAGCATCTATGTCCACTTTGTTTTTGTATCTCTTGTTTCTGACTCCAATATCACGAGCATCTATGTCCACTTTGTTTTTCCAATATTAGATTAGGGTTAGGGTTTTGGTGAATGATGTGATAGAAGAAAAACTTATCTTCCTAAAAGTTTTTGTATCTCTTTTTTTTTTTTAAATAAAAGGAAGTTCGGCCTTAGCCTAATCTCCCAGACTTTAATTAAAATAAAGAGAAAAAGTTACAAGTGAATGGGACTAGTGCCCATGGGACCCCCCAAATCCCACCATGCAGGGGAGGAGTTTGGCAAGCTAGAGGGCATTACAGATGAGGCGGATAAATTTATCATCACCCTCATGTGGGACACATTTGGGTTTCAACTTGTTGTTTTCGAGGAGATAAATACAGTGATGTCTAAACGGTGGAGATCTCTTATCTCGGGAGATTCTTTCACCTAGGAGAAACAAGGATTTCTCGATCGACCATTCCTTAGGAGTTTGGCCAAAATTGATAGCACATCGCTCCCTCCAAATCTTCCTGAGAGTCTCACCTCTGATGGCATTCCACAGCCTTGATGAGCAGCCGACCACCTCACCCAGAATCACCTGTTGCCAGTTGATTTGGTTCGTGAGTCTCAATACTCGGGTCACGTGATGCCAGATAACACGAGACTTGGGGCAGTCGAAGAACAGGTGAGCTAGATCTTCGATGCACTGATGGCAACGCTTGCACCATGGCGGCACACCACATATTTTGTTAGCCCTTGCATTGGACCAGATACCTTTATGCAAGATCTGCCACATGAGAACGGACTTTTTGACCTCAATTAGGTGGTGCCAAATAGGATCGTCTTTGAAGTTGGGGAATCTGGATAGCTTCTTACCATTGCTCCATTTGAGGCCCTCCAGGCAAGGAAGATCTTGATCGCAAAGAAGGCGGGTACTTGAGCAGTCCCATGCTAAACACCTGCTTTGAAGAAGAGTCCATTCCTCAAAGGTAACTCTAAGTCTAGGATCCAAATCTTCGAACCTAATCCACTGGCTGCTCTCTTGTTTCCAGAGTTGTTTCCACTGTTTGAACCCCTTGTTCCATAACCGCTTTGCAGTTTGGAGGTTCCAAGACTCCACCCCCCGAATGCCGCTGATCGAGAACCAAATAGAGTCATTTTGTCTTATCCCAGCCACCCACTTCCATTCATCACTGATTCTGATGAACTGTTTGGCCTTGTTTCAATTCTTCCACAAGGAACACACGAGGCTAGAGCCTTTAGGGGACAGGGGGTGGGGGGAGAACAAAAGCGTGAAAATCCCTATGTCCTTCCAACCAGGATGGCCAACTAAGGTAAGGTCTGCCGTGTTTCTGAAGATCAATTTAGCCCAAGAGGACTCCTTGTTGCTCCAAGCCTTGATAAGCCACTTTGTCGCCAGCTTGTCAGCCAACCCAACAATATCCAAAATTCCCAAGCCCCCTGAGTCTTTAGGGCTAATGCAAGTTTCCCATTTGATTTTGGGAATCCCCCTCCTGTTCGGGTCCCCAGTCCAAAGGAAGTTTCTGCAGATTCTTTTCACTTTGGCCAAGTCTCGATCAATTATTACACAAAAACTCAAAAATAATGAACTTTTGAAAAAAACTCAGTGCACACTCCCTGCGGGATTTCATCCCGACAACGCTTTGTCGAAGTCGATCTTAATGAATACGAGATCTTGAGCAGACTCCTCAGCAAACGCAAGGCCTTCCCAAATATCGACAATAGCTTCAAGTATAGATCTACCTTTGATAAAACCTTTCTAGTCCTCACACAGCCATGACTTTAAATGACAAGAGATTCTGTTGGCGATAACTTTTGCAATTATCTTGTATCCTGTTTGGAGCATGGTAATCGGACGCCAGTTTTCAATTTTGTTCTTATCTCCCCTTTTGTGGATTAATTTGATGACGCCATTATTAAGACACTCAGGCAGGGCACCGAATGAGAGAGCCTCTTGCCACACGAGACAAAGTGGGGTGGCCACCTCATGTTTGAAGGACTTGAAAAACTCATTGGTGAGCCATCCGGACCCGGACTTTTCCCATTGGGAAGGGCATCAATAACATCGATAATTTCATTCTCGGAGATGTTAGCATCCAGTAGAGCAATCAAGTTCTGTGGGATTCTATTTTGAGCAATCCTTGAGATGGTTGCCATGGAGTCACGTCTATGGGGGGAAGGAGGAGTCGATACCCCGAGAAGATTGGTAAAGTGCTCGACGATGATAGATCTATTCTCCACTTCCGTGCAGCATTCGGTTCCATTGTTATCGACCAATAGGGGGATGGATTCCCTAGCTTGTTTCCTTTTGAGGATGTTACACATCTCTTTCGATGGTTTGTCGGCCTTCCTCGCCCACCAGTCTTTGAAGAACATTTGAAGATTTTTCCTTTGAACCTCCTCCTCTAATCTTAGTCTTCCCTTGATTTTCAAAAGACCTTGTTGGCAATGTAACTTACCTTTGTTCACCTCTTCTTCAAGCCGTGAGAGCCTCCGGTACACCGTTTCTCTTCTTTTTTTCTGGATATCTCTTATAGCCTTTTGAGTCCTGATTAGAATTTTTCGAGTCCTTTCCACCGCGCTTCTCCAACACTTAGCCGGTTCATTACAGTAAGCAAAGGCTTCCGCCCACACCTCAGAAATTTCTTGGTGGACAGAGGGGAGGGAAAACACTATCTGACAAGCATGGAACCACAGGGCTTTGTGAAACATGGGAATCGGTTTGAAAGACAGAGTAATCCGGTAGTGGTCCGAGATAGTGAGGTCCATGTGTTGGGAAATGGAAGGAATACCCCACTGAAGGATGGTGTTCTGATCGATGTAACATCTACCAAGTCT
This sequence comes from Ceratopteris richardii, assembly GCA_020310875.1. Lineage (NCBI taxonomy): Eukaryota > Viridiplantae > Streptophyta > Polypodiopsida > Polypodiales > Pteridaceae > Ceratopteris > Ceratopteris richardii. The sequence goes on along the minus strand of CM035415.1, from coordinate 180,106,207 downwards.
TGCTATCCTCAAAGAGTCCCCCCACTAGAGATTCGACCAGGAGAACCCCTTCATGTCTTTCACCTCGACCAGGTCGAGATGGAGCTTGATTTTATCCCATATCTCTTTCTCCTGACTGTCAATAATTTTTCCTTTGTTATTCCATCGGTCCTCAGGAAACTCAACCATGTTGAAGTCCCCACAAATCAGAACATTATGTGGAAGGGAGTTGAGGGAAGCCCAAGTATCCATTCTATCTGCTTCTCCATTAGGAGCATAAATTGAGACCATAGTGAAGTGGAAAGGGAACCCGATAGAGGCAGCAATCCAACGATGATTCCGACCTTCAAAAGTCGAGGTCACATTGCCAGACAAGGAGTGACTAATACCGATAGAAGCACCCCCTATCCCCCTAGGGTGAGAAGTGGAGAACCAAAGGTGGTTCTGAGAAATGCATTTAAGCCGTTTCTGGAGATCCTCTCCGTCGATTTCAATCTCTTGTAAGCAAATAAAGTCAGGGTTGAAGCACTTGTCTTTGAACCACTGGCCAAGAATCGAAGCTCTTGATGAGTCAGACAGACCCCTGACGTTTAGTGATGTGAATTTCATTAATAATGGTTGCCCTCTTTGAGGGGAGGGACCCGATCTTTTTTCTTCTTGTGGTCTTCTTTTTTCCTCCCAACTTCTTGACTTAGGATCCTACTCTTGGGGGGCTCTTCCAAGGCATCCCGGAAGGTTGTTTTCCTTTAAGCTTTGACTTTTGTTGTGGTAATCTTGGAAAGCATACCGAAAGGGTAGGACCAAGAGAGGAGCTTTCACTGTCTGGGTTATCTTCATTGCTAGTAGTGAAGCCTTCCTCTTTACTCGTGGTGTAACCTTCTTGGTTGTCTTCTTTGTTGTCTTCTTTGCTGGTAGAGCACCCAAGGGTATTATCAGTGGGGTCTTCTTCAAAGAGGTTGTCCCCTGGGAAGTCGACCTCATTAATCTCTTTTCCTAAGTTACAATATATGTTATTCGAGGGGGCAATTGTCATAGCATTCCTTGCTGTTGATCTTCGAGGGCTAACTTTCCTCCTGCGTCTTACTTCAGTGAATCCTTCTGAATTCGTCTCAGCAACGTGAGTTCCCTCTTCTTCCTCCATCGGAGGGGGATGACCTTGAGTGTCATCTTGGAGGAAAGGATCCAGGGTCCCATCTGGTTTAATCTTTTTTTTATTGGTACTCTTCTTCAGGGGGCAATCTTTGATCCTATGCCCTTGATGCCCGCACCGGAAGCACGCGTTTGGAAAATTCTTGTAAGTAACCTCTTGTGTCCAGGTCTTACCATCTCCACAGTTTATGGTGATTTTCGAGGGAAGGACTTGGTTCAGGTCTGTTTCAACGCAGATCTGTGGATGCCATCTTGCATTGAAAGAATGTTGAGCACCATCGTAGATTAACCCCCCAACATCCTCTCTTGAGGCCATCGGGCGACCGATCGGTGAAACGATTTCACAAAGAAATCCATACAGAAAGAAAGGCAGATTGGGAAGCTCCACCCAAAGCGGGTAACGAAGAGGCTTTGACCTGTTTGGGACAAAGTCTGGGGTCCACTTAAAAAGCAAAGGGTGGACCGGCCCACTTGCCAAGAGCCGGCCGAAGGTGCCATCGTGTTCAAGTACTTTTGCGCCTTTCATTAGTTTTTGTATCTCTTGTTTCTGACTCCTGATACATGTATTATTGTGTACTGTGAGAGAGTGTGAGGACGACGTGGCTCCCCTACGGCGTAAATGCAATCTCTAGCAGATCGCAACGGTGGTAGTTGCTCTATTCTCCCTTTATGAACAAAAAAAAACGGTGACACACTCTACAGTTGGCCTAAAATTGACGGAAAACATGTCACGACTCACGACTCTCGAGTCACACCGTTCAAGGACCGCCAAATGACTCACACGCTAAATGACCCCTTTTTTGTTTTTCTTTTCAATGCCTGTGTACCGACAGGCTTTTTCAATTCAAAAATGTTTCTGCAATCTGTGTACCGACAGTGCTTTGAATGTTTGTGTACCGACAATGCTTCGAATGCAATCTGCAGGGAGTGCAGGCCTTTGACGAGCATACATTGTCTTCAGTGAAGAAATAAAAAGTTAGTGCCGTGTTTTCTCATCTGTTTCTCATCAGAAAGCCGGAGGTGGCCTGGAAAATGTGTTGCATGAAGAAGTCTGAAGGTGGGCTGGGCTTGACTTGTCCTACCAGGATGGCTACTCACATGGCTGCTAAATGGATCTGTAGGGCAGTCTCCATCTCATTACTAAAAAGTACCCTTGTAATCTGTGGAGATCCAAAATGCTCCAAACTCACTCTGCTATTAGAGATAGTATGTCTAGCTTCATCAAGCTGCATATAGAAGGATTTAAGTTGTAAGGTCTCCCTTCCTTTTGGGAAGGTCCTTTGTATCTTTTTTTTTTATCTTGCGTCAATTTTAAATTTCTTGTTCTCTCAAAAAAAACAAAAGAAAGCCGGAGGTAATGTCCCGCATAGGATAACATCTTTCTCACCGGAGGTAACGTCCCGCCGGTTTGCCAAATGAATTTTTTATGGTTCTGAATGACTTTCTCACTCCTTTTATTCTTTTGATTTGGGAAGAAGTAGTTGGTAGAGGGTATCTCCCTTCCCACATCAACACTAGAGTTATCAGACTTATTCACAAGAGAGGTAACAAGGATGACCTCAACAATTGGAGGCCCATTACTTGTCTTAACACCATCTATAAAATTTTCTCCTCCACCATTGCTAGAAGATTGAGTCCTAAGATGAGAATTTTCATTCTGCCTGAACAGAAAGGCTTTATTAAAGGCTTTATTAAAGGTAGGTATATCCTTGATGCCATCATTTCTTTATGGGAAGGTATGGATTATGCTCTGGATTGTGGGCAAGACTATTATTTTCTGAAAATTGACTTTGATAAAGCTTATGATAGATTGAGTGGGATTTTATCTTACAATCTCTACATGACCTTGGGCTGGGCAAACGATTTATTAAATTTGTGGGCACTCTGTTTGGCAATGCCTATTCTAGAGTTGCCATTAATGGGCATCTCTCTGACCCTTTCAAGCTCTCTAGATCCATAAGAAAAGGTTGTCCCCTGGCCCCTCTTCTGTTTGCTATTGCCAGTGATGCCTTAGGTTGGTTAGTCAAGGATGCTTTGGATAGTGGTCTCATCAAAGGCATTGATATTCCCAACTCCCCCTCCCCCCTCTGTTTGCAAATGTTTGCTGATGATACTAATCTTGTTCTTAAAGCTGACAATGATTCCCTGAAAGCTTTCCTTGACTGTCTGGATTTGTTTTGTACTGCTAGTGGCTCCAAGGTCAATCACAGTAAAACTGGTTTCAAATCATTCTCTAATGTCATACCTAATAGCATTATCAACCTTGGATGTGAGGTCATCAAGGAAGGCGAAGTTTTCAGATTACTTGGCATCTCTATGGGTTTCAACATCTCTATGGCTCAAAGGTGGGACTGGGTCTTGGATAAATTCAAAAAAAACTTGTTTTTTTGGTATGATTCTCACAACTCCTTACCCCACAGATGCTTTATCCTTAATAACTATGTTCTTCCTAAACTGGTCTATTTCTTAGCTTGTTGGGCTACCTCCAAAAAACAGATTGAGCAGGCTATTGCTTTGGCTAGAAGGTTCCTTTGGGGGGGAAATGCTATCCTCCAAAAGGTGGCTAAAGTGTCTTGGGAGACCTGCTGCCTTCCTAATCATCAAGGGGGTCTGGGTATCTGTTGCCCTACTAAAATGGTTGATAATGTGGCTGCCAAGTGGGTTTTAGGAGGCATCAATTCTTCTGACATTTGGGCCGTTCTGTTACAGAGAAATTTATCCAACTTTAGGTTGTCCAGCTACAAGTCTTGGAGGAGAATTAACTTGTGGGATATTATTGCTTCCCCCCTTCCCATTACTCTTGTTGGTAGCCAGCTGGTCTGTAGAATCTGGAATGCTTGGTTCAAAGCAAAAAATTGTTCCTTCAACAACTTGAGGGTTTTGCATTCCTCTGAGATTTTTTTGCAGGAATCTATCTGGTTTGGTATGGCTTCTCAATGCAAGTGGGAAGATTTGTCTATCAAAGAGCACAAATGTCATAAAGCTGGATTCACTGCCTGAAGAGACCTCATGAGAAATGGTGAAGTTACCTCTGATCTAGAGCTCCAAAATATGTCTGATTTATCTGTTGCTTGTTTGCAGGTTCTAAAAAACCGAAAAATGTTGTTAGAAGGGAAGCTGAATAGTGGCATCATTTCTAAAGCAAGTCTTGCCGAGGTGGCTAGCTTCATCTACTCCAAATTCAAGAGGACTAAAGGGAATATGTCTCTGATTGTTGCTAAACTCAACAAAAGATGGTCTTGCAACTGGTCTTCCCACTAGTGGTCCTACAGGTTTAAAGCTCTCTAGGCCTTCCCAGATCAGTGTAAACACTCTTTCCTTCAGTGTCTTACGATCCAGAATGGTTTGTGGATTGGCCCTAGAGTCAGGAAACTTTAGATTAATGGAGGGCTGTGTACCAACTATGGCAAGGTGGAAGATGTTACCCACTTATTCTTTGAATGCTCCCATGCCAAACCCTTTTGGGCCATTGTGGAGATATATCTTCAGTCCAAAAACTTTCCTGGTCTTATCCATAATTCTGCCATCATTGGTTGCTGCTTAAACATGGATATCCTATTATGGAACATTTGGAGAGGTTACATCGTGTGGCACATTTGGTGTAGCAAGAATAATGCTGTTTTGGGAAAAGGAAATAGAAATTTCCTCATTTCTTTTTCTAGAACTTTGAAAAAAACCTCTGAAAAATGTATTCAATGTATCAAGTCTTTACTTGAGAACCAGGAAAGTTTCTTTAAAGTCTTAAAGGACAGTAAACCTTTTTTAACGAGTACAAAGGATTAAATTGCACTCACACACCCAACTTCATAAGGTGGAGGTGATACTTTTTTTTTTTTAATAAAGAAAGTTCGGCCTTGGCCTAGTCTCCTGGACTTTAATTAAAATAAAGAAAAAATGTTACAAGTGGATGGGACTAGTGCCCATGGGACCCCCCAAATCCCACAATGCAGGGGAGGAATATGGAAGCCTAGACGGCATTACAAATCTACGATGGTACTCAACATTCTTTCAATGCAAGATGGCGATACTTTCTTTTGAGAATACAGAAATTAAATTAATGGAGACTGATACAACTCTGCAAGGGGCAGGCCCTCATCTCAATATCAATCGAAAAGCTCCAAAACCTGATGAAGGGGGCAAAAAAGGCTAGAGAGAATAAAACATCAAAAAAGGCTAGAGGAATAAAACATCAAAAACCTTTGAGAGGCGATACTTGAAGTAGTTACCTCTTAGAGACTCAAGACGTTAAACCACTAGGTTAGGCAGGCTCACACAATGTCTCTCGGCAATTTAAAGATGTGTAGGCATGGATGCGATATTGTTGTTTCTACAGCTTCAAACACTTAAGAAAAACTATAGGACCGGCCCCTTTTTCCAAGCAATGGACCTAGGGTTTATGGCCTCATGCACGGAGCCCTCTGTGCTTAGTCCCTCCTTGCGTGCCCTTCCCCCCTGGGGGTCCTCTTGCGTTCGAGTTCTTTTGGTGAACTGCTAGTCTGCTCTGCTCGCGCATGCTGAGCGTGGTATGCCTCTGCATGAAGCTCTTCAGAAAGGTTTGACAAGGGGAAATGATTGCGCATCAGGTATGGTCTCGAGTATTCTTAATCGGATTGAACAAAACTTTTCAGAAAGAGAAACACAAGATGGAGGCCGAGTAGTACTGAAGAACACTGGAAGTCTTACTGAGAATAGAGGGGATCTAGTGGCCCTTGCCAATGGTGGGACTGAGCTCGTTGGAGAGAAGAGCATATTTGCTCTTAATGACTATGGCAAACCACAACTTCAGAAGAAGGACTTTAATACGAATGACAAAGAGGGGACTTACGCCTCTGTTCTACAAAGCAACCAACATAATAGCTTCTCCTTGTTTGGCAACTCTGCCTACTCAGGTATGCCTCTCGCCTGCTCGGACATGAAAGGTAAACAAATTTTTTTTGAGGAAATGGAACATGAAGAAGCAGAAGCATCGAGACTTGACCTCGACTCTGATTTTGCTGATAAACAGGAGAGTACTCTTATCATCAACGGAAACTCTCTGAATAATTGGCATAATGTTCTGTATGAGAAGGTTGTGATTGGGCTTTGCCATGGACCCTGGCCTGCCCAGGAAGCTTTAAGAGTGTGGTTAAAGAACAACTGGACTAACAGAGGGATAAGTATTAAGCATGTTTAGTGTCTGCCTAACAATTTCTTCCTTTTTTTTTTGAGGATCCCAATAGTGTCATGCAAGTCATGTCTGAAGAACATTGGATGATAAGGAATATCCCCCTTTCTCTGTTTAAGTGGTATCTTGGATTTAATCCCAGGGGAGCCAAGCCAACCAATGTGCCAGTTTGGGTGGAGTTTCCCGATCTTCCAGTTGAGTTTTACCCCTGGGTTGAGCATTTGGGCAAATTGATTGGAAAAGTCCTAGGGCAAAAGTCCACAAATGGATTTAACCCTAAATGGGATCCCCAAATTTTGATAGAAGTCGACATCTCCAAAGAGGTCAAAACTACCATAGTTCTGAAGGATTCTGATGGTTGCAAGCTTCACGAGTAGAAGGTAAGCTACAAAAACCTCCCTAATGCTTGCTTTTATTGCTTCAAACAAGGACACCTAATTAAAGAGTGCCCTCTACTGGCTAATGAAAAGGAAAATGCTGAGATAAAGGGTAGCCAACAAGGTAAGAGTCCCCAGCAGGAAACTAGTACTTTGAAACCGACTGCTCACAAAGTAAAAAAAAGAATCCCTAGTAATTGGCATAACAAATTTGATGTCCTTTGGGTGAAGTATCTAACCCTTTTAACTTTGATGATGAAAGTGACCACAAGCAGGAGAAAGAAGGCCAGACAAACACAGGACCTGAATCAAACATGGTGCCTCTTGTCTCAGCCGATCAGGAATCTGAGGGTGAATGGACATATGTGGGTAGCAGGAAAGGAAAAAATTTAAATCATGGTTCTAGTAGTCCCTCTAACCCTCCTCTCACTGGAGTAGCAGGTGCAGGAGTGGACAGGAAAGAAAGAGATGAATTTGCTTATCAACTGTCTCAACAGGACAAGGACCAAATGATTATATACCAGAACAATAACTGTGGGAATGATGATGATGTTGAAATGGTGATGTGGGAGGACATCCAAATGCCTAAGAAACCCAAATCAAAAAGGAAAGAAGCGGTAAGGGTGTCAGGTTCAGCTATTAAACCCCTCAAGAATTGTAGAAAGTGAGTTGGTTTCTCTCGTTGCCCTGCTGTTATGAAGTCTTTAAATATAATATCGTTCAATACCAAGGGTTTGGCTGACTCGATCAGAGGTAAAATTGTTAATAACTGGTTCAAGGGTGCTAATTTGGTTCCTGATTTTGTGTGCCTACAAGAGTTGAAGTTCAGTGGGTTTGAGCTCTAGGCCAACCTGCAGATTATCTCGAGTGCTCAGTGTTGGTACCACACTAAACACAAAAAAAAGGTGGAGTTTCCATTGGTATTTTCTCCAATCTCTCTCACTGTATTGAGTAAGTACTGTATAGTAATACTAATCACTGGGTGGCTTTAAGGTGTAAGGATCCTATCAACTACACCATTGTCAGTATTTATGCTTCTAACAATCCTGCTCATATAATTCTCTGTTGGAAAGAGCTTAACAATCTGTTTCAGGATGTTATTCTGGTTGGATATTTCAATATGGTTATGTTTGAAAAAGAGAGATTAGGTAACCCTAACAATATCTTGCATGGGATGGAAAAGAAAGAGTCGCTCTATATGATCAACTCTCTGAATTTAATTGATTGCTCTAAAAGTATTGGCCACACTTGGAGGAATAGAAGTTTGTCCAGACCTCTGTCTGCTAGCTTAGATAGATGTTACATTAATGTTAACAAGTTGCATGACGTGTGGAATCATAAGTGTAGCTTCGATACTACTCTCCAAATGTCTGATCACTCACCCTTGATTATCAAGTTTTTCAATAACTCTCCTGTGTACAAAGCAGACTGGATCCATCTGGACGCTTCCCTTTCGAAGTTTGGTTATGTTAAAGAGAAGACCAAAAATATCTTTAACTTCCACTTTGCTTTTGATTGTTCTTCTTGTGTTTCTTGGGAAAGATCTATTAAAGATATTCAATCACTTTTCTATAATTATAAGCTTAGGGCTAAAGAAATAAGACTACACAGAAGGATGATGATCATAAAAGAGATAGATCGCATCAAAAATGATTTTTGTGATGAAGCCAATAGAAACATCAAGCCTCATGAGCTTCAGAATAGGTTGAAGTGGGAAGAGTATATCTCGGCTAGTAGTGCCCTTGCCTCATCTAGGGAATTTTGGGCTGGTAAAGTTGATAGACCTAACAAGCATATATTTGATCTGCTGAAGAAGAAAAAGGCTAGGGATTTTGTTCCCTTTTTTAAGAAAAGTAATGGCAACCATGCCACTTCTATGAAAGAGAATTTGCAAGAGGCACTTGGATTCTTTACCAATGTTTAGGCCTCCCAAGAGGGGGGGAGGACATCCAAAGGGCTAGGGCCACTATTGCTCTTAAAAGGAAAAAAAATGATTCCTCAGGGCCTGGCCTCTATCCTGGACCTACCCCTCTCTGTCGGTGAGGTTAGAGAAACCATTAGTAAATTGAAACCCTGTAAATCTCCTGGACCTGATGGTATTCCTAATGAATTTTTTCAAGAGCTTTGTGACTTTAATTCAGGGCACACCTGGAAAACTAGCAATGGTAATACTCCCCTTTTGGCTCGTCTGGATCGAGTCTATATGAATGCTTGTATGTCTCATGACCTTTGGAATTTTACAGCTCAAATGAATACTTCCCTGACCTATCTGACCACCTGCCTATTAACATAAGGTTGCTTTTCAACAACCCTAGCTATAGGGCTGGCTAGATTCATCTTGAACCTACCCTTCTCGACATTCCCTATATAATTGACAAGACTAAGAACATTTTCATCAGACACTTTCTTGAGGTGAATTCTCCCATGATGGCTTGGGAGAAATCCATTAAGCATGTGCAAGCTACCTTTACCCATTATAAGAGACTGGCTAAGGAAATTAGGGCAAAAAGAAGGATGATGATTATAAAAGAAATTGAAGAGTGCAACTCTAGGAGCTACAATAGTCAGAGGGTCCATGACTTGAAAAAAAAAACTTAGAAGAGAAGAATATCTCCTTGCTACTAGTGCCCTTGCCTCCTCAAGGGAATTTTGGGTTGGAAAAGTTGAAAAACCTAACAAAGAGATGTTTGGTCTAATGAAAAAGAAAAAAGCTAAAGATTTCATCCCTATGTTGAAGAAGAGCTCAAGTGGTCATGCTATTGATATTCAAGGGAATTTGCAGGAGGCCGTTTCCTTATTTACCAATGTTTTGTCTATGCCTCCCAAGTGGGGGCAAGACATCTAGAGGGCCAAATCTCACATTGCTCTTAAACGAAAAAAAAAAATCCTTCTTGCCTGGCTTCCATTCTGGACCTACCCCTCACTATCGGTGAGGTTAGAGAAACCATTAGTAAATTGAAACCCTATAAATCCCCTGGTTTTGATGGTATCCCAAATGAGTTTCTCTTGGTTCTTGGTGACTTCTTGACTCCTTACATCCTCTTGATCTGGCAAGACGCTAGCAAAAGGGTTTCTCCCTCTCCCTATATCAACTTTGGTGTGATCAAACTTATCCATAAAAAAGGACCCAAGGATGACCTGAAAATTTTGAAACCTATTTCTTGTATGACTTCAATTTACAAGATATTTGCTTCTTCTTTAGTGATAGAATGGATTGGAACTTCATCCTTCAATCTTTCCATGATATTGGTGCTAGAAAAAAGTTTATTAGATATGTTAGTACTCTCTTTGGTAATGCCAACTCTAGAATCACCATAAATGGCCACTTATCTAACCCCTTCAAACTTCATAGGTCCACTAGACAAGGTTGCCCCCTGTCCCCCTGTTATTTGCTATATCTAGTGATGCTCTAGGCAGGCTAGTTAAAGATTGTATGTGCAATAATCAAATTCATGGAATTGACATTTATGGTTCCCCTACCCAACTGAGCCTTCAAATGTTTGTTGATGATACCAATATGCTTGCAAAAGCTGATGATAAATCTGCTGAAAAGTTTTTGGATTGTTTTTTAGTTTTTTGTTTAGCTACTGGCTCTATGGTTGACCATTAAAAAACTGCCTTTGATTCCTCTAATCACATTGTGCTTGATTGTATTACTAACAACACCTCTAAAATCATTCTTGAAGGTAATATCTTCATAATTCTGGGTCTACCGATGGGTTTTGGTGTGACTAAGGATCAAAGATGGAATTGCACCATAAACAAGTTTAGAGGTAAGATTTTAAATGGATAGGCATGCAACAAAATCTTTTTCAGAGGATCTTTGTGTTGAATCATTAATTATTTCCTTTTGTTATTTATTATCTTTAATGTTGGAAGTCCAATAAAAAGCAGATGAATATCTTGATTACTCTAGCTAGAAGATTTTTATGGGGTGGAGGAGAAAATGGGGATAAAATTCCCAAAGTGGTCTGGACAACCTATTGTATGAGTAAAGAGGAAGGGGGTTTGGGTTTGCTTTGCCATACTAGAATGCCTAACAACACACAATGCTGAATGTATTACCACTAGAATATACAAAGATAAGTAGCTTGTTAGGGCAATAAACATATATACAAGTCGGGGGAAAAAACCTCCTAAAGAGGAAAAAAAGTGCCTCGACAGTCCTAGAGTGTTCACACACATCACTACCTAAATATATCAACACATTTGAAGAGGCGAAGAAGAAATCAGAGTGGAGAGAAGCTATGAAAGAAGAAATTGAAGCTCTTCAAGAGAATCACACTTTGGAATTGTTTCCCAAAAAACCATCTGGGAAGGTGATTGGATTTAGATGGATCTATAAGGTAAAAAAGAACTCAAATGGATCGATAAATAGGTATAAAGCAAGGCTTGTGGCAAAAGGGTTTGCTCAAACTCAAGGTATAGATTATGAAGAGACATTATCTCTTGTGGCAAAGATGTCTACTATCAGAGTGCTCGAGTGTAGCATTTTCTAAAAATTAGAATATTTATCAAATGAATGTCAAGAATGCTTTCCTTAATGGTTGGATTTCTAAGGAAGTTTACATGGCAGAACCTCTTGGATTTGCATACAAATCATATCTAGAATATGTATGTAGGTTGAGGAAAGCCTTGTATGGCTTAAAGCAAGACCCTAGGGCTTCGAATCACAGGTTGTTACTTATTTGCAGATCCTTCCCTCTTCATAAAGAGGCACCATTCAGAAGTCATATACCTCTATGTATATGTGGATGATATTATTATTACAGGTAATGATGCATATGGGATCAAGAGGATCAAAGCAGAGATGAAGTAAGAGTTCAAGATCAGTGATATTTGCCTTCTCACTTACTTCCTAGGATTGAAAGTAGTATATATAGAAGGACGTATGTTCCTAACTCAGAGGAATTATATTGGAGACATGCTTTCCAAGTTCAAAATGGAAAACAAAAAGGTTGCAGGTACTCCAATGGAGGTAAATCATAAGCTAAGTGTTGATGAAGGCGAACTAATCGAGGATGTGACTAGCTATCAAAGTCTTGCAGGTAGCTTGAACTATGCTACCCTATCTAGGGTTGACATATGTTATGGAGTTAGTGCGCTAAGTCAATTTATGCACACTCAAAGGGAACCTCACATGGCAGGATCTAAAAGAATCTTGAAGTACTTGAAGGCTACAATTGATGAAGGGTTAAGCTACCCTTATACCTATGATTTAGATATCAAATGATTCTCTAATGTACATTGGGTAGGTTCAAAAGATGATAGGAGAAGCACCTCAGGATATCTCACATTTGTAGGTACAAAATTGATTTCTTGGTCATCAAAGAAGTAGCCTACAATTGCTCTCTCATCAACTGAAGCTGAATACATAGGTCTTGCCAATACAACTCAAGAGGCTATGTGGATAAAGACTCTATACTGTGATTTAGGGTTGTATACTTCAATCTCCCACATATTTGGAGACAAGAATAGTTCATTTCATCTTGCTGCTAATCCTATCTATCGTGCCACGACCAAACACGTTGAAGTACACTACCATTATGTCAAAGAAAAGATCATAAGCAAGAAGATAAAACTCTCATATGTATCTACACATCAACAATGTGCATATATCATGACAAAGACATTGGATGGAACCAAATTGAGTAGGTTCAAATCTATGATTGGTTTGCAGGAGATTATCAAGGACTGAAGGCTCAAGCATCTTAGGCCTAAGAAAAGTTGTCGGTACATTTGGCAAGCCTAAGTGCTTGGACATATTACGTAGGACTACATCTCATTCTATTTCAACTTACATGAGAAAATGTGTGGGAACACATGCTTGATATTTTCACTTTATCACCAGGGATAAATGGTAAAGGAAAAAAGTAGGAGAATCTTGTGGATATAGGTGAAGCTTGTCACGAAGAAGGAGATAAGGAAGAGAGCTCATACACACACTCTCACTCTCAAGGAGAAGCAAACACACAGATTGAGGCAAGGAAGAATGATCTTCTTCTTCTTCTTCTATTACATAAAAGGAATGTACAAGAATGACCTAAAAAAAGGAATACAACAAGTGCAATATATAAAGACTAGTACATAAGAAAAAAAACCTAATGTCCGCGAATGAGTGAGCTGGCAAGAAACAAATGTGCCATCACTCTCGGTAGATAAATCTAATAAAGCTCAATGAAGTATCCCTGACATATACCGGCGTGACCACTATACATGTCAGAGAAATGAAAAAACTGGTACGTGTCATCCTGGATCATCACATGTTGAGCTTGATATCTCAACACTCCCCCTCAAGCTCAACGCCATATCCTGTAATCCAAGCATCTTCTGAAACTTCTTCAACTTCTCAGCTCCAAGTGCTTTGGTGAAAATATCAGCAACCTGCTCATCTGTTCTCACATAAACAAGATCAATATCACATGCTAATACCTTCTCTCTGATGAAGTGATAATGTACCTCGATATGCTTTGTTATAGCATGGAAAACAGGGTTCCCTGCTAACTGTATGCTGCTAAGATTATCACAATAGATAGTGATAGGCTTTTGCACTTCCACACCTAAATCTGCAAGTAACATCTCCAGCCATGATGCCTCACATGCTGCCATTGCAGCACCTCTATACTCAGCCTCTGTACTCGACAAAGCAACAGTGTGTTGCTTCTTACTGCTCCATGTAATAGCTGCACCTCCAAGTGAAAAAAGAAAGCCACTAGTAGATCTTCTATCTGGAGTACTACCAGCCCAATCTGCATTGGTGTATCCATGAACCTGCAAATCTACACCAGCTTCATAAAACAATGCATAATCCAAAGTAGCACTCACATAACATAGAGTGCACCTCAGAGCATCCAAATGTGGCTTCCTGGGAACCTACATAAACTGACTTTCAAGTCCAACAGTGTAACTTAGATCATGCCTTGTAATTGTGAGATATATAAGACTTCCCACAATTTTCCTGTACATAGTAGCATTTTCCAATGCTTCACCTGATGTAGTATCCAATTCAAATTCTGATCCAATGGCATAGAAATTGGCTTACAATCAGCCATACCATACTTTTGTAGCATATTCAAGGCATATTGCCTTTGTGACATCCATATACCTGTTTCTCTATGTATAAACTCAATGCCCAAGAAATAGCACACCACACCAAGATCTTTCATGTCGAATTCCTGCATAAGAAGTTTCTTTACCTCTTTGATGCTTTCTTCATTATCACTACCTACAATCAGGTCATCAACATAAATAGCCACAATAGTGATGCCATCATCAGCCTTCCTTGCATATAGTGAGTGATCTGCATCACACATAGAAAACCCAATGCTGGTTAAGTAATCAGCAATCCTTGCATGCCATGCACGCGGAGCCTGCTTCAGCCCATACAAATCCTTTTGCAACCTGCAAACATATTCTGGATGCTTTGAATCTTCATATCCTTGTGGCTGGTCCATATATATTTCTTCCTGTAACTCACCATGTAGGAAAGCATTCTTCATATCCATCTGATGCAAAGTCCATCCTTTTGCTGCAGCTAATGCAACAAATGTCCTAACAGTAGACATTTTAGCTACATGGCTGAATGTTTCCTCATAATCAATGCCATATGTCTGTGCATATCCTTTAGCTACCAATCGTGCTTTATACCTACTTATGCTACCATCAGCATTATGCTTTACCTTGTAAACCCATTTACAGCCTATGGGTTTCTTTCCTTGCGGCAATGGAACCAGCTTCCATGTATCATTTCCATAAAGTGCAGTCATCTCCTCATCCATAGCTTTTTCCCAATCTGCATTACCAATTGCATCTTCAAAACAAGAAGGTTCAGCATCTTGTATTACCTTTGTCATGTAGGCACAATGGCGAGCCATGTAACTATCATATGTCAATCGTTGCACTGAATTATGCATCCTTCCAGATCTTCTTGGTCCTGGGTCACTTCTCCTTGTATCATCTGCATGTGCCCTTCTTACTCCTGGAGTCTTCGCAGAGGGCAATCCAAGTTCCTCATCAAGACTCTTTTCTGAACCGCTTGAATCTCCATCAACGCCTTCAAAACCTGCACATGTTTTATGACCAGCAGAAAGCTTTTCTTTACCTTTCTTGGATGTATTTGATGAATTTGCTGGACTGAAATTCCCACGTAATCTTCCACTCCATGGATTTGAGTTGGAACTATTGCTTGGTGATGCATCTGGTCCACTCAAAACCTGAGATTCTACACTTGATTTTTCAGCATTTTCTTTGTCATTTGGTTCAAGACTCAGTCCTTCTTTGGCATCTGCATAGAAGCTTGACATTTCATCAAATACCACATCTCTGCTCACCTTTACCTGTCGTGTGAGTGGGTTATAACATTTATATCCCTTTTGCTCAAGGGAGTATCCAATGAAGACACATTTTTTTGCTTTCGGATCAAGCTTCATCCTCAACTCATCTGGAACATGTACATATGCAATACAACCAAAAACTTTCAGATGTGATAAGTTTGGCTTTTTACCTGTAAACTTCTCTTTAGGTGTAACTTGATGTACAACAGCAGTCGGAGTTCTGTTCATGATGTACATAGCAGTATGCACAGCTTCTGCCCAATAACAATGAGGCATATTCTTCTCAGCCATCAAGGCTCTTGCTATTTCTGCAATATGTCTATTTTTGCGTTCAGCAACACCATTCTGTTGTGGTGTGTACCTGCATGAAAATTGACGCCAAATTCCATGATTTTTTAGAAAACTGCTGAACTCATTTGACATGTATTCACCTCCTCCATCAGATCTTAATGTTTGAATGTACTTCCCTGTCTGCTTTTCCACCATAGCTTTAAAATTCTGGAAGTGAGTGAACACCTCGCTCTTCTCTTTCATGAAATATACCCATAGTTTGCGTGTATGATCATCAATGAAGGTAACATAAAACGTGCAACCGCCCATAGATGTGGTCTTTGCTGGACCCCAAACATCTGTATGTACTACTTCTAGTACATTCTCACTAACATGCTTGTCATGTGGAAATGATGCTCTTGACTGTTTACCAAATTGACATGTTGCACATACCTTTTGCATTTCTGCAACTTTAAAATTTGGTAGTCCATGGACAATCTCCTTTGACTGCATCAGTTTCAGTCTTTGCAAGTTTGCATGTCCAATCCGTTTGTGCCATATCTCTATATCTGCAATAACTCCTGCACCTTTTGCAAACATGGCTGCATTCATTTCAGGAATCTTCACATTTAAGGTGAACATCCTACCCACTTTGTTTCCTTTGGCAACTAATCATCCATCCTGTTTGTACTCTTCTACATATAATCCATCAGCATTGAACCTGACTTGTAATCCCTGGTCAACCATTTGTCCAACAAAAACGAGATTCTTTGTTATATTTGGAACATGCAGCACATCAGCGAGATGTTTTACCTTTCCGTCCTCCATAGACAATGCTATGTTTCTTGTATGCTCAATAGGATGCGATGTATCATCACCTGTTTCAACATATCGAGGAACTGGCATTTTTTGCAAACTACTAAACCATTTTGCATGACTGGTCATGTGATTTGAAGCACCTGAATCAACATACCAGACATTATCATTCGATTTTGAAACACTAGCAGACATCGTATTCATCATGTGATGTTGAACCATAAACAGCTTCTCAGAATCATCTGCACTTGTGGATGCATAGTTGTTTTGCTGCCTTCTATTATTTTGATTCTTCAACCTGCAATCACGTTCAAAGTGTCCAGGTTTACCACAATTCCATCATCCTTTACTATCATTACCTGAATCATTTCTTTGGAAATTTCTGCGACCTCTTTGGCTCCCCCTGCCTCGAAACTGTCCTCTTCCTCCTGCATGATTGTGTTGTTGACCTTGGTCTTGGTTACTGTTTCCTCTTCCACTTCCAAAACCTCTACCTTTGCCTCTTCCTCTGCCAGAGTAGAATACCTGCTCAGAACTGGGCTTTCCTTGGGAGTTTGAATCCTCACCAAGATTCTTTTCCTCAATAATCAGCATAGATACCAAATCAGCAAAATTCGGAATATTTTCCCTGGTTTGTATAGAAGTTCTAAACTGCTTATATGTAGCTCCTAAACCACGAAGGCACACTTCCACCTTATCATCATCATCTACATTCACGCCAATAGATGCAAGTGACTCACATATGCTTTTGATTTTTAGAGTGTAGTCACTTACCGACATGCTCTTTTTCTCCAATGTATGCAGCTCGTTCTTGAGTTGCAATTTCTGTGCCTTTGTATTGGTCTCTACAAAGTGACCAAACTGTTCGAAGCCTCTTTTGGAGTCTTGGCATCCTGTATGTGTCCAATCATGCTATCCTGTATGCTAACAGATAGCCAATACATTACCTTTCGTGCTCCTTGATTCCATTCCTCATATAATCTTAACTGTTCTACAGTCCAATTCCTTTCTGGTAACTGCAGAGCATTTTCATTCTCTCCTTCGATCTACTTCCAGTAGCCTTTTCCCATCAGGAAATTCTTCATTCTGAATCTCCAAGCATGGAAGTTGTTCTTGTCCAGCTTATCGCTCATAAGCTAACTCATTCCATCTACGTTTGCCATTTCTGCAACAATTCACAACACCGCAACACACTACAAGCAGCACTTCTGCTTGAACACTGTTGCACTATGAGGTGACAGTTTGATCTCAGAAAAACAGAGTTTTTGTGTATCAACAGTACACGAAATCGCTTGAAATTCTGGATCTGGAATATATGAGTGTCGCCGAACACAACACAAGTTATAGTTTCTGAAACTGACCTGGTTTTTCTGTGGGCCCCACCCTACAGGCTCAAAACGGAGGTCGAGATGGCTCCAAAACTTCGATTTGACAAAAACTAGTGACCCTAAAGGGTTAACTCACAAAAATATTTTGAGGTCTTCTACCTTCACGCCGATTTTTGTAGCAAACGGAGGTCGTTTGTGAAATCGCGTTTTCTCCACACCTTGCCGCGTAGTCTTCACCGTCGCCTTCTCCACAAGCTCTCTACAGCCACGCTGGCTTTGATACCATGTCACGAAGAAGGAGATAAGGAAGAGAGCTCACACACACACTCTCACTCTCAAGGAGAAGCAAACACATAGGTTGAGGCAAGGAAGAATGATCTTCTTCTTCTTCTTCTATTACATAAAAGGAATGTACAAGAATGACCTAAAAACAAGAATACAAGTGCAATATATAAAGATCAGTATATAAGAAAAAAACCTAATGTCCGCGAATGAGTGAGCTGGCAAGAAACAAATGTGTCATCACTCTCGGTAGATAAATCTAATAAAGCTCAATGAAGTATCCCTGACATATACCGGGGTGACCACTATACATGTCAGAGAAACGAAAAAACTGGTACGTGTCATCCTGGATCATCACATGTTGAGCTTGATATCTCAACAAAGCTAAGCCCCGATTTTGTTTTTTTCTTAGGGAATCAATTCAATCACATGTAAAGTGTAGGAACACTTTTAGGAGTTGGAAAATTCAAAATTCAAATGCTTTGTATGTGTATAAAAACATCACTTTCTAGTCATAGGGATATAAGCTATCATTGAGAGCTTTTGAGCTACAACTTTGGGCATACCTTGAGCTCTACTATTGTATGCGTAGTCCTATACACTTCCCATGTATCATATGTGCATTACCACTTACTAATTGATACATTTTGTCATTATCATTTCTATGTATTGCTATCTATCATTTCTTCATTATTGTAGATGTTTTTCAGAAGCGAGTTCTCTGCGTATACTCCATAATTTGATGCACTTTAACTTGGTATAGCTAGAGTGAAGTTTGTAGTATATAAGTCTCATTAGATTTGGTTCAGCAGATATTGAGAAATGTATTCATGAAGTAGTCTATGTTTGCACATCTCCTTGCTCTTGAAATGTCGGGATGAAACCCTAAGGTTGTTAAGGTTCATACCAAGTTATGAGCTTTGAGCAAAACACTGAGGACTTACAGTCCAAAAATTGGACCATCTAAAACAGAGATATTCATGTTCCTAATAATCCATTGACCTTCGACAATCACTTGCATCGTGTTATTGGCATTGTCAAAGAAAAAAGTAGTAGTTTTAAGGTAAACAATGGATATTTTGTACATACAAGCCATGGACTTTGCAATTATTTCTCATCTAGGCCCTTAAGGATTCTTGTAAAGGTCTCGGACTATGACAAATACTAGTAATAACTTTATCTATAATGAGGTTAACTTCATCATGAAACACTAGCTCATCCCCATCCATTCTTTGATTAATATTTTCCTTCATATAATCTATGTCTATTCTGTGTGGATGCACATCAATCTTTTGCTTTCCTTTCGAATCACCAATAAGAAGGTTAGAAAAGATATTACCTGAATACAACATCATTGCAAATAGGGAGAAGTTATCAGGACCTTGTACATTGGTTGCATCTGCCTATGTATTCAAAGCCAAAGCAATGTTTCCTTTAAGAGGAGATTTCATGACCAAATCAGCAACCAGAACTTGCCCCTTATCTTCAACAGTAGCATAGCCTTCTTTGAGTGCTTCATGGAGATGCCTCTCAGGGAGGCTTTTCCACGAGAATAAGGAAAACCTTGTAGAATGGCCATTGAGCTAAGAACAAGAGTACATTTGATTCACATAGGAAACCTAGCCTCAGGGGAAGGCTCACAATGAAGCTACACCCCAATAGGGGCAGACACCCATTAATGTAGAAGCTCCAAAGCGACCACAAGAAGAGAAGCCCTAGCCTCTCATCTTTGGCCTCAAGATGAAAATTGTTCTCATCCCTAGTTCTATCCAGTGTGACATGTCTTTCATTTTCAACACTCATTTAGTGTATGACAAGATCCATTTTCTTTGGTTTTTTTAAATTGTTTTGTTTTTCTTTCATTGTGAATACTCCTGAATATTATTGAAGTCATTGCTAGTATTCTTGACCCATAGTGAAGGGACTCTTAGTGTGGCCACAATGTTCATAGTTGGCATAAAGTTGATCAAAAGTATATAAAAGGATTTTCTTGTTTAGGAGGTAGAAAATCTGAATCTGTGCATCACCAAAATGTGTTATGGTTGGTTCACATGAGGCACATTGCTGGGGGAAACCCTAGCTTCCCTATTGTGAGTCATCAACTCGCATGAGGAGATCTCGCTCATGCAGCAGGCCGAGGGGGTCTCATTCACATGCAAGGATGTCTAGTAAGCTTGTGGACTTTATCTATCTACTCATCTGCTTTTGCTCAAGACAGCAAAGGACCTCGCTAAGAAGGGAGGCATGTATCTCTAGGATGCTCTCAAGAATGGATGCACTTGAAATTCGTTTTTTGGGAATGTTCCTAGTGCAAATGCCCCACCACTCATGCCCCTATAACCTCCAATGCTCCGACCTCCTGAATGTGTGATGAGTTTCTCAACATGCAAACAACAACAATGCTTGCTGATTCGTTGGCACATTCATGACATCATGGTTGCCTCTTAAAGACCTCAATGATTCAACAAGGAGATCATATGCAGAAGTTTCCAACATGCAAGCCCTTGGTAGCTTTGCTTTTATTGTTACCATTGTTTTTCTTACTTTTGAGTTCTTCTTAAGCCACTTGTTGTTAGACTTCTAACATTTACCCTTCGTTCAAGGCTGGGTGGCCCACCTTGATTCTTCCTTGCTTGTTTCCCATTCTTATTGAGAAAACTAAGAAAATCATTTCCCATCATTTTAATAGTGGAACTCATCCCTTTTCTGTTTGCTCTAGAGCTGTCAAGGACACTCAATCCATGATCACCTACTTCAAGTGTCTTAGAAAGCAAGTCATGGCTAATAGGAGACTCAACATTGGTAGAGAGCTCAAATTTCTATCCTCTAGCCTTATTGAGAATCCTACTAATCTTGATTCTATTTTCTCTCTCCAGAGAAGATTGAAATATGAAGATTACTTCAAAGCTAGTAGTATCCTTGCCTCTTCAAGAGAATTATGGGCTAGAAAATTCGATAAACCAAAAAAAAAAGCATGTTCTCTTTGATGAAAAAGAAAAAAATCCAAGGACTTTGTGCCACTTTGTTGAAAAAGAAGTCAGACAGTATTGCTATCAATATTAATGAGAACTTGTAGGAGGTGAGGAGCTTCTTTACCAATGTTTTCCCTAGAACTCCCAAGTGAGGGGAGGACATCCAGAGGGCCGAGGCTCACATTGCCCTTAAAAGGAAGAAAATGATTCCTACTAATCTGCCTATCGTTTTGGACCTGCCCCTCACTGTCGGTGAGGTTAAAGAAACCATTGCTAAATTGAAACCCTACAAGTCCCCAGATCTTGATGGTTTGCCCAATGAGTTCTTTTTGGTTTTGAAAGATTTTTTGACTCCATTCATTCTCTTGATTTGGAAGGAATCTATGAGGAGTGGTTCTCTTCTTATTTACATTAACTCTGGAGTTCTAAAATTGATTCATAATAATGGAACTAAAGAGGATCTCAACAACTTGAGACCCATTACTTGTCTTACATCCATTTGCAAAATCTTCTCTTCATCCTTGTTAGAAGGATCAATCCCATTATGGAAAACATCATATTACCTTAGCAAAAAGGCTTCATAAAAGGTAGGTACATTCTTGATGCTATCATTTCCCTTTGGGAAGGATTCGAGTATGCCAAGCAAATCAATCATGTTGCTGGAGTTTATTGTTTACTGTTTTCTTGTCTAAGGCCTAAGATAAATTCAAATATAGGATATTCCAACTAAGATTTTTCTTGTAATATTATATGGGTTTTCTAAGTAGTTTCAAATATTGTAGGCTGTGCTACGGTTGTCTTTTTTGCTTTTGAGTTCTGAGAAGCGTTTTACCCATGTTCTTTCATCTCGATTGTAAAATATCTCCTCGTTATCTTATGTAACACTTACTATACTATGACTTATAATAGTTAGGCTCCCCTTTCCTTCTGAGGCGTTGTACGTTTCATGGTACCTTTTTCTTTCACCGAACAAGAAAATGAAAATCAATCGACTAATGATGGAAGAACTACATCACACACCCATGAAAAGGCTAAATACATCCATTTTTACATGCGAAGAACATGATTCCAACATAAGTTAAAGAATAAAAGATGTATACAACGAGACCTAAGGCTAAAATCATTCTTCCAATCACAAAGAACCTAGTCAATCATTCGAAATGCTTAATCATGGTAAATATAGCTATAGAATACAAGGAGAACAATCCTTCTTTGCACTAAGGAGGATGAGTATTTTTTATTAGGCTATACAATAGGATGTTGTCTCTAAGGGCTTTTTTGATAGAACTCATATACATCCTATTGATATTTTTATAGCAGCATGAAAGGAGAAGAGGAAGTGTTTGCTACCACCATTTTACACAATAGAATTTCTAGTAATCCGAACACTCTAGAAATTACTAGCTCTCAAAAGTTTCAACAACACATGTCACAACCTCTAGAGACTCCAAGAAGAACCTCATGTGAAAGTCCATCCCTTTAGCTCACCATAGACTCCTTTGATTAAGCAATTTTTGTTTACAATCCAAAGATAAGTGAAGGATGCGCATAATTTGGGTATGAACCTCACCACCCTGATACAAGTCCTACAAGCTATTGAAATCTTTTGTTCTTGCATGAGTTAACCATCCAATCCATTTGGATTTCTACAAGAAAAAGTTCGTATGTCTACGAACCTCAAAATCAATACAGAATTGACTTCTCACTTCAATCTAGGGCTACAAGATATTACAAATCAGATAACTACCAATAGGACAAAACGGATGAGGAGAAACAATAATATGCCATATTACTATGTTTCCAAGACTTAGATCCTTTCATGCTAAACAAATTTTCCTTTTAATGTGACAAGCCTAGTAATAGAGAAACGTTGGTGGACATCAGCACCCATTTGGAACCAAAATTATTGCCATTTTTGTGGGGAGAATAATATGTAAACCCCCTTGGTGGCACTCTAGCATAATGGCAAGTACCAATGTGAGGAGATCCACCTCATAAATGTCAATTTGTGGAGACTTGACGACTACTATGATGACCAGAAGCAAGTGATGACACAAGTGCGTGAGTGAGAAGCAGACTAACATGCACACACATACACATGTGCACACAAGGTAGGAACAAAGAGAGAAACAATGGAATGCTTTCTATTACTCAAGAAGTCTCTTGCAAAAGCTCAAATATCTAACAAGCTAACCTCAAAAATGACCAGGCAAGCTTTTGCAATCAAACTCTAGAACACTAAAGGGTATTTTGATTGGGCTAACTATCTGTACTTTGCTCCACCCAAAGCACCACCCACCGTAGCCTACATGATCTCAACTTATGCGATTGGTTTGCATGCTTAAAGAATGTATCGGACATTGCTGCAAAGATGTGTATGACGATTTTTGAACTGATGCTGGTAGTGTTCAAGTCTTTTCGCAAGATCCAAGCTCCATACATTTCAACCCCCGGGTTTTTTGAAGGGAACCATGATTAGGTATATGATATAATCCAAACCCCCTCCATCAACACAATTTAGGCATGGAATGTGTGAATCAAGTACTTGCCTACTTGTTACAAGTAGACATTTGAAGATATGTTCTCTAGTATAGAGTTTTGGGAATACCACTTAGAAATTTTCATTCCTAGATCGACACACCTAGTACATCTATTTGCATTGGCAACAGGACTATCCATACAAGAACATCACCTTGCCACCGATGTTGTTGAATATCACATTAAACACTCCCTACAACAAGGGTCTGTCAAGGACAACATATGCGAGAGAGAGGGAGTTTTCGCAGTAGCCAAGGAAGTCAGGGCATTACAAGACAAGGGAGTGGACACAAAGCGTTAGAGTAGAGGGATAGCCAAGCAGGACCGAGTAGGGAGAGGAGTCAAAGAATATCCAACAACTAGGCCCATTCAAAATTTTTAACAAAAGTCCTTTTCAAAAGTAATTTTCATCACTATGCCAACATTGTAAATACTATTTTTGGTAGATTAGACTCCAATGTTTTCAAACCGAGGAGTCCTCAAGCTCAAGGAGTATTAGAAGTAGCTACATACCAATTTTCATAATTTTTAGACTCCATTTAAGCCCCCAAATAAGCCCTGAAACCTAATTTTTAACTAGGCCAGACACTAGGTCTCAATAGGGCCAAAGCTAGACAAAAAACTATAAAAAGAGCTAGAGAGCCCTGCGATGGAACACTGGAGAATAACATGGGTTATATTTAATATAAAGTGGCATGGTTGCCCATGTGTGCATCATTTCAAGGTAGTTTGTTAACAGTCACTCATGCCAATTAGGTTGAAAAATAGAGCCTGCTCGTGCCTCTTTTAGTAGATCAACGTGCTTGAACTGAATAGCCAATGTTGGCTCTTTCCTTGTATGCCTCTTAATCTCTACATTATAGTCGGCTAAGAATACAAAATAAGGCATGTATTGCATTTCTCATGTGGTAATGAGCTATTGATGGGATAGGTTTTGAAAATAAGAGGACTTGAGAATAGTGTCTTACAGATTGGAGAGCGACTAAATTTGCAGAGCTACTCGGTTATCGTGGGTTTGTCCTATTTGCTCTACCCTCTTAAGCCAATCTAGGACTTCTATCTCAAAGGCGTCTCGTCCCTCATCAGTGACACACCCGCCAAGTACTGGCATAGGCGCATATGGTTCTTCAAAACTTTCTTTGATTGGAATCTCCACCACTATGTCGAGTTCAAGGTCTTTGATTGGAGAGGGTGGCCTTTCATATGGTAGTAGTCTTGGTTGTAGTTCTTGCATCTGTTTTCTGAGGGTTTCCACTTCCTCTGTAAGCTGAGAGAGGATGATCCACTCCAACTGAGATGTGTTGACAGTGATTAATTGTTTGAGGTCTACACATTCTATTTCCATCTTTTCATATGACTCTAAAAAGTTGGCATGTTCCTCGAGTAGTATTGTTATATCTTCTAAGGTCCCTTCCATAGTAGATTCAAGATTATCTTGGTTTTGTTGTTGTAGTCATTTGTTCTCTTCTGGTGCCACATACATATGCTTTTAAAGAAGACCTGGATTTCATCATACTTGGGCATTGGTGAGAGTTTGCACATGGAGCATGTTCTCCGATTCCTTGTCTGCTTGAGCATCCACATTTGACATCTTGGACTCTAGCTCTATGTGGGCTTGTTATAAGGTTAAATACTCTACCTAGAGTGTTTCGTTGTTGGCTTCCAAGGTAGTGACTCTTGCTTGTAGTCTATGTGACTCTACTTGGAAGGCAGCATTCTGCTCTTCTAGTATTTGATAATCATATTGTAGTTGGGATACACATTGAAGTACTGTATTATGTACAGTATGAGATGCAAAGGCAGGGCAGTGTGTAGTGTAGGGGAAATGGGAATGGGAATGGTGGATGCTATGTCCAACAAAGAGGTGGGTGTAGGTGAGGTTGGTGGTAGGGGAATGAGAGAAGGTGGAACCATAGAGGGAGGGGGAGGTTATGTGGGTGGTGAAATGTCCATGGGGTGAGACAATGTGATACCTGCAGGAGCTACCATGTAAGTGGGTATGGTAGGAAAAGTGATTGTGGTGTGTGTGTGTGTGTACAGTGAAGTGGGAGTGAATGTTTGTTGTCCTAACATCTGTGTGCTATGTGCACAAATGAAACTTTCCATGAACAAGACATAATGGGGTGGGACTATGGTTGCAACTGAGGTGTAGGGAAAGATTGAGGAGGCAAATGGGAAGTAACGGTCACGAGGAAGAGGCATGTGTGAATGGGGGTATTGGGGGATGCCTAAACTACCTTTGGTTGGTTTTGGATGTCCTTCTATGCTAGGTATAAGTGGGTGTGCAATGATGGGTTCTACAGACCAAAATGGGGAAGTATAGAGAGGGTTGGTAATAGAAGAAAAGAGGGTGGCTTGGGAGGTTGGTTCATAAAAAAAAATGTTGATGAAATTGGAGTTTGGGTAATGGTCGTGATTACTACAGCAGTTTCATCCATGGTCGGTGGTGGAGATGGGGGTGATGGAGGAGATGGAGATTGTTGGGGTGCAATTGGTGATGTTTGTACAAATGTTTCCGCAGTAAGATCAATGGTGGCTATAGGGGTAGCAATTGGTTTGATGGTTGCTTCTAGTTCGGATACGGGTATCCGTATTTTTTTGCCTACCCATGGTCTTGTTTCCATTCTGGGTTTGTCATAGTGGATTGATTATCATAGAGCTATGTGTACGGCTTCTTGAACTCCCAGTGACTATTAAAAATTTGAGTGTGTTAATGAAATGAGGATCCATCCCTTCTTTTGCTAGCATCTATTCTATCAAGGCTTGGCGGGATGCGAATGAAATTATATGCGTTTCTTGCACCGTGTTGATAGTATCATACAATCTTTGTAGCTGGGGGGTGTATGCTAGAGCACCTACAAGTTCTTGCACTTCTATTTTCTCTTCTTGATTTCTTCCCTCGTAGTCATCATCACCTTCTTCTAATTCTTCATTCTCATCATCATCTTCATTGTCCTCTTCATCCTCATCAATTGTGGTAACTGGTACTTGAGAGGTGGTTGGTTGTGGTTGAGAGCTTCTTGCTTGTTGTTCCTCACCTGCTTCAAGATTCACTTCTCTTAAAATCTAATCAAAGTCTTCATTGGTAAACTCTTCGTACTCCTTTAGGGAGTTCAAGGTCTGTGGGAACTGGGAATATCAAGTTGGGGCCTTTAGTGCTGCGTTTTAGGAGGCATAGTGTAAATGGGCATACATGATGAGGTGGGGGAGTGGCATCTAGGCTTAATGTGGCTCTGTGTGGTTGAGCACATGGTACTAGTCCTCGCATCCTCTTTGAAGGAGGTCCTATGGATGTTCCACCTTTGAATTCTTGTACTGTATTCCACATTAGAGCCCTCTAGATTGGAATGTCATAAGCCAAACATCTATAAATAATCCTAGCCAATGCACAACATCCACACAAAACTAACTTGTATGACCATCTTTTGTGTGATAAGTGGATCTGATCAATTATCCAATGAGGTAGGTTCATGGTGAGATTCTGAGTCTCTGCAAGGTAAACTGAATGAGATCTTCTTAGGTGGCATGGTAAACCTATCTTTTGCTTAGGAATGCAAAATGTTCCATTCACATCCTCAAATGAGCTGCAATGTTTGGCATCATGGCCACCATATCTTTTAGCTGGGTGAGCTTTCTATTCTTCATGTTGTTTGGTACTAGAACCTCCTTCTCCATGGGTATGTGCATCCCTCATATATCCCTCACATCACATACTAGGTTATTAGTTAACTTAAATCGTTTCAATTCATTCCCTTTGATTAGTGATGAGAGCACAAATGTGCTTGATGCTTGGGGATGCTTGCTGGGAGTCAGAGTGTTGATACAATAATAGCATCATGTGAAGTCGGGTTTGGGAAGCTGGGCACTAAAATATGCATCCAATCCTACTTTCTGCCATACTAGGTGTAATGCTTCTACATTTTGTAACTTTTCAAACTCCCATGTGAAGAAATGATACTTGCCCCACTTGCCATCCTGTTCTAGTTCTGCCTCCCAAAGGTATGAGCCCTTGCCTAGGGGTCGTGCTACTTCACTAAACCAATGACATGTTTTGCCTATAGGTGTGGTATGGCCGCTTGGGGGGTCCTATATCGGCATGATCTCTATGACTTGCAATTCTTCTAGTCTTTCATTCGGCTCCGACATGATGGGTAAACTCTCCAAGTCGACCACCTATTGACGTGTGCCCGCTTGAGAGCTAGTTCCTGTGATGTTAGCCATGATGTTGCTTGAAGTATGTGATGCTTATGTGTTGGAAGAAGAAAATCACATTAGCATTGTGTAGGAAACATGATAATATCGTGTTCCCTTTACAATACCAACATGTCATTCTTTGAGGTTAGAAGTTACTTGAGTGGTGTATTGTGTGTGTGAGTGAGAGTTAGGAGGTCAGTAATGTTCTTATATGCATACTCAGGCTGTGCACTATACTCAAATGCATCTATGCCTATGTTCTTATATGCATACTCAGGCTGTGCACTATACTCAAATGCATCTATGCCTATGTTCTTATATGCATACTCAGGCTGTGCACTATACTCAAATGCATCTTACATGGTTGGGCCAGGGGGTTTATCATAGATTTTAACTCTCCAAATTCTTTGTGTGAGATGGTATCTTTCAACTGTGATGATCTTCTCAAGTTTTTGACATATGTCATATTTGGGACTTTTTGGGTACCCATTTCTAGAAACTCCTAGGTGTGATTTCATGCGTGGAGTTTTGGATCGCAGATGTGTGCTCTGAACTGTACGATGTGAGTGATTGTGAGTGGTGCTTCAGGCTTGTGAGGTTATGTGAAGCTAGTTGAGCATGTAACTAGGTCTTGGGCACCTCGATTTTCCATGCATTGGGGTCAGCCTTTATCGACCACTTTGGGACCAAAATAGAAATGGTCCATTGGGGGAGATTTCTGGAACACTCTTTCTTTGTAGTCCTTGCCCAAGTAGTTGGTTTGGTGCATCGTTAGTGTACAACCATTCAAGCAAGGGGTTGTTCACCCTTGCAGATCCAAATCTCCTTCACTGTTTTAGTCATTTTTCTTTTCTCTCTCCTTTGCCTATGAGCATAGACCATCTGCTTCCTCTGCTTTTAGTGCTCTTTTGTCTGCCTTGTTTTGATTGCTTTTGGAAAAGAAGGGAGTTCCATCAGATCCTTGACTTCTTTGTTGAGAAAATCCTCCTTCTGCATCATAAATTTTTGGACAAGAACAACATCTTTATCTTCATGTGTACTCCTAGAAGGACCAGGAGTTGGTGCCTTTCCTAGTTCCTTGAGTGCATGACTTTCTAGATCAATGGTGATGTGGGCTTGATTCACCCAGACTTGAAGAAGTACACTTATTAGGTTCAGGTTGACTGTATGATCATAGATCCAATCTTGACCCAAGACAAGAGGTTCAGTGAGATCCTCGTCTTGACACACTAGAACCTTGGATGTCATAAGAACATCTGTTGGAGTTAGATGTCTGCGGAAGCACTCGAACAACACAAGGAAGAAGATGAAGCTTGGAACACAACACACAATACTCAATGTATTACTAAAGAATGTACAAAGATAAGTAGCCTATTAGGATAATAGGCATATATACAAGCCAGGGGAAAAAACCTCCTAAAGAGGGAAAAAAGTGCCCTAGTGGACCTAGAGTGTTCACCCACATCACTACCTAAATATATCAACAAATCCCCCCTAGGAGTGATGCGGTGAACAAGGAGCTAGCACTCATGTATAAGGAAGTGCCAAGCTATGTGGAAATCACTCCACAAAAGGAAGGAAGCCTAAAGCTTTGCGTAAAGCTTCAAACTTTGCCCTAGGCAAAGCCTTCGTGAAAAGGTATGAAATGTTCTCCTACATGGGTACATATGCCAAGCTGATCTCCCCAGTAGAGAATCTCTCCTTGACATAATGATAATGCACCTCAATAAGCTTAGTGCCAGCATGGAACATAGGGTTCCTCGCAACTGCCAATGCACTCTGACTGTCAATGAAGATGGTGGTGGTAGAAGACTGACCAACACTCAAATCAGCCATAAGGTGTCTGAGCCACACACACTTAACAACCACTATGAAAGCTGCCCTATACTCAACCTCACAACTGGAAATGGCCACAGTAGGCTGCTTCTTGCTCAGCCAAGATATGCATGAGCTACCATGCATGAAGCAAAAACCACTAGTGGACACATGAGTGTCATAACAACCACCCCAATAAGAGTCAAGAGAAAACATGCAAATCTAGCGGTAGTGATGCCCTCTTGGGATAAAACAATGCAAATAGCCGGGTACCACTCAAGTCGCTAAATATGTGCTTAACCGCCTGCCAATGCTTGGCACCTAGGCAATGCATAAACCTTCTCATCTGTGAGATAGCAAACTGAATATATGGCCGAGTAATGCATAAGTAAATCACGCATCCAAGAGCCTGTTGATAGAGAATAGCATCAAATGCATCTCCAACATCATCAAGACTCAATCGTAAACCTGTCTCCATAGGAGTGGCAATAGATTTACAATCTTCAAGGCCAAAACACTGCAATAATGTGTCAATATATTTCGTTTGACACAAAGCCATTCCACCATCAATGTGCATAAGCTGAATGCCCAAATAGCGATCCAAATGCCCCAAATCAAACATCTCAAATGAGGCATGTAAATTAGCCTTGAAATCAGCAATATGCTTCTCATGAGCAACAGTGAGCAACATGTCATCAATATATACCACGATGATCAAAATGGCATCATTAGCACGCTTAACATATAAGGTGCTTTCAGTTGGACTATTTTCCAAACCAGTACAATCAGATAGGCATGTATCTTTTCATACTAAGCATGCGGTGCTTGTTTCAAACCATATAAAGCCTTTCTTAACCTGCACACTTTGTTTTCATGTCGTTTCTGCACAAAGCCACGGGGCTGAAAAACATACCCTTCTTCATGCAAGTCACCATTCAGAAATGTAGTTTTAATGTCTAACTGATGTACATTCCAACCATGATGAGCTCCAGGTGCACAGATGCTCCGAACTGTAGTCATATGGCATGTAGGTGCAAAGGGCTCATCAAAATCAATGCCTCTTTCCTGTGCATAACCCTTTGCAACAAGTCTAGCCTTATACTTGTCAACTTTTCCATCAAGTTTACCCTCCAACTTGTATACCCACTTAGTGCCAATGGCCTTCTTGCCAGGAGGCAAGTCACATAAAGACTAGGTACCATTTTTCATGATAGCATCATATTTAGATTGCATTGTAGCCATCCAATGTTTATAATTTTGTGCTTCATCAAATGAAACAGGTTCAGTCTCAGCACAGAGACTAGAGGCAGCCATAACATAGCAATCTGATGCAAAAGAGGCACTATGAGAGCCTGATTGAGTATGATATGATAGAGGTGAATGTAATTTTCTATCACGCAAAGTCTGCACCAGCCATTTTGGCATAGTTTTTGCCTCCTCAATATCAGCTCTCTCATCTGTCACAAACAAAGCATCTAACAAAGTGAAACAACTACCATCAGCAGTAGTCAAAATGATCTTGCGAAATCCCATAACATGATCTACATTTTCCTTTGCCCTTCTGACTAGCCAGGAAAGCTTGATCTACGATACACATAATGGACTTATTATGCCTGGACTGATCTTCCTAGAACAGAAGAGCGACTAGCTCCTCAAATGATAAGGCATTTGGATTGCCTTTCATCATCAAACCAAGAGTAGAAGCAAAACTCTGATATGAATCAGGAAGACCATTCAGAATTGTTTGCAAAAGTGAGCTATCTAGTATAACCTAATCAACAGAAATCAATTGTTCCTTCAAGTCTTTGATCTTTGTTAGAAAACTATCCATAGAATCACCTTCATCCATGTGCTCACTCTCCAACTGGAAGCAACACGAGCCTCATTCCAAGGTTGGTACAATGTGGTAAGTGTATCCAAGCATCCTTAGCTGTTCTGCAAGAGTGAATGTCATGAATAATGGCACGTTTGATAGACAAAGCTATCAATGCATGTGCTTGGGCATCTCTGCCATCCCAACGAATTTTCTCTACAGTAGGTGCAGCATAAGCCATAGCACGAACATGAATATGTAGAATATCATCATCTTGGACACCTTCTGCATCAACTTCAGTACCTGCAGTTGTAACAGTTGCAGGTGTAATAGGACATTTTTCAAAACCTTGCACAATGTTCCACAGTCCTTTTGCAACCAATACATGTCTCGTCATATACGTCCACAACGGGTAGTTGGTACCATACAACTTATCCTCAACAACCAACATACAAAATACATCACTGCTTTCAACCATGGCTGGTGACTAAAATACCTTGATGCAGAAAATTGATTGTATCTCAAAAAGTTGAACAGAACTGCCCAGACGAATTCTGCTAAACCTGTAGTAGAGTTCGAGATGCTTATATTAGCAAACCAAAACTAGTCTATACCTTTGGCACAAAAAGACAAAAAAGCCTACACAAGCACTATGATAGTGCATTTGGAGGTCGAAATGAGCTCAGATCACGATTTCGGCACCACAAAGCGAAGCCATTTTGATCTCGAAAACATGCTGAGTATGCTCACCAAAATTCGTGTGATTCTGAGACTGCAACTAGAGAGGTGTCGACGATGCCCTAGATGAAGTGGTGACTTGCTCTGATACCAATTGTTGGAGTTAGACATCTGCGGAAGCACGCGAACAGCACAAGGAAGAAGATGAAGCTTGGGGCACAACACACAATACTAAATGTATTACTAGAGAATGTACAAAGATAAGTAGCCCATTAGGGCAACAGGCATATATACAAGCTCGGGGAAAAACTCTCCTAAAGAGGGAAAAAAGTGCCCCGACGGTCCTAGAGTGTTCACACACATCACTACCTTAATATATCAACTTGAATGTAGATGGGAAGTTGCAGCTCATGCATGCAAGGGGTTTCCACACCTCCCAATCCTATGATATAAGCTTCAATAGGATTGAATTTTAATCGCATTTCTTGATAGTACGAAAGGCATACTGCACTAGAGGCTACACCTGAGTCAATCAAGGCTCTTACAACCTTTGCATTCTTGCCGCGTCCTACCTCTAGGGTCACGAAAGGTTGTCGGTCAACTATTCTAGGTGAACTTACACCTGAGGCTTGGCACATGGCCATATGATATTTGGGAGCATCATGAATATCAGACCTAGGTTGATCTTTACTCTGTCTTCTTAGTTTCATTCTTCTAATACGTTCTAGAGCTTCTGCCTGCACTTTTTCTCAAACTCCTTTTTATTCCTCTTTCATTTCTTTGCAGTGTTGAGTTGTTTTAACATTTCCTCTATAAGGGGTTCTTGATATAGTTTGACTCTGCATCCACTGATATAACTAGGTAGGATGTCACCTTCTAGCATAGCTAATTGAATTGTTCCACTTGTTGAGATTCTGTTAATTATAAAAGGTCCATAGCCTCACTTCTCCAATTTAAGGGCATGTTTCTTTAGTGTATACACCAAGACTAAGTCTCTTGCTTTCAATCCTTTATCCTTGATGTGTGCATCAAAGTATACCTTTTGTCTTTTCTTTGCATCATAGATGCCTAATGTCGCTCGTAGCCTCATCTCACCTAAGCGTTCTAGATCAAAGATCCTCGAAGACAACTCATATCCATTCCACTCATGCTCTTGTGCTACTCTTAAAGTCAGGACACTACAAGGAAAACGGGCGTATAGTGACGGTTAAGGCGATAGAATTTCATCGCTATAAAATTTCAACTTATGTCGTTATTAGTGTCGAGCGCCGACTGTCGATTAAACGACGCAAAACATGACGGTATTTGCGACTTGTGACGCGACGGGATTGCGACACTCCCATATGACGGTATTTGCGACTTGTGACATGACGGGATCAGAAAGTCTAATGGTAGCACAACATTTTGGCCGAATAGCATTGGAAAGGGAGTGGCTTGGAGCACCATTTTGTAGGCCACTCTGTTTGCCCAAATAGCATGGTGTAGTTGTTTGTCCCAATCAGAGCATTTATTATTCACCAATTTTGTCAACACATTACATAGAATCTTATTTGTGCTCTCAGCCTATCCGTTAGCTTGCAGATGATAGGGGGCAGGCTTCTTATGTGCCACCAAGAACTCTTGGAGGAGATTTTCAATGACTTCGTTCAAGAAATGCATCCCTCTATCACTTACTAGCTCGATTGGTAACCCATATCTGGTGAACACATTCTGGAATAAGAACTTAGCCATTGTTTGAGCATTGTTCTTCATTGTGGCCTTTACCTCTACCCACTTGGTTAGATAGTCCATCGAAACAATGATGTATTTAGCATGTGAACTCTTAGCTGGGGGATTAATAGCACCTACAAGGTCTATTCCCCACTTAGAGAATGCACGTCCACCCATCATGGGTTTTAGTGGCATCTCATCCTTAGATATTAGATACTGATTTCTTTGACAAATATCACATTTCTTCGCATAGGTATGTGCATCCATGTGAATAGTTGGCCACCAAAGACGTGCGAATAGAATTGCTTTGACCACACTGTCTAGTCCAAAATGTCCTCCTGCTACACGTTGGTGAGAAATCTCTAACATATTAAGGTATTCACTCTTATGGACACACAATCTAAGATAGCCATCTCTTCCGCGTTTGTATAAATTATTTCCAGTGAGTGATTAGCCTAGTACCTCTTGTTCCAAGCTTCTTCGTCTCACCACAGTCATCTCTTGAGGGAACATTTTCCTCCTCAAAAAGGCTAATAATTGTTTGCTCCAATCTTGCACCAAAGACACTTGATATGGAGTGGCATACTCCACAAGCGGTCTAGTACTGCAAATTGGGCATTCTTTAGACAGCCTATGAACACATGCTTCCATTGTTGGCCAATATACTCCTAAACTTTGCAGACTCTATAGGGTTCGATGTTTGGAGTGGTGTTGTTGTAATGCACCTACATGTGCTATTTGCAACCACTTTGCATGCTCATCTTCTTCTACATAGCAAACTAGTATACCTTTATTGGTGTGCCTGTACATACTATGTGCCATTATGTGGTATTTTTGGGACCTCACTACTTCTTTATCTTTGGCTCTCAATACTAGATGCTTGGGTCCAAAGGTGAGAATAGGCAAAATGTTCTTGGCCTAGTCAGGCATCACTTGTAAGTTGAACAAGTATGCATCAGGAGGGTCATCTGATACTCCTTGAGGGGACTCTCCTAAAGCTAGTTGAGCAAGGTGATCAACTCACAAGTGAGTCTTGCTTTTCCTAACCATAACAACTCTATCTGGTTTCCGATCCATGGCATCCGGAGTGTGGAGCCTTGGAACATTCAAAATTCCAAAAAGTTATGGAATAAAGGCTTCAAAAAATGGAAAAATCTCTGGAAACAAGACACCAACCGCTGGATCAACTTCGAGGATATTGACCCTTGCGTCAACATTTCGTACGAAGAATGGAACACTTTGCAAAGCAAATGTCTCGCCTGGGATCGACATAATACTCGCCTTCTCATGGGACACGACACAGTGAGCTCGCTTGGTCTCAAATGGCACAATGGGAATAGCCTATCAAAAATCCCGAACATCAAAGAAACGATTGACTATCAGGTTAACCTCAACAAGAAGTGGTGCCTGTCATGGACGCGGCTTTGGTGGGACATGAAGTTCATGTCTATCTGGCACCCCCTCATAGAAATCAAAAAGTCTGTCCTTTTATGACAAATTCTTCATCATGGAATCTGGACCAACCTTAAGGCTAACAAACTTTGTGGGATTCCTCCTTGGTGCAAACGCTGCTACTGGTCTATCGAAGATGTTCCACACATCTTCTTTACCTGCCCCAACTCCAACAGACTCTGGCAGACGGTTGGAAAGAAAATTAGACTTCAAAAACATCTTAGTTGGCAGCAAGCCCTGCTCGGAGAAGCAATCGGCTACTCCGCGACTCTCTGGAACGCCATCAGAGGGGAGGTTCTATGGAAAATCTGGCGAGAAAGATGTGCTTTCAACTTTGGTGACTCCCCCAAGGAGTGGTCAATTGAGAAATCGTTGTTCCTCCTCGGCAAAAGGATCACTAACTATAAGAAATTCCCCCCTTCAGGCATCATCAAGTTCTCCTCTTGATCAATAACAAGCTTAAACCCAAGTGGGCTCCTCATGAGGGTGATGAGAGGGTGATTAACTTTCTTTGTAAAGCCATCTAGGCTCTGTAAAAGCTTCCCCTGCTTTGTGGGATTCGGGGGTTCCCGTGGGCACTAGTCCCCTTCTCTTGTACTTTTCTTTATTTAATTCAAGTCCGAGAGAGTAGGCTAATGCCAAACTTCCTTTATATTAAAAAAAAATAAGAGGAACCATCTTACTAATCTACTAGTATTGCAAGGTCTGTTCACTAGATAAAGTAATGCTTGATGGTTTGTAAAAAAATAAAACTTATTTGCAAGCAAATAATGTCTAAACTTTTTTGCCGCATATACAATGCCTAATCCTTCTCGTTTCATAGTGGTATAATTTCATTCAGCCGCATTCAGTTGTCTACTGGCATAAGCAATGGGAAGATCCATATTACCTTCACTAGTAGGTTGTGCCAGTACACACCCAATAGCATAATTGGATGCATCCACATGAACATGGAATGGCTTGTTCCAATCTGGTGTAGTCAA
Source organism: Ceratopteris richardii (assembly GCA_020310875.1). Lineage (NCBI taxonomy): Eukaryota > Viridiplantae > Streptophyta > Polypodiopsida > Polypodiales > Pteridaceae > Ceratopteris > Ceratopteris richardii. The sequence goes on along the minus strand of CM035415.1, from coordinate 180,070,354 downwards.
GATTGGTGTTAAACATAATCATCGCTTAAGCTCTTTATAGGAGTTCTCACACTTGTTCGTCCACTGAAAGTTAGTCAAAAGAGATTATAAAGGCTTTGTAGTGATGGGATACATATGAATCAAACATCGAGAACAGCTGCAATGCCCCATGAAAGCTTGTACTTCCTTGACATTCTTAGGCCTTCGTAGCTTTGAAATAGCTTAACTTTATCCTCATTTGTGGATATGCCATTTTTTGACACTATGTGTCCTAGAATCTTGCCTTGCCTAACCATGAAAACACACATTTCTCAGTTTAGGAAGACCTGATATTCTCTACATTTGTCAAAGATTTGTTTGAGTTCAGATATATATGTTTGTATAATATTGGAATGGGCATATAGATAGCCAACATAGACTTCCAAGTTTTTCATTAAGAACTCCTTGAACACATAACACATCAACCTTTGGAAGGTAGTTGGTGCATTAGTTAGTCCAAATGGAATTACTCGAAATGTGAATATGCCCCATTCTGTGGCAAAAGCCATCCTATGATGATCTGTTGGAGCAATGGCCACTTGATTGTAGCCACAAAATCAATCAAGGAAGCTATATACTTCCTTGTGTGCTACCCTTTCCAATAGATGCTCAGTGGTAGGAAGCAGATAACTATCTCTAATTATGGTTGCATTAACTTTCTTCAAGGTAATGCAAACTCGTAACTTGACATTCTTTTCAGGCACCACTACAATGGGGAAGACCTATTCGGTGTGCTCAATTTCATAGATAAATCCAGCTTCTATCAATGGACCTATCTCTTCCTTGATCTTCATTAGGAAAAAAAGTGAGCCTTGCATGGGCCTTGTAAGGATTCCTAATTTTTAGGAATTAAAATGCTAAATCTAGAGATTAAGAGGCCATAAAAAACCACTAGTGTTATTCAAATTAAAATAATATTTGATAGGATTCTATGTTTGAATTCTAGAATCGAAGTTATTTCAGCCTTTGGATCCTTGTATCTAACGACTAAGATTAAAATAGAAAAGTTCTAGAGAGAGAACCTCTGACATCTTTTCGAAGTAATGATGATGCTGCCCACATTTTTCACATCCTCTACACGTTTTCTACCCCTTAGATCTTGGCAAATCCAATGGCAAACCGGATTTGGGGCTGAGCTGATTTTCAGAGCTGCCGTGAACCGTCCGATGGCCCTCTCATCTAAGGGAGGAGAAACAATGGCGCTTTTTCCTTTTGGGGGTTGATCCTCAGCCCTTAGATCCTCCTAAGATCCAATGGCCCCAATTTTGGGCGCCCAAAAAGGGCTGAATTCAAGCAAAAGTGTCCGATCGAAGGAGAAATCCAACGGCTATAATGCATTGGCGGATTTTTAGGAACGAATACATCTTAGCCATTGAAAAGCAAACAAATCTAAGGGCCCATACTTAAAGATGCCTTCAATTTTTCTACTAAACCTCAACCTTTGGATCATTGAGCCAATCCAAGGGCTCTAGTTCATTTCCAAGCCTTTCCAAACCATTCACACTACTAAAACCATGGCTTCAAGGTGGTTTTCTCCTCTTTGACCACACAGAAACCATGGAAGCCTATGCCTAGCCTATGTGATTAAGGGACTAGACTGTGTCCATCACCCTCTTCCCATTGGTCCATCCTTAATCACCCCTTAATCCAAAAGGCCCATGGAGGGTTCATTTTTTTCCTAATGTGGCATCATAATTCTCATTATACGTGTATGGCTTCTGATTAGACGGTTTGGCTTTTGAGGTCATGGGAATCATATGTGAGCATATATGAGGTCCTTATAAATCAAACTCCTTTAGGTCCTTATAACTCCAAGTGAACACGTCTCTACATTCCCTTAATAAATCAATTAACTCCTTTTCTTCTTCTTCAGTAAGGTCATCTCCTATATATGTGCATCGTTCTTCACTTTCTTCTATGGTCACAACAATTTTCTTTGTGGTTTATGTGTTATCATAGGCCTCTCTTGCTAGTGCTTCTCGTTTAGGCATCCTTATCATGACTCTCCTATCTTCTATCTCATACTTCTTAAAAATTTCAGGGACCTCAAACAAAGATTCTGTTGAGGCTTCTCTCTTCTTTCATTTCTTCGGTGCACTCTTGGTGGTCACCTATGTAACTACCCTAACCCCATTGGTGTGTTCTTCTCATTCTTGAGGGTGGGCTTCCACTACGTGTAGGTATTCCTCTTTTGATGCACAAAAAGGGTCCATAATAATTGACTCTAGATCTGAGTCGCTCGCTTGATCTAGCTCATCATTGATAGGATTGCATTCTTTGATAACCGAATCACACATGAGTGGTTCAATAGTGAAAACTAAAATCTAATAGCCATCTTCATTGCAATGTGTTGTCCATTGTTCTTCATTGATGGCTACATCCATTGTCGCTAGAATTTTGGCCCAACCATGAGGTTCAAATTCTTCGTCCGGAAATACTACATGTGCATAGGCTGGGTGTGGAATTGATCTATGAGTTTCCTTCGCACCTACCTCTCTGGCGTTTTCTCTTTTCTCTTCTTCAACTTCAACTTTACACATCCATAAGTGAGTGTCTTCATGCATCCATGAGGATCCTGATCCTATGGAATGCACGGATTGCATGTGGTATGTGGTTCTATGGATGGGATTCCACTATATAGGGAGCACATCTCTATGAGAGTAATATTTGAGATTGACTTTATTCCTAACACCTAAGTGTTGCAAATACAAGGAATTGGTTCCCTAATCATGTACTACTTGCAACTATCTCATGAATGGTCTTCGCATAATCATCTCATAGTCTTGGTTTTCGCTAAAGTCACATATCACAAAAGTATGATCAAACCCTACACCACAAGTAGTGAGAGTTATTCCTTCCAGTGGTCCTAAAGGTCTCTCTATGTGACCATCAGCCATTTGCAATTTCATTCTCATTGGCTTCAGTGCAGGCTTGCCCCAACGCTTCCATAGGGAAGTGGTTGCAATTGCAACTCCTGCACCTAAGTCCAATATAGCCTTGGTGGTGTAACCTTGATGAGTGATTGGAAGATAGGTGTTTCCTTCTTCATCTTCGCTCATGTCTACTATCTTATCCAAGGGTATTTCTGGCACTGTTCGATTTGATCCTACTTGAGAATGGGATTTGGCTACTTTGGGCACTTGGTTGGCTATGTGTTTCCACAATTCTAGCTTAACTTTGAGTAGCTCCTAGAAAGTGAGATTGCACTGCACTTTATTGTTCTTCATTACCCTCGTATTCCTAGGTATGACTAAATCTTCATTTCTTATCATGACCATGGGTGCTCTCATATTGGCCTATGGAATGGGGTAAGTCTTGCAATGAGTTAGACTCGAAGTCTAAACGTTCACTTAATTGGACATTATCTTGTTCCCCATAAATGAAAGGAATATCTTGTGGAAATTGATCGTGTAGGTCACCCGCAAGTTCAATGGGAGGAGGATTTTTACCTTCCTTAGCCCACTTCTCTTCCTGCATTTCTCTTAGAAATTCTTTGGAATAGTTATTGATAGAAGAAGAGATGTCTAGTTCAGTGGAATTAGGCACATAAGCTTCCTTGGGAGGAATGCTCACGCTTTCAGTTTCCATGTCCTTTCTCTAGGAGGTGGCTTCCTTTCCAGATTTTGCAATTAACCTCTCCAATCTTTCTAACAATCCATCAAAATGCAATTGAGTCCTAGCTGAACTAGAGAAATTTTGAAGAGGCGATTGGCTTCAAACATGGTTTGAGCCAATTATAACATCTTGGGGCATAGCTTGGTACATTCAATCTCTAGGTCAGCTCTAGGGTAACACTTTTAATGATCTGTCACATTTGGCCCTTCTTGGATTCTAGCTTGATATGCTTTAAGCATCATGCCTAGGTCTTTAGGAGTGGGATCTCCTAAGATTGATCCTAATCTAGGTAGTGATGGGGTTAAATGAGGTGGACTAGAAGGTGGTGGGTTAGAAGATGATAGGGATGGTGATGGTGGTGCTGTGTGAGAATGTGATTGAGATGCTATTTCAACTATTTTGGATTTTGTTTCTTTTAAGCTTTCCTCAAGTTCACTCATTTTCTTTGACCATTGTCTTTTCATCCGTTCACCACTTTCTTTCCAAGCTCTTGTCCTTTTCTTTGTTAGGCTCTTAGTCTCACTAACCTTAGAACTCTTGTCGTGTCCCTAAGACTTGGATCTTCTATAATGCCTGAGCTCTAATGACCACTTGCACTAGGGCAGTGGAAGTTACCATCCACACACACTTTGAATGAGCTTGGATGGTGCTTAAATAACCATGAGAGCCTTCCATGACTCTTCATATGTCCTCGATGTCTCTTCACATGCCCCCCTTGTCTCTTCAACTACCTTTTGAGTTTTCTTTTCATTGGAGTGTCTTTTGGTAGTTCAATGCCTCACTTTGGATAAGGTAGCATGTTCAAACATGTGCTTTGACTTTCCTAAAATTCAAAAGCCTTCAAATGAAGTTATTTAGTGAAAAACATATGCTTTAGGTTTCCATAGAAAATACATAACTTTTAACACTCCCCCTTGTTGATATATTTAGGTAGTGATGTGTGTGAACACACTATGACCGCCAGGGCACTTTTTTCCCTCTTTAGGAGGTTTTTTTCCCTCGGCTTGTATATACGCCTATTGCCCTAATGGGCTACTTATCTTTGTACATTCTCTAGTAATACATTCATTATTGTGTGTTTGTGCTCCAAGCTTCTTCTTCTTCCTTGTGCTGTTCGCGTGCTTCGGCAGGATTCTATCTCCAACAATTGGTATCAGAGCAGGTCGTCGCTTCATATAGGGTGCTGTCGACACTCCTCCATTTGCAGTCTCAGATTTGCACGAAATTTGGTGAGCATACTCAGGGTGTTTCGGCCTCCGAACGCACTATCGCAATGCTTGTGCAGGTTATTTCGTCCTTTTGTGACAAAGGTATATATCAGTTTTTGTTCGCGAGTTTAAGCCTCTCGAAGTCTCCTACAGGTCCAGCAGAACTCGTCTGGGCAGTTCCGTTCAACTTTTTGAGATACAGTCAATTTTCTGCATCAAGGTATTTTAGTCACCGGCCATGGCTGAAAGCAGTGATGTATTCCGTATGTTGGATGTTGAGGATAAGTTGGATGGTACCAACTACCCATTATGGCCTTATATGATGCGACATGTACTGGTTGCAAAAGGACTGTGGAACATTGTGCAGGGTGCTGAAAGACGTCCAGTTACACTTGCAACTACAGGTACTGCAAATACAGGTGTTGGAGGTGCTGGAGCTGATGAAGATGGTGTCGAAGATGATATTGTGCAGATTCCTGTACGTGCTGCTGTTTCTGCTGCACCTACTGCAGAGCAGATTCATTGGGATGGCAGAGATGCCCAAGCACATGCATTGATAGCTCAAACGTGCCATTATTCCTCACATTGGCTCTTGCACAACAGCTAGGGATGCTTGGGATACACTTACCACATTGTATCAAGCTAGGAATGATGCTCGTGTTGCTTACCTCCAAAAACAGTTGGAGAGTGAGCATATGAATGAAGGTGATTCTATGGACAGTTTTCTCACAAAGATCAAAGACCTGAAGGAACAATTGATTTCTGCTGATGAGGTTATACCAGATAGCTCACTTGTGCAGACCGTTCTGAATGTTCTTCCTGATTCATATCAGAGTTTTGCCTCTACTCTTTGGTTGATGATGAAAGGCAATCCAAATGCCTTGTCATTTGAGGATTTAGTCTTTGTTCTGTTGTAGGAAGATCAGTCCAGGCAGAATAGGTCCATTATGCGTGTTGCAGATCAAGCTTTCCTGGTTAGTCAGAAGGGCAAAGGAAAATGGAGCTCTTCTACTAGTAAGCAGAAATCTGCAAATGCTGCACAATCGAAGAACCAAGATAAAGATGAGAAGAAATCAGAAAAGTAGAAATTGTTTTGTAAGTATTGTAAAGGGAATGATCATATGATAAAGAACTGTCCAAAACTTGCTGTTTAAGAGGCAAAGAAGAAAGAGGCTGGAATGGTTGTTGCAGAGGCCTCTACACCAAAAACAGAGTCTACAAATCTTGTGCAGGAAGAAGAATGGGCGTTTACTACTGTCTGCAGTTTTGACCCATCTTCTCATGATCAGTGCATGTCTGCAGTAGACTCAGATGTTTGCTATTTTGACAGTGGGGCAACCAAACATATTACCTCGCAGTGCAGTTTCTTCACTTCACTCGAGCCTGCCCCTACAGGGAATACTGTTACATGCGCCAACAACTCCTCTTATCCTGTTATGGGAGTTGGTAAGATCATTTTGACTACTACTGATGGTAGTTCTTTCACTTTGTCAGATGCTTTATTTATGCCAGGGATAAAAAAGAACCTGTTATCAGTTTCTGCATTAGCCAAGATTGGCTTGGTTGTGAAATTTGTTGATGACAGGTGTATAGTTCATGATCTCTCAAATGGCGATGTGATTATTGCTTCTGGCATTTTATGTCGTGGGCTGTATATGCTCATAGACTATGAAAGATCTGTGAATGATTCAGCATGTGAAGTTCAAGATTCTCAAGCTATGTCAGATGCAAAGCTTTGGCATGCACGCTTTGGTCATCTGAATTTTGCTAGTTTGCTACGCCTGCAGAAATCTGAAATGGTGTCCTCTTTGCCCAAACTTGAGGCACCTGGAAAACATGTTTGTGAAGGCTGTATTTTGGGCAAAATGCAGCATTCTTCCTTTCCAAAAGATGGTTCAGTTTGGGCTACACAGAAATTGCAGCTTGTACATAGTGATGTCTGTGGTCCTATGCAGACACCCTCTTTTGGAAATTACCTTTACTTCGTGACTTTCATTGATGATTTTTCCAGGCATGCATGGTTATATCCACTTGCAAATTAGATGCACCTTTGTCATATCGTACTCGTTCAGGCTCTCATAGTGCCTCCTTTGCATCAGATTGCTATGGTATGGCTGCGTCTAGTCTCTGTGATGAGAATGAGCCCGTTTATTTTGATGAAGCACAGAATTCAGAAAATTGAATGGCTGCTATGCAATCTGAATATGATGCTATAATGAAGAATGGTACATGGTCTTTATGTGACTTGCCTCCTGGCAAGAAGGCCATTGGCACTAAGTGGGTATACAAGCTGAAGCGTAAACCTGATGGTACAGTTGACAGGTATAAGGCTAGGCTTGTTGCAAAGGGTTATGCATAGGAACGAGGCATTGATTTTGATGAGACCTTTGCACCTACATGCCGTATGACTACTGTTCGGAGCATTTGTGCAATTGCAGCCCATCATGGTTGGAATGTACATCAGTTGGACATTAAAACAGCATTTCTGAATGGTGACTTGCATGAAGAAGTGTATGTTTTTCAGCCCCGTGGCTTTGTGAAAAAAGGGCATGAAAACCAAGTGTGCAGGTTAAAGAAGGCATTATATGGTTTAAAGCAAACACCACATGCTTCTTATGAGAAGATACATGCCTATCTGATTGCACATGGTTTTGAGAACAGTCCAACTGAAAGCACCTTATATGTTAAGCGTGCTAATGATGTGCTTCTGATCATTGTTGTCTATGTTGATGACATGCTGCTCACTGGTCCTATTGAGACACATATTGCTGATTTTAAGGCTGATTTGCATGCCTCATTTGAGATGTCTGATTTGGGGCATTTGCATCACTATTTGGGCATTCAGTTTATGCAAGTTGATGGTGGAATGGCTTTGTGTCAAACGAAATATATTGACACATTATTGCAGCGTTTTGGCCTTGAAGACTGTAAACCTATTGCCACTCCTATGGAGAGAGGTTTACGATTGAGTCTTCATGATGCTGGAGATGCATTTGATGTTGTTCTCTATCAGCAGGCTGTTGGATGCTTGATTTACTTATGCATTACTCAGCTAGATATTCAGTTTGCTGTCTCACAGATGAGCAGGTTTATGCATTGCCTAGGAGTCACGCATTGGAAGGTGTTTAAGCGCATCTTTCGCTACTTGAGTGGTACTCGGCTACTTGGGTTGTTTTATCCCAAGGGGGGATCACTGTTGGGAAAGATGGATGGATGCACTCAGAGAATGAGTAGGTGCTGCTAAACCTACTTTGCACCAGCCCTCCTTGCTTCAGAGTTGATTAGTACACTTGCTTAGCTTCTAAATGACACAATAAATCATATATGTACTTTGCAAATGATGTGTGTAGTGATCAAATCAAAATAAACTACTTGATACTTCACAAATCCAAGAAAACTTGCTATTTTGGTATTGACACCTACTCAGAGTTATGCTCAGTGTGACCAGCACAATTGAAATTGATCCAATTCCTTCTAGAGGTATTAAATTAGCTTAACAAGCTACCATTTGCAAGTGGAATGAGATAAAATGATGAACTATACTCAGAGAAATCACTTTAGCAAAATTATGATTACCCCCGACTTTTTAGGAGAGTTGTAGAGATAGAACAGAGAGCACTTCGACGATGATTTCTCCGACATGGCTGAATCAAATTGCTTGAAACATTGTATGCTGATAGAAGACTTCGAGCTGAATCTACCAAGCTTTGAATCACTTGATTTGATGGAGTAATCACTGAGATATGCCCTTGTGAAGTTGACAGAGTTGAATGTAGAGAACTCAGAGAACACAGAAGTGATAGATGTAAATGTATCTATTAATTCACATTGGTTTACAAACTCATTGGCATGCCAAGCATTGCCTAATGAGGTAGAGAGGTGTGGGCTATGGTGTAGCTCTCTCACACACTCAATGATAGCAGAGAATGAAGCTCGGGAGGACTCACTACCGCGACCTTTTTTGGTCACCTTTTTATGATGACTAAGAATTTGAATTCAAATTTGAGTCCTTGGCTCCCATCAATCAAGCATCTAAAAGTATGGAGAAATTCCCTCAATCACTAGTTCTACTTTTCCACAAATCAATCAAGTAGGTGTATACAAAATATTCCAAGTCATTTAGACTTTTACATGGGTAAAATGGTAATAAACCTTAAGCACATGTTCCTATGATTCTTCTCATATGTTGAGTCTTCAAGAGAGCTTCCAAGCCAAATGTGTAGGCTTGTAACTTACAGCAACAGCTCCCCCTCAAGCCAAACGTTTTGGCTTAAGTCTTCATCTTCAATCTTCAAGAATGTCCTGTAGTCCAATCAAGTTTGGTCCCATCCAAGGCTTTAGTGAGTAAATCTGCACATTTCATATTTGTTGACACATAAGTCAACTGAATGTCCTTGCTTAGTAACTTCTCTCTCACATAGTGGTAATGAACCTCTATGTGTTTTGTTCTAGCATGATATATTGGATTAACTGCAAGGTGAAGAGAGCTTGTGTTGTCTCCAAGGATAATTGGGGGCCTAGTGTATAGGCCTAGCTCTGTATACAAAAGCTTTAACCAAATAGCTTTTTGAGTGGCATTGGCTAGCCCTCTATACTCTGCTTCAGTGGATGACAATGCCACTGTTGGTTGTTTCTTGGCTGACCAAGAAATAGGTTTATCACCTGCAAAAGATAAGTATCCTGATGTGCTCCTCCTATCATCCTTGCATCCTGCCCAATCTGCATCTGAATACACTTTAATGTCAATATCTGATGTATAAGGAAAGTACAAACCATGGTTCTGAGTTCCCTTTAGATACTTCAAGATCTTCTTTGCAGCCTCAAGGTGAGGTACCCTTGGTTTGTGCATGAATTGACTTAGCACACTAACTCCATATGCTATGTCAATTCTGGTCAAGGTAGCATAATTCAAACTACCTACCATACTTTGATATGCTGTAATGTCTTGGACTTCATCCCCTTCATGAGCACTTAGCTTTAGGTTGACCTCCATTGGAGTACTTGAGACTTTAGCATCCTGCAGGTTAAACTTCTTCAACATGTCTTGTACATACTTTTTCTGAGTGATATATATACCTAAATTAGTATAAACCAATTCAAGTCCTAGAAAGTATTTCAATAATCCAAGATCATTGATCTTGAACTCCTTCATCATCTGGTTTTTGATGCTTCTGATTCCTTGGACATCATTACCTGTAATGATGATGTCACCAACATAAACATAGAGATAGATTACCTCTGAATTGCTCCTTTTGATAAACAATGAGGTGTCTGCCTTGCTCATAGTAAACCCTTGGTCTTGGAGGTATGTTGTCAGCCTGTAGTTCCAAGCCCTAGGTGCTTGCTTCAATCCATATAGAGCCTTCTTCAATTTACAAACATAATTTACCTTCTTAGGGTCTTCATAGCCAGGTGGTTGTGACATGTAGACTTCTTCAGATGTCCATCCATTCAAGAAAGCATTCTTGACATCTAATTGGTACATGTTCCAATTTTTGGATGCAGCTACACTCACCAATACTCTGATTGTTGGCATCTTAGCCACAAGAGAAAATGTCTCCTCATAATCAATGCCTTGGGTATGTGCAAAACCCTTGGCTAGCAACCTAGCTTTGTACCTGTTGATTGTACCATCAGAGTTCCTCTTTAGTTTTTAGATCCATCTGGATCCTATCACCTTCATAGAGTCCTTGGGTACCAAGTCCCATGTGTCACTCTCCTTGAGAGCTTCTATTTCTTCATCCATAGCTCCTTTCCATTCTGGTTTGGTGATTGCCTCTTCATATGAACCTGGTTCTTCACTTAACAAGTCCTTTGCAAGATAAATTGAATACTTAGTAACAAGAGATGTATCATACCCATATCTGTTAGGCTTCTTACTTTCTCTCTGAGATCTCCTTATTGCTTGAGTTGAAGATTCTGGTATATCTTCAAGTTTCTTCATCTTCATCTTGCCTCTGGACTTCCATGCCTTGAATTCTTCAAGATTGATTGTGTCATCATCTTCTGAACTTGAGTCTTCCTTCTGAATTGGTTCCTCCCTTGAGAGTTTTGGAAACTCCTCTTCCAAATCATAGGGTAGACTAACCTTCCTACATTCATTCTCATACCATGAGTCATTCTCATCAAAGATGACATCTCTGCTTACCTTGAACGCTTTATTGGTTGGGTTGTAGAATCTGTACCCTTTTTGATTCAAGTCATAACCAATGAAAATACATTTCTCTGCTTTAGGGTCTAGCTTTCCCCTTACCTGTGAGGGAATATGAACATATGCTATACAATAAAAAATTTTGCAATGATCCAATGATGGTCTCTTACCATGCCAAGCTTCATAAGGTGTCATTCCATCAAGTGACTTTGATGGAAACCTGTTTATGAGATAGGTGGCAGTAGATACACTCTCTGCCCGAAGATAATTTGGCAACTTCTTTTCATTAAGCATGGACCTGGCTGTTTCAACAATAAGCCTATTCCTTCTCTCAGCTACCCCATTTTGTGCAGGCCTTCTGATGCCTCTTTGCTGCAAGTAGTCCTCAAAATCATTTGAGAAGTATTCACCTCCTCCATCTGACCTTAGCTTCTTCAAGTTCCTTCCTGTTTGATTTTCAACTAGTGCAAGATATCTTTTGAAACAATTAAACACTTCATCCTTGTGTTTCATAAAGTATAACACAGTCCATCTGCTATAATCATCAATGAAAGACACATAGTACCTTGATCCTGAAATGGAGGGATCCTTGCTAGGTCCCCAAACATCTGTGTGTACCAAGTCTAGGTAGTCTTCATGCATAAAACCTTTCCTTGAGTAGGGCAATCTGTGAGACTTACCAAACTGACAAGCACCACATTTGTAAATCATGTGTTGCTTGGATACATTAGGTATCCCAAGCACACATTGGTCCCTGCACATTTGCTTTAAGGTCCTTTCACCTATGTGACCTAACCTTTTGTGACAAATTTCTAATTCTGAAAGTGTTTGATCCTTGTAATTGTATAAAGCAATGTTTTTGGTGTCTTCTAGCTCAAAAGTAAATAATCTACGTGATTTGTCTCCCTTGGCTATCCTTTTGAATCCATGTCTTGGGTCCTCTACATATGCTCCATGTTGATTAAACCTGACCTGCAAACCTTTCTCCACAATCTGACCAACACTCATTAAGTTTTTGATAATGGTTGGTACATAAAGTACCCTGCTCAATAGGTTCTGGTTACCATCACAAGTTTTTACATTTCCAATCTTTACTACAGAATGCTTAGTATCATCACCTGTCTGTACTTGATGTTTGCCCTTTGGTTCCTCAAGATCAAAGAGTAGTGCCACATTGCCAGCTACATGATTAGAACACCCTGAATCAATATAAAACAGATGATCATCATTGATACCTGACTTGGAAGTCATATTCATGATCAATAGGGAGTCATCTTGCTCCTCTGTGTAGTTGTAGTCTTTCCTATTCCTGAATCCTCCTTGGTAGTTACCATTATGGTTGTTGTTGTAATTGTTGTTGTAGTTATTGTTGTACCCATTCTAGCCTTGGTGTTGGTTGAACCTTCCTCTGCCTTGAGAGTATCCACCTCTTTGATAGCCTCTTCCTCTCTGATTTTTGTAGTTTCTGTAGCACTCATCTGTGGTGTGGTTAGACAATCCACAAATATTGCATGGTGATGAATTGTAGGGTCTCCCCCTACCTTGCTTACCTCCTCTGCCCCTGCTTCTTGAAGATCTACCTCTCCCTGCATAGTTGGCTTGGGAGGTAGAACCTTCATCTTCTTGCTTTTTACCTTTACCTTTGTCTTTAATCTTTTTATCAGTATATAGGGCAGAAGGAGTGTTACCTTTAGATGTATCTCCAACCTTTCTGAACTTTGCTTCATGTGTGAATAGTTGGCCCATCAGAGTTGTGAGATCTGGGGTATGCATATCCATGTAGAGATCCATTGCAGTGGTGAAGCTTTCCCACTTATCATCTGCCTTTAGTCCATTGGTTACTTGCCTTACTATTTGTTCCTCTTCAATCTCCTCTCCTATGCTTGCTAATTGGTCTGCCACATCCTTGATCTTGGTCACAAATTCTGAGACTGATTGTTTTGGTTGCTTCCTAAGGGTTGTGAATTCAATCCACAATTGATTCTTCCTAGCCCTTGTATTAGATGAAAAATATGATGACAAGGTTTCCCAAGTTTCTTGGGAAGTCTTACAATTCCTGATGTGAGGTAAAAGGAAATCAGATATAGAGTTAAGAAGATAAGACCTTGCCAATGCATCTTTTGCACACCATGTATTAAGCCTTTCTTGTTCTTCCTTGGTGGGTAGACCCCTTGCTTTGAATGAGGGCAATTCCTCATCTCCTGAGATGAATCCAAATAGACTTCTTCCTTGTAGATAGGTCTTCATCCTCAGAGACCAAGCTTGACAATTGTTCTTGTCCAATTTATCAATGAATGAAGGAAAACCATCTCCCATGTTACCTTGTTTGCTCTGATACCACTGTTGGGAAAGATGGATGGATGCACTCAGAGAATGAGTAGGTGCTGCTAAACCTGGTTTGCACCAGGCCTCCTTGCTTCAGAGTTGATTAGTACACTTGCTTAGCTTCTAAATGACACCAATAAATCATATATGTACTTTGCAAATGATGTGTGTAGTGATCAAATCAAAACAGACTACTTGATACTTCACAAATCCAAGAAAACTTGCTATTTTGGTATTGACACCTGCTTAGAGTTATGCTCAGTGTGACCAGCACAATTGAAATTGATCCAATTCCTTCTAGAGGTATTAAATTAGCTTAACAAGCTACCATTTGCAAGTGGAATGAGATAAAATGATGAACTATACTCAGAGAAATCACTATAGCAAAATTATGATTACCCCCGACTTTTTAGGAGAGTTGTAGAGATAGATCAGAGAGCACTTCGACGACGATTTCTTAGAAATGGCTGAATCAAATTGCTTGAAACTTTGTATGCTGATAGAAGACTTCGAGCTGAATCTACCAAGCTTTGAATCACTTGATTTGATGAGTAATCACTGAGATATGCCCTTGTGAAGTTGACAGAGTTGAATGTAGAGAACTCAGAGAACACAGAAGTGATAGATGTAAATGTATCTATTACTTCACATTGGTTTACAAACTCATTGGCATGCCAAGCATTGCCTAATGAGGTAGAGAGGTTTGGGCTATGGTGTAGCTCTCTCACACACTCAATGATAGCAGAGAATGAAGCTCGGGAGGACTCACTGCCGCGACCTTTTTTGGTCACCTTTTTATGATGACTAAGAATTTGAATTCAAATTTGAGTCCTTGGCTCCCTTCAATCAAGCATCTAAAAGTATGGGGAAATTCCCTCAATCACTAGCTCTACTTTTCCACGAATCAATCAAGTAGATGTATACAAAAGATTCCAAGTCATTTAGACTTTTACATGGGTAAAATGGTAATAAACCTTAAGCACATGTTCCTATGATTCTTCTCATATGTTGAGTCTTCAAGAGAGCTTCCAAGCCAAATGTGTAGGCTTGTAACTTACACCAACAATCACTACCGCCAGATTTGCATGCTTTTTCTGACTCAGATTAGGCTGGTTGCTATGACACTCGTGTGTCCACCAGTGGTTTTTGCTTCATGCTTGGTAGCTCATGTATATCTTGGTTGAGCAAGAAGCAGCCTATTGTGGACACTTCTAGTTGTGAGGCTGAGTATAGGGCAGCTTTCACAGGGACTGTTGAGTGTGTGTGGCTCAGATGCCTTATGGCTGATTTAGGTGTTGGTCAGTCTTCTGCCACCACCATCTTCACTGACAGTCAAAGCGCATTGGAATTTGCGAGGAACCCTGTGTTCCATGCTCGCACTAAGCACATTGAGGTGCATTATCACTATGTTAGGGAGAGGTTCTCTGCTGGGGAGATCAGCTTGGCATATGTGCCCACGCAAGAGAACATTGCAGACCTTTTCACGAAGGCTCTGCCTAGGGAGAAGTTTGAAGCTTTCCGCAAAGCTTTGGGCTTACTTCCTTTTGTGGAATGATTTCCACATAACTTGGCACTTCCTTATACATGAGTGCCAACTCCTTGTTCACCACATCACTCCGAGGGGGGATTTTTTGATATATTTAGGTAGTGATGTGTGTGAACACACTAGGACCGCCGGGGCACTTTTTCCCTCTTTAGGAGGTTCTTTTCCCCCGGCTTGTATATACGCCTATTGCCCTAATGGGCTACATATCTTTGTACATTCTCTAGTAATACATTTAGTATTGTGTGTTTGTGCTCCAAGCTTCTTCTTCTTCCTTGTGTTGTTCATGTGCTTCCCCAGGCTTCTATCTCCAACACCCCTCAAGCTCAAACTACTTTGCTTTCAAGTGTGGGAGTTGTTTCCTTCATACTTGTCATGCCTTTGAGCCTTTCCATCATCTTTGCATCCAAGAACCTTGTAAGAAGGCTTGCAATTTCCTCCTTGGTGTCGAGATGTATAATATCCACCTGCTTATCCACAATCTTTTCTCTTATGAAATGATAATCCACTTCTATATGCTTGCTCCTAGCATGGAACATTGGATTCTTTGCAAGGTACATATTTGAGATATTGTCTCCAAGAAATGGAATAATGCCGATCTGAATATCCAATAACTTTTAAGATCCTTTTAAACCACATTACCCCACATGTGAGTTGAGCAAGAGACCTATATTTTGCCTCCATGGAGGACAATGCATCTCTGGTTTGTTTCTTTGACATCCATGATACACAAATCTTCCCAAGCATCACTATGTATCCTAAGGTACTCCTTCTATTATCTTTGGGGCTAGCACAGTCAACATTTTCATAAACTTTTAGTTTCAAATCAAAATCATATGCATAATAGAGGCCTTCATTGATTGTACCTTTGATGTACCTTAGAATCCTTCTATCTGCATACAAGTGATCTAGTGTGGGTGCATGCATGAATTGTGAGAGCACTCCAACACTATAAGATAGATCATGTCTAGTAATGGTAGCATAATTTAAAGACCCAATGAAACTTCTATAGACATGTTCATCCTTGAGCTTATCATCTTGATCTTTGCATAACTTGACATTGCAATCCATTGGTTGTCTCAATGGCTTACAACCACTCATAACAAACCTATATAGCAAGTCAAGTAAGTGTTGCTTAGCATATACAATCTCAATGCCTTAAATGTATGTTAGCACACCAAGACCTAAAATTTTGAATACCTTGCCCAATGTGGCCTTGATGTCCTTGATACTTGTATCATCATCACTTGTTATGATTAAATTATCAACATATATGTACACATATTTATCATCAAGCATTTTTACATGAATTGAAGGATCAACATCACTTGTTGCATATCCAAATCTAATAAGGTACTCAAAAAGCCTTTGATCCAATGCCCTTGGTGCTTGCTTGAATCCATACAAAGCTTTCTTGAGTCTAGATACAAAATTAGGGTTGCTTGGTTCCTAATATCCCATGGGTTGTTGCATGTAAAGCATCTCTTCAAGATCACCATTTAGAAAAGCATTCTTAATGTCTAATTGGAATAATTTCCACCTTTTAGAAGCTGCAATGGCATTAAATGTCCTAACTATACTCATTTTTGCAAGAGGACTAAAAGTCTCTTCATAATCTATCCCATGTGTTTGGGTACAACCCTTAGCTACAAGTCTAGATTTATACATGGCTATGGATCCATCAGAGTTTTTCTTTAATCTTGTAGACCCACCTATTTGTGTCCACTTTCATGTCATCTTGCCTAGGTACAAGCTCCCATGTCTGATTTTTATGAAGAGCATCCATCTCTTCTCTCATAGCATTTATCCATACCTTGTCTTTACAAGCTTCTTTATATGTGCATGGTTCCTTGTCCTTCAGATTGAGATATAAAAGCATAATGCATAGCAATGAAGCTATCATATGTTAGCCTTTGAATAGGGTAATTAACCCTCTAATACCTCCTCTCATTACCTATGGTAGCATACTTCTTCAACTCCATCTTTTGTTTCACATTAGGAGTCACCACCTCTTCAAAATCAACTTCATCCTCACTAGAATGGAAGTCCCTTACCACATTACCCCTATCATATTGGTTGTGGCTGCATGCTGAGCTAGGTTCATCTCCATTCTCTTTTCCTTTTAAGTGATGAAGGACTTCTTGATGGACTTGAAGTGGAGGGGCCACTCAAAATTGTGCTAACCTGAGCTTTTTCTTCAAAGACTTTTTCTGCTTCCTCAATATCTTCAACCGATAATGCATTAGGTGGTTCAAAATATGTCTTAAGTTCATCAAATACCACATCCCTTGATACTCTAAACCTACTTTGTCATGGGATTGTAACATCTATGCCCCTTTTTGTTCTGTAGAGTAACCTATAAAGATGCATTTCTTTGCCCTAGCATCCATCTTACCTTCCCTCACCTCTTGAGGTACATGGACATAGCATACACATCCAAAAATCCTTAGACGTGACAATTCATACTTCCTTTGTTAATAAACCTCATCTAGAGTAGCATCATGAACTCCTAATGTGGTCATCTTATTCATCAAGTAGGAAGCTGTATTTGCAACATCAACTTTGATCTTGCAAATCTATTGTCTAAGGTTCTTTGTTTATAAGATCTTTCAAGGGACAACCAAAGAGTGAAAAGATTTGGTGTTCTTGATGTGGAAGGAGAAATAATGAGTGAGAGATGTCTAAAGGAGGATGTCGTTTCATCATTCAGGAGGCAACAAGATTAAAACGGAAAGTATGAGAAAGGGTGAAGCGGACACTCTAGTTTACTGCTCCAACAATGATTGAGATCGACTCCCTCTATGATGGTATTGTTTTCTATTAGACTATTACACATACTCAATTTGAGGAGCTTAATATGGATCTACTTAGAAAGTGTATGGAACCCATAGAAAAGTGTCTCTGTGATGAAAAAGTGCATGCGAAAAGAAGGGCAATAGAAAGGAGGGATGGGAGGCATTTTTGAAAATGAGGGAGGGTAATCAACATAGGATGCTAGAAAGCAGAGAAGAAGGAGGGACATAGGGAGCACAAATGGGGGCCTGCTATGCTTTCACAAGAGAGAGGCTCCACTAAAACTAGAGAGAAAAGAGAGAATTCAAGGGGTTTGATATTCGTGGATGCAAAATTAGGCAAGAGGGCCAGGAAGCCCTCAACAGATTGGCAGTAGCAAAAGGAGAATTATGGATGAGCTGAGAAACAGAAATGAAGCCCAAAGAGATAAGTCTTAGCCATCCTCTTTTTGTGGGCATGAGCGTAGTGGCATTCACAAAAGGCAAGTCTTAATGTAAAAGCTGAGAAATAGAAGCGAAGCCCAAAGAGATAAATTTTGGTCATCCTCTTTCTGTAGGCATGACTCAGGTCTTTTTTTGGAACAAAAAGCAAGTGAAATAATGTAAAAGGTGCTTGCATTGCCAATTGTTGTTGTTTTGGAAGTTCCATACATGAACTAATAGAGAAATTGTTGTGAAACAACAAACTACTACCTAGCAAAACCACCAAGGTGAAGAGAGAGCACGTCTCCACCCATCCAACTCCATCCATATATATACCTCTAGCCCAAGGGGTTGCATGTCCTTGAGATTGGCCAAGTGTCGAGCCAAGTGTCCCTCATGTGAACACTTTCCCAAGGGTGATCACATGCCTTTTAATTTCCCAAGGTATATCACATGCCTTCTAAATCAAATGAGGATTCTTCTCTCACGTACACACAAGGTGGCTCCTAGAGAAGCTTCTCCCAAGACTAAGGTTTCCTCACCTTAGGATAATTCAAGCCTAAGGTTCTAACCACTCAATTGGGAGCTCATATGAATAAATACCTCAAGGGTTAAAATCAAGGGTTTCACCCAAAGGTTCAAGGCATGTTCCAAGGGTAATTCAAGGGTTAGACCAAAGCAAACATACATCATATTCTAACCTTTAGAATCAATATGTTTAACCTTGTGAACCCATGAATTATACAACATTCTTCCCCCCTTTAACATTTTTGTACTCGAAAATGTGCGTAGGCATAATATCTGAAGTATTTCCTCATGCACCATGATCTATACTCTGAGCATGGTCATCTCTCTGTTTAGATTCATTTCCAGTAACCAGATAAGGGCTAATCCCTACCTTATTCGGAAAAGAAATGAATCAAAATCCCTGCCCAAATCACTTTCTCTTAGTCCACCTCAATCTACATGCATGCCTTGTACCTATGGACTAGTGAAAAGGGTGGATTTCTTTGGTGGTCTTTTTCTTTGGGCACTTTCGCAAACCTTGAGCTCCATAAAATAATATATTTCAGTACACTTTGTACTTCCAAAAATTTATATTTTTAGGAGTCTATGATAGATATCCGATTTCTATCTTGAAAGGGCCAGATACTAGATTCATCTTCCACTTTCAACAGAAAGGAGAGGAATCTTTAGATGTTCTAAACTTAACCTATTCTTTTATAGTCCTTTTAAAATACAAATATACTTTATTTGTATTTGATAGGACTTAGCTAAAGATAAGAACTTTGCAAAATGGGTCTAGTGAGTCCCTGCTAAAACATGCTCAATAAAATGAGGAGAAATACTATCTTCTCATCCCTTGGCAACTTTAGTGGACTTATTTCAATCATCTAGGTTTTCTTGAAATATAAAGTTCAAGTATTCCGAATGACAACATACCCAATTTTGAAAGTTCATTTGGACAAGTGGATCCCTATCTTGATCATCTTTGATTTTCCCTTGATTAATTCTAAAAATAGAATTTAATCCTTTTGACATTCAAGGCTTAGATCCAAAGATGACTTTAGGACTTGGAATTATCAGGTAAACCATTCTCTTGGGTCTCTTCCTTGTTCTTTGTTAGCCAGTCCTTTCCAATGCGAATCAGTACTAACAATCTTGAACCAACTCTGGTTCATATTCAAGATAGTTATGTAAACTAATCTTGAAGCTTTGTAGAGAGCTTACTAAACCAATTCTTTCAAATCCTCAAAATAATTGAGGAATAATGCTTCATCAAGATACCTTCTAGATTTTCTATTGGATGGAGTTGATATGATTCAAGTTTTGCAGCTTTAGTTCCAAGGTCTTGCAAGAAAGATAGCTGTTTCTAGGCATCATATCTCATATCTCATTAGGAACATTCTTGAATCACTTGTTTTCACTAAAGATTCAAAAGAAGATCTTTTACAAATCATTCTTTCATTCAAGGTTATTATACTTGAATAGGCTTGACATTACTTTTGGAGTTTAACTTAGTAAACTCCCAAAATTCTTTACCCTCTTACTTATCCAAATTTATTGTTACATATAAAATTTGGCTATGCATTTTATTAAGAAAAATGCATCCCCTTAAGAGGATAAAGGATAGCCTTTTCTAGGATAACTCTCATGTTCATTCTGTTTACCCTTTTGTTCATACAACCAGGTGTATTAAATTGGTTCAAGGAGGTACATTTCGACACCTCATAATGAACCTAAGACCATCTAAATGGTCTTATCTTTACGGCTTATCCCAATATTTCCTATTGGATCTTGAGTCTATTTTCTCTCTGGCCATTAGAGAAAACTCTCACTATCCCATACTAGGGAGTTCTTCCTCCAATCCATAGAACTACATCCTTAACCCACATTCTTTGCCCTTATCTTTTCAATGCTCTTTGATCATTTACCATGATCATGAATTTCATCTTGGAACTCCTTGGCATCATTTTCATGAGAGCAAAGACTAAGGTTTCTAAATCTAAGGTCTCTTTAGGTTGACCTTTGAACTTTACTTGGTATCAAACTATAAAAGGGTTTGATCTTTTTGACCAATGGAGGCCTCTTGGATTATCCAACCATAAAAGGTTTGATATATTTGACCAAGTTAGGTCACTTGGCTTTCTCAAAATTCCTCTAGAAAATTTAATAGGAGATAAGATCGAGTCTTTTCTCCTTTAGATCCCTTTTTCAATGATATTTACCCATGGGATTTTTTTGGGATCTTCAACTCATACCTTCATGAGTTGATATCCTTGCTTAATTCCTCAACATCATGTTGATGTTCTTAAAACCATTAACTATTCTCTTTTAAGGGATCACCAATTATATGTCACCCTATTGACTTAAGCGAGTTGCCATGCTTACTGATCCAAACTTTGGACCCATCTTTATCCATTATCAAATACCGTACTCTAAATATGCTTCAAGTCTTTAGCTAGTTTACCTTAGTTTACTTGCCAAATTGGAATTCTTTAATGAATTCCCTTCTTGCATATTTGGTTTTTACGTTGTTTGAGATTTAACTCAAAAACGCTTAGGTACTTGGACATCCAATGTACTCCTTAACTTTCATGAAAGAGTTAAGAAATATCTTTTGCTTAAAAGTATCATATTGATGATACCTTTCTTCCCCCCTTTAAGGAGTTTTCGTCCTCGAAAACTATAGAAAATTGATGTTCTTTTAATTTCCTATCCAAATGGGAGGTTCATTTATGCTAAATCCTTGAAAAGTTCTCAATTATCCTTAAGCTTAAGCTTCCATTATCCTTAAGTTCAGTGTCCCATACCATTGAACCCACTTAAGTGATATTGTAAACGTAGATGTCCCATACCATCCGATTTACAATCTCACCTTAGTGTAGATAAATTTAGCTCTTACTCAAGGATTAAACTCCATTCATTTTAGTCTTATCAAAATCTTTGTAAGTTACATTCTTACAGAGTCTTGATTTTGAAAAGACTTTAAAAATTGTGCTTTCATTGAACTATTTCCTTGTTCTAATGCAATCAAAGGTATCTTTGTTTATGCCATTTGATAATAGATCCAGTATTCTCATACTAGATATTATCTATTGACATAATTAGGCATCTCTATCAAAGGATATAGTCAATCATAAGCTTTTGCTAAATGGTTACCTTTATAACCATCTTGATAAATTGTTTCTTACTCATAGAGCACATTTTGGAGTAGAGGTCTTAAGAGTTTCTTTCATCCCTTTGATCTTGCTCTTCTCTAGATATGCTTAATGAGTTACAATTCTTCACGCTTGAAGCAATTTTTTCAAAGCTCCAAATGGATCCTACCTCTTGTTAATGAAGGAAGAAGCTTATTGGGGAAGAAATGAATACTTAAAAGGGTAAATGGTTCAACCATTTTTTCCTTACTATGTCATTTTACAACATTCTCTTCCCCCTTTTAGTGTGATCATTGCCCTCAATGATCAGATGTTGAAGCTCCTATGAACTTCTTAACATCATTCACAATAAAAAATTATCCCATGTAGGATCTCATATAGGCTTCTAGTTTCTCCTTTGGATTTTTCAATCCAAGTTCTTATAACTAACATTTATGGTTTAATAAGAAGAGAGACTTGTTGGATTTGAAGCTTGAGTGCTTGGCCTTGCTGATCAGGCATGCCATGGGTATTATGGAACTTGCGGGTCCATAAGTAGGACTCGAAGTTTAAAGTTCATCTTCTTAAGTTAAATTTTGTTGGCTTTTGAATTAAGCCAACATATAAAAAGCATAAAAGTTAATTTGCATCCTCTCAACACACCATTAAACTTTTATGCATTTGACTTCATATGAAAAAGTCATTTTTCTATCTTAAACCTTAAACTTATAGTACTTGATTTCTCTCTCATGTCCCATTAACCCATGTATATGTGATTCAATTCATGCATCATAGTGTAAGCCAAAAACATTTGCATCTTTTCTTGAAGATGTTTAGCATGTGTAAGGTCCAAAAATTGAACCCCTCCTTAAAACATGCATGGAATTCACACTTGGAACTCCATTTAATGCATGAATGCATGCTTGTGCACTCCATTGGCATTCATGCCATATTCTAATGGACATTCTATATCCCTATTCTAGCAATCTTTAGTGGTGAATTCATTGCATGCTAAAATCCACTTTGTATTCCTTTGTGCCTCTAGTGCATCACTTTAATGATTCAATCTATGCATTATTCAATGAGCATGCACACTTCACCTACTCATTTGAAATGGATCTCTACATGCATTACTTTTTTGCATGGCAACATAAAACAAAAAAAAAAAGGAAATAATACTTATCTCCATCATAGCTTTGTTCATCCCTTAATTCTTGCATGGTGAGGCTACCTTTGATGTTGCCATCTTGGTCCATAATGACTTCTCAAACTTCAATTTTAGGCATCCTTTCTCGAGCATTTTACATACTTGTATGCCAAATAATACATTTAACCTTACAAATATTGTAAGGACAACTAAATATGTATTTGCACTCATATATGAAACTCCTTAATACCCCAACATCACATATGAGGTAAACTTAATGCATATTCGTTGTACGTGACACTAACATATAGGTCACAAGAAAAGAAGGAATACCATTTAATAAATTTGGATAATTTCCTTACTCTACTTGAAGGAAGATATGCACTAAGCTTTGAAATAGCATTTCTTTCATGAGTTGCTATATTCATTTCCATAATAAAAATATATATATATATATATATAGAAAAGACTTACCTTTATAGTTTCAATTTCATCGATATCTCATGGATGGCATCGAGGAAATGCATACATACCTTTTCTTCATTCCTTTTGGTTCCTTTACACCTCCAATTTTCTAATATTCTTCATTTGACCAAGCTTTTCTTCAAAGTTTGAGCTTCTTGATTGGAGCTTCAAATAAGTTCTAGACAACGCTCTTGGTTTTGTGTTCAATCTAATGAAGATGCCAATGGATGGACGTTGTGTATTCAAACCAAAAACTCATACTATCTCTTTCAAATAAAGAGAGACTAATTATGAAAAATAAAATGAGTGATGAAGTGGACTATTTTCTTATGAGTATCTACCTCCCTAAGAGCGTATGCGTGGGCATATATTCTCATATAGGCAATGGATCTCCCGTAGTTTGAGTATATAATAAACATGCGCTGAGTTCTTTTAATAATAGTGAGCATGAGCGGCGCTGCTCCCTCTTCCTATCCCTCCCATATATATACCTCTAACCCAAGGGGCTGCATGTCCTTGAGATTGGCCAAGTGTCCAGCCAAGTGTCCCTCATGTGAACATTTTCCCAAGGGTGATCACATGTCTTTTAATTTCCCAAGGTCTATCACATGCCTTCTAAATCAAATGAGGATCCTTCTCTCACGTACACACAAGGTGGATGGCTTCTAGAGAAGCTTCTCCCAAGACTAAGGTTTCCTCACCTTAGGATAAATCAAGCCAGGTTCTAACCATTCAATTGGGAGCTCATATGAATAAATACCTCAAGGGTTAAAACCAAGGGTTTCACCCAAAGGTTCAAGGCATGTTCCAAGGGTAATTCTAGGGTTAGACCAAAGCAAACATACATCATATTCTTATCTTTAGAATCCATATGTTTAACCTTGTGAAACCATGAATTATACAACAGAAATGCTATTGTTGAATGACTGCACATTCAATACAACAGGACGATGATATTTAAATGAGCTCGTGTATCTAACGAAATCCAAGCAAAGCAACATTGTCTTGGTTTATTTTCAAGGAAATCTTGATCATATATAGTTGTGTGATGTTTAGAGATTTCATTTAAGGGTGCAACACAACCAATTTGCTGGCGGCTGCCACTTGACAATATTGTGATTCTTCTTAGTGCTTAGTGTAAGATATTCTCTCCACATGGGGTCCTTTGTTGACCCGAACGGAAACACACAAAGGGCTTTTTCTGAGTGTACTATTGCTTTTTGGGATCACTAAAGGCTTAATTATCAATCGAGGAAGATGATTTTGTTGCTCAAATGAATTTTTGTGATCGTACATTTTTCTTCCCAACACCCGATTCCATGATTACAGGTTTTGTAGAGAGATATTTCCTCCTTGCTTAGTACGCACAAAGAGTCATGAGTTGCTAGGAACCAGATATCAGGAGATATATAACTGTCATTTGTAGTAATCGTTGAGTAATCTGGTCATTTGTAGTAATCTGGTCATATGCTACATTAGTTACTCGAAAGTTTTGACATTTGCAATTTCAAGGCAACTCAGAACAGAGAACGAATACATAGAATGACATCTGCTCCATGATTTTAGTGTGATCATTTTTTCTGCCCTCACCATACAAACCCTTCCGTGCAACTCTCATAGTTTTGTTTTGAATTTAAAGGCAAATCTAAGCTATACTATTTGATTGTATTTGCACCAGAGTTTTAGAACAACAAAAATATAAATTGTGAACAGTATATACTTAGTGATCTATATAGACTTTGCTGATAATTTTGATTCATAGAGCAATAAATGAAGAAAAAAGACTGAAGTGCTAACCATGTGAAAGAAATTTCATGAGTAGAGATTTGAGGGAGATTAGAAAGCTGAAAGAAATGGTGTAATTACAGGGAGAAACACAAAAACCCAAGCGCGGAGGATGATTGAAAAATAGGTTGTGAGCATTTCTTTTTACTTTTTTGTTTGCCTTGAGTATTTTAATTACTTATTGACATCTTTTGCTCACTGTTTATGAGTTCACGTTGATGAGTGTAAACTCTATTATCCGTGCAGAATATTTCAATTTATGTGAACACATGTAGTTGATGAAACATCATGAGCTGTATATTCTTAACGTTCACAAATATTTTTGTTTCATCTGTTGCGCCTCAAGTTACTTGTAACGAATTACACAATTCACAAGAAGCTTTATGGCATGAACCTTGGTATATTTTATGTTGAAAGAGAGTAAGAGAGAGAGAGAGAGAGAGAGTGAGAGCGAGAGAGAAAGAGAAAGAGAGTGAGAGAGAGTGAGAGAGAGTGAGAGAGAGAGAGACAGAGTGATAGAGGAAGAGAGAGTGAGAGAGAGCGAGAGAGTGAGAGAGATAGAGAGAGTGACAGAGAGAAAGAGAAAGAGTGAGAGTGAGGGAGAGTGAGAGAGAGAGTGTGTGAGAGAGAGCGAGAGGGAGAGAGAGAGAGAGAGAGAGAGAGCGTGAGAGAGAGAGAAAGAGAGAGAGGGAGCGTCACAAGATTCACAACCCTATTTATCTAAGCATTCCAAAATTTTCGATGCCATGGAATTAGAAGTGTGTTTGTGTAATTTACTCCAAGCCGAAATGCTTGATCATTCATCCAAAGGATGGTACGTATGTTCATCTGTTAGCACACGAACAACCTCTTATAAATGCTTTGCATACTGTTGAAGCCCCTAAATGTCAGGATACACCTTTAACTTGCTAAGCATCATTCTCTGAGTATAGTCTATCATTTTAAGTGAAATTAATTGAAAACATTAGCTATCCTAATCAATTAGATATTCCCAAAAGCATTTTACTCAATTGCTAGCAGAGAGGGAGTACTATTCATTTCTTTAAACAGGTGTGATATCAAAATAGCAAGACTTGGTTCATAGTTGAAATTCCTAATCATTTGTTTTGATCCAATGATTTGAGGATCATACTCCAAAGTACTACGGTGATTATTTGTACTTCCTGGAAGGCTCACCAAGTCTACTTTGCACTCTTCAACTCGATTTTGGTTGGTGTGAAGTAGGAGCTTGCAACACCATCTCATTTCCAGAAAGTGTCCACATCTCCTCCAGCAGTGGTATTAGAGCAACATCAATGTAAAATGGAAGATGGATTTCCGTCATTCATTGATAAATTGGATAGGGGCAATTATCTAGCATGGTCGCTAAGGATGAAAGCTTACCTCCAATGAAGAATCTTGTATGGATACATCTCTAAAGATGAAGAAATGCCAACATTCAGAAGAAAACATCAACCTACAAGAGAGGAGCAAGTAAGACTAGCTACATGGTGTGCAAAGGATGCTCTAGTGAGGTCTTATATACTTAACTCAATATCTGATTTCTTATTACCTCATATTGGGAATAGCAAGACCTCACAAGGGACTTGGGAAGTACTTTCTTCATACTTCTCATCAAATACAAGGGCTAGGAAGAACCAGCTTTGGATGGAATTCACAACCTTGAAGAAGCAACCAAAGAAAAGCGTAGCTGACTATGTGACAAACATGAAGGATGTAGTTGATCGACTTGGGAGTATAAGAGAAGAAATAGAAGAGGAACAGATAGTAAGGCAGATCATAAATGGCATCAAGGCTGATGACAAATGGGAGTCCTTTACCACAACAATGGTGTCCTTTACCTAAACTAACGAGGCAAAGGATCTGGCGAGCAACAAAGAAAATGAGATTCCAAATAGTTTCGATGAAGGTTGGAGAGAGGTCACAAACAAGAAGAAGACTTGGTCTCACAAAATGGTAGAATCTAACCCTTGTCCCCTCTCCCCCAAATAAAACCCATGTACGATCAGGTAAGTTGTTTTTTTAGCAGAGATCAATGGAAATGATGACAAGATAATCAATGAGTAAAGAATAGCAACACTCTTCAAGAGGATGAAGACATGGAAAGTAATTATGAAGGTTCTAGGGGTGGTGTCCACAAATCAAAAGATAAGAGGAAGGATTGTGGAGAATGAGTTCTCCTATGCGCAACGGAAGTGTGTAGTGAACCCTTGTATGTCCAGCACTTGGATAAACATCTGCACCTTAGATAGCTTGCTGATCTCAATACAAAACTCAAATGGACTTGAGACTTTAGTCAAGCAAAGAAGACAAAGAGAGCTTTCTAACAAGCTATAAATGATGTAATTTGGACAAGTTTTGATTAGGAAACACAACTGTCAAAGATGAACTACCTGTCCACACAGATATGCTAAAGAACTCAGCTTCACTCTCGGACTGATAACTCTCTGAATATATAACCTTTGAGAAAGATATTTTATATAGATAAAGTAGACACAAACAGATTTCCAATAAGATAAAAAACAAGTAGTTTGGATGAGTTTTGATCAGGAAACTCAACTCACCAAGACAAACCACCTGCACACATAAGTACACTATAAACTCGACTTCTCTATCTGACAGATATCTCAGAGAATATAAATGATCTCAATGTGATATTTGAGACAATGAAAGTAGATGCCAAGAGCATTCCAGAAAGACAAAAATCACGAAATTTGGATATGTTTTGGTGAGGAAATTGAACCAACCAAAATAGACTACCTATCTACAAAGGTATACTGAAAAACTAGACTTCACTCTTTCATTTATATCTCACAAACTACATAAGCTTTCAACGAGATATTTGATATGCAGAAAGTACACGAGATAAGCTTTCCAATGAGTGCTTAAACGCACAAAATGGTTACATATGCACTGAGGTATGAGCTCTGCAACAGAGCTATGTACAAACTGACGTGCGGCTAGAAGGAGTTTAAGGGAAAGCCAAAATGACAAAATGGCTAGATCCGACTACTGGGAGCTCTTGCCTCTTTCTCTCCTTGTTTTGAATGTGCTCCCACCTCACTTTTATAACCAATGAGCATGTGAAGAAGTTTGTGCCTTCTTCTTAACTCACCACTTTCTCCACTACATGCTACTAACTACAAGGCAAGATATTGTATCTCTTACACATCATGAAGTTTTGACTAGACTTTTTCTTTTATTAGTTTTTCCTTTTTTCCTCTTTTCCTTTATCTTTATATTTGGTAAATTTATCCAAGCATGGCTCATATGAAAATGAGCTTGTACATTTATCTTCAACACTCCCCCTCAAGCTCATTTGGGAGTTATCTTCATCCATGTCCTGCAAATTTATCACATCCTTGAAGCCTTCATTCCTCTTTACTTTAAACACCCATTTGTTTGGAACAATCTTCATACCTTCTTTCTTTGGCACTAGCTCCCATGTGTGATTATCTTTGAGAGCTTTGATCTCCTCTTTCATAGCTTGCTTCCATTCCTTTTGTGTGCAAGCTTCTTCATATGTATCAGGCTCTTTGTCTTTGATAACCTGCATCATGTATGCAAAATGTGTCGCCATAAAACTATCATAACTCAACCTTTGAGTTGGATACCTTGTCCTTGAAGATATTCTTTCATTGCCTTTAGAGAGTTGCTTCTTTAACCTATTTAGCTTTACCATCGGAGTGATTACCTCTTCATATTCTTCTTCACTTGCATCTACCTCACTGTTTGGAGTAGCACTTGGCTCTTTGGCTCTACTATGAGCTGAATTTGGAGACAAAGAATGACTCCCCCTCCATGTTGAACATTCTTCATTTGATGTAGATGCCTTTGGACCTGAAGCCTTTGTTCTTGATTGTTGAACTTTTCTTTGATTTTTTCCTGCATAATCATCACAATCTTCTTCAAGAATCTTTTCCTTTCCTTTATCTTCATACCATGGTCTTAGTTCATCAAAGACCACATCTCGCGAGACTCTTAATTCCTTTTTTCTAGGGTTGTAACACTTTTTTGCTCTGTTGAGTAGCCGATGAAAATGCATTTTTCTGATCTTGGTTCCATGTTTGTTCTAAGTTCTTGTGGAACGTGAACAAAGCAAACACATCCAAACACTTTGAGGTGTGTAAGATCAGGTTTCTTACCGGAATATACCTCTTCTGGAGTCAAATGATGTATTCCCGATGTTGTGCACCTATTCATCAAGTAAATGGCGGTTGTGGTAGCTTCAGCCCAATAGTACAATGGTACCTTCATCTCGTTGACCATGCATCTTGCAATTTCAACAATTTGCCTATTTTTCCTCTCAGCTACTCCATTTTGTTGTGGTGTATACCTACAAGTGAATTGCCTTTTGATCCCATTCTCTTGTAGAAAATCTGAAAATTCTTTGGAGAAGTATTCTCCTCCACCATCGGACCTTAAGGTTTTGATAGACCTTCGTGTTTCCTTTTCAACTTCAACTTTGAATCTTTTGAATATAGAAAACACCTCTGATTTTTGCTTCATACAAAACAGCCATACCTTTCTTGAGTGATCATCAATAAAGGTGACAAAAAACCTATTACCAGCCATTGATGCCTCTTGAGTTGGTCCCCATACATCCGTATGTATCAAGTCCAAGACATTTGGAGCCACATAATTGCTCCTCTTGAATGGCTGCCTTGTTTGCTCTCCTAGTTGACAAGCTTCACATAATTCATGTAGTCCAATGCTATTAAATTTTGGAAGACCTCTTACCACTTCATGTTTGCTCATGTCCTTCAGCTTTGGAATGTTGATGTGTCCTATGCTTTTGTGCCATAAGTCCAGCTCTGAAATCTTCTTGTTCCCACATTGAATGTACATGACCTTTCCATGTGGATGTTGGACATCCAAAGTGAACATCCTTCCTTCTCGTGTACCTCGAGCAATGACCTTGAAGCCTTCCTTTGGATTCTTTATGAAGCACCCATTCTCATTGAATATGACATGATAACCCTTCTCTACCATTTGTCCTACTGAAATCAAGTTCTTTGAAATTGTAGGAACATGAAGAACATTAGATAGTACCTTTTCTCTACTTGTATCTCCAAGCCTTATATCTCCAATATGTTCAATCATGTGTTGAGTATTATCACCTGTTTCAACACATCCTTTTCCACTTGGTACGTGTAGATTAGTGAACAAACTTCCTTGGCATGACATATGGTTACTACAACCTGAATCAATGTACCATTTTTTCGTCTTCAACCGTTGTGCCAATAGAAGCTAAAGCATCGCTTAGCTCCTTAATCTTCAAAGTATATTCAGCTATGGATTGACTCGAACTTTTCTTGATTGTGTTCGACTCATTCTTGAGTTGAAGTTTCCTAGCTTTGGTATTTGTTGAATACATCCTTTCAAGAGCTTCCCAAGCATCCTTAGCTTTCTCTAGATGTTGAATATGACCTACCATGGCATTAGTAATGACTTGCGAAATGAGGAACATGACTCTCCTATTCCTCTCTTCCCATTCTTTTGCTTTCCTCCTTTGGACTTCGGTGGCCATAGCTTGATTGATTTGAGGTTGAGCATCATCGCCGCTCACAATAACCCATAAGCCTTTGCCCATTAGGTAGTTGGTCATTCTAAACTTCCACACGGGATAGTTATCCTTGTCCAACTTCTCTACTTGCTGACCCAAGTCAGCCATTGAAGAGTATCAAAGACTTTGAGAGTTACCTCGAATAGTTATAGTCCTTTGCTCTTGCGTTTGTGAAGCTCCTTCTTGTTTTGTAGCTCCTCTTTTGCTTTCCTTCACCTCCAGCTCTATTGATGAAGCTTCAAGACCAAGTTTGCTCTAATACCAACTGTGGATAATGAGTTCTCCTATGCGCAACGGAAGTGTGTAGTGAACCCTTGTATGTCCAGCACTTGGACAAACATCTGCATCTTAGATAGCTTGCTGCTCTCAATACAAACCTCAAATGGACTTGAGACTTTAGTTAATCAAAGAAGACAAAGAGGGCTTTCTAACAAGCTATAAATGACTTAATTTGGACACGTTTTGATTAGGAAACACAACTGTCAAAGATGAACTACCTGTCCACACAGATATGCTAAAGAACTGAGCTTCACTCTCGGACTGATAACTCTCTGAATATATATCCTTTGAGAACGATATTTGATAGACAAAAAGTAGACACAAATAGCGTTCCAACAAGATAAAAACCAAGTAATTTGGATGAGTTTTGATCAGGAAACTCAACTCACCAAGACACACCACCTGCACACATAAGTACACTATAAAACTGGACTTTACTATCTGATAGATATCTCAGAGAATATAAATGATCTCAATGCGATATTTGAGACAGTGAAAGTAGATGCCAAGAGCATTCCAGAAAGACAGAAATCAGGAAATTTGGATATGTTTTGGTCTGGAAATTGAGCCGACCAAAATAGACTACCTATCTACACAGGTATACTGAAAACTGGGACTTCACTCTTTCACTGATATCTCACAAACTACATTAGCTTTCAAAGAGATATTTGATATGCAAAAAGTACACAATATAAGCTTTCCAATGAGTGCTTAAATGCACAAAATGGTTACATATGGACTGAGATATGAGCTCTGCAACAGAGCTATGTACAAACTGACGTGCGGCTGGAAGGAGTCTAAGGGAAAGCCAAAATGACAAAATGGCTAGATCCGACTACTGGGAGCTCTTGCCTCTTTCTCTCCTTGTTTTGAATGTGCTCCCACTTCACTTTTATAACCAATGAGCATGTGAAGAAGTTTGTGCCTTCTTCTTAACTCACCACTTTCTCTACTACATGCTACTAACTACAAGGCAAGATATTGTATCTCTTACTCATCATGAAGTTTTGACTAGACTTTTTCTTTTATTATTTTTTCCTTTTTTCCTCTACTTTTCCTTTATCTTTATATTTGGTAAATTTATCCAAGCATGGCTCATATGAAAATGAGCTTGTACATTTATCTTCAACAAGGACCCCCCTAGATCATCTGTATCGATGGTAAAACTAGTGAAGAGCTCTAAAAAGTAACTAATTTGTTTTTGTTGTGGTGTTGTGTTTGCTCTCCCTCTTTATTTTTGAATTCCATCAATTTGTTAGCTCTTAATGCTAACTGACTCAGTTAGAGCTAAAGTTTTGAATAATCAAATGAAAGAAATTTATTTTTGTGTTGACTTCATTTGCTTGCAAGAAATTAAAACTACTAGTTTTTGTTTGAGAACCAATCTTAATATTGCTTCTAATAACCATACCTAGTACTTCACGAGCCACCCTCATGGTAGGGGGGTGCTACCCTAGGTGT
Source organism: Ceratopteris richardii (assembly GCA_020310875.1). NCBI lineage: Eukaryota > Viridiplantae > Streptophyta > Polypodiopsida > Polypodiales > Pteridaceae > Ceratopteris > Ceratopteris richardii. The sequence goes on along the minus strand of CM035415.1, from coordinate 180,037,935 downwards.
TGCTTCGAATCTAGTCAATACTATAGAAAACTTTTTAATAAGTGACTTAGCCCAATGGGTTGCTCTGAAGTGTAGTTTCCCGTTTAACTTTTTCATTATTTGCATTTATGCTTCCAACTCATCTATTTAGAGAATTAGATGCTAGAACGAGATTGCTGCTATTGATGGTGAGTTAATATTATTAGGTGACTATAATATGGTGATTGATAACAAAGACACATTGGGAAACAAAGATAACATTCTAGGTGGGGCTGAGAAGAAGGCTTGGTTCTCATTAATTAATAATAAGAACCTTATTGACTTTACCCTTTCCACTAGCTACACTTGGAACAATAGATCTAAGAGTGCTCCTTTGGTGGCTAGACCTGATAGAGGGTATCTTAATGTCAACAAATTGCATGAGTTATGGCAAGTGAATTGTGATACTGACCCCTCGCTTTAGCTATCTGACCATTTGCCTTTGATCATCCAGTTGTCCAAGAATTGCTAACTTCCATTTTGGATGGCCCTACCTTGATCCCCAACTGCTTAAGATCCCTAGTATTATAAGCAAAATCAAAGAGATCTTCGTTCACTACTTTGGTACCTTTCAAAGGCCTCTTGCTGCCTGGGAGAACTCGATCATTGAGGTTCAAAAGCTTTTCACTCACTACAAGAAAGTGGCTAAAAGTATTAGAGGTAAAAGAAGAGTGATGATAATGAAACAAATAGAGGATCTTATATCCTCTTCTCCGCAAGTCCCTGATTGTAGTCAAGGGGTCCTTGATCTTCAGGAGAGATTGAGACATGAGGACTATCTCTTAGTTTATAGTAGTCTTGTCTCTTCAAGAGAATTTTCGGTTAGGAAAGTTGATAGACCCAACAAACACATGTTTGATCTAATGAAAAAAAGAAGAAGTTGAAAGATTTTATACCTATGCTCAAAAAGGATTCAGGTGGTCATGATGTTGACATCAAGGAGAAGTTGCAAGAGTCTGTGTGCTTCTTTACAAATTTTTCTTCTAGCCCTCCGAAATGGTGGGAGGAGATTGAGAGATACAGGGCCCATATTGCCCTTAAAATGAAAAAAATGCTTCCTCAGGGACTAGCTTCCCTTTTGGACCTACTCCTATTTGCCGGTGAGGTTAGAGAAACCATTTGTAAATTGAAACCTTGAAAAACTCCTGGTCTTGATGGGTTACGTAATGAGTTCTATTTGGCTTTGAAGGAATTCCTTATTCCCTATATTCTCTTGACTTGGCAACATGCTCTAAGAAGAGGTGCTCTCTTTGCCTTTATCAAGATCGGAGAGATAAAGTTGATTCACAAAAAGGAACCCAAGGATGTCATAAACAATTGGAAACTTATTACATGTTTGACTTTCATTTATAAGATTTTCTCTTCTACTTTAGCCAAGAGACTCACCCCTCTTATGAATAAAATCATTCTCCCCGATCAAAAAGGCTTCATTAAAGGTAGATTTATTTTAGATGCCATTATTGCCTTGAGGGAGGGGGATGGATTTTGCCTATGATAGTAACAAAGATTATTATTTTTTTCAAAATTGATTTTCACAAAGTTTATGACAGAATTGACTAGAACTTTATTTTAAAATCTTTTCATGACATTGGGTTGGGAAGGAATTTCATTAGATATGTGAGCATCCTATTTGGAAATGCCTTTACTAGAGTTTCCATGAATGGGCACTTGTCTAGTCACATAAGACTCACCAACTCCATTAGACAAGGATGTCCTTTAGCCCCCCTTCTGTTCGCCATCACTAGTGATGCCTTAGAATGGCTTATCAAGGACTGCATGAATCAGGGCACCATTAAGGGTATTAATATCCCTAAATGTAGCTCTCAATTAGGCCTCTAGATGTTTGCTGATGATACTAATATGATCACCTTGGCTAGAGATGAGTTTGTTGAGAAGTTCCTCAATTGCCTTGAACTTTTTTGTTTGGCTAGTGGATCTCAAGTCAACCACTCCAAAACTTCTTTTAAGCCTTCTAATGGCATTGTTCTTGACTATGTTAACAAACTGGGTTGTGAGATTCTTCAGGATGGTAAGATTTTTAGAATGTTGGGCATCCCCATGGGGTTCAATATTTCTTTTATGCAAAGATGGGAGTAGGTGCTCAAAAAATTCCATGGTAAAATTTTCTCTTGGATTGGCATGCAGAGTAACATTGCCTACAGGGTGTTTGTTTTGAATCATTAAATTTTTTCCCTCTATTATTTATTTCCTATCTTGTTGGATGCCTTCTAACAAACACATTATGCAGCTCATTGCTCTTGCCAAGAAGTTTTTATGGAGTGGTAATTATAACTCTAACTATGCTACGAGGGTTTCTTGGAAGATCTAATGCATCAAAAAAGAGGAAGATGGCCTAGGAGTTTTGTGTCCTATTAAGATGGGCAAATAGTTAGGTGTTAAACAGATATACAAAGCTATTTGTTCTGATGACCCATGGGCTTTGCTGATAAAAAGAAACTGTGCTAGGTTCTCCATAAAAAATGCTAAGGCTTGGATCAATAATAATTTGTGGGATATTATTTGTTCTCCAATTATTTACTGTCCTGTTGGTAGTAGAATCATCTGTTGCATGTGGAACTCTTGGATGGAGGCTAAATCAGTGTATAAGCTTAACAGAGATTTTGCTCAATTTTTTTGCTTCTTTTTGCAAGAGTCCATCTAGAATGGATGGACCAACTTTGAGGCTTCCAACATCATTAGTATCAAAAACAATAAATGCAGGAAGGCTGGATTCTCTACTTGGAAGGACTTGACTATTAATGGTGAGATCATGGATGATTTGTATATATTGAACCTAACATACCTTTCCTCTGCACTTGCTGATGCAAAAAGATAAACTAAAGATGTTGTCTGAAAGATGCTACTATGTCAGATCCATCAAATTAAGCAAGGTGGCTAAAGACATCTACCTCCAATTCAAGAGGTCTCATCCTACAATTTATTCCATCACTTGGAAGCTTAATCAAAGATGGGGTACTGGTTGGACTGATTACCAATGGAAGTTTAGATCTCAAGCTCTTTGAGCCTTCCCCATTAGCATAAAGCAGTCCTTTCCCTAATTGATCATACTGCCCAATGGAATCTCGATTGGCAAGAGAGCTCTGTTAAGTAATAAGGGAGATGGGAATTTTTGCTTTTATGGTCAGATTGAAGATGTTTCTCACTTGTTCATGCATTTCCCACATTATCAACATTTTTGGAAGCTTATCAATAATGCTGACTTCCCTCACCAAAAGTGAAGCTTTATTGGGAGTGTGTTGGAGATTGGTTGTTGCCTTTTGGCATCTGTGGAGATCTTCCATCCTCTGGCACATCTAGAGAAGCAGGAATCAGAGAGTTTTCAAAGTGGTTGTAAAAATTTCCCCTTACTTTGTAAGCTGGACTTGTCTAAAGTGTCCAAGTTTTGTATTAGGTGTATTGAGGAAGCTCACCTCTCGGAGTTTAGTCTCACTACTTTTTGTAACTAGTTCTCTTACCAAAAATGGAGACAAAAAATTCTCAGAATGTACTCTCCAGAGAGATTTCTGATGGCTCTTAGTTGTATTTAACCTTGATCCCCATTGCAAGGGTGGTTGGTTTTTGTATCTCACCAAGATGCAAATCTTCTCATTTAATTTATTTCTTTTCGCTGTTGTTCTCTTAAAAAAACAAGTGTGTTTTAGTATGGTGAAAAAGAACCTCTTGGATTCTCTCACATGTACTCTGGATAGGATTGGTATGGATAGTATCTTGGTATGGATAGTATCTATGTCATTAAAGATGCCTTTTCTGATCAATGTAATAGTTCCCTTGTTGTGTCTAGACACCCTCATAACAGATGGGAATCTCTCCTAGTCTCATTGTATTCTAAGGAAAGATTTAACATGATTTTCGCCCTATAAAGCTGTTGTTGTATCTCTGTAAGGTGGCTGGTTCCTGCCCGCTCCACAGTTGTACTATTCTTCATTAATTTAAAGTTTCCTTGTTAGCCCAAAAAAAGCTCGATTTCTATCTGAGGATTTGGCAATCTTGTAAACATTTTCCAATGGTAGACGTGAACACTCTGCATCATGAGAGCAACCAAAATGTTCTGCTTTCCCCATTGTGTGCCCAGCTTAGCTTTCTCCTGCACAAAAATTCAAAAAGCACAGCCGGAAGTTTCCTATCACATTGTGAATTTGTGAGAGTAAACGGGATAACCAAGCCTTCCATTTAGTGCAAGGTGGGTGCGAAGTTCGAAAAGACAAACGTAGTGCATTTTATATTTATGCTGAAGTGGGAATGATAGGCCTCTTTTCCATCATACGAAAAGCCGGCAGAGAAGCAAGTGTTGTGGACATTCAACTTGCTTTGCCGCCACTGACTCCATGCATAAAGAAACCACCGGAGGGGCGACGTCCGAAGGGAGATCTATGACATCTATGGAGATCTTCCATCCTCTGGCACCAAGGTCATAGGATCAAGGATTGCCCCCTGAAGCAAAATTCCAATAAAAACAAGATTAAACCAGATGGGGCCTTCGATCTCTTACCTCAAGCTGGCACTCGGGGGCTTCCCCCTCCAATGGAGGAAGAAACGGGCACTCGTGTTGCAGAGACGGACCCAGAAGGATTCACTGAAGTAAGACGTAGGAGGAAAGTGAGCCCTCGAAGATCTTTAGTAAGAAACATTACCACCACTGCACCTTCGAATAACATGTACTGCAACTTAGAAAAGGAGATTAATGAGGTCGACCTCCCAGGGGATAACCTTGAAGAAGAAGATCCGGCAGACATTTCCATTGGATGCTCTACCAGCAAAGAAGACAACCAAGAAGGCTACACCACTAGTAAAGAGGATGGCTTCACTACAAGCAATGAAGACAACCCAGACAGTGAAAGCTCCTCTCTTGGCCCTACTCTTCCGGTTTGCTTGCCAAGCTTACCTCAATTGAAGTCAAAGCTTAAAGGTAAACAACCGTCAGGCATGCCTTGGAAGAGCCCCCTCAAGAGTAGGATCCTAAATCAAGAAGCGGGGAGGAAAAAAGAAGATCAAAAGAAGAAAAAAGTTCGGGCCCCTCCCCTAGGGCAACCAGCAATAATGAAAATCACTTCGCTAAACATCAGGGGTTTGTCGGGCCCTTCAAGAGCGGCGATTCTTGGTCAATGGTTCAAAGACAAGTGCCTCAACCCTGACTTTATCTGCTTACAAGAGATTAAAATCAACGCAGAGGATCTCCAGAAACGACTTAAACGCATTTCTCCAAACCATCTCTGGCTCTCCACTTTGCACCCTAGGGGGACGGGGGGTGCTGCCATCGGTATTAGTCACTCTAGGTCCGGTAGATTGACATCGACTTGTGAAGATCGGAATCATCGGTGGATTGCTGCCTCTATCGGGCCACCTAATCAGTTCACTATGGTCTCAATGTATGCCCCTAATGGTGAGACGGAAAGAATCGACACTTGGACTTCCCTTGACTCCCTCTCTCACAATGTTTTGCTCTGCGGGGACTTCAACATGGTTGAATTTCCTAAGGACCGTTGGAATAACAAGGGGAAAATTATTGACGGTCAGGAGAAAGAGATATGGGATAAAATCAAGTTCCATCTCGACCTGGTTGAGGTGAAAGACATGAAGGGGTTCTCCTGGTCTAACCTCCAATTGGGGGACTCTCCGAGGAAAGCTAGACTTGATAGATGCTACATCGACCAAAACACCATCCTCCAGTGGGGTATTCCTTCGATCAACACATGGACCTGACTATCTCAGACCATTACCCGATTACTCTTTCCTTCAAACCGATTCCCATGCTCCGAAAAGCTCCTTGGTTTCAAGCTTGCCAGACGTCATTTTTCCTCCCCTCTGTCCACCAAGAAATTTCCACAGTTTGGGTGGAGGCTTTTGCCTACTGTAATGATCCGGCTAAGTGCTGGAGAAGTGCGGTGGAAAGAACTAGACAAATTTTGATCAGGATGCATAAGGCCATAAGAGATATCCGAAATAAAAGGAGAGAAAAAGTGTATTAGAGGCTCTCACGTCTTGAAGAAGAAGTGAACAAAGGTAACTTGCAATGCCAGCAAGGGCTTCTGAAAATTAGGGGAAGACTAAGACTCGAGAAAGAAGTTCAAAGGAAAAATCTACAGATTTTTTTCATTGACAAACCTTCAAAAGAGATGTGTAACATCCTTAAAAGAAAACAAGCTAGGGAAGCCATCCCCTTCTTGGTCGACAACAATGGGATCGAATGCAGCACGGAAGTAGAGAATAGATCTCTCATCGTCGAGCACTTCACCCATCTTCTCGGCGTCTCGACTCCTCTTTCCCCGCACAGACGTGATTGCATGGCAGCCATCTCAAGGGTTGCTCAACCTAGAATCCCTCCGAACATGATTCCTCTGCTTGATGCTAACATTTCAGAGAACAAAATTATCGAGGTTATTGATTCTCTCCCTAATGGGAAGAGCCCGGGCCTTGATGGACTCACCAATGAGTTTTTCAAGTCCTTTAAGCACGTGCTGACCACCCCGCTGCGTCTTGTGTGGCAAGAGGCTCTCTCCTTCGGTGCCCTCCCGGAGTGTCTTAATAATGGTGTCATCAAATTAATTCACAAAAGGGATGATAAGAACAAAATTGAAAACTGGCAGCCGATTACCATGCTTCAAACTGGATACAAGATAATCGCCAAAGTAATCGCCAACAGAATCTCGTGTCATTTAAAGTCATGGCTTTGTGAGGACCAGAAGGGTTTTATCAAAGGTAGATCTATACTTGAAGCAATTGTCGATATTTGGGAAGGCCTTGCTTTTGCTGAGGAGTCTGCCCAAGAACTGTTATTCATTAAGATCGACTTCGACAAAGCATATGACAGATTGGAATGGGACTTTATTCTTCAATCTCTGAAAGATCTTGGATGCAGCCAAAAGTTCACGAAGATGGTTTCCACTCTACTCGAAAATGCCTCAACGAGAATAAACATCAACGGTAAGCTCTCTAGACGGATACGTTTAAAAAGATCTATCAGGCAAGGTTGCCCACTGGCTCCTTTACTCTTCGCTATCGCCTCGGATGGCCTCAGTCGCCTATTTAAGCATCACTTGGATGCTGGAAATCTCAAAGGTCTCTCCCTACCCCTTGGTGAGGACCAGATGATTGCTAGACTCTTTGCTGATGACATGAATGCCTTTGTTCTTAATGAAAGAAACTGCATTGAGGTGTTTTGGAACTGCCTCGACACCTTTTGTAAGGCGTCAGGTTCAAAAATCAACCATGCTAAAACTGCTTTCAGAGCGATCCATGGACCTCCGCCCCAACTGTTGATTGATCAAGGGTGTCAAGTTATCCCTAATGATCAAATCTTCCGTCTCCTTGGCATTCCGATGGGCTTCAACATCTCGATGGACCAACGATGGAACTGGATTCTATCCAAATTGGATAGCAAACTAAATCATTGGAAAGGTATGCAAGCTAATATGGCAGGGCGTGCTATGGTTGTCAACACATTTATGCTTTCTACGATTATTTACTATATCTCGTGTTGGAGACCTAAGGAGAAAGAATTGGCCAAAGTGGAAAGGCTCTGCAGAAACTTCCTATGGACTGGGGACCCCAATAGGAGGGGGATTCCCAAAATCAAATGGGGAACTTGTATTAAAACAAAAGACTCAGGGGGCTTGGGTATTTTGGATATCACAGGGTTAGCTGACAAGCTGGCGAAAAAGTGGTTTATCAAGGCTTGGTGCAATAGGGAGTCCTCCTGGGCTAAACTGATCTTGAGAAACTCGAAAGACCTTACTCTGGTTGGCCTTCCCGGTTGGAAGGACATTGAGATCCTCACGCTCTTGCTCTCCCCCCCACCCGGTGTCCCCTAAAGGCTCTAGCCTCGTGTGTTCCTTATGGAAGAGTTGGAACAAGGCCAAACAATTCATCAGAGTCAGTGAAGAGTGGAAGTGGGCTGCGGGGATAAGACAAAATGACTCTATCTGGTTCTCGATCAGCGGCTTAAGGGAGGTGGAACATTGGAACCTCCAAACGGCTAAGCGACTTTGGAACAAGGGATACAAACAGTGGAAACAGCTCTGGAAACAAGAGACCGGCGAGTGGATTAGATTTGAAGACTTAGACCCAAGACAAAGAATTTCTCTTGAAGAATGGACTCTTCTTCAAAACAGGTGTTCAACATGGGACCACTCAACTACCCGCCTTCTCTACGGACAGGATCTTCCTTGCCTAGAGGGCCTCAAATGGAGCAATGGTAAGAAACTATCTAGAATTCCCAACTTCAAAGAGAACTTAGACGTTCATCACACTCTTAACAAGGTGTGGTCTCTTTCTTGGACCAAACTTCGATGGGAACTTAAGTTCATGTCAATTTGGCACCCCCTTATTGAGATCAAGAAATCCGTTCTCATGTGGCAAATCTTGCATAAAGGTATCTGGTACAACGCTAGGGCCAACAAAATCTGTGGTGTGCCTCCTTGGTGCAAGCGGTGCCATCGATGCATCGAAGACCTTGTTCACCTCTTCTTCGAGTGCCCCAAGTCTCGTGTTATCTGGCATCAAGTGACACGGATTCTGCGTCTCTCGAACCAACTCAATTGGCAACAGGCGCTGTTGGGTGAGGCGGTTGGCTGCTCTGCTAGGCTGTGGAATGCCATCAGAGGCGAGACTCTTTGGAAAATATGGAGGGAGCGTTGTGCTATCAACTTTGGCCAAACCCCAAAGGAATGGTCGATTGAGAAATCCTTGTTTCTTCTAGGTAAAAGAATCTCCCGAGACAAGAGATCTCCTCCATTTAGACACCATTGTATTTATCTCCTCGTAGATAACAAGCTGAAACCCAAATGGGTCCCCCATGAAGGAGATGATAGTTTTGTACACCTCATTTGTAACACCCTCTAGCTTACTGAACTCGTCCCCTGCTTTGTGGGATTTGAGGGGTCCCAAGGGCACTAGTCCCATTCACCTGTAACTTTTCTTCATTATTTTAATTAAAGTCCGGGAGATTAGGCCATGGCCGAACTTCCTTTTATATATAAAAAAAAAAGTGTTGTGGACATTGGAGGACATGAACAAATCGTTTTTGGTCCCATGGTGACGTGGTTCCGCAGCTCGCTATGCATGGGAACATCGTACGAGGGTTGGCTTCCCTTTAATATATGCAAAATGGGCCCGTCTTTAACCTAAAATCTAAAATGAATGTTGACAATTTTCTTAAAGTTTGCTTGGTGCGATTCTATCATCTATGCGGTTCCCAAATTTCATGATTCCATCTTTGCAATCCTGGAATTGTATTTAATAGTAGGAATCCATCATTGTATTCAGTAGTAGGAATCCATCGGCTTCTACTGCGTCTGCCTCTTTAATTAGTAGACTCACTGAGCGAATGTGAATCTCGTCACCTTAGAAGTTTATGCGCATTTCTGCAATTCCTCGAGAGTCGTGAGTGAAAACCACAACATTTCTGTGGTAGGCTGAAAGGAAAATTTGATTTCGTTATCTTGGAGTTTATTGTTTCATGCTCATTTCGCAACTGCCTGAGAGCCCTCGCCACGAGCTGTCACTGCGCATCAGTACCTAGCAGAGTCTAAACTCGCTGCGTTTGGGTGATTTCACGATTTGTAGCTGGAAAGTCCATTCACGTACAGCAATAACTATTTCCGCGCTCATCATCATACAATAGAGGTACTAAATATAGGCAGATCTAGAATTCGAATGACGACACACATGCATCTGCTTTGCTATGGAAGTAAACTTGTTGGGCGTCTATAATATCTAATGCGCCTCAAACTATGGGTAAATATAATGTGAACTGGAGGACCACTATAATTTTGTATATTCTGCTAGCATATCTTTGAAAGATAGGCTATATTCTGCTATCAGTATTCTAAGAGTTTAGGCTGATAACTGAGATTCACGTGTAGTTCCATTCCACGATCGAATATCCTGATTGTCCTTCTGTTTGTAATTTCTTTTTATGGATCAGAATTGAAGATTGCTCTTGGGACAAGGCATCTCTATCGCAGTCGACGGTAGTCCTTCGTTCTGCACACGAGCGCCTGAATGTCAACGAAACATATCGAGATGTCTCCATCTTATGATGTGTTCTTATGCCATCGCGGCCCAGATACAAAGCGCAACCTTGTTAGTGTTCTAAGCGGCATGCTTAGCTGTAAGGGCATCACAAGTTTCGTCGACTACGAGATTCCGGCAGGTAGCGTAGTGAATCCTGCGATTAAGGAGGCCATAAAAAGATCAAGTGCGCACATCGTAATTTTTAGTTCAATGTTTGAGGAGTCCTCATGGTGCCTGAACGAGGTCGACCAAATAATGAACATCCAAAGCTCCCCTGGCACATCCAACAAACCCCGAAAAGTGATTCCTATTTTCTGCGATGTGCAACGTTCTGAGGTCCGGCAGCGGGCTGTGGATTCGAAGTATCACGTGAATCACAGCACTATTGAAGATATAAAACGCTGGGCCAAAGCCGTACAAGGCCTTTGCCAATTCGCGCCGTTCGAATATAACAGTCAAACCATGTAAGTTTATTCTTCTCATGGCAGCAACGATTCAAAACTTCTTTCAATGGAAGCTAATTTGACATTCGCACTAGGAGAAAGTAGTATGATACCGTGCGTTCAATTTTTCTTAACAATTCAATGTTTACACACCTTAATAATTCATTACAGGTGCCAATGGGAGAAACTCCAAGAGGGTGTGGTAGAAGTGGAGGCCTTTATCAAGAAAGAGGCTAGAGCATGCAGTAGTCTATCTAACCAAGATCGTAGTCATCAAAGAAGAAACCCTGCCCAGGGATACAATGTCTTTATTTGTTACGTGGGACAAGATACGAAGCGCAACATGGTGAGTGTTCTCCGCGGAAGGCTCCACTTTATGGGTATCACGTGCTTTGATAATTACGAGATGAATCATGAACCTGAAATAAACCCTCATATTGAGGAAGCCATAACGAAATCAAAAGTGTATGTCATTTCCTTTACCAAAAACTTCGCAAGCTCAAAACGGTGTCTGGAGGAGGCTAGACTGATCATGAATATGCAACGCTCTTCGAGCACATCTAGTACAACTCGAACAGTGATACCCATATTCTATGATGTGCAACCCTGTGAGGTTCGGCACCAGCCTGAAAATTCAGAATACCACAAATGCAGAGAGACAGGAAGTACTGTTCAGGAAGGGGAGTCCTGGTCTGAATCCCTCTGCGAGCTGTCGAAGATCAAGGGATGTGAGTTCAGAAGTGAGAATATGTAGGTATTGTTTATGTTATTACAAGCATCGTGAACATATCTAGATTATCGTTACTTTTCTTTTATTTTCATGTGAAAGTTAGAAAACCATGTGTCTTTATATTTGCTTACACTCGGACTTACTTTTAGTAAACTCCACACAGGTTTCAATGGGAGGAGCTCGAAAAAATTCTGAAAGAGGTGAAACTGTCTCTGAAGGAACAAACACATGGAAGCTTCTATGCAAAAAAAATAGATGAAGTTCAGATGTTCGTGGAATCGAAGAAGAAGTGTGAGGATGTTTCTCTTGTCGGTGTCTATGGGCCTAATAAATCTCAGTTTGTAGAGCTTTTGGTACAAAAAATCTTCCACGAATTTGATGCAGTGTGCAGGCTGTCTAATCTGATGGAGGAAGCCAGTAAAGAAGATTGGCTGTTACATGTTATGGGAAAGGTATACTCGGATCTCACCCGCCTCGACTCTCATGAGCGGCTGTTAGTTTATGGAAGTCATTATGAGCAGATTTTGCAGAGGAAGAGGTGTTTGGTGGTCATTGACGTTGTCGGAAATGACCTCTACCAGGCGAGAGAGTTACTTGAACGACTGAAAAGCAAACTAATGAACGGCAGTGTTGTTGTTCTAACGAGTGAGTTCAAGCACATGCTGAAGAAAGTGGTGAATGTTGACGAACTCATAGAGTTGCAGGAAAGCAAGGGAACCCTCATGATATGCTATCATAAAGGTGTCGATGTGCATGAAGCATTTCTTGATCATGTGCAGGAAACCTTCTGCATGTATGGACTGGAAGTGCGTCTGCTGAGCAAAGATGAACTATTCAGTCATAGTGAAAGTACTCGAAATGCCAAAGTTATACTGTGCATCATTTCAAAAGGTTTCAGCATTGCCGAGTCCAAGACAATGCTGAGTGATGTCGGCTGTTCCAAGATTCTTTACATTTTATATGGGCGAGACGTTATGAATGAGAGCCCCCCAGAGCCTAATTGTCTGAGGATTAATTTCGAAGAATCTGAGTATGTTCACTTCAGACGAAATTTCTGTGATTGCTCCTTTCTTTCAATGAGAATAAAGATTTTGAACAACAATAAAGTTTTCGCTGAGATCGATTGTCTGTTTTTGCGAATGGTGTATATAATCTTTCAGGTTCAAAAGAATGGAGTTTAAAACCATGGTGAATGAGGCAGTGGGTATGTTCCGAAGAGGAAATGAGAACACCAGTAAATTAGTCATAGATTTTCCCATCGGTCTTGAGGAACGTGTCGATGAGATATCAGCTCATATGGGAGGAGCGGTAGTTCGCTGCAGTGTTTTGGATTGGGTGTTGGCAAAACAACCATTGCTAAATCAGTTTATAATAGATTACATGTGGAATTTGAGAAAGCATGTTTCTGTTTGAGCACAAGAGCAAAAGGGCTGGTAGATATGCAGAAAAAGCTTCTCTGCGACCTGTTAGGAGAGACGTATAAAGGGATGGATATCGAGGATGTTGAGCATGGGAAAAGAATTTTAGAGGAAAGGCTAAAGGGCATTAGTGCATTGATTGTGCTGGACGATGTGGATACTAAAGAACAAGTAGAGGCCCTCTACTCGCCACTTTGCTCCTTGGGACAAGAAAGCGTAGTAATAATAACGAGTCGAGATCGCAGGGTCGTTAAGTTCGCACAGCCAAAGAAGATCTTTGACGTGAAGGAGTTTGCCAATAGAAAACATTCCGAAAGCTTGTTTTACTGGCATGCTTTCTTGAAACCAGAGCCACCTGCACATCTCAAAGAAGTTTCACGAAAAGTCATTGATGCATGCGGCGGACTTCCGCTTTGCTTACAAGTCATCGGTTCTCATCTATATGAATGTAATGATAATGATGATGAGCGCGTGTGGGTTGAGGCCTTGCGGTATCTGAAGCGAGTTGGGGAGAACATCTTTAATGTACTACGTTTTAGTTTTGATGGTCTCGACACAAACCAAAAAGAGGCTTTCCTCGACATATGTTGTTTCCTCATAGGAGAAAAAGAGGAGACTGCCTGTAGTGTTTTCGAAAGCTCCTATGGGTTTGGACGGACATACTTAAGCGTGCTCCAAAGCAAATGTCTAATCACCATTGAGGAAAGTGGATATAAAGGAAGACTAATAGGAATGCATGACCATCTGCGTGATATGGGCAGAGCCATCATTCGAGATAAGCGAAGAAACCGTGTGTGGGACGAGGAGAGCGCCCAAGATATTCTGAAGGTAATATCTATGTAGTGTTAAATCTATATGTGTTGTATGTGAGAGTGAGGTAATATTCATAACATTGGTGGTGGAACTGTACGAAAGGATGAGAGCGCTCTTTCTACATTGCGTGGTCTTTCGATAAGGAGTGACTTCCCTTTTCCAAAAGAGGCTGGCAAGTGTACATCTCTTCCTAATTTGAGGATACTTGAGGTAAAGGTACCCGACCATGATACAACGTAAGTGCACTAAGAAGTTTTCTTTTCTTCCGATTTCTCTTCACTCTTCTATTCTTCATTCCAATTATTGATTGTTTCTCGTGCCTCAGAATATCGCAAGGGCTTTGTGCAAACAAAATCTTGGAGAATGTGCGTTGCGATGGATTACGGTAATACCAAATGTTGCAAAGTTTTAAAGTAGTTTCTTATTCGCAAAGTTTGTTCATCTTTTCGATATCAGGTGGCTGAAATGGAGGAATGCGAAATTCCATGATCTTCCGGATGGGCTGTGCTGCTCAACAGATCTTCGAGTGCTCGATCTGCATGGAAGTAGCGGTAAGAATTTCACAATAAGATATGTCTTTTTCACACCATACAAGAGAGAAATGAATTGAATTGGAATCCGTTACATGCTGGTTTTGAGATGTTCATTTGCTTCTAAACCTTAACTATTGTCCTGCAAGCAACCAAAACATTCTTTTTAACTTTAGTTTTTTGTTTCCAAATTCTAATTTGTAGTATACTTGATAAACATGAATGCTAACATGTCGGAATCGTTTCAAACGGATTAATTTCACCACCATAATGACCAATGAGGTTTCTTGCATAAGAAGATTTGGATGCATGGCCACAATAACAAAGCTTTCCATCTCATCTAAATATATACATATCTGATAAAGTAGATGTCGCACAAATCTTGTAATCATTCACAATATCACTCTTAGTTATGATTTGATCACCATCTAGAATAGAGTTAGCCATCCCATCGTGAGTTCGCGTATCAGTATTCAAACTCATTCGCATATCTCCTAATTTAATAACTTGTTAGCATACGCATGTTTTGCAACTTCCTAACAAAAATAGTTCAACCGTTGTATTGGTCTTAAATATACGATCAATACCAAAAGGAAGAAGTCTACTAAGAAAACGATTGTCGTAATGCATCAGTACAACCTGCTTCACCTATTTAACTTCTCTTCCTATCACTTCAACTTTTCAAGTTTAGCACCCTTATAGATACGATGAAGATTGTTAAAATAAAGCTCAAAAAATAAAGTGCGTCTGTATATTTCTTAAAACTATCTCTTCATGAATTGCCGTTTAGCTTTGCCTTTAGCTTTATCATGGTTATACTTGAATCCCATATCAATGACTAATTACTCACTAAAATTTCGTAACTCATTCTTATGACGTTCATTCGTGATATCACCCCATTTTTTGTGTTATTATGTGGCAAAGGGCATACGTGATCCATTGCCATCTTATTTTTATGGATTCCATGTTGATATATTCTGATAGTAACGTATGTGAACACACTCAGGAATTGTCATAACATGACATGTCATTACACTTTTCCCCTCTTTAGGAGGTTTTTCCCCTAGCTTGTATATATGCCTAATGGATCACTTATCTTTGTACATTCATTTGGTAATACACTCAACCTTGTGTTTAGTTCCAAGCTTCTTCTTCTCTCTTGTGCTCTCTCCATGCTTCTCTAGTCCTCAATCTTCAACAATTAGTATAAGAGAGCATCCTCGGCACTTTTTCAAGAATTGTCTCAAAATCACACGAAAATTCAGGATCACAATATTACAAGTTCAAGACATCTTTGTTTTTTGGCTTCAAAATTTGAGCTTGTTTTAGCCTCTCAATGCATTATCACAATGATTATGCAGCACATTTTTCCTTTTTGCCCCATATAAGTATATAGATTTTGGTTTGCCAATACAACCACCTCGAAGTCCACTACAACTTTAGTGGAGCTAGATGGGTATTTTTGTTCAACGTTTTGAGATACAATCAACTTTTGCATCAAGGTATATTGGAATTATCCATTATTGAAAGTAATGATGTATTTCATATGTTGGTTGTTGTGGATAAAATGGATCTATGTAGCTACCCATTGTGGACATACATGATGCATCATGTCTTGGTAGAAAATATCTTATGGAATATCATGTAAGATGTTGAAAAACATCCTCCTATACCTACAGATATAGTGAAAATAAGTGATGCACGCTGTGCTGAAGATAGCAATCTTCAATTTCTTGGTCCTCTAGAGATACGATTGCTTCTTTGTAATGTAGCTTTGTTGAGATAGTATAAATACACAAAAACATGATTTGATGGATTTTTCTATTGAATAGGCCATTATTCCTCACATTCATTCCTGCACAATAGAACTAGATACTTGGGATGCTTGTTCAGCACTATACAAGAGAAGAAATGAGGCTCGAATGTCTTAGATCTAGAAATAATTGGAGAGTGAGCATATGAATGAAGTAGGATGGAAATTTTTTGGATAAAGATCAAGGATTAGGAATAGCAATTGATTTCAATGATGAAATCTTTCTAGATAGTTTACTTGTGAAAATTGATCTCAATCATCTTCCACATTCTTATGTTATTTTGCTTCTATCTTTGATTGATGATCAAAGGAAAGACAAAGGCTTTAATCTTTGAGGATTTAGTATCTATTTTTCTATAAGAAGATTAGTCTAGATAGAATATGTCAAGTATGTGTGTTGTAGATCAAGCTTTCTTAGCCAGTCAAAAGGACAAAGATAAATGGAGTTCATCTACTAGTAAGAAAAAAATTGATAATAATTCACAATCAAGCAAGGATGTCAAAGATGGAATCAACAAAATAATTTTGGAAGAATTATAAGACAAATGATCATGTGAGTACAAGCTTTACGAATTTGGATACGAAAGAGGCAAAGAAGATAGAGTCTGTAATAGATGCTACATGTTGATATAATTCAATAGTGTGCAAATGTAGTTAGGGCCATTGAGGTAATTTTGTCCCTTGTTAGGAGGTTTCATTTTCCCAACTTGTATATATGCCTATAATTATAAGGATTCAGCTATCCTTGTACATTCACTTGGCAATAGATTCCATTTTGTGTTGTTCTCTAGGCTTCTTCTTCTTCCTTCTCTTGTTTGTGTGCTTTCATAGATCTTGAACTCCAAACATTGGTATCAAGGTAGGCCGCCGCTGCATTTCGTGCATCCTCAATGCTCCTTCGATTAGAGTCTCACAATCGCATGAATATTGGTGAGTATGCTTGGGGTGAAGATTTTATTTGAGCTCGTTTTGGCCTCTGTGTGCACTATTTCAATGATTGTATAAACAATTTTATTCTTTTGTGTCAAAGACATATAAAGTTTTTGGTTCACCAATATAAGTGCATCAAAGTTTGTTACACATTTAGTAAAGCATAAGATGGCATTTTTGTTTGATTTCTCAAGATACGATCAATTTTCTACATCAAGGTTTTGAGTCACTTTCCATGGTTGAAAGTAATGATGCACTCCATATCTTAGCTATGGGAAGAGTAATAATTATCTATTATGGGTAAACGTAATGCATCATGTATTGGTAGTGAAAGGGCTATAAAATATTATGCAAAGTACTAAAAAACATCCTACACTATACTGCAAATATAGTGATTGAAGATCATGAAGATAGTGTTGAAGATAATGATCTTCTATTTCCTAGTCATGATGTAGTTTCCAATTGCACCTACAAAGCAAGTTTGTTGGCATGGTGGAGATGTACGTCCACATGCATTGATAGCTTTTCCTGTGAATTGTGCCATTAATCCTCATAATTTTAGCTCTTGGGGATATTCTTACACCATTATACCAGGCAAAAAAATAGGTTCGTGTTGCTTAGCTCCGAAGATAGTTTTAAAGAGAGCATTTGAATGAAGGAGATTCAATGTTTAAGTTTTGGATAAAGATCAAAGAATTCAAAGAAAGAGCAATTGATTTCTTCTCATGAAGTTATGCCAGATAGTTCACTCATATAGAATGCTTATAATGGTCTTCCAAATTTGTATCAAATCAATCCAAATGCCTTAACCTTTGAGAAGTTAAGACTTTGTTTTTTTTCTCTTTTTTTGCAGGATGAGTCTAGTAGACCATTTCAATTATGTCTAATGTACCTCAAAATTTCTTAAGTAGTTAGAAGGGAAAAGTGAAACAGATCTTATCTACTAATAAGCAAAATATTATTGATGTTGCATAGTTATGGAAGGAAGACAAAGATGAAAAGAAAACAAGCTAGCAAAAATAATTTTTCAAGTATTGTAAGATAAATGATATGTCTTAAAGAGTTGGTGTAAATTGACTAGAAAGGAGCCAAAGATGAAAGAGGCATAAATGGTACATTTAGAAGCCACTAAACCTAAAATAGAGTTTCCTTAATCTTGCTCAAAATGGAGAATGGGTATTTACTACTATTTGTAGCGACTAAAATTTCTTCATATGAGGAGTATATGTATGTGGTAGACTTAGATATTTGGTACTTTGATAGTGGTGCAACTAAAGATAGTTTTTCGCAATGTAGTTTCTTCACTTCACTTGAGCTTACCCTAGAGAGGATACTATCATATGTGCTAACACCCTCTCTAATCCTTAAATGAGAGTTGGAAAGATCATTTTGATTAGTGTTGATGGAAGTTCTTTCACATTGTTAGATATGGTATATATGCCAAGAATCAAGAAATCCTTATAATTGATTTTAACATTAGCCAAGATTGGCTTGGTTATCAATTTTTTTTATGATAGATGTATAGTTTATGATCTCTCGAATAGTGACACTATTATTGCTATTGAAATTTTATGTTGTGGGTTGTACAAGCTCATTGACTATGCAGAATTTATAAATGGTTAAGCATTTTCAGTTCATGATTCTCAAACTATCTTAGATGCAAGAAGGTTCCTTGTCTTTTTCACCCAATAATCCTTTCTCGGGTAAGGGACACTAAGACTAGGCCCATCTTTATGTCTCTTGAGCTCTTCCTAGTAATGTTTCACTTAAGACTAGGCATGAGGATTTGATTTCTACTAGTAGACCCTCTATAATTTATGACCTAAGAGTCTTCATTTAAAAAAAAACATGGAATAGTCCACACACATTAGGATGTTTGGTTGGGCCGTTTGCCTCTTGAGGAGGGGGTGAGGGTTCAACCCCTCCTAAGGAAGGAAATTTGTGGGCCCTAGGCTAGTGTATTGCCTGCGAGCATATTTAAACTAGTTAAGCCAGGTACCTTTGGGAACTCCTTTCCAAGTGTTGAGTTTGGGCATTTTAAGCCCTACTTTGTTAGCTGTGGAGGGTGGCATCGGTACTAAATTAGTTAACTTCTACATTTATTTTTTTTTAATTGATTCAAGCGGGGGAGATTAGGCTTCCATAGAACTTCCTCTAAATAAACATGAAATAATTTTATATGATTCTCAATAAATTGTGCAAAATGCACATCATCTTTCTGTGATTCCATTTCCTTTGTAACATTGGTGACAACATCAAATGATTTTTCTATGGGTTGTACTGAAATTGAGACAACGTTGGTTCTCTAAATTTTCATGCGTATACACACATGTAGAGTTATAATATCAAAATATAATTGAAAACATATAAATATACGATAATGTAGAGACACCTACGCTACATTTTAATTATAAATGCATAAAATGAACTAACAACAAATATAAGGTAAAATATATAAAAAAGAATAATTATATGTACATATGTGTATATACGTACATTTGTTTTTTGACAAAACAGAGAATATAAAATTGATGCAGAGAAAAAGAGTATTACAATAGCCCTTCCAGAGGAAGGGAAATCACCGATCGGTCATAAAACCCATGAGAAGCCCCCCTAGATCGCTTCTCCTACCAAGTTTCATCAAGCTCTCAATATACAGATTAATAAAGTGAAACATATTGACTCTAGTTGAAGATGGGTTCTGTAACAGCTTATCCCTCCACAAATTACAAGGGAATTTCTTGAGAATCAGGAAAGTGCTAGACTCTTCTAGATGCCGACTGGGAGCATATTTCATACATTTGGTCAGGAGTCTTTTAATCCCCAGCAAACAGATGAAGAGGTAGTCTTTACTTTTTTTTGTCATAGATTTTGTTGTTTCTATTTTTCCAAATAGACCAGAGGATCTGAGCCCTAATCAGCTGCCACATCACAATATCCATCTTGTTGGCTTCACCAATGAGAAACTCTGTGGTACCAGGTGATCTCAGCCCATAAGTATTGCAGTAGAGATGAATGACCTTCCAAAATCTAGAAGAAGTCTTGCACTTGAAAAAAAGATGTTCTAAGTCTTCTTCCAAACCACAGTGATGACAAAGACCTGCATCAATTTTATATTCTCTAGCTTTGCTGCCAGTCCAAATCCCTTTATGCAATATGAGCCACATCAAGCAGGAGTGCTTGTTATCAATAGGCAGGGACCAATTGCACTGAAATCTATATCTCCACTAATGAGCAGACCAAGCCAGCTTCCATTTCTTGTTCAGACTCCCAGTGATTAATCTGATGTTGGTCCGAGAGCATTTGTAGCAGTAATAAATATCCTGTGCCACATCAGCAATAGATATCGACTTCGACCAAAGGTGATTATCCAGGAGAGACAACAACTTATTCCTTTTCTCTTTAATTATCTGTTTACAAGCAACTGAAAGAGTGTCATAGTTCATTATAAAGTGATCATCAATCAAGCGTCCATCTCTATAAAGATCTTGCCATTTAACAAAACCTATTCGTTTGCACTTATTCCATCTAATGGGAAGATGGGTAATGTTAGGAGGATCAAACCAACCAATCCACAGGGAGCCATGTAAAAGGAACGAGTAGTTAAAAGAGAACCACACTGGCAGTTTATAGTTCTCTTTGGCGTTCATCCAGGATTTCCAGAAGCTGCAGATTAGAGAGCTCCCTTTGGGAACAAACAAAGCAGGAGAGATTAAAATATCCCAAAGCTTGAAGTTACACCATCTTTTATTATTTTTAAGATAGAATTTATATATGTTCCTTTTAATCAAACAAGCCCAAAAATCATTAGAAGAAACAGCTCTGAGGATCCACTTGGCAGCCATCTGGGTAGCCATCCTCATAGGGCAAATCAAACCTAGCCCTCCTTCAGATTTATTCATACATCAGATCTTCCAAGCCACTTTAGGAATTTTGTTCCCACCCCAGAGAAATCTCCTAGCCAGAGAGAGGGCCTGAGACAACTGTTTTTTAGTCGGCTACCAGCAAGCCAAAAAATATGTCAGAGAAGGAAGAATAAAATGCTTCAGAACAAAGGTTCTTTGGGAGAGGTTGGATTGCATGTTCATCCACTTGAAGATTTTAGCTCTAAACTTCTCAAGAACCCAATTTCATCCACTTGAAGATTTTAGCTCTAAACTTCTCAAGAACTCAATTCCATCTTTGCTCATAGGTGATTTCAAAGCCCATGGGGATACCCAACAGCCTGAAGACAGAACCTTTTTTGATAACTTCACACCCTGTATCTTTGACACAAACAGGCACCATAGTGTTAGTAGAATAAAATCCAGTTTTATTAGGATTAACGACAGAGCCACTAGCAAGACATAAGATATCAAGACATTTGAGGAAGTTAGCCATAGAAGACTCATCTGCCCTCATCAAGAGGTTGGTATCATCAGCAAACATCTGCAAACAGAGTTGAGAGTGAGCTTGAGGGATTTCCAGACCTTTAATATTTCCTTTATTGATAGAGTCCTTGACAAGCCATCCAAGAGCATCATTGGTAATAGCAAACAAAAGAGGGGCCAAGGGACAACCCTGTCTTATGGATCTATAGAGTTTAAAAGGGGAAGACAAATGCCCATTCATAGCAATTGTAGAATAAGCATTGCCAAATAATATGCTAGTAAATCTAATAAAGTTCCTTCCCAAGCCTATATCATACAAAGACCGTAAGATAAATTCCCACTCAACCCTATCATAAGCTTTATCAAAATCTACTTTGAAAAAAAAAGACATCAGTATTCATTTCTCTAGCAAAGTCCACACCTTCCCAAATAGTAATAATGGCATCAAGGATGTATCTGCAAGAAATAAAACCTTTTTGTTCAGGGAGAATAATACTATCCATCAAGGGACTCAATATTCTAGCCAAGGATGTTGCATAAATTTTATACAAAGAAGTCAGACAGGAGATAGGTCACCCCAGTGTTGATGAATCAACTTGATCACCCCAGTGTTGATGAAGGTAGAAAGGGATCCTCTTTCTCTTTTATGAATCAACTTGATCACCCCAGTGTTGATGAAGGTAGAAAGGGATCCTCTTCTTATGGCTTCTTGCAAGATCCAGAGAATAATGGGCACTAGCATATCTTTCAAAACTTGAAAAAAATCATTTGGAATGCCATCATGACCAGGAGACTTACCGAGCCTCAATTTACTAATGGTTTCTCTAACCTCACCAGCAGAGAGGGGGAGATCAAGGAGGGAGACCAAGCTAGGAGGAACCATTTTTTTCCTACACTGGGCAATGGAAGCTCTTGCACTCCAGATGTGATCCCGTCTCTTGGGAGGTACAGAGAAAACATTGGTAAAGAAGCAAACAACCTCCTCCAAGTTCTCTTTCATACAGGAAGCAACACCACGAGTGCGTTTTTTAATCATAGGGATGAAATCTCTAGCTTTTTTCTTCCTCATAATCTCAAACATATATTTGTTGGGTTTATCCACTTTTCGAGCCCAAAACTCTCTAGACGTGGCAAGGGCACCACAAGCAAGAAGATAGTCTTCACACCTCACCTCTTCCTGAAGATCAAGGATCCTCTGATTCTTATCAGAGGAAAGAAGATTAGAGTTCATAATCTTATCTATCTCCTTAATCAACATCATCCTTCTGTTGTAAATGATATCCTTGACCTTCTTTTTGTAATGAGTAAGAATTCTCAAAATTTCTTTGATAGAATCCTCCCAAGCTTTAAACGAGAAGCAGCCCAAAACAAAATGATTCTGAAAAAGTTTTAATAATTTCTTCTTTCACAACAGGGATCCTTAAAAGGGACAAGTCAGTATGCGGCCATCCAACCCTAAAATTAGGATTATTGCCAAAAAGCTTTCTAATAAGCGGAGTATGATCAGACAGCTGCAGAGTAGGGTCAACAGAACAAGAACTATTCCAAAGGTCTTGAAACCTATTTGTGTTCATGTAAATCTATCCAGTCTAGCAGACAATCTATTGTTGATACTCCTATTACACCAAGTATGTCCAGTATTGACAGAAACATCAAACAAATTATGGGAATTAGCCATAGCAAACCAACAATTTTTTTCAGTACCTGTCTTTAGGAATAGGGGTTATTGATTTATCAAAAGACATGGACACATCAGTATCAGGGAGGAAACTTGTACCTGCTTGCAGAATAGTTTCTTCATCATTTTTTTTCAATTGTTCAATAAAAACTACATTTGTAGACAAACATAATGTTAGCCTCATCATCATCTGAAGATATAGAATCATAAGAGATACCAGTTCTAGGGGAGATGGATTTATGGGAACCCTTCTTACCCACTGTCGTCCATCCATTCTCCCCCCCTTGACAGACGTTAGAGACACCAGCACACTCACCATTAACTACTTGAGTGCAGTCATTACCTGCAGATTCATTGTGATCCTCAAGAACCTGAAAAAGATTACTATTTTTTTTACAAGTAATTCAGGTTTTTGGCCAAGATTTACTGGTTTCCTTCTATTATGAATGGGGACTTTTCTCCCCCATTGTTCTTCCTTAAAGCTATCTGCTTTCAGACTGTCTGACATCTATTTCTTGGAAGTCTCACCTTTATTTTCTTTTGTTTGATTGGGCCCCAAATTTGGGCAATCTTTAATCAAGTGACCCTACTGGTAGCAGTGAAAGCAAGCATTAGGAAGATTTTTATAAAAAACTCTCTGCTCATGCAATTAGCAACCTTCAGAATTTTTTAAGGTAAGAACCGGCTTAATACTCTTAGAGATATCAACCTCAATTAGCATTTGAGGATCCCATTTAGGATTAAATCCATTTCTAGGTTTAGGGTATGCTCTAGGCGAGACTTAGTCACATCCCTAAGGAAACAGTCATCCTCTTCAATCTTCTCTTTACCCTTACCTTCTTTTGGGAGAGCATATACGTACATATTACGTCTGTGTTCATTACCAAAGTTAGAAAGGCTGGATTTTTGGGCTGCGAGGCGTTGAACAATGTCGAACTCGACACGGACTCCCTGAGAGTGCTAGAATTGCTAGAGCTTCGTCAACTGGAGGCGCTCGATTGTACATGTAGCCCACATTACTTTCTATTGCAAATCCTTCAACTCAATATAACGACCTTTAGAAAAATATCCATCTAGAATTTTCAGCTTAATTAAATTCCTCTCCTTCTATCAAAACTATTTTTATAGGGTTCTTCATGGATCAAGGTGGGATTGGCTGCTCGCAAATCTTGATAATAGGCCCTACCATTGGAACGGTATGCAAATCGATTTGGGTCGATAGCTTCTTATTTCTGTGATCATTTACTTCTTGGCATTCTGGGCGCCAAGTGACAATGACATGTAGAAAATGGTGAGGATTTCTAAAAGAAATTTCTGGATTGGCAACTAATAGAAGACGTGCCGAAGATCAAGTGGTAAGTTTGTTCTAGCCAAAAAGACGTGGGGGACCTGGGTATTCTCGATCTAGAAGTCTTCCACAAGAAACTTGAGGCGAAATGGATTATTAAAGCCCTGAATAATCAACATGCTTCGTGCAGTAACCTTATGTTTAGGAAAGAGTTTGATCTCATCACTCTTTTGTTCTCTCTTCTCCCAATTCTGCTCTTGTGCTCTTTCTCGCAGGGTTGAAACAAGATCAGGCCCCACTATGCCACTAGCAATGAGTATAGGTGGACTACATGCATTAGAGAACATAAGTGGTAGTGGTAATGATGACTAACGCCAAAGAGCCACGAGCTTTGGAGAAAAGGATTTCATAGGTGGAAGCATCTTTTGAAACAAAATAGAAAATCCTTCGTGGCCATGAGTCCCCAGCTTAATGGCTAGAGCCCCAAATTGGAGGAATGTTAGGAAAACGGAGGATATCCCTGCAATTTAAAAACTAACTGTTGGCTTGCATTACTCCCTAAATGAACTATGGAAAATGCACATCATCTTTCTATGTCTCCATTTCCTTTGCAACATTCGTGACAACATTAAACGATTTTTCTATGGTGTATACTGAAATCTACACAACGTTGGTTCTCTAAGTTTTCATGCGTATACCTAGATATGATCTTCTTATTCAAGTAGAGCCGAAACTTTCCTACATGATGGGGTCTAGGCAATCCAAAACTTCTAACTTTGTTAAATTTTAAAAATTCACACCAAACTTTTGAAATTGATCTATAACTTTTCCTACTCACTCCGACACTATCACAAATCTTCTGAATTTGAGATGGTTCTAGTAACAGATTCATTTCTGTCATGAGTTTTTGAAAAACAAAGCATTTCAAGCATGTATTTTCATTTAGTTTGAATAGTCTTAAAACATCATTTTGACTCAACATTTCATTACAGAAATGTACGCGCTCAAAACTACTCGACATATTGAAACCTAGCACATTTGTCACATGATCTCTAACAATTTTCATTCTTTTCTTTTTCTGGCCAGATTTTTCAGTTAAATCTAAAAAAGGTTTTATTCGTTTTGACCGCATTCTCAAACCTATAGGAGTTTCTTTCATTTTATTAAAAGACTCTAACTGAGAAGATAAAGTGGATAATTTTTTTTCTAGCTCCCTCATATGTAAATCCTTCTGATGTAGTGTGTTTTGTAGATACTGTATGTATGGTACATAATTCCTTGAAATATCCTAGAGCCTTGAACAATAACCTCGTAAACCATCCTCATCTCTCCTACAAATCTAATCAGATCATGAAGGTTATGAAAAGGGGGATACCTTCCAGTTTGTGGATCAATTGGATAAACAAATCCATCTGCCCATATGTCGATATGTTTCTTGCCTTCCTTTCGTAATCCATCTACTTCACGAGGATGAAGAGCCCTTCAGAATACTTTTCTTGTCGTCGCATACTCCTGACTAACTGCAATGTTGATATGGAACTTTTCACAATGATTTCGATTGTTTGAAAGTTCAACGAGAGTATTTGGGTTAAGGTTTTCCATGGTCTACTATGAAAAGTGATCGGCAAGTGTCTAAAATGACATGAAAGAGAGAAACAGACCTGCTTTGAAAAGTAGAGTAAAAAAGCACAAAACATCATCAACACACATTATATAGGTCCGTGAACAAGAGGAAAATTCGAATTTTGATCAATGCCCGATGAGCACAAACTTCGAGGCGAAAGATATCACACAAACTTTTCATGATTATCATACGAGTTTCTCTCTCTTCAAAATTTGCATAAGATACATTTTAAATGAACCTACACAGAATTTCTTAAAGGATTTGACAACTTTAATCCAGATTAAGCACAACTAACTGAAATCCTTACACGGCCCTTTTTGGGCCGTTTTTCGCCCTAATGGGTTTCCTAGGAGTGTGCATAAATTTGCTAAGCACACTTACTCCAAAGCAGATATCAACCCTAGTTAGGGTTGCATAGTTCAAGCTTCTAACTAGACTTTGATAGCCTGTAATGTCTTAAATAGAATCCCCTTCATGAGCACTTAACTTGTGATTGACCTCCATAGGAGTGATTGCAACCTTAGTATCCTGCATCTTGAACTTTGCAATCATATCTTTAACATACTTCCTTTGAGTAAGGAATATCCCTTTATCTGTATAGACAACTTCTAATCCATGAAAATATGTGAGCAATCCATGGTCACTTATCTTGAATTCTTCCTTCATTTGGGCTTTGATCTTCTTGATTCCATCTCCATCATTACCTCTAAAATTAATATCATCTAAATACACACATAGATATATAACTTCAGAGTTATTCCTCTTAATGAAGAGTGAAGAATCAGCCTTGCTCATCTTGAATCCCTTGTCTTGTAGGAATGTAACCAATCTATGGTTCCAAGCTCTAGGAGCTTGCTTGACACCATAGAGAGCTTTCCTGAGTTTGCACACATACTCAGGAGGTACATTATCAACAAATCCAAGAGGTTGTGTCATGTTCACCTCCTCTAAAATCCAACCATTTAAGAATGCATTTTTCACATCCAACTGATAAATGTTTGAATTCCTTGAAGCAACTATACTTATGAGAACTCTGATTGTTGGCATCTTTGCCACAAGAGAGAAGGTCTCCTCATAGTCAATCCCTTGGGTTTGAGCAAACCCTTTTGCCACAAGTCTTGCTTTGTACCTATTTATTGATCCATCAAAATTCCTTTTCACCTTATAAATCCATCTAGATCCAATTATCTTCATGGATTGGTTCTTGGGAACTAGTTCCCAAGTCTGATTCTCTTGAAGTGCGTGTATCTCTTCCTCCATTGCTTCCTTCCATTTTTATTTCTTATTTGCCTCTTCAAAGGTTGATGGCTGTTCTGAGTTGATATCCAGAGCAATATAGATTGAGTGCTTAGTGACTAGCGAGGTGTCATATCCGTATCTTTTTGGCTTCTTCTTTTCCCTAGTTGATATCCTTATTGTTTGTTGAGAGGATTCTGTAATATCCCTCAACTCCTGCATCTTCTCTTTACCTTTGTTGCTCCATACCTTGAATTTCCTTCTTGGTGTCTTCTGATCATCATCAAAGTCACTTGAATCTTCATGTTGTTGATCATTTGCCTTTTGAATTGTAGGAAAGTCTTCTTCTAGGTCATAAGGAATTTTGACTTCTTTGCAATCATCTTCAAACCACGAGTCCTTTTCATCAAAGACAACATATCTACTAACAATAAAGCCTTTAGTACTTGGATTATACAACATGTACCCTTTCTTATTAAGATCATAACCTATGAATACACATTTCTCTACCTTAGGATCCCTTGTTGGTAATTAGCTATTACTAATTGCTTATTACTAACAAGCTTATCACGAGTTAGCTACTATTGAGTAGCTGGTTCTTGGTCATTTGTTAGAAAATTTGTAGCATATTCCAACATAATTATCTATCTCCTTCACAACTTTTGATGGGAATTTCCTATGTATAAAAGTCAAGGAAATATCATACTCGATCGTTAATAAATAGCATAATAAGATCACACAATTCAAATTCATATGAGATGTTTTCTGAACAAGAGAATGAAACAAAGCTCTACCTGACCATAGTGCTTATTTGATGATGATGAATGCCATTGTTATACCCTTTTAGTTGTCCGCCTCACGATAAATCCTTCAGCCAAAGAAGGATGAATACTCCCAATCAAATTCATTTGTCTTTCTTTACATGCCTTTCTCTAGATGTTGTTGTTGCATTCCTCTCTTGCTCCTAGATTCTAATATATGTCCATCATATAGTAGAGAATATATCAATGCGTTATACTGAAATTTAGACAACACTGATTCTCTAAGTTTCCATGCGTATAAATAGATATAAAATTATAAACTCAAAATATAAACGAAAAAATATGAATATACGAGAAATATATACATACCTACAATATATTTTAGGGATAAATATATAACCACAAGCAGTGAGAAATGTAAGGTAAAAAAAAATAAAAGAGAATAATTATATGTACAAGTGTGTGCATGTATGTACCCATGTATGTCTGCGTCGATGTCGTCACATTGTATATATGTTGATATTTCCAATAAATGTGCACCTATAATGACTTTCAATGCCAAGGGAGGAACACCATCGAACTTACTTGTTGCGGACTTTTGCATTCATATAAATTCCCACAGGTCTTCGCTCCTTGGAACAGCTGAACCTTGAAGGATGTACATCTCTCACGAGTCTACCCTTCCTCCCGACAACTCTCAAGGAATTGGATTTGAAGTGGTGCTCGAGTTTCAGGAGTTTGAAGGTGTGCTGCAACTTTCTGTGTTTGCCTTTGTGGATTGACATTTGTTGATGGAAAAGTGATGCGGTTGCAGGCCTCGCTACCAAAGTTAGAACGGCTACTTCTTTGGGGCTGCGAGGCGTTGGAGACAGCCGAACTCGACGCGGATTCCATGCGAGTGTTGAATTTGCGGCATTGTCAGCTACTGAAGGAGGTGGATTGTACAGGTAATGCACTTTCCATTGCATTGCAAATCCTTCAACTCAATATAGCGACCTTCAGAAACATATACTTCAACGTATTAACATTACATCTATGGAAAATCCTAACACCCTTCGTTTCGTTAAAACAGCGGCAGTGCATTACATTTCCTTCATAAAACAAAAACATTTGACCGCCAAGCCCATTTCCTTTTGCAGGTTGTCGAGCAATTTAAGTTTTGCGATTTACGTATGTGGATGAGAATGTCAATTTAAGTTTCGTTTTTAAGCTACGTGAGGTTCTCATTTTCCATCGAAATCTAAGATTAATAACTATAAAGTATTTGAATACATCCCCATTTGGACCACATTTGGACCACATTGGTTAAAAATACATCCCCATTTGGACCACATTGGTTAAAAATGCCTCTCTAAAGTATTTGCCAAAAAAAGTTTCACTTTTTTTTTTTTAACTTTCAAGGTCGTGTCAAAGATCTTTCAAATTGAATTCCCATCTTATTCAAGACCAATTTACGCTCCACTTCCTATCGAGATGCTTGGTTAGTTGTTAGTATTTAGTTATTACTAATTAGCTTGTTACCAATTAGCTATTACTAAGTAGCTAGTTCTTGGATAGCACCTACTCCAATGGAGGTGAATCATAAATTGAGCAGATATGGAGGAGATGAATTCAAGGACATGAGGCTATATCAAAGTTTGGTTGGTAGTCTAATTTATACTACATTAACTAGGCCTGATTTATCATATGCAGTTGGATTGTTGTCTCAATTCATGCATTGCCCTACGAAAGAACATTGGATTGCAGAACAAAGGGTGCTAAGATACATTAAGGGTACACTCAAAGAAGGTTTGTATTATGGATTCACATCAGATGCAAAAATCAATATATATATATATATATATATATATATCTATATATATATATATATATATATATATATATATATATATATATATATATATATATATATATATATATATATATATATATATATATATATATATATATATATATATATATATATATATATATATATATATATATATATATATAGTGATACACATTGGGCAGGTAATCCTGATGATAGGAGGTCAACCTATGGGCATCTATGTTATGTGGAAGATAATTTAATATCTTGGTGTTCTAAGAAGCAACATATAGTTGCTTTGTCATCCACAGTAGAGAATAAGGTATGGTTGAAGTTGCAAAAGAGGTTATATGGTTGAAAACTCTCATGAAGACTTTTGACATCATTCAGAGTACACCCACTATTCATGAGATAATATGAGTTCATTGTATCTAGCAGCTAACCTTGCGTTTCATGCCAGGACTAAACATATTGAGATCCAATATCATTTCTTGAGAGAGAAGGTGATTGTATAAAGAAGATGGAGAAAATCACAATTGATGATTGAGGGGGATCAGTTGGTGCAGGAAAATCAACAATTGATGATTTGGGCAAGGTTTGAAGTCAAATGAAGGAAAGATCAACATATGAGGCTTAAAGTTTAGTGCATGGTCAGAAGATGAAGACTTGTTTATACATGTATACTAATCTTGTAATTAGTTCATAGAAACTTTGTATCTATGAGGAGTCGGGATGTAAATGTCTATATAGACAAAATACTAGAGAGAGATGATGAGTGATAAGTTTTTTGAAGTCCTTAGAGACCTTAGAAATTGAGAAGAACATCAATTATCAACCAGATGTATAATATCTCTGAAAAGAAGAAAGTTGCACTTCCATCTTTTGCTTAGTACTCCTTCTGTGTTTATCTTCTCGAGGAATGCTTTTGTAAAAGTCTTATTCTATAGTTGAGAGACCTCTGAACAAATTTTGAGAGTTTAATTATAATCAGGTTGAGAGAATTTTAAGTAGAAACATTTAAGAACCATGCATTAGAAGTTGCACGTATCAAAGTCAACTACATAGAAGAACAATTTCAGACATAGGTATATTGTTTGAAGGAAATCTCAAGATCTACTAACCGTTTTGCGAATTTTTTACTTGGAGAAAGTGCAGAAGCTTTAGACAACACCTTGCAAAGCTTCATTTAAAACATTACACATTTGGTCAGTCAACGAATGGATTAACTATAGCAGACTTTTTTGAGTAATCAGTTTCTTCACAGTTAGTTCAAATCTTGATAATTTGACAATAGATTTCTAAAACGGGTTGAGGTTCTGAGTTATTCTTGATATAGAGGTGCTCTAACATCAAGGATAACTTGTTCTTTTGTAGATTAACACTCTCCATCAATGGTATCAGAGTTTGAAGTGAAAACTAGAGAAGAAGGCCTGAATCTATCAAGAGGATCAAAAGGAACTACATTCAAGTAAAGGTACATTCATTATTCACAAAGCTTGAAGAATTTATTGCGCAGGTGAAGAAAGGATGGGAGATTCTCTTAAGATAGAATAATTGGATAGAAAAAACTATCTAGCTTGGTCAATGAGGATGGAAGCTCATCTTATGAGCAAAGATCTGATACGATCCATAACTGGTGAAGAAGAGAAATGAGAATTTAGGGATCCTAGTGTTCCAACTAGGGAAGAGCTCTCAGATTTGAAGACATGGATGAAGAAGGATGCTCAAGCAAGGAGCATTATCTACATGGGAGTCAATAATTACTTGCTACCTCACATTAGAGGACTTGAAAGTGCAAGTGACATACGGAATGCTTTGGAGGAGCATTTCCAGAACACTACAAAGTCAAGGAAGGCATCTTTATGGGCAGAGATCACTACATTAAAAAAGAAGGATTGTCAATCTATTTCTGGTTATGTAGCAAGGATGAAGGACATTGTAGATGCATTAGGAGTAGTTGATGAAGATAGTTGCACATTGAGGTAACGTACATATTCTAATCAATCCAAGAGTTGTTTTCATAGTGGTTATGTCTCTACTTTCTACTGCCCATTGGAATTGGTCATAGCCTTAACAAAGATCATCCATAGAGTAAATTGCATGTCATCGAAATGCTTCTGCAAGCTCACCAACAATTGGTCTAGTACAAATATTCTTGATAAGCCGAATGAGGATCAAGGATAAACCAAAGTTGTGTATCCATCAAATTTGTTAACCGATTGAAGAACATGGATAAACGAGAGTTGTCCATTCTTCTTAGGTACAATAAACCAAGAGTTGGAGTAAGATGCAGATGAGGAGTCAACAATATGAATTCTTATCTTTTCTTTTAGAAATCTCATCAATTCAGGAAGATGAGCTCTACGCACAGGAATAGGGTGCAAATTCCAAGGAATGTAAGGAATTATAAACATGATCATTGGATTTGATAATCCTAGGATCTTCACACCCTATTTATTGAGGCTCTAAAGTGAAAGCTTTCCCATGCTTTGTATGATCTTCTAAAAATAATCTTTCTGTATCGGGAGAAGAAAGCCACTAGCATTTATTGTGTCACTTATTTTAGTCTTTTGTCAATAAATCTATGCCTAATTCATGATTGATCATCAAGGTGATTAGGTTTCCTGTATGGCTTGTACCACCGTTTTCATGGTTTTTTGTACAATCAAGTTCTCATGTGTGGGTATGTGAAAGAATTTGAATGTCAGAATAACCACATTCCCCAATCATATTTGGTTGTGAGAGTCGGTATTCTTTATCTAATCCAAGTATATAATCAACTCATGCCAAACAACAAAAGTATACTTTATCTAATCCAAGTGTAAACACATTTCCCATATATTCCCTTTATCATGTATAAGTGTTTTACCACTTCAAAATGTCATATCCTTTTTTTACAAAATAAAACCCAAATATATTCATAGAAGAGAAAGTACGCTAGAGAAGAGGGACATACAAGGAGGGTATAAACCTTACTCCTGATCCAAACGAGGGATCTTCTACTCTTATTCCCCAATGGCATTTTTTACATCCCCATTTGGATCACATTTGTTAAAGATCCCTCTCTCAAGGGTTTGCCAAAAAAAGTTCACTTTTTTTCTTTACTTTCAAGGTCGTGTCAAAGATCTTTCAAATTGAATTCCCATCTTATTCAAGACCAATTAAAGCTCCACTTCCTATCGAGATCCTTGGTTAGTTCTTAGTATTTAGTTATTACTAATTATCTTGTTACCAATGAGCTATTACTAAGTAGGTAGTTCTTGGATAGTTATTATTAATTAGCAATTACTAATTAGCTTGTTATTAGTTCGGAGTTATTAAGTAGCTAGTTCTTGGTTAGTTGTGTGTAATTAGTTAGTTCTAATTAGTTTGTTACTAGTTAGCTATAACTAAGTAGCTAGTTCTTAGTTAGTAATTATCCATTACTAATTAGCTTATTATAAGTTAGCTATTACAAAGTAGCTGGTTCTCGATTACTTGTTAGTAAGTAACTATTAGTAATTAGCTTGTTATAAGTTAGCTATTATTAAGTAGCTGGCTCTCAATTACTTGTTAATAATTAGCTTTTTACTAGTCAGCAACTACTAAGTAGCTAGTTCTTGGTTAGTTCTTAGTAATTAGCTATTACTAACTAGCTTGTTACTAGTCGGTTGTTACGACATAGCTAGTTCTTAGTTAGTTATTACTAATTAGCTTGTTATTGGTTAACTATTTTGAAGTAATTGGTTCTTGGTTACTTATTTGTAATTAGTTGTTACTAGTTAGCTATTACTAAGTGGCTAGTTCTTGGTTACTTGTTTGCAATTAGCTATTACTAATTACTTATTACTAATAAGATTATCACGAGTTAGCTATTATTGACTAGCTGATTCTGGATAATTTGTTAGAAAATTTGTAGCATATTCCAACGTAACTATCTATCTCCTTCACAACGTCTGATGGGAATTTCCTATGTATAAAGGTCAAGGCAATATCATACTTGGTCGCTAATAACTAGCATAATAAGATCACACAATTCAAATTCATTTGAGATGTTTTGTGAACAAGAGAATGACACAAAGCTCTACCTGACCATAGTACTTATTTGATGATGATGAATGCCATTGTTATACCCTTTTAGTTGTCCGCCTTAGGATAAATCCTTCAGCCACAGAACGATGAAGACTCCCAATCAAATTCATTTGTCTTCCTTTACATGCCTTTCTCTAGATGTTGTTGTTTCATTCCTCTCTTTCTCCTAGATTCTAATATATGTCCATCATATAGTAGAGAATATATCCATGCGTTATACTGAAATTTAGACAACACTGATTCTCTAAGTTTCCATGCGTATAAATAGATATAGAATTATCAGATCAAAATATAAATGAAAAAATATCAATATACGAGAAATATACACATACCTACAATATAGTTTAGGGATAAATATATAACCACAACCAGTGAGAAATGCAAGGTATAAAAATATAAAAAAGATTAATTATATGTACATGTATGTGCATGCATGTACCCATGTATATCTGCGTTGATGTCATAACATAGTATATATGTTGATATTTCCAATAAATGTGCACTTATAATGACTTTCAATCCAAAGGGAGGAAGACCATCGAACTTACTTGTTGCGGACTTTTGCATTCATATAAATTCCCACAGGTCTTCGCTCCTTGGAACAGCTGGACCTTGAAAAATGTACATCTCTCACGAGTCTTCCCTTCCTCCCGACAACTCTCAAGAAATTGAGTTTGAAGTGTTGCTCGAGTTTCAGGAGTTCGAAGGTGTGCTGCAACTTTCTGTGTTTGCCTTTGTGGATTGACATTTGTTGATGGAAAAGTGATGCGTTTGCAGGCCTCGCTACGAAAGTTAGAATGGCTATCACTTGCAGGCTGCGAGGCGTTGGAGACAGCCGAACTCGACGCGGACTCCATGGAAGTGTTGGATTTGTCGGGTTGTCGGCGACTGAAGGAGGTGGATTGTACAGGTAGTGCACTTTCCTTTGCATTGCAAATCCTTCAACTCAATAGAGCGACCTTCGGAAATATATACTTCAACGTATTAACACTACATCTATGGAAAATCCTAACATCCTTCTTTTCGTTAAAAAAGCGGCAGTGCATTACAATTTAAGTTTTGGAGCTTGTCGAGAAATTAAGTTTTGCGATTTGCGTATGTCAATTTAAGTTTCGTTTGTAAGCTACATGAAGTTCTCATTTTCCATCAAATCTAAGATTAATAACAATACTAATACTTGTCTGATGGTTTCCTGTATGCCTTGTACCACCGTTTTCACGGTTTTCTGTACAATCAAGTGCTCAGAATAACCACATTCCTCATCTTTATCTAATCCAAACAACAAATGTATACTTTATCTAATCCAAGTGTAAACACATTTCCCATATATTCCCTTTATCGTGTACAAGTGTTTCACCGCTTCAAAATGTCATATCCTTTTTTTACAAAATAAAACCCAAATATATTCACAAAAGAGAAAGTACGCTAGAGAAGAGGGACATACAAGGAGGGTAGAAAGCTAACTTGTGATCCAAACGAGGCCTAGAAGAACAGAACTCGGATACACTTAATAGTTTTGTGAATGCTTGATCCCCTTCATGAGGGAGCCACTTGCTTTTATGCTTCTTGTTCTCTATAATGAAGATTAAATGATGCATAAAGGGGGAGAGGACAGGGGGCCTCTTGAAGTTTTTGATCCCTCTACCAAGAAAGTCAAGGGAGAACTCAATGGAATATCTTCTTGGGGTGGACTATCAAAGTTAGACGCACATCTCTCTTTTCAAATTTTATAATGGGCCTCACTTCTAGTCGCATTCCGAATCAGTGGGCAGTCAATCACTTCCCCTAACAAGGGTTGTTTGTAGCCAATCAGATGATCAAGCTTCCTCCGCAATCACACCCTCCCCCATACAAAGACACTCCTTGGGCACAATAACAAGAGAAGTCGGAGAGAAGTTCACATCCCCAATGGCATCTTTTACATCCCCATTTAGACCACATTGGTTAAAAATCCCTCTCTCAAGGATTTTCCAAAAAAAGTTCACTTTTTTCTTTTTTTAACTCTCAAGGTCGTGTCAAAGATCTTTCAAATTGAACTCTCATCTTATTCAAGACCAATTGAAGCTCCACTTCCTATCGAGATCCTTGGTTAGTTAGTATTTAGTTATTACTAATTAGCTTGTTACCAATAAGCTATTACTTAGTAGCTAGTTTTTGGATAGTTGTTATTACTTAGCCATTACTAATGAGCTTGTTATTAGTTCGGTGTTATTAAGTAGCTAGTTCTTGGTTAGTTGTTCGTAATTAGTTTGTTCTAATTAGTTTGTTACTAGTTAGCTATTACTAAGTAGCTAGTTCTTAGTTAATAATTATCTATTACTAATTAGCTTGTTATAAGTTAGCTATTACAAAGTAGCTCGTTCTTGATTACTTGTTAGTAATTAGCTATTACTAATTAGCTTGTTATAAAAAAGCTATTACTAAGTAGCTAGTTCTCAATTACTTGTTAGTAATTAGCTTTTTACTAGTTAGCAATTACTAAGTAGCTAGTTCTTGATTAGTTCTTATTAATTAGCTATTATTAGCTATTTTGTTACTAGTTAGCTGTTACTAGATAGCTAGTTCTTAGTTAGTTATTACTAATTATCTTGTTATTGGTTAGCTATTTTGAAGTAGTTGGTCCTTTGTTACTTGTTTATAATTAGATATTACTTACTAAGTTGTTACTAGTTAGCTATTACGAAGTGGCTAGTTTTTGGTTACTTGTTTGTAATTAGCTACTACTAATTGCTTATTACTAATAAGCTTATCACAAGTTAGCTATTATTGAGTAGCTCGTTCTTGGTCATTTGTTAGAAAATTTGTAGCATATTCCAACATAACTATCTATCTCCTTCACAACTTTTGATGTGAATTTCCTATGTATAAAGGTCAAGGCAATATCATACTAGATTGCTAGTAAAT
Source organism: Ceratopteris richardii (assembly GCA_020310875.1). Classification (NCBI taxonomy): domain Eukaryota; kingdom Viridiplantae; phylum Streptophyta; class Polypodiopsida; order Polypodiales; family Pteridaceae; genus Ceratopteris; species Ceratopteris richardii. Next base: position 180,001,466 of record CM035415.1, on the reverse strand, counting down.
AGCATAATAGGATCACACAATTCAAATTCATATGAAATGTTTTGTGGACAAGAGAATGACACAAAGCTCTACGTGACCATAGTGCTTATTTGATGATGATGAATGCAATTGTTATACCCTTTTAGTTGTCCACCTCACGATAAATCCTTCAGCCACAGAAGGATGAATACTCTCAATCAAATTCATTTGTCTTCCTTTACATGCCTTTCTCTAGATGTTGTTGTTTCATTCCTCTCTTGCTCCTAGATTCTAATATATGTCCAACAAGTAGTAGAGGATATATCCATGCGTTATACTGAAATTTAGACAACACTGATTCTCTAAGCTTCCATGCGTATAAATAGATATAGAATTATCAGATCAAAATATAAATGAAAAAATATCAATATACGAGAAATATACACATACCTACAATATAGTTTAGGGATAAATATATAACCATAACCAGTGAGAAATGCAAGGTATAAAAATATAAAAAAGAATAATTTATATGTACATGTATATGCATGCATGTACCCATGTATATCTGCGTTGATGTCATAACATTGTATATATGTTGATATTTCCAATAAATGTGCACTTATAATGACTTTCAATCCAAAGGGAGGAAGACCATCGAACTTACTTGTTGCGGACTTTTGCATTCATATAAATTCCCACAGGTCTTCGCTCCTTGGAACGGCTGCGCTTTGCAGGATGTGAATCTCTCACGAGTCTTCCCTTCCTCCTGCCAACTGTGAAGAACTTGGATTTGAGGCATTGCTCGAGTCTCAGGAGTTTGAAGGTGTGCTGCAACTTTCTGTGTTTGCGTTTGTGGATTGACATTTGTTGATCGAAAATTGATGCGTTTGCAGGCCTCCCTACCAAAGTGTCGGACGCTAATTCTTCTTTGTAATAAGCCGTTGGAGACAGCTGTAGAGGAGGTACTGGGGTATCCACTTTTATAGAAAATAAACACTTCCAGTACGTCACCTACTCAAGGGGGGTTCTCTTTAGGGAAGTATACCCTTTAACATTTCTGTGAGCAGGTAGATAACATGGATTGCACAGAGTGGTAAATACTTCAGAAATATGGACAACAAATGACCAAGAAAGACCGTATACTGCTTGATTCAAGTCAGATGATTACAAAGTTGGGCCAATGATGAATGATGCTCAAAAGTGTAAACTTAGGACTAACAAGCCACAAGCTTAGGGCTAACAAACCACCTTAAAAGTAAATACTTCAATACAACAGTTTCATCCTATCAGCATAAGGACCCTGATATGCAGATTAACTCAGAACAATACCAATGGTAAGATCTTCTCAAGAGAATAGAACACAATCAACCACACTGACTCACGGAAAAGAAGAAGAATCCAAGCTACTCTTTTACACTATAGTGCTCATAGCCCTTCACTGAGAGGCCTACCCTCTGTATACACACTACAGAGTAGCACCCACAGTAGACTTGAAACCACCAAGTGCAAGAGAAGACTTCTGCACGTATGTACGAACCACTGTATCTCTAAAACTTGTACCCCAAATGAGCACAAATCCATTGTTTTTATAGGCCTCAATAGGTCAAGAGAGCCTTGCCGAATCTTCACGTCCACTGATCACGCGCCGGTTAACCACCCAAAATTGGGGGGTAGGTCAAATATTCCACTTGATTTGAATTAGATCCTCAAAAATAGGTAGTCGCCGTGAATGGTTGGCGGCCACTTTTGATTATCTACTTTCACTTTTAACCATTCCACTTTAATTTCAAGTCTTTATTAGCTCCGATGATGACTGATATCCGTGGAACACACTGAACTCTTGGACCAGAAGGAGCTTCTTCCTCCTCTTCATAAGCCTCATTGCATGAGTTGATGTTGTTCCCTCCTCATTTCTTCTTCCATGCTAACATCTTGCAGAATGGTTCCTCACATTCATCAATCTCCATATCTGTCATCCCCTGAGATGGCTGAGAAGGAAGAATTGACTCCAGAGTTATGCGGGGGTGGATGTGTAATGGTGCGGGTGTGTATGTGATTGTGTGGGGGTGTGGTGCATGTGTGTGTGAGAAAGCATGAGTGTGGATGAGGTCATGTATGTGTGTGAGTATGTGTGAGTGAGTATGTGCGGATGTGTGTGAATGTATGGACGTGAGTGTATGCATATGTGTGGTTGTGTAGGTGTGGTGTGTGCGTGTGTGAGTACATGAGGATGTGTGTGCTTATGTGGGTATGTGTGTGATGGCTGCATGTGTGTGTGTGCCTATGTGTGCATGTGGATGTGTGTGTGAAAGTGTGCGTGTGTGTGCGGTTGTGTATGTGTAGAGTGTGCGGATGAGCGTGTGTGTGAAAGTGTTCGTGTGAGTGGCAGCGGGGATGGATGGCGGGTGAGATGAGGGGGTTGGTGGTGGTGTGAGGTGGAGGAGGCGGGGTTGGGCTGTGGGAGAAGCGGTGGAGGGGTGGGCGGAGGGGTGTGTGGGGTGTGGGGTGGAGGAGGGCAGAGGAGTGTATGGCGGAGGGGTGCGGAGTGAGGGGGCGGGGGGCGGAGGCGGAGTGAGGGGGCGGAGTGAGGGGCGGGGGGCGGAGGCGGAGTGAGGGGCGGGGGGCGGAGGCGGAGTGAGGGGCGGAGGCGGAGTGAGGGCCGCGTGGGAGCAGGGGGGAAGAGGGGAACTAGGTGGGGGGGCTTGGCGGGTGAGAGGGGCTGCGGAGGGCGGGCGGGGGGCGGAGGCGGAGTGAGGGGCGGGGGGCGGAGGCGGGTGCGGAGGGCGGGTGTGTGAGGCCAGTGGGCGGGGGAGGAGAGAGAAGGGAGGGGGGAGAGAGAGGGGAAGAGAGAGAGGGGGGGCGGAGGGCGGGTGCGGAGGGCGGCGGAGGCGGAGTGAGGGGCGGGGGGCGGAGGCGGGTGCGGAGGGCGGGTGTGTGAGGCCAGTGGGCGGGGGAGGAGAGAGAAGGAGGGGGAGAGAGAGGGGAAGAGAGAGAGGGGGGGCGGAGGGCGGGTGCGGAGGGCGGGTGTGTGAGGGGCGGGGGGCGGAGGCGTGCGGGTGGGTGGTGCGGAGGCGAGCGAGCGGGGGAGGAGAGAGAAGGGAGAGGGGAGAGAGAGGGGAAGAGAGAGAGAGGGGCGGAGGGCGGGTGTGTGAGGGGCGGGGGGCGGAGTGGGAGGGATGGCGGGTGGAGGAGAGGAGGGCGGGGGGAGGAGAGAGAAGAAGGGGAGGAAGAGAGAGAGAGAGAGAGAGAGAGAGAGAGAGAGAGAGAGAGAGAGGCAGGGACGGGAAAAGAGAGAGAGAGAGAGAGAGAGAGAGAGAGAGAGAGAGAGAGAGAGAGAGAGAGAGAGAGAGAGAGAGAGAGAGACAGGGACGGGGAAAGAGAGAGAGAGAGAGAGAGAGAGAGAGAGAGAGAGAGAGAGAAAGAGAGAAAGAAAGAGAGAGAGGGAAGAGAGAGAGAGAGGGAAAGAAATCGAAAGAGAAGAGGGAGAGAGGAAGAAAGAGAGGGAAATAGAGAGAGAGAGGGGGAAAGAGAGAGAGGAGGGGGATCTACAGACCCCCACATCAAGATTTTGCACCGTCCCTGGTGCAATTTCTTCATAATGAACTTGCAGATCCTCCAGTTGCACTGCCAGGACTCCATACCACACTTTTGGAGAACCAAAATACATATTCACAGAATACCGGTGGTGATCTTCAACATGCCAACAAAAAGAGGAGAAACACATTCCCATATACAGCCAGGTAACCAGATCTCCAGAGATTTTCTCCTCCTCAGAAGCTAAGATTGATCCACCCAGCCGAGCAATGCTACTCAAATTCCACCCAGAGCTTCCATAGGAGCTGTGTGTCTCTCCAAGTCTGGCCTGAGGAAAAACACTACCAAATTTCCTTGTCTCTATCTTAGCACCATAAAGGACCTCCAATTGCTCAGCTGCATGCTCCACTATTCACCAATATTCCCCTTCTACACAATCAACAGAAGCTTTCTCCCGAAAAGATCCATGAACAGGCTTCTCCCTCTCGTTCAAACCAAAATATTCATCCTTAAACTGGTTATCATATTTTCCAAAGGACTCTAATGTGAATGGTGGCCCATGCTCAGAACCAAACGTTCCATCCTTATCTGCAGATTCTGTGCAAACATCTATAGGAATTAATCGAGGACGGCCTCTTTTCCGTTTCTTCTGTTCCTTGATCCATCCTAAAGGTATATTTGAGAATGGGAGTCCTTGAAGGTCACACTTAGCTTCCTCGGATGCCGGCACAACTTTGTCACTTTCTGGTCCTGCAAGCATAAGATCATCCGATTCCTCATGTTTACCTGCCTTCTCCTTACATACCATCGTAGTGGCGCTGAGTGTTGAAGTTTGATTATCTGACTCAATCAGAGATTTCTGTCCTTCAGGAGGTGTCTGCAAAAGATAAGCTCGACTTCCTTGCTTACTCTTTTCTATACTGTTTAAGTGAAAAACATCAATTTTTTCCTCTTCCCGACCTCCTTGTGTTGCTTCCGCCAGATTTTTATTTACCTCACATATCTCCACTGTGCAGCATTCTGCACTTCCCATCATCCAACTTAATAGGGCATCATTTTCTGAAGGCATTACCTGAGTTTCCATTGCATACCCAGTAGCCTTGTTGATGTCTGATCCTTCTTCCAAATGTATCTGTAATTGATTGTTAGTATATGTGGAAATCCATAACTTGTTCTTTCCCCAATCCTGTAGAGCCTTTGCTTGCCTTAACCAAGGTCTCCCCAGGAGCAAAGGATAGGAAGTCTCCTGTGGAAGTGCAATAACAACAAAATCCAACACAAAGTGGCAACCCTGTACTACCATCAAGACCTTTTCAATAATGCCAAGTGGCGCAACCCGATGTTGATCTGCCAATGTAACCGTGAATGGTGCCACCTTGGTGGGGTTCAATTTCAGCTTCTTCATTGTAAAATCTGGCATCAAATTGATACCAGAGCCTCCATCTATGATCACACCTATAAGAGCTTCATCCTTTATACAAACTGATAATCTTGAGCTTTGGTAATCTGCTAAGGGTGGAGGGGGAAAATCAACCATGAAACCATCTATACTAGGTGATTGGACCAAGTGAGCAGAGTGTATAATCTTCAGTAAATCACTTCTTATTTTTGAATCCATCCTTATAAGTTCATATAGACTAACCTTGTGATGAATACCTTTCAAGATCTGTTCAATGTTTACCTCCTGAGTATTTTCTTGTAGACGTGTTGGTTGGCCCCTTAGAGAAGTAGTCATTTCTTCATAAGCTCCTTCAATTTCCACTTGGTCCTTCCATCCAGACTTCTTTTCTTCCTCTTTATCCTGAATTCCTTGTTGTTCCCCCCTAAGGTTTGCTGCTGCTTGCCTAGCTCTGGTCATCACGGGCATAGCAGAGGATGAAACAACATAAGTCTGAGTGGTTTTTCCTTCTTCATGTGGAGAGACTGCAATCATATGAATTGGAGCAGGACGACCTCTTGGGCAATCTTTGGTATAATGATCCTTGGCTTCCGGACAATGTTGACAAGGAGGTGCATCTTCTGGGAGGGAACACCTATTTTGCATGTGACCATATTCACCACAACGATAGCACATCAAGGGTCTATTATATCTAGGCTTTGCAGGCCTATTCTCCTCTCTATTAGATGTATTTGAAGTACTAGCATAGTACGAATCCAAAGTTTGAGGGTTACCTCTCTGCTGTGTACCCTTGAGGTAATAGCAATCTCTGGCTTCATGACCATCTTTTCCACAAAATTGACAGCTTACCTTAATAGGGCAATTAGTATTGGAATGTCCATTGTTGTTACAGATTGTACACCAAATTTGTCTCCTTATATCTTGAGTGGTCTTCAAATCTTCTAACTCACGGCGAAGTTGGGCTACTTCATCATCAGTGTGATGCAGTGGCGGCAAGACCTTCTCTTCTTGTTGATTTTGTTGCATCTTCAATGCTTCCAATTCCCTTCTCAGTTGCTCAATAGGATCCAGATCTGCAGCATACTTAGGTTGTGTATCCCCTTCAAAATGTTGCCTTGCTTCTTCAATGCGTGATGCCGCTGCAACAAAATCATTGAGGGTAGCATCCAATCTAAGAGACTCACGAAGCTTTTGTTGAGATGACCTGGGCAGAGCCTTCTCAATCCACTTTTTAACCAAGAAATCACCTGGAGCATGTGGTAGTCGTGCAACAAGTGCTTTTGTTCTAGTGTGAAGTTCATGAAAAGATTCACCTGGTCTTAGCTTCAAATTCTCTAGCTGATCTAGAGCTCTTTCTGAGGAATCACCTGGTCGGAATGTCTGTGAGAATGCCGCCTTCAGAGCCTCCCATGTAGTGAAATGGCCATCTGCATATTGACTATACCATTTATCTGCAAGACCCTCCAATGTGGATGGAAAAAGTGCCAGCATTGCATCCTCTCTATTTTGCAGACCTCTTCCACGGCATAAAGAGATGAATCTCCTCACATGATCATCAGCATCCTCATAGGCTTGTCCCTTGAAGGTAGGGAATTTGATATTTAATCTGGAGAGTAAATGAGAAAGATCCTCCATTTGGACTGGTGTCTCTTCTGACGTATCTAAGGAGAAGTCTAGAGTTCTCCTATACCCCTCTTTTGACAATGGTGTCGCACCCAAATCAATAGATAAATTTAGGGAGGACAGAGGGGAGGTAGACTCACTAGCCGTGGTTATGGCTAACTTGTTAAGGCTCCTCCGAACACGAAGAGATTCCTTATCTGCTCGTGTATGGGTCATGTACCTACTTGTCAATGTAATAGGGCTAAAAATACCTCTCACAGAAATGCAAAGGTCCCACCGGGCGTGCCAAACTGTAGAGGAGGTACTGGGGTATCCGCTTTTAACAAAAGTAGAGATTAAAGATTAAAACATCCAGTACATCGCTTACTCAAGGGGGGTTCTCTTTAGGGAAGTATACCCTTTAACATTTTTGTGAGCAGGCAGATACAAAGTTTGCACAGAGTAGTGAATGCTTCAGAAAATATGAACAATATCTGACCAAGGAAGACCATACACTTCTTGATTCGAATCAGATGATTACAAGGTTGGGCAGAGAACTCAGAACAATACAAATGGTAGTATTTCTCAAGAGAATAGAGATTAATCAACACACTGACTCACAGAAAAAAAATAACCCCAAGCTACTCTCTTACACTATATTGCTCATAGCCCTTCACTGTGAAGCCTACCCTCTGTATACACGACAGAGTAGCTCCCACAGTAGACTTGAAACCACCAAGTGCAAGAGAGGTCTTCTGCGCGTATACACAAACCACTGTATCTCTAAAATTGTACCATGTACATGTAACCTCAGTGTACCCAAATGAGCACAAATCCCTTGATTTTATAGGCCCCAATAGGCCAAGAGGCCTTGCCGAATCTTCACGTCCATTGATCACGCGCCGGTTAATCACCCAAAATTGGAGGAGTAGGTCAAATATTCCCTTGATTTGAATTAGATCCACAAAAATAGGTAGTCGCCGTGAAAGGTTGCTCGCAATTCCACTTTCACTGCTTCCAATTTTTACCATGCGCACTTTTTATCACACACCCTTTTGTAGTCAAATTGAGATCTTTACTTTATGTTGCCGATGATTTAGAAACACCCAATGAGTGTGAGAAAGGGAGGGTAGATATTGATTTTAACTTCACCAATCCCCGAGCCCCAAGAAATACCTTAATTGGAAAGGTCATTTCCATCATGCTTCTGCTCCAATCACCTGATAACCCTTCTCGAGAGTAGCCAACTTTTCATGTGCTTCTGAGAAGAACCATGGGAACCTTCGCCTTGCCCCAGATACTTCAGAGATGGAGGCCTCCAAACATTGTCTCGATCCTGCACAGTATCAATTTTTTATGCTTCCTGGAGAGCCATATTTTCCATCCTCTTGGTCAGGCCCAATCCATTTCTCCCGCCGAGCCTCTTAATTTTTACCCTCTGGACCTTGATCTCCTTCCCATGTGTGTGTGTTGTGCAGGTGAGTGTGTGTGTGGGTGTATGTGTGTGTGTGTGAATGAGTATATGTGTGGGTGTGTGTATGTGTGTGTGTGGATGTGAGTGAGCATGTGTGAATGTGTAGGCGTATGTATATGTATGTGGGGGTGTGTGTGATTGTGTGGGTGCGTGTGGGAATGTATGTGTGTGGGTGTGCATGTGTGTGTGTGAGATTGTGTACGTGTGTGTATTAGAGTATGTGTGGGGATGTAGGTATAAGTGTGTGTGTGTGTGTATGGGAGTGTGTGAAGCAGGGGGTGGAGGAGGGTGGGGACGCGTGGCGGATGTGGAGGAAGCGGTGGAGGAGGAGGGCGGAGGGGTGTGTGGGGTGTGGGGTGGAGGGGGGACGGAGGAGTGTTGGGTGGAGGGGTGTGGGGGAAGCGGTGGAGGAGGAGGGCGGAGGGGTGTGTGGTGGGTGTGTGAGGGGCGGGGGGCGGAGGGCAGAGGTGTGAGGGGCGGGGGGCGGAGGGTGGGTGTGTGAGGGGCGGGGGGCGGAGGGCGGGTGGAGAGAGAGGAGGGGGTGTGGGTGTGGGCGGAGAGAGGAGGGGCGGGGGGCGGATGGCGGGGGGCGGAGTGGGGGTGGCGGGGGGCGGATGAGTGAAGGGCGGAGGCGGAGTGAGGGGCGGGGGGCGGAGGCGGAGTGAGGGGCGGGGGGCGGAGGCGGAGTGAGGGGCGGGGGGCGGAGGCGGAGTGAGGGGCGGGGGGGCGGAGGAGTAAGGGCGGGGGCGGAGGCGGAGTGAGGGGCGGGGGGCGGAGGCGGAGTGAGGGGCGGGGGGCGGAGGAGAGAGAAAGAGGGGGGATGAGAGAGAGAGAGAGAGAGAGAGGGAGAGTGAGAGAGAGAGAGAGGGAGGGTGGGCACGCGGGGGCGGGGGAGTGAGGGGCGGATGGCGGGGGGCGGAGTGGGGTTGGCGGGGGGCGGATGAGTGAAGGGCGGAGGCGGAGGCGGAGTGAGGGGCGGGGGGCGGAGGCGGAGTGAGGGGCCGGGGGCGGAGGAGTAAGGGCGGGGGCGGAGGCGGAGTGAGGGGCGGGGGGCGGAGGAGAGAGAAAGAGGGGGGGATGAGAGAGAGAGAGAGAGGGAGAGTGAGAGAGAGAGAGAGAGGGAGGGTGGGCACGCGGGGGCGGGGGAGTGAGGGGCGGATGGCGGGGGGCGGAGTGGGGGTGGCGGGGGGCGGATGAGTGAAGGGCGGAGGCGGAGTGAGGGGCGGGGGGCGGAGGCGGAGTGAGGGGCGGGTGGGCGGAGGAGTAAGGGCGGGGGCGGAGGCGGAGTGAGGGGCGGGGGGCGGAGGAGAGAGAAAGAGGGGGGATGAGAGAGAGAGAGAGAGGGAGAGTGAAAGAGAGAGAGAGAGAGAAAAAGAAAGGGACGGGGGAAGAGAGAGAGAGAGAGAGAGAAAGAGAGAGAGAGAGAGAGAGAAAGAAAGGGACGGGGGAGGAGAGAGAGAGAGAGAGAAAAGAAAGAGATGGCGGGGAAGAGAGAGGGGAGGGGGATCTACAACAGCCGAACTCGACGCGGACTCCATGCGAGTGTTGGAATTGTTGTGGTGTCAGCGACTGAAGGAGGTGCAGGTAATGCACTTTCCTTTGCAATGCAAATCCTTCAACTCAATATAGCGACCTTCAGAAATATATGCTTCAACGTATTAACATTACATCTATGGAAAATCCTAACACCCTTCTTTTCGTTAAAAAAGCGACAGTGCATTACATTTCCTTCATAAATTTAAGTTTGTCGAGCAATTTAAGTTTTGCGATTTGCCTATGTGGATGAGAATGTCAATTTAAGTTTCGTTTTTAAGCTACGTGAGGTTCTCACTTTCCATCCACATCTGATGGTTTCCTGTATGCCTTGTACCACCGTTTTCAAGGTTTTCTGTACAATCAAGTGCTCATGCGTGGGTATGTGAATGAATTCGAATGCCAGAATAACCATATTCCCCAATCATATTTATCTAATCCACGTTTATAATCCACTCATGCCAAAGAACAAAAGTATACTTTATCTAATACAAGTGTAAACACATTTCCCATATATTCCCTTTATCGTGTACAAGTGTTTCAGCGCTTCAAAATGTCATATCCTTTTTTTACAAAATAAAACCCAAATATATTCACAAAGGAGAAAGTAAGCTAGAGAAGAGGGACATACAAGGAGGGTAGAAAGCTAACTCGTGATCCAAACGAGGGCTAGAAGAACACTTCTCGGATACACTTAATAGTTTTGTGAATGCTTGATCCACTTCATGAGGGAACCACTTGCTTTTATGCTTCTTGTTCTCTATAATGAAGACTCTATGATGCATAAAGGGGGAGAGGACGGGGGCCCTCTTGAATTTTTTGATCCTTCTACCAAGAAAGTGAAGGGAGAACTCAATGGAATATCTTTCTTGGGGTGGACTCTCAAAGTTAGATGCACATCTCTCTTTTCAAATTTTATAATGGGCCTCACTTCTAGTCGCATTCCGAATCGGTGAGCAGTCAATTGCTTCGTGTAACAAGGGTTGTTTATAGCCAATCAGATGATCAAGTTTCCTCCGCAATCACACCCTCCCCCATACAAGGACACTTCTTGGGCACAATAATAAGAGAAGTTGGAGAGAAGTTCACATCCCCAATGACATCTTTTACATCCCCATTTGGACCACATTGGTTAAAAATCCCTCTCTCTCAAGGTCATGTCAAAGAACTTTCAAATTGAATTCCCATCTTATTCAAGACCAATTTAAGCTCCACCTTCTATCAAGATCCTTAAGATATTCCAATGTTTGCTTGATTCTTAGGATGTCTCTAATTTATGTGCTTGCAATGATGAAAACCCTTGGATGAAAGCTTTATTACTCTTAGGAGGTTCTCCTTCTCTATTCCTACCATATCAAAAATGGAATCATTCCTGCCTATTTTCATCCATCCTCTTCAAATCATTACTCACAGTGCACTATTGTTTCATCTTGTTCCAAGGGGAACCATAATTAGGCCACCAAACCAGAACCCTTCGTGGTCATTTGCAAGCGACAAAAAAGAAGATTGAGAAACCACCATCTAAGGATTCTTGCTAGCATGAGGATGGGATTGTTTTTGAAAATCAACTCTAAGTATAATTGTCTTTGTTAATCCACGATCTAAGTGTCTACATGGAAGTGAGCTTGTTATCCATAGCTTCCACATCATAAAAAGTCAAAATCCATTGTCAGAGAGCTCAAGGCTTACACACTGGGTTCATGCAGTGTATGTGGGAATCACTAAGACATTGGCAATCGCCCACTTCCTTTGGGCTCGAGCAAATATCCAACTTGATTATTGGCATACCCCTTTGGTTTGGGTTGCTGATGTATAGAAATTTTTACAAACCCTCTTAATCGTCTTCCATTTATGCATTCATGGTCTCCAACAAACAAAGAAGTAGATGATGGAGGATATTAAGATAGTTTTGACCACCATCACTCTGTCATCCACATTGAATTGCATGCACTTCTAGCAATGGAGCTTAATATCCAACTTGTTAGGGACTTAGTCCTATCTTTGGCTCATCGAGACCTCAAAGCCCAAGGGAATCTCAAGCATCTGGACAATCTCACATGAAGCAATTTTGCAGAACGCTTGGTCCAATGGAAGTTGGGGAGGCGACAGAGAAGTATTCTTAAATGTGGTCTTGATAGGGTTAAGTTTGGAGCTAGAGTTGGAGCAGAAATATCAAGGCAAGTTAGAGACATGAAGGCACTACTTGTGTCCTGTAAAATGAAGGTGTTAATGTTCTTAGCAAAGAATCTAAGGACCATTTGGTCCTAACCACACACGATCATTTTGCCTTTAAGATTGCTATACTCAACCCTCATAGAGAATTTTTTGGCACATTTGGCAAGCCTTGATGCTTGACCAAATATTAAAGGCTTACTCCACATCTTGAGTATGACTATTCATACGTCACACATGAACATCTCTTGTAAAATCTCTTCAGTTTAACTCAAGATAAATGTAAAAGGAAAAAGCTTGAGAGAATCTCGTAGCATTACGGTTTGTAAGTCACACCAACTAAGTGGTTGGAATCAAATCAATTAGAATCCTAAAACGTAGGATCACTTTTAGGTGGCAGATTCAAAATTCAAACTAGGAACATATCTATAAAAGACTCTGACTTTTAGTCGCAGGTAGTAGAGGCAGAAGAAGGACACATTGAGCTTCAAGCTTGTGGGTACACTAAGCCCACACATGTATTCATAAGCCTACATCATCTCCTTTGTATCATACATTCATAATATTATACATTTGATTCAGATTATGCAAGTTATCTCACGTCTACATTTGTATGATGCTAAGCTCTCATTTTAGTGAGTTTGTTTTGAGGAGTTCCAATCAATGTGACTCAACTTGGTAAATTTAGCTTAGTCCTTTTGGTTCTATTCTATCAAGTTTCATTTCATTTGGTTCAGTACATTGTGAGATAAGTACTCTGCAAGCAACCTATGTTAGCTCACTATCATCCTCCTAAAAAGTCGGGATTACACCCCTAACTTCTTAATATGATTTCTCAGCATATACTCATCCTAAATTAGTGAAATAACTTCCTATAGAGGGCTTAGGACTCCAATGTCTAAAGTCTCTTTGGTCAATTGTAATCAATGAGTAAACACTAAGTGAAATACTAAGCAAGTACAAGCCCTAAAATATCAAGTTTTTGCAACTCTTCAATTTTGTAAGTAGTATGCTTTGACATAACTATTTGAAGGTGATACTCCAAAGTACATTATGGTTCCAAATGCATATTTGGGAATCTAAAGGTGTCTACCAAGGTATTGTGAAGCTACATTGGCAAGTGTAGAGAAAGATTTGTGCAGCACCACCTCATTTCTGGAATGTATCCAACCATCTCCTCACACACACACACATACACACACACACACATATGTGTGTGTGTGTGTGTGTGTGTGTGTGTGTATATATATATATATATATATATATATATATATATATATACATATATATATATATATATATATATATATATATATATATATATATATATATATATATATATATATATATATATATATATATATATATGTACGTGTGTGTGTGTGTAGGGTTGTCTTTCTAGATCCATTATTCTTATGTGCTCGATTCGAGAAGGATGTCTAGTGGAACTCTTGCTCTTCACAGTTTCAGCTAATAGTCTAAGTGCTTTGTTGGATGTCATATGACAATGGGTTTCCATTCACGAACAACGATTTGATATTTATGTGATAAATTGTCCATCACTTATGCACAACCACAACTAGTACTATCGGATAAGTAGTCATCCTAGCAAATGGTGGAAAATGATTCTCAAAAGTCAATCCCTTCAACTTTCGGGTACCCTTTGAATCATCTCTTGCTTTGTATTGTTCCAAAGTACCATCAGCCTTGTATTTTAGCTTCTAGATCCACTTGATGCCAATGAATTTGTGTTTAGGGTGTTAATCCACTAGCTTCCAACTTCCATTCTTCATGATATGATCGTCGAGTGCCTCTTCCACAATTGTTGGTTTCTTTGCTTCTTTCTGAATGAGATCAATCATCAAGGATGTCTTTACAATATGGGAGTTTGCCCGTTGTTGCTTCTCTATTCTCTATGATTGCCTTAGTCCATCTACAACGTGTTCTAGTGATTGTTGGATTGGGTTTTTAGAAACATAGATCTAACTCATCCGACATCGCAATGGCTTTGTAACTTGGCCCATGATAGATTGGTGACTTTAAAACTCATTGTCTGAAGATGATGCTTCCTTCTCTTTCAAACTAGAACCCTGAGTGGTCACTGCAATGAGAAGAAAAATAATTCTGAGAAGGTTGAGACCTTAGCATCATGGGACTCTTGATAGTATGAGGCTATGATTGTTTTTTGAAATTAAACATTAAGCACATTTTTCATTGTTAATCCACACTTTAATCATCCACTTGAAAGCAAGCTTGTTCACCATAGCTTTCAAATCATGAATACCCAATCCGTGGTGAGAAAGCTCAAGGTCTAGACACATGGTTCTTGAAATGTATGTGGGAATCTCCAAGACAGCACGTACTTCCTTAGCGCTTGAGAAAAATATATAATCTGATTTTTGTAATGCCCGTCGATTGGGGTTGCTGGTCCATAGAAAATTCTTAAAAGCCCTCTTAATCGTCTTTTATTTAGATTTTGAGTGTCTCCAACAAGCAAAGAATTAGATGATAGAGGATATTAAGAAAGTATTGACCGCTATCATTCTGCCTGCCACATTCAATTGCATGTGCTTCTAGTAATGGAGCTTAGAATCCAATTTGTTGAGAACCGATTCCCATATTTGGCTCATGAAGACCTTAGAGCCCAAGGGAATCTCAAGCATCGTGACAATTTGATCTGAAGCAATTTTGTGGCATCCTTTGTGAATTGGAAGTTGGGGAGGCAACTAAGAAGTATTCCTTAATGTGGTCTTGTTAAGGTTGGTTTTGGAGCCTGAGTTGAAGTAGGAATATCAATGCAAGACGAAAACGAGAAGATGCTACTTGCCTCCTTTAGAATGAAGATGTTAGTGTTGTAGCAAAAAATCTGACCATTTATTCTTGAACACACAAGAGCATTAGGCCTTCGATATTCCTTGAGTGAACGTTGACCCAAAATTATCAAGATGATTTCTATGCTTCTAAAAATGCTTTGACTCGTTGGACCTACACCATTTACTAGAAGTGAGACTTATCCCAATCTTCAACATCATATCATCAACTAGATGCAAAGCAAATCTAAGGGCCTAGAAACAAAGGTGCGTTTTTGAGGCTTTACTTTATCTCATCCATTGGATATCAGTATAATCCAAGGACCCGAATCCAAAGGCACCTTGACTTTTGCAACTTAACCTCAACCTTCAGATCCTTAGGCCAAGTGCTCTAAGACATTTTCAAGGCTTTCAAAACCATTGAAATAACTAAAACAACCAATTCTAGGTGGTTTTTTTCTTCTTTGACTACATAAAAACAAAGGAATCCTATGGTCTTAGGAAAACTTCACCTATATTAAATATCAAGTCTGATTGAACCTCTCTCAATTGATTTCGGATGCACACATATCATATACTGAGCATCTAGTTTCATTTATAACATGAAAAAAAAACAAAGATGATGTCAATGAACCATCTTATCAATTAGCTAGTTCTAAAGAATTCAAGAAGTAGAGGAATGGATAGTTTGAAGGATAGAACAACTCTTCTTAAGACCATTTAACTAAGTTTGGCCATTACAAGTGGATCTGTCCTCAATTTCACAACAATCTTTTGAAACACTGTTGCGATCCTCTTAGCCGTTAGTTGTAACTTATCGATTTCTAGTTAGTTATTAGTTGTAACGTGTTCCATACACATATTCACACACAACTTCTAATGATGAGCATCATACCCTAGTTGTTATTGGTCATGACATGTATACTTATGGAATGTTAGGAAATGGTTACTTAAGAGACAAGCTTTTAATTATCTAGTAGTCAATTCATGTACAACTTGGTGCAGGATTATGAAATTGTCCATCATCACATGGGTATTACAAACTCGTGGGCATACTATTCTAAAGGGCCTCATGGACACCCCATTAATGGTAAACAAGTTTGTACAATCGTCGATTGAAGATGGGTATTTTAATGCATCTTTCAAGATGGGAATAGAGTCTTGTTACAACATGTACACATCTTCTTCTACACTCTCATAAAATAAAACCACCACATAGTATTTTCTTGAATCAATCAGGTTGATCCAAGCATCCATAAGACTCTTCTAAGTGAACTATTTACCTTGTGCGAACTTTTATAATTAGAAGTCTACACATTCATCATTTTCCTCTTTTGCATTGATTGCAAAGTTGTCATCCACTACCCATGCATCTGACTGATAGTTGACATCACCTTCAAACGTAAACTTGAAAATCAATGAGTCTTCTACTTCATCTTATTCACTAGTAGGAGTCAAAGTATGGTAGACCTAATTCTCAACGTGGTGTTTGGTGATGCATCTTTTGAATTGCCCTTCAATATAATGAAAACAATAACATGTTAGTTGTCTAACATCAATGCAATGTCCCTCTAGACTTGAATAACCATGAATCAAATGCAAGTATCAAACTTGAGATATTCCCTTACAATTCCATAAGACTCTTCTCAGTGAACTATTTACCTTGTGTGAACTTTCATAAATAGAAGTCTACACCTTCATCATTGTCCTCTTCTATGTTGATTGCAAACTTTTTGCCCACTACCAATGCATCTAACAGATAGTTTCCATCATGTTCAAGTGTAAACTTGGATATCTATGATTTTTCTACTTTATTCAATTCATTGATAGGAGTCAAGGTATGGTAGACTCAATTTTGAACATGGCATTCGGTGATGCATCTTTTCAATTTTCCCTTGGATATAATGAAAGCAATAACATGTTAGTTCTCTAACACCAATGCATTGTACATCTAACCTTGAATAACCATGATTCAAATGCAAGTATGGAACTTGAGATATCGCCTTACAATTCCAAGCCTTCTCCATGTTCACTTCGTTAATCGTCACTTCCCCAAAGACTTATGTGACATCTCTCCTTGTCATCAAATATGAAGAAATGGATTACTTTTTTAAGGAATGCCCTCCGAACAAAAATAAGTGATATGCACAAAAACAGTTATCCGTACAAACCATCAATGCATAGATTGTATTTCATTTTGTTCATGGAACATACAACTTTTTGAAAAATGAATCACTAAAACCAAGATATCGCCTGGATATTTAGAGAGACACATCTTAAACTACTTCTCTTTCCATAAACCAATGAATATGCGCTTCATAAATTTCTTCAGAGTTTTCACAAACAATCTTGTAACAACTTTAGGAATCATCCCCCTGTTTATGAGTTCTTCTCGTTTACGAGCTTGTCCTTCATACATTGACTCCACATCTTCAAAGATCCGTATAGGGATATGATATTCTTCAATGCTATTCTCTCTCAGACACCACTTAAAATATCCTACTCCGCAATCAGAACACTCAATTACCATCACACATTTGTACTAGTGGAATAGGGTATCATTCTAACGTGGACATAGAATACTCTCTATACTGCTTCTAATTGATGAAACTGGACTTGTTCACCACTTTTCTATTACTAAGTAGCTCATTCTTGGTTAGTTGTTACAAGGTGTTAGCTTGTTACTAGTTAGGTGTTCCTAAGTAGCTAGTTCTTAGTTAGTTGTTAGTAATTAGCTATCACTTTTTAGGTTGTTACTAGTTAGTTATTACCAAGTAGCTAGTCCTTGGTTAATTGTTGTAATTAGTTATTACTAAAAAGCTTGTTACCAAGTAGTTATTATTAAGTAGTTGGTTCTTGGAGAATTTCTAGTAATTAACTATTATTATATAGCTTTTTACTAATTAGCTATTACTAAGTAGCTCGTTCTTGGTTAGTTCTATAATTAGCTATTACTAATTAGCTTATTACTAGTTAGCTATTACTAATTGGCTAGTTATTGGTTACTTTTTAGTAATGATCTATTAGTAATTATCTTGTTACTAGTTAGCTATTACTAAGTTGCTTCTTCTAGGTTACTTGTTAGTACTTAGCTATTAATAATTACCGTATTACGAATTAGTCATTACCAAGTAGCTAGTCCTTGGTTAGTTGTTAGTAACTAACTATTACATATAAGCTTGTTACCAATTAACTATTACAAAGTAGTTGGTTCTTGGATAGTTATTCTACATAGCTTGTTATTAGTTAGCTATTACTAAGTAGTTGGTTCTTGGTTAGTTGTTTGAAAATATATATTACTAAATAAATTGTTACTAGTTACCTATTACTAAGTAGTTAGTTCTTGGTTAATTGTTAGTAGTTATTTATTACTAATTAGCTTGTTACAAGTAAGTTATTACTAAGAAGCTAGTTCTCGATTACTTGTTAGTAATTAGCTATTACTAATTAGCTTTTCACCACTTCCCTATTAGTAAGTAGCTAGTTCTTGGTAAGTTGTTCGTAATTATCTATTACTAAATAGCTTATTACTAGTTACTTGTTACTAGATAGCCAATTCTAAGTTAATTATTAGTAATTAGCTTGTTACCAATTAGCTATTTCTAAGTAGTTGGTCCTTCGTTACTTATTTATAATAAGCTATGACTTATTAAGTTGTTACTAATGAGCTATTATTAAGTAGCTAGTTCTTGGTTAGTTGTTTGTAATTATATATCACTAATTAGTTATTACTAATTAGCTTGTTACTAGTTAGCTATTACCAAGTAGCTAGGTCTTGGTTAGCTATTCGTAATTAGTAATAACCAATTACCTTGTTACTAGTTCGTTGTAATGAAGTAGCTAGTTCTTGATGAGTTGTTTGTATTTAGCTATTACTAAATAGCTTGTTACTAGTTATCTAATTTTGAATAGCTATTTCTTGGTTACTTGTTAGTAAATATCTATTATTAATTAACTTGTTATTAATTAGATTGTTACTAATTAGCTATTACTAAGTAGATAATTCTGGGTTACTTGTTAGTAATTAGCTATTAGTAATCAACTTGTTACCAATTAGCTATTAGTAAGTAGTTGGTTCTTGGTTACTTGTTAGTGATGAGCTTGTTACTAGTTAGCTATTATTAGGTATGGGGTTCTTAGTTAACTATTAGTAGTTATCTATTAACTAATTAGCTTGTTACTAGTTAGCTATTTCTACTAAGTAGATATTATTATTTAGCATATTCTTAGTTTGTTGACACTAAGTAGCTTCTTTCTAACTAGCTATTTCTACTTAGTATTTATTACTTTTTAGCTTGGTCTTAGCTCGTAGATAGTAAGTAGCTTGATACTAGTTAGCTATTTCCACTAAGTAGCTATTACTAACTAGCTTGATCTTATGCATTTATTATTAATTAGCTATTATTAAATAGCTTGTTTTGAATTAACTATTAGTAACTTGCTTTTTATTAGCTAGTTGGGTATGCATAGCTTTCATTATTACTTGTTAATTAGAAAAATCATTTTTATAATAAGGAATTTAGTACAATATAGGATTCTCATTATATAGTTATATAGTGTAGGAGCCTTCTATATGCTATTGATGCATGAAAGCACTAAAATGGATAATGCTTTATTTCAGGAACCATTATATAGTAGCATACAAGTATGATACATGTCTTTGAGCCAATAATTTTTATACCTATCTCATATATACTAAAAATCTCAATATTATATTGAATAGCCATATTCCAATCTCTCGAGAATAAAAATTCATCCTAAAAAGTTAGTTTCTCTCAATTATATAAGGTATATAATGTCAATCAAATAATCATATAAACATTATAACCTAGTCTATATAGGAAAACCTAGCATATTAACTTTGATCATGTAGAATATGCAATATTTGCCTATTGCCCTACTGGGCTACTTATCTTTGTACATTCTCTAGTAATACATTCAGTTTTGTGTGTTCTGCTCCAAGCTTCTTCTTCTTCCTTGTTCTGTTCGCGTGCTTCCGTAGACATCTAACTCCAACAATTGGTATCAGAGCAGGTCGTCGCTTCATCTAGGGTGCCGTCGACACTCCTCCATTTGCAATCTCAGATTCGCACGAAATTTGGTGAGCATACTCAAGGTTTTTCTAAGCTCGTTTCGGCCTCCAAACGCACTATCATAGCGCTTGTGTAGGATATTTCATCTTTTTGTGCCAAAGGTATACCAGTTTCTGTTCGCCGATATAAGCGTCTCAAAGTTTGCTACAGGTCTAGCACAGTTCGTCTGGGCTGTTCTGTTCAACTTTTTGAGATACAATCAATTTTCTGCATCAAGGTATTTTAGTCAACGGCCATGGTTGAAAGTAGTGATGTATTCCGTATGTTGGTTATTGAAGATAAGTTGGATGGTACCAACTACCCATTATGGGCTTATATGATGCGACATGTATTGGTTGCAAAAGGATTGTGGAACATTGTGCAGGGTGTTGAAAGACGTCCTGTTACACCTGTAATGATAAGTACTGCAAACACAGGTGCTGGAGCTGATGAAGATGGTGTCGAAGATGATATTCTGCAGATTCTTGTTTGTGCTGCTGTTATTGCTACACCTACTGCAAAGCAGATTTGCTGGGATGGCAAAGATACCCAGGCACATGCATTGATAGCTTTGTCTGTCAAACGTGCCATTATTCCTCACATTCGCTCTTGCAGAACAGCTAAGGATGCTTGGGATACCACATTGTACCAAGCTAGGAATGAGGCTCGTGTTGCTTACCTCCGGAAACGGTTGGAGAGTGAGCACATGAATGAAGGTGATTCTATGGACAGTTTCCTAACAAAGATCAAACATTTGAAGGAACACTTGATTTCTGTTGATGAGGTTATACCAGATAGCTCACTTGTGCAGACCGTTCTGAATGGTCTTCCTGACTCACATCAGAGGTTTGCTTCTACTCTTCGCTTGATGATGAAAGGCAATCTGAATGCCTTATCATTTGAGGAGTTAGTCTCTGTTTTGTTGCAGGAAGATTAGTCCAGGTAGAACAGGTCCATTATGCGAGTTGCAGATCAAGCTTTCCTGGCTAGTCAAAAGGGCAAAGGAAAATGGAGCTCTTCAACTAGTAAGCAGAAATCTGCAAATGCTGCACACTTAAAGAACCAAGACAAAGATGAGAAAAAATCAGAAAAGCAGAAATTGTTCTGTAAGTATTGTAAAGGGAATGATCATATCATAAAGAACTGTCCAAAACTGGCTGCAAAAGAGGCAAAGAAGAAAGAGGCTGGAATGGTTGTTGCAGAAGCCTCTACACCAAAAACAGACTCTGCTAATCTTGTGCAGGAAGAAGAATGGGCGTTTACTACTGTTTGCAGTTTTGACCCATCTTCTCATGAGCAGTGCATGTCTGTAGTAGACTCAGATGTTTGCTACTTTGACAGTGGGGCAACCAAACATATTACCTCGCAGCGCAATTTCTTCTCTTCACTCGAGCCTGCCCCTATAGGGAATACTGTTACATGCGCCAGCAACTCCTCTTATCCTATTATGAGAGTTGGTAAGATCATTTTGACTACTACTGATGGTAGTTCTTTCACTTTGTCAGATGCTTTATTTGTGCCAGGGAGAAATCTGATATGGTGTCTTATTTGGCCAAGCTTGAGGCAGCCGAAAAACATGTATGCGAAGGATGTATTTTGGGAAAAATGCAGTGTTCATCCTTTCCAAAAGATGGTTCAGTTGGGGCAAAGTTTGAAGTGTTCCATTGAAGGCAAAGTTCAAAGTGTTCAGGTGCTTCAAATAGTTTTTGGTTTTGGCTGCATGTGTCCCACTAAAGCGCTGCAGTCTATCACTCCATATGAGGCTTGGAATGACCGCAATCCATTTGTTGCTCATCTGCGTGTTTTTGGTTGTTTGGCATATGCACTAGTGCATGAACAACATCGCAGAAAATTGGATGATAAGGTAGTAAAATGTATTTTTTGTTGTGTACAGTTCTCAAAGTAAAGGCTATCGTCTGTATCATCCACAAACTAAACGCATTTTGGTTAGCCGTGATGTTGTCTGTGTGGAAGATGCTATTCACCCATTGCTTTCATGTACTAAGGAGACATCTGTTAGCTCCAAAGACATGTATGATACTTTGATGCCTCTTTTTACAGGTGGACAGTCTAGTGCTGGTCCTAATGAGTCAACTTCTTAGCCTTTGCAGGTTTCATATGATGATGCAGATCATTCCATTTTTTATGCAGATTTACATGATGCACTTGTTGATGAGAGAGCTGATATTGAGCAGGCAAAAACTATGCCAAAATGGCTGGTGTAGAGTTTGCGTGATAGCAAATTAGATGCACCTTTGTCATATCATACTCGCTTAGGCTCTCATAGTGCCTCCTCTGCATCAGATTGCTATGCTATGGCTGCGTCTAGTCTCCGTGATGAGAATGAGCTTGTTTCTTTTGATGAAGCACAGAATTTAGAAAATTGGATGGCTGCTATGCAATCTGAATATGATGCTATAATGAAGAATGGTACATGGTCTTTATGTGACTTGCCTCCTGGCAAGAAGGCCATTGGCACTAAGTGGGTATACAAGTTGAAGTGTAAACCTGATGGTACAGTTGACAAGTATAAGGCTAGCCTTGTTTCAAAGGGTTATGTGCAGGAAAGAGGCATTGATTTTGATGAGACCTTTGCACCTACATGTCATATGACTACTGTTCGGAGCATTTGTGCACTTGCAGCCCATCATGGTTGGAATGTACATCAGTTGGACATTAAAACAACATTTCTGAATGGTGACTTGCATGAAGAAGTGTATGGATTTCAACCCTGTGGCTTTGTGTAGAAAGGGCATGAAAACCAGCTGTGCAGGTCAAAGAAGGCATTATATGGTTTAAAGCAAGCACCACGTGCTTGGTATGAGAAGATACATGCCTATCTGGTTGCACATGGTTTTGAGAACAGTGCAACTGAAAGCACCTTATATGTTAAGCGTGCTAATGATGTGCTTCTGATCATTGTTGTCTATGTTGACGACATGTTGCTCACTGGTCCTATTGAGAAGCATCTTGCTGATTTCAAGGCTAATTTGCATGCCTCATTTGAGATGTCTGATTTGGGGCATTTGCATCACTATTTGGGCATTTAGTTTATGCAAGTTGATGGTGGAATGGCTTTGTGTCAAACAAAAAATATTGACACATTATTGCAGCGTTTTGGCCTTGAAGACTGTAAGCCTATTGCTACTCCTATGGAGACAGGTTTACGATTGAGTCTTCATGATGTTGGAGATGCATTTGATGTTGTTCTCTATCAACAGGCTGTTGGATGCTTGATCTACTTATGCATTACTCGGCTAGATATTCAGTTTGCTGTCTCACAGATGAGCAGTTTTATGGATTGCCCAGGAGTCACGCATTGGAAGGCGGTTAAGCACATCTTTCGCTACTTGAGTGGTACTCGGCTACTTGGGTTGTTTTATCCCATGGGGGGATCACTACCACCAAATTTGCATGCTTTTTCTGACCTAGATTGGGTTGGTTGCTATGACACTTGAGTGTCCACCAGTGGTTTTTGCTTCATGCTGATAGCTCATGTATATCTTGGTTGAGCAAGAAGCAGCCTACTGTGGCCACTTCCAATTGTGAGGCTCAGTATAGGGCAGCTTTCACAGTGACTGTTGAGTGTGTGTGGCTCAGACGCCTTATGGGTGATTTGGGTGTTGGCCAGTCTTCTGCCACCACCATCTTCACTGACAGTCAGAGCACATTGGCTGTTGCGAGGAACCCTGTGTTCCATGCTCGCACTAAGTACATTGAGGTGCATTATCACTATGTCAGGGAGAGGTTCTCTGCTGGGGAGATCAGCTTGGCATATGTGCCCACGCAGGAGAACATTGTAGATCTTTTCACGAAGGCTCTGCCTAGGGAGAAGTTTGAAGCTTTCTGCAAAGCTTTGGGCTTACTTCCTTTTGTGGAGTGATTTCCACATAGCTTGGCACTTCCTTATACATGAGTGCCATCTCCTTGTTCATCGCATCACTCTTTTTTCCCTCTTTAGGAGGTTTTTTTCCCCCGGCTTGTATATATGCCTATTGCCCTAATGGGCTACTTATCTTTGTACATTCTCTAGTAATACATTCAGTCTTGTGTGTTGTGCTCCAAGCTTCTTCTTCGTCCTTGTGTTGTTCCCGTGCTTCCGTAGACATCTAACTCCAACAAAGATTACATAGAAATTGGAGTCCTAACATTGTCAAAAAAAAAATCTAGGCTCACAAATCTCAAATAATATTTTGATAATAAAAATTGATTCATATTCATACCAGCACTTTGCAAAATATTTCATAGATGTTAATACCATCATAGCACATATGAGATTAGTTTTATACCATAAACCTAGTAAAAGTAATTAAAAATCTCTAATTTTGGATAGAATTATTTTGTGTATAGAAAAAGATATTTTATTACATTTAAAACAATGAAAATTGTGAGATCATGTATTTAATGAAAAATAACCACTAACTAACATCACTGTAAGTTTTACACCAATACTAAAATTAGCATCATAAAATTAGTGAATAAATATTCATCTTTATAACCTTCAATGAAAACAATATTTTTCCAGAAATATTCAACCCTTATGCTAACATGTTGCATAGTTACATTTATGAATGATTCCTTCTAGTAACCTATAAAATTCATCAGATAATGTCTCTTTTTTAGAACACACTAGTGTCCAAGTACAGCACTAGTGTTAACAAGGTATGCATAACTTCTACTATCAACTATTAGCTTGTTGCCATACTAGCTATTAGTTAGTTTATTTTTATTTAGATATTAAAAATTTACTTTTCACCATGTCTTATTATCTAAAAGTGCAAACGAACAAGAAAAATAGTATTAGCTGAGATACATCAAGAAGGTGAATAGGGTGCTCCAAATATTTTTTTACCAAGATGGGTACCACTTATATCCTTCTTATTTGATGACACCCTATTCTCTATTGTCCAAAACATGATAATCGAATCCTTGACCTCTTGTGTGATACATCTCGTATGTGTCAATCTACCATTTTTCTTCAAAAAGCTATGATCGGACTGAATTGCACTTAACTATCCAATCATATCATAGATGACTGTCCTACTTACTCAAATAACCTAGAAAGTCTTGAAATATTTATCTAATTTGCTGATGAATATGCTTCACTTTCTAGAATCATCATCAATGTTGATCTCTTCAACACAACATCATTAAAATTCTTTCCCATACTTTGTAGTGTATTTCAAAGATTGGTGACATGTGTAGATGTGACATGATCTTTGCTTATGTCCATTGCGTTAAAAAGTTTCCCAATAAATGGACCTTGCAACATCCTATTTAGTGCCTCGATTTTATCTTCATAGCATAGGTGTCTAGTTTTATTGTTCAAATACTTCATGATCTTATCGCCAATGCCATCCAAGTTGCTTGCACTGTGATAAGCATTACCTTCCACATTAGTGCTAGGCCTTGATGTTATTGTGTCTCTATACTTCCTTTTCTTTTCCTTCCAATAACATCTTAATGTTTATTGATCACTATCCACTATTGGTATTGTATTATCTTCCATGAGTTCGCTTGTTCGAGATTTCCCTACATCAACACATTACAAATGAAGAAGAAACCATAAATACAATAAGATCTACCACTCATCACTCTACTTTATTATATTGATTTTATGTTGAGTATGTTCATGTGATATCAATATGTGCTCTATCCCTTATGTATGTAGACTCGTTATACCACTTTTAAACCTACAAGAATTATCCAAAACCTCAAATGTTAGATACAATGAATGCACAATATGAAACTAAATGAAGACTGTGAAAACACTTTCAAACCTGCAACATCATCCACAACCTCCGATGTTACTCATATATAACTTACTTTTTTTTTATAGAATAAGAAAAAGGTAGATTAATGAAGGAATCCTACAACATGTGGAGAGGCCGAGAGCTTGCACATCACCATAAAATCAATGTCATCAATCTTTACAAGAGTGATTACTATAATAACACCCAATCTTTACAATAGTTTATTCAATGAGTAACCCCCACGAAGGTATAATCCTGGGCATACTATTGTAAACAACCTCATGGACATGACCATTAATGGTAAACAAGTTTGTACAATCATGGACTGGTGACATGGGTATTTTAATGCATCTTACAAGATGTGAATACAGTCTTGTTTCTAACAACCTATAGACATTTTCTTCTACTATTTCATAAAATAAACCCACCACATAATATGTTCCTAAAGCAATCAAGTTGTTCGAAGCATCCATAAGACTCTTCTGAGTGAACTATTTACCTTGTTTGAACTTTAATAAATAGAAGATTGCACCATCATTGTCGTCTTCTGCATTGACTACAAAGTTGTCATCCACTACCAATGCTTTTGATAGATACTTGCCATCACCTTCAAATATAAACTTGGAAATCAATTATTCATCTACTTCATCTGATTCACTGATAGGATTCAAAGTATTGTAGAATCAATTTTGAATGTGGCATTTGGTGATGCATCTTCTCAACAAACCTTGGATATAATGAAAGCAATAACATGTTCGTTCTCTAACACCAATGCAATGTCCATCTGGTCTTGAGTAGACACGAATCAAATGCAAGTATCAAACTTGAGATATCCCCTTACAATCCCAAGCCTTCTCCATCTTCACTTCATCAATCTTCAATTCTCAAAAGACTCATGTGACATCTCTCCCTTTTGACCCTGACAAATTTCCTCTAAGAAATTTCACAACATCTGTGGCACACTTCAACATTGCATCATCAAGTTTAAGTTGTTCATTGGTTAGTGCCCTTTCGACAAGTGCTTTCACTTGCACTATCATGTTCTCCCTTCGGATTACATGACTCAAAGAAGTTCCATATCATAGTCATGCATGTTAGCCTCGGATATCTTCCTACGAAGTAAAATGGATGTTTATCTTGAAACTGAGAAGCTCCACAATCTGCCCATACCCAATGTTGGCATATGTCAAGTACCTCTGTTAACAATTGCTAATGTAATTGGAAACAATCTTGGACAAAGATGGTGTCATGCTTCTTGTCATCAGATATGAAGAAGTAGATTAATTTTTCTTGGAATGCTCTCCAAACAAAAATATGCGATATGCACAGAAATAGTTATCTGTATAGACAACCAATGCATAGATTGTATTTCATTTTCTCATGCAATATATAATTTCTGCAAAATGGACCACTAAAACCACAACCTCGCCATGATATTTAGAGAGACACATCCTAAACTGGTTCGCTTGCCATAAATAAATGAAATTATGCTTGATAAATTCCTTTAGGGTTTTCGCAAATAATCTTGTTACAACTTTAGAGCTCATCTCCCTCTTTAACAATTATTTCCTTTTAGGAGCTTCTCCTTCGTACTTTGACTTGACATCTTCAAACATCTTTAGAGGAATATGAGATTCCTCAATGCTAGTCTCTCTTAGACACCACTTAAAATATCCTACTCTAGAATACTCTCCATAATGTTGCTGATTGATGAAAACATACTTGTTGAAGCATTGCACCTTGATGTCTGCCCTACTTGACAAATGGAACGGTCACAATTACAAAGACAACTATGCACGACAGACCTTTACTGACATAGGAGATTGATTGCATTATTAAGTTACGACATTCGAATGTGATAAATGTAGCAACATGTGAATCTATCTTTCAATGTCTTAACAAAATATAGCTTCAATGTTTGAAACTTTTGAAGCTAGATACCTATCATTGGATGGCATTGTTTAAAGAATTTAAATAGCTCCAACAACATTACACAAAGAAGTGGCTATTAGTAGTCATTAATTAGTTGCTTACCACTTTGCTATTACTTATTAGCTGGTTCTTGGTTAGTTGTTACAAGGTGTTAGCTTGTTAGTAGTTACCTATTACTAAGCAGGTAGTTCATTAGGGGAAAAAATGAACCCTGAATGGGCCTTTTAGATTAAGGAGTGATTAGTGATGGACCAATCAGAAGAGGGTGGTGGCCACAGTCTATGCCCTATAAAATACTAGGCTGAAGGGTGGAGAGGGGACATATTTCTCCCTTATTTAATGAGCTGCCTCTAGAGAGAGAATGAATCTCGTAACTCAGTTGGGCCCAAAAATTCAAAATTTCTGAAAAGTTAAAAAACTCATCATAACACCTGAAAATGGACCCCCCATTACTTTTTAGGGTCAAAAGTACTCTTTTTGACCCCAAATTCAAAATCCGTGCATGTTTTGAGCTGAAAAAAATGAGTTTTTTCAAAAATACTCAAAAAAGAGTTATTTCCCTCCTAAACCTCACATTTTCATACCCAGGTCCCAAAAAGTCATCTTTTCCCACTACTTTCACTCTGTAGCACACCATTGAAGCTCTTGTTTCTACACTCCAACCTACCTGCATCTCCTATCTCGAATTATTGTTGTAGCTTGAAGACCTTTAGCTTCAATGGCAACATCTAAAGCTTCTAGGCGACCAAAAGATGAAATCCTCACATTAAGATGTCACAATATCAAAGCCACAGATGGACAGTGGCTATCACATGAGTACTCCAAAGGTGCATGGGTGTACATGTAACCCTCTAGAGTTGGGCCTCATCGAGTTAGAGATCGTGGAAACTTAGATCTTCATTGGAAGGGAAAGTTACTTGGCTTCAAGAAGCATAGAGACAATGGGATGGTTGCTATTGTACAACATGTTTTTACAATGGCAACTATGAAACTTGAAAACTCTAGTAGTATGAGATATCCTGTGAACTGTAAGTATTACTCTACAATATTTTATGTTTTCTTGTGTCGGATATATTTTTGAACTATTTAGATATGTTTTTGTTTGTTTCAGATGTATTTCCTTCTACTTTGGTGGAAGAGCAACCACTTCATAGTCTTACAGATACTTTCCAGGCATTGCATGTAGATGTTGGTGCACTAGTCTTTCCAAATATATCTCCTGCTCAACTTTACCATGATAGATTTTTCTTTTACACACATAGATATGTTGTACCCTCTACAATGAATGGTTTTGGAAGGTTAGAGAGAATTGAAGTACATTCTCTTCTTAGCTTGGAGTGGCCAAAACCTGATATATGGTCTGTATCATCTTTGAAGCAAAAGATGGTAATGGATATACATAACTCTTTGAAATTCACAAAAGTGTCTAGGTCTGTAGGTTTGCACTGGTCTTTTCCCATTCATTGTTTTGTATATTTATTCCAAGGATTCTCATTCCAAGAGACTTCCACCATGTTCATGTGTAAAGATATCACATATGAGCAAGTCGAAAGTCTTCTTGGTGAAAATTGGGGTTTGATGGAAGGAATTGCAAAAGGTGATAAATATCTCTGTAAAATAGGTGGAAAAGGTATAGCATTTCGATATTTGAAACAACGTACTTCATTATACATCAGATTCTACTATGATCGTTGGATGTGCAAACTTGGCAAATGGATACCATTTCAAAGTTCAGAGGGATCTTTGCATTCATTTGAAATAAAGCTTAGATTGGCCAACAATGAAACAGAAACTATTTTAGTGAATAATCATTGGACCTTGGCTAATCTGAGAGAACACTTGATGATTATGGGGTTTGAAGGACTAACTCAATCCATCTTCAAAATTCAAGGACATAAGGTGAGAAATGTTTCATGTTTTTGTTAAAGTAATCTTTTTGTTATTGTTTATTTTACTTTAATGACTTCAATTTGTTGCAAATTGATTACAGGTGGGCAGAAGAATGGAATACAAAATGAAAGTCCCTATAGATTGGAGCAAAGATGGAACAGAGCTCTCATTGTCATAGTTCTTTTGCAACCTGATAATGTCACTTCTTGGGCCCTAGTCATTGTATCTCATGGTTTTTGCACTTTCAAGAACCTTGTAAAAAGTAGGACAATTGATTCATGTTAGATATTGTATATACCTTATTCTCTGCAATGATAATTTCAAAACTTTTGGAATGTCAAAAATTATGTTCACTACTTTGAAATGTGGTTGCTCATGTTTTTTTCTGTGCATTATTTTGTCATCCGAAACTCATTTTTTGAAATTGCACTTCTTTATTCTATACTTTTAAAAGTGGGCCCAGTCAATTTAAAAACTTGAAACTGCTATAAAAATGGCTCTATGTGCTCATTTCTCACATTTGCAATGGCTGCTAGCACTTCCACTCCCATGAAATCTCCTCGAGATTTATTCATGGAGTTTTTGGATACTACAGACTACAATGGTCGTACGGATTTGTATGACCTAGTTTGTAGAGTCCCTAATCTTGAAGGGACAATAGCCATGAATTCCGATGTGATCGATGAGATCACAGATTTTATGGAACTCTATATTTTAAGATATGCCATAGATATTCCAGCATATGAGTGTAAATGGGTCCCTAATCTGGATACTACAGACTACAATGGTCGTACGAATTTGTATGACCTAGTCTGTAGAGTCCCTAATCTTGAAGGGACAATAGCCATGAATTCCGATATGATCAATGAGATCACAGATTTTATGGAACTCTATATTTTAAGATATGCCATAGATATTCCAGCATATGAGTGTAAATGGGTCCCCTGTGACCTGCTTTTTTACATTCATAAAGGAGATGAGGCATTTGCGAAGCGCTTAAAGCATTTCATGGTGATTGCTGAGGCTTCAGGGCACCTGTTAGATGACACAATGCCCTTGATTAAACAATTAAATAAGAAAAGGAAAATGGGAAGAAAATATCTTTCCTACATAGCAACAATAATCTTTTTTGTCAATGAGGAGCCCGAACCTCCACCCATGGACCTACCCCATCTTGTTACTGGGGGTTTTGTAGATGACAAGAAGGAACCCCAGAAAGAAGCTCTCAACTTATTAGAAGAGAGTCAAAAAATTTCCAGAGAATTTCCTCAAGGAGTAGTGGACAAATTAAAGGAAGCCAGTACACAGAAGAGTCCACCCTCCAACTTAGACCCCGTGGAACCCACTCTACCAGAGGTAGAGATGGAAATGTTTTCAGTTGTACTTGTTGATGGAGAGGAATTTTTGTTCCTGCACGATATTGAGAAGGCATTCGGTCTACGCCTCGACGAATGCCTTAGTATTTTCAGCTCAACCTCGGATGTTCCCATGGACAACACTTCCGACATTATCGAAAAGGCAACAATTCCACTTGGTGAATCAGTTGCGGACACCATTGCATTTGTGTGTGAAGAGATTTTGAGCCATGCCAACCAAGATGCCAGTGAAGAAGATCCAGCCACAGCAAGGGAAAGAATTTTGGAGAAGAAGATTCCAACATCCCCTGTTGTGGAGCAAAGTGGCATGGCCCATTTATCAATTCCACTAGATGCAATGGGAAGAGGAGAGGATGAAGACAGGCTTCAAGGTGTAAGTCTCTACTGACATTTATGGTTGTCTCATATTCATACAAGATGTATCTATTTAATTTTATGATAGTCTATGTGCAGGAAACAATTGAAGTGGATAAATTTGAAGCAAGGAGTGGTGGTGACCGTGTTTCCCGGGGCCATGGCTCTTCCTTGGCACAGTACATTGGAAAATTGCCAAAGGAAGATTTTGTAATAATCCACAAGGACTTTTCCCCTCAAGGACACTTCATGACTTGGTGTATGAAGGCCTTGAGTAAAGTTTTGTGCCTATCTACAATAATGCAAGGGACCAATTGTATATTTCTAGTTAGGAAGTCCCTTGCCCTTACTACCCTAGGAGTTAACTTTAGAGGAAAAATATTAGGTCAAATAGGAATAGCTTTGGGTCTTGGATTGACAGACCCTCAATTAATATCCCAATCACTTTTGACTTACCAATTGCCTCTATCTTTTCAGAGAAGAAAGAATGTAGTGGAGAGGCTCAAGGCCAAGAGCCAATTGTAAAAACTTTATAATACCAATGTTTTGTTTTTCCAATTTCCATGTGCATTCAATCTATTATATCTTTATGGTTTGACAATCTCATAACTTTTGCACAGTTTAATCAGTCTTTTTCCATTGTGTCTTGTAATTTGTGTTGCCCAAAATGCATGGAATGGCTAAGGAATGCAAAAAAAAGGCCTGCCACAGAAACGCGGGGATGGGCCCTGCAAAACTTTTGCAGGGCCCATCCCCGTGTTTCTGTGGCAGGCCTTTTTTTTGCATTCCTAGGCCATCCTATGCACTAGGTTACCTGTATTGCAAGTCTATCTTCTCAATTAGCGCCTTCACTTGGGGAAATGTGGAACACTCTTCTTATATGCAATAATTAGAGAAGATTAAGACTCCTCTGGGTGCACATAAGCATGCAGCAGTAAATCAGTGCATGTATGTTCATAAACATTGCTTAGCTATTGGTCAGGGGTTTAGCATGCAGTGCACTCTAGCCAAGGCCAATCATATGCCCCCATGTGCATGGCATGGGTTTTCATGGCTTGGAAATGCCAAAAAAAGGCCTGCCACAGAAACGCGGGGATAGGCCCTGCAAAACTTTTGCAGGGCCCATCCCCGCGTTTCTGTGGCAGGCCTTTTTTTGGCATTTCTTGGCCATGAAATGCATTAAATAGCACTACCACTTACAACAAGTACAGAAAAAAGAATGATACAACTATGAAAAACACTTCAAAGATGTACTGGAAAAACACACCTACAAACATAGGAGAAATAAACTTCAAAACATGTACACTAAGAGATAAACATTTGGGAGAGCAAATATGAGAAGACAAAGATTATATTC
This sequence comes from Ceratopteris richardii, assembly GCA_020310875.1. Taxonomy (NCBI): domain Eukaryota; kingdom Viridiplantae; phylum Streptophyta; class Polypodiopsida; order Polypodiales; family Pteridaceae; genus Ceratopteris; species Ceratopteris richardii. Next base: position 179,969,247 of record CM035415.1, on the reverse strand, counting down.
ATCATTTGGGTTTTACAAAATATTCATCGTATGGGATATACAAAAGGTTCTCCAAACAAGGGAGTACAAATTATGGTTAATGGTTATTCCCTCTAATTCTCCTAGCTAGCTGCAAATCTTTAGGTTGTATTGTCACTCTCTTTGCATGGATGGCACATAGGTTAGAGTCCTCCAACATTGATATAAGATACACCTCTGCAGCTTCTTGGAGAGCTTCAATGGCTATCCCTTGGATACGAAGTCCAGCGCAATAGCGTTGGATCTCTTCCTTCACAACTCTTGCAAATGACCTTCGTGGAATCAGAAGCTCCACAGACTTTTGATAGTGTCGAATCTCCGCAAAGGCTCTGGTTTGCTTTCTGCGCCTTTGTGGTGCTCTTGCATTTGGGGGGATGTTGGGTTATGGTCGTTGTGGTCTACGATGTGGTTGATAGTTCTTCTTTCTTCTTGGAGGACGCCTAGATGGTCCTGCCTCATCATTTACTTCCTCTGCCCGACCTTGCTCTCTTTCTTCATCGGTTGGTCTTTGTCCTTGTCCTGGGGGGAGTGTCTTGCCTCCTTGTGTTACTCGATGGTTCACGGGGATATCATCATTGTTCCATGGTGGCTCATTTATACTTTCTTCATCTGAGGAACTCGATAAATTTGATGTCTCAATCACAACTCGTCTATGTCCTCGTTGTTTGGGCCTTGCCTTCGTTGGTGTCCTGATTGGGGGCTCATCATGAGATGCGAAAGGGGAATAATTTATTTCTTGGGATACATCTCTCTCTGGTGAACCTTCATCCCCCCGCGATGCAATGCTACCAGACTGTGTCCCTGCACCCGAGTTTCGTCTTGAAGAGTGGCTTGTGGTTCGACGTTTCTTGTGGGGTGTCATCCATGTTGGGCGCTGAGTACCTTGCACATGGCTAGGGTAGACGACATGATCCTTCCTAGCAGTCTGCTTTGTGCGTGCCATTCTCTTAGGTTGTAAAGTGGTAAAATGAGGAAGGACACCTCTATTTATAGGCTTTCACTTAAGAATTGTCCTGTTCACATTTAAATGGATAAAAATTAGTTTTAAGACATTAAAAGTATATTCACAAAAATAGTAGAATTTTATTTGAAGTGAAAGGGGTTATAAAAACCTTGAAAAGTATAATGCATTTTAAGAGTTTGGAAATTATTTCCAAGCAGAACCCTCGCGGACTCTTTGTGCACGCCATTGGGCATGATGTTCGGGTCCTGATGATGACATCCACTTCTCTCTTGCAATATCATGTTGTAGCTTTCGTGTAATCTTTGCTAGTTGTGACTCACAAGCCTTTTCCATTACATATTTTCTAGCAAATGTCGCACGAAAGACCAATTGAACATTTCTTCTAAATAGTTTGATTGGAGTAGACCACCCCCATGACGAGTGTTTTTAAAGTAAACACCTCTAGCCTTGTAATGTGACTTCTCCATTCCTTGTGTACTAAAAATGTCCAGTGACCCATATCGATTCATAAAATATGCTCCATGTGCAAAAAGAATATGCTATGATCTGGTCAATAAGATATACACATAGTGTTTAAGACCAAATAAAAAAATGTAAGCGAAACTTACTATGTAATGTGTAATGTTGCTTTCTCCCCAAGATAAGATGAATGACTGTGTAAACTCCTTCAAAGTCACTTGGAATAATTCTCGTTGTGAAGCATTAGTGGAAGCCAAACACATCAAATGTAACATTTGATCGAACGATGACTAAACCTTCTTTCGTTTGTTAATGAGATCAACCTGACTATCATTGTCAGTTGTAATTGAATAGAGGTCCTTCCAAAGCTCCCATTTCGCATCATCTTGACTATTCACATCTTTTTTAAAGAAACGTCGTGCCTTCTTCCCAGTCATTGAAACTTGTTGTAAAATCTCTTGAGACTCACCATACTTCTTAACAACTAAAGATACGTGGCCACCATGACAACCTATAGAATTCAAAAGATCTTCTATTTTCTGGATTGCTATTGTAGACCTCTCTAGTGGTTTCATTGCAAATGCATATTCAACATGGAGCTTCAAAAGCCTATCAAAGATCCTCATGAATGCATGCAAAGTACAAAAGTGAACATTGACTAATGGAAATGGGATAATGGGGTTCCAATCATTGCTTATTTTATCACGAGTCGGTTCCTGTAACATTGGACACCTCAAAAGTGATATCTCCCATTCCCTGTGATTCAATGAGTCTGTTTCATCAATTTCTTCAGAGTCATCAACTCTCGTCAATGCCCTTGCATGTTTAGAATGTCTCTTAGATCCTTTGTAACCTTGTGTACAATATGGGCAAGGATAGAGAGAAGATGCTCCTTGTTTACAACCTAACATGCATTTTATACCCTTAAGGTCTCCACCCAAATGCCATTCTACATCAAAATCACCTATATCATCTACAAAAAGCTTTTGCCCATGTATTTGAGAAGAGATTACTTCCGTAATCCACGGAGTCCTACTAAAAATCCATGAAATAACATTATTTGTTTCTTTGGGAACTTCTATAGCACCTAACCACCAGATATCTCCCTCTGATTGCACACTGTAAGTCAAATGGTCCCTCCCTCCTAAAGTTTCATCACTCATTGCATGGTCCATAATTTCGTTCATTAGCGTCACACTCAACCTTTCTAGTCGCCGACCCTTTATGATTTGACACTCATCAAGCTTCAGTATGAACTTTAACTTAACATTACAGTCTGCACAAAAGAGAAAACATATCTTAATATGACACTTGAATGCAATAGAACTTCAACACCAAATAAAATGTAGTAGGGGTACCTTTGATTGTTGAACTATAAAAGTGAACCATTGCTTGTTGAAGCTTCTGAAGATCCACAAATATATTGTTGAATTTAGTGTAAGTAAATCCTTGTGTAGATAGGATTTTTGATTGCTTCTTGGAAATATTTGGATGATAAATAGAGGCAGGCATAGTTTCTTCTATGAATAAATATTGTCCAATAGTACGAGTCACATCCTCATTTGAAGTTTTTTTATTGATAGACAATTTATATGGGCATGGAAATATACTTTGAGAAATACCTTGTGATTGTAAGGATTGCTTGAGAAGGGTGTACATTGGAGTATACCCATTTCTACTGATGCCCGCTTCGTCACATATTGCCTGCACATCTTGCACTGTGATAAGATTTTTTAACTTCTTTGAAAACTCAGCTTCAACAACAACTCTAATACACTTTCCTATGCGTGAGTCTAAAGCAGAAGTGATTTCTTTGGTGTTTATACAGCTATTCATCAGCTTGAATTGGTCTTGTGTTGTTGATGAAGCAGTTATGTCTTCAATAAACGACCTACACAATGAAATATTCCAATACAAATCTTCATTAAATCATATAAAAGTAAAACAAACACTCACCTTGTTGCATATATACGTCGTTTGCGTGCTCCGCCACCTTTTGAAAGAGCTTCAAAGGATGACAATGATCTTTTCCTATGTCTCATACCAAGTGGAGTCTCTTTCAGCTGCTGGAGATCGGCAGTTAACTTTGAAATTGTGCTTTGTTTTGCTTCAGTATCCTGTTCCAAATCTGCAAGTTGTTTTTGTAAAGATATGATTGTGCTTTCTAAAGTGACCACCCTCATATGATGGATGTGATATTGTTGGAACCAATACTTAGCAGTAGCAAGTGAATGTGTAGATAATCTCTTGCAGTAACCTAATAGTCCAGCTTCACCCGCACCAATGAATTGAAGTAAAGTTGAGAGGTTATGGAATGTTGGATGGTAAGAAGATATTGGATCAAGAGGATAGAGTGAACCATGAGCCCAAAGATCAATAATTTTTTCTCCAGCTGCACGACGTTCATTTTGAGAATTGGCATCATTGTTGCATCGTGTATTTGGAGCAAACTCTCTAGGCACACGAACATGGATACTTGTTGATGCAGGAGCATGAGGACGTTCTACTGTGAAGTTTGTGATACATGTCAACACCATCTTTGCTAATGAGCAACAATATCAAAAACAAAGATGAAAAACCGGTTGGAAGGGAGTCTAAAGCATAGGTTTTGCTCAAAAAATGTGTTTTCTTGTATGTGTATGGGTTAAAGTGTATTTTTCCACTGAGTATGGCTGAAAATGATGAAATTTGAAAAAAGTCATTTTTTGGGGGAAGCATAGTCACGGATTTGATGATGTGGCACTTACTTTTGGAGGGAGTTTGAAAATTATACTTTTCTAAAAGAAACTTCAGAAAATGGGCCCAAAAAAGTGACTTCTAACATATATATTAAAAAATAGGCTCTTTTGAGTTAATATACACTGAAAATGAGACTTTTTAAAAAAATTCATTTTTTTATTCAAATACATGTACGAGTTTGATGATGTGGAAAGTAGATTCTCTTCTCTCTCTCTAGAATAAGAAAGAGAGAGGCCTATTGAAGCCTAAAAAAAAGCCTACTCTAGCCTACTAAAAAGTGCCCTATTAAATGCACTTTGTCCCCTTAAACAAGAACAGAATTAAGCTTAATCCCTAAAAATTAGGGATCCTTACAAGGCCCATGCAAGGTTCATTTTTTCCCCTAATGTCTTAGTTAGTTTTTAGTAGTTAGCTATTACTCTTTAGCTTGTTACTAGTTAGTTATTACCAAGTAGCTAGTCCTTGATTAGTTGTTGTAGTTAGCTATTACTAATAAGCTTGTTAGCAATTAGGTATTATTAAGTAGCTGGTTGTTGGATAATTTTTAGTATCTAAATATTACTAATTAACTCTTTATTAATTAGCTATTACTAAGTAGCTCATTCTTGGTTAGTTGTATAATTAGGTATTACTAATTAGCTTGTTACTAGTTACCTATTACGAAGTATCTAGTTCTTGGTTACTTCTTAGTAATTGTCTATTACTAATTAGCTTGTTATTAGTTAGTTATTACTAAGTTGGTGGTTCTATGTTACTTGTTAGTAGTTAGCTATTAATAAGTAGCTTACTACAAAATAGCTATTACTAAGTAGTTAGTTCTAGGTTAGTTGTTAGTAATTAGTTATTACTAATTAGCATGTTACCAATCAGCTATTACTAAGTAGCTGGTTCTTGGAGAGTTGTTAGTAATTAGCTTGATATTAGTTAGCTATTACTAAATAGTTGGTTCTTGGTTAGTTGTTTGAAGTTAGCTATTACTAATTAGTTTGTTATTAGTTACCTATTACTAAGTAGTTAGTTCTTGGTTAGTTGTTAGTAATTATCTAATACTAATTAGCTTGTTACAAGTTAGCTATTACTAAGAAGCTGGTTCTTGATTATGTTTTAGTAATTAGCTGTTACTGATTAGCTTTTCACGAGTGAGCTATTACTAAGTAGCTAGTTCTTGGTTAGTTGTTAGTAATTATCTTTTACCAAGTAGCTTATTACTAGTTAGTTGTTATTACATAGCCAATTCTTAGTTAATTATTAGTAATTAGCTTGTTACCAGTTAGCTATTTTTAAGTAGCTGGTCTTGGGTTACTTGTTTATAATTAGCTATTACTTATTAAGTTGTTACTGTCAGTTATTATTAAGTAGCGAGTTCTTGGTTAGTTGTTTATAACTAGCTATTACTAATTAGTTATTACTAATTATCTTGTTATGAGTTAGCTATGACTAAGTAGCTAGTTCTTGGTGAGTTGTAATTATTAGTTAGTAATAATTACCTTGTTACTAGCTAGTTGTTACAAAGTAGCTGGTTCTTCATTAGTTGTTTGTAATTAGCTATTACCAAATAGCTTATTACTAGTTATCTATTATGGAGAAGCTATTTCCTAGTTACTTGTTAGTAATTATCTTCCTAATTAACTTGTTACTAATTAGCTTATTACTAGTTAGCTTGTTACTACTTAGCTTGTCACTAATTAGCTATTACTAAGTAGCTAATTCTAGGTTACTTGTTAGTAATTAGCTATTACGACTCAACTTGTTACGAGTTAGCTATTACTAAGTAGTTGGTTCTTGATTACTTGTTAGTGATGATCTTGTTACTAATTAGCTATTGTTAAGTAGTTAGTTCTTAGTTAGTTGTTAGTAGTTATCTATTAGCTAATTAGCTTGTTACTAGTTAGCTATTTCTACTAAGTAGCTATGATTATTTACCATGTTCGTAGTTTGTTGACACTAAGTGGCTTCTTACTAGTTAGCTATTTCTACTAAGTAGTTATTTATATTTAGCTGTGGCTTCTTACTAATTAGCTATTTCTACTAAGTAGTTATTTATATTTAGCTTTCTCTTAGTTTGTTAATAAAAAGTAGCTTGTTACTAGTTAGCGATTTCTAGTAAGTAGCCATTACTAATTAGCTTGATCTTATGCATTTATTATTAACTAGCTAATATTAAATAGCTTCTTTTGAATTAACTATTAGTAACTCCATTTTACTAGCTAGTTAGGTATGCATAGCTTTCATTATTACTTTCATATTAAAAAATTTGCTACAATATAGGGTGCTTATATATAGTTATATAGTGTAGGAGCCTTCTATATGATATTGGTGCATAAAAACACTAAAATGGCTATTGTTCTATTTCAAGAACCATTATATAGTAGCATACAAGTATGTTACATGTCTTCGAACCAATAATTTTTATATCTGTCTCACATAAAATAAAAATATCAATATTTTATTGAATAACCATATTCCCATGTGTCGAAAATAAACGTTCATTCTAAAAAAATAGCTTTTCTCAATTATATAAGGGATATGATTTCAATAAAAGAATCATATAAACATTATAAACTAGTTTATATAGAAAAACGTGGCATATTAACTTTGATCATATAGAATATGCAATATTTTCTCATCAAATGACCTTTTCTTAACATGGGAAAACAATAGTAATGTTTAACTTGAAGAAATTACATAGAAATTTGAGTCTTAATGTTGTCAAAAAAATATTTCTAGCTTCACAAATCTCATATAGTATTTTGATTATAAAAATCAAATCATATTCATACCAGCACTTTGAAAAATAATTCATAGATGATAATACTATCGTAGCACATATGAGATTAGTTTTATGCCATAAGCCGAGTAAAAATAATTAAAAATCTCTAATTGTGGATTGAATTATGTTTATATATATAAAATAATATATTTTAGTGCATTTAAAACAAATGAAAATTGCGAGATCATGTATTTAATGAAAAATAACCACTAACTGACATCAGTGTAATTTTTGCACCAATACTAAAAATAACATCATAAAATTAGTGAATAAATCCTATTTTTTATACCCTTCAATGAAAACTATATTTTTATAGGAATATTCAACCCTTATGCTAACATGTTACATAGTTACTATTACGGACGGTTCCTTGTAGTAATCTATAAAATTCATCAAATAATGTCTCTTTTTTAGGACACAAGTGTCCAAGTACAACACTAGTGTTAACAATGTATGCATAACTTCTACTATTAACTCTTTGCTTGTTTCCATAGTAGCTATTAGTTGGTTTATGTAAAGTTACATATTACAAATTAATTTTTCACTATGCCTTATTATCTAAAAGTGCAGACTAACAACTAAAAATAGGATTACTTGAGATACATCAAGAATGTGAATAGGGTGCTCCAAATATTGATTTCTACCAAGACAATCACAACTTATATCCTTCCTATTTGGTGACACCCTATTCTCTATTGTCCAAAACATGATAATGGAATCCTTGACCTCTTGTGTGATACATGTGGTATGTGTCGATCTACCATTTTTCTTCAAAAAGCTATGATCAAACTCAATTCCACTTAACTGTCCAATCGTATCATAGATGACTTTCCTACTTACTCCAAATACCCTAGAAAGTCTTGAAATATTTATCTAATTTGCTGATGACTATACATCACCTTTTAGAATCATCATGAATGTTGATCTCTTCAACACAATGTCATCAAAATTCTTTCCCATACTTTGTAATATATTTCAAAGATTGATGACAAGTGGAGATGTGACATGAGCTTTGCTTTTGCCCATTGCATCAAAATGTTGCCCAATACATCGACCTTGTAACATCCTATTTGGTGCCTCAATTTTATCTTCACAGCATAGGTGTCTAGTTTTATTGTTAAAATACTTGATGATCTTATCCACAATGCCATCCAATTTCCTTGCATTATGATTAGAAGTACCCTCCACATTAGTGCTCCGCCTTGATGTTATTGTATCTCTATATTTCCTTTTCTTTTCCTTCCAATAACATCTTAATGCTTGTTGATCACTATCCACTATTAGAATTGTATAACTTCCATCCGTTGGATTGTCTCATATTGCTCTACATCAACACATTAAAAATGCATAAGAAACCATAAAGAAAGTAACATCTACCACTCATCAATCTACTTTATTATAGTGATTTTACATGAGTATGTTCATCTGATATTAATATGTGCTTCATCCCTTACGTATGTAGACTCATTATACCACTTTTAAACTTGCAACAATCATCCAAACCCCCAAATGCTAGATACAATGAATGAACAATATGAAACTAAATGGACATTGTGAAAACACTTTTAAACTTGCAATATCATCCACAACCTCATATGTTACTCGTATAAATCTAACTTCCCATTTTCTTATAGAACAGAAAGAAAGTAGATTAATGAAGGAATTGTACAAAATGTGGAGAGGCTAAGAGCCCACATATCACCATAAAATCAATGTCATCAATCTTTATAGGAGTGATTACTCTATTTCAATAACACCCGATCTTTACAATAGTTTATTCAATGAGTAACCCCGTGAAGGCATTGCTTCATCAATTAAGCAAAAAAGACAAATAGAACTCTTGACATACATTTTGTAATCTCAACTCTATCAGGATGTTGAAAACATATAACAAATGTGATTATATTCATGTTTTCAATCAATCCAAAACTCCCATTTCCATGAAAAGGGCACTTTTTTTGTAAATACTATCATATATCCAGTAATAGTCCATAGAATCTATCATCATCACTTGATATTCAGTATCGGAAAGTTACTTAGATGTTATGAATCATATGAGTTAAAACACGAGTTCATTAGATTCCTTAATGACAGTAGTGCAGAGTCCAGCACTTCACAATTCTTCCCTCAAGATTTACGTAGTCTTCTCTTGAACTTCAAGTTAAGCAACAATTCCAGTAATGAAAATGCATTGGAATCACACTCAAAAAATGAGAGATTTTTATGCATTGAGGATACCTTTAGCATCAAGAGCTCATGAATCTAGATAAAACAGTCTCAAAATTTGTAGCATTTTCCAACATAACTATCCATCTCTTTCACAACTTTTGATGGGAATTTTCTATGTATAAAGGTCAAGGCAATATAGTACTTGATTGCTGATTAATAGCCTAATGAGATCACAAACTTCAAATTCATAGAAGATGTTTTTGAACAAGAGAGTGAAACAAAGTTCTACTTGACCATAGTGCTTATTTGATCATGATGCCATTGCTATACCCTTGTAGTTGTCTGCCTCATTAAAAACTCTTCAACCACAGAAGGATGAATACTCCCAATCAAATTCATTTGTCTTCCTTTTCATGCATTTCTCTAGATGTCGTTGTTGCATTCCTCTCTTGCTCCTAGATTCTAATATATGTCCATCATATAGTAGATAATATATATTCGAGTGTCGTTCCTTCATATGCTGGCAACAACTAGTTTTTCCTTAAGTGATGGCACTATACGGAAGTTTGTGAAAATATTGATAATCAATACATCACCAGAAACAAGTTTATGCAAATCATAGGAATGTATATATAAAGATCTGTCACATTTGGTTCATGGAGGGCCTCTTTCATAGTTGGTGGTTTTTTTTCTTCTTTTTGAATGAGCTCATCCATCAAGGATGTCTTTACAATATGGAAGCTTGCCCATTGCTTGTCCTCTTTTTGCTATGATTGCCATGAAATGACCTCTCAACTAGTGATCCTAATCGTAGAGGGATCTGTAGGCATGTTGGAGATTTTTTTCTAGCCCTAAGAAGAGGGGTGATTTAAGGATTCTAGATGTTGAGGCCATGGTAAACAAGAATGCACTAAAATGGATGATTAAAGCATTCCGTACTACAAAGGATGCTTAGGTCATACTTATATGAAGAAATTATGATGTGATGCATCTCCGTAGCACTTCTAATTGGAAGGGTTCCATTATTGTTTTCTCCTATTCCAATGAGCCTCAATGGATTGAATCTTATTTTTGCTTTTTGAAAATCTTGAAGGAAGATGAAGCCTCATTGCTCCATTAGTAATAACTTGAAGTGAGTGTTTGGTGAAAAACAACATGATTGTATCTTGTTGATTATCGGTATCAATTGTGTGCAAAGAGAAAATATTTCAAGAACGAAGATGTTGTGATCTAAGGAGCTTCACAAGTGGAAACACTTGTGGATCCAAGACATGAATCAGTGTGATTCCAAGACATCCATCCCAATCAAAGAGTGGATTATGATGATTAGTGTAATGTAAAACAAAGGATTAGTGCTTGAAATTGTTTTGAGGTTCATTTCCTCCTCGGCCAAGATCTCCCATGTCTTCAAACATTGTGGTGGAATATTGGCAATAGGATGGAAGATATTCAAAGTGAGATATAAATGTTCAGTTTACCCTAAATAAGGTGGATTTGGATTTGGTTATGGATTAGATGGTACTTGAAGTTCAAAGATCCTTTGCACCATCTTATAAAAAATAACAAAGTATTCCTCATATGGAAAATAAAGCATAAGGGAATTCTGACTATCGCAAAAGCTAACAAAAATTTTGGCTTTTTCCTTTTCAAAAATAATAGCACAATGGAATAAACTAATAAATAGAGTTCAAAAAACAAAATCATGAAAAAGGGAGACCCGAATGGAGAGATAAAAAACTCAAATCCTCAACTTGATAAGAGCAATGCAATTACAACTTAGAAAGATCATGTTGTCCACCCATGTACTCTGAAAATGGAGTTCAGTTAGCATTCTAGACACACTCTAGATGAAGGGTTTACTAGTGCACAATGCTATATAGAGCTACACATGGGCCACGCTCATATAGCTTTTATAATGGGAGTCGATATGGATAAGAGAGACAAAATTGACACTAAAATATATAATCCAACACTATCATGATGATTGAAAGTCCTACAATCTTGGCCCTACTAGCTGGAGGGATATGCCCCCTATTGATATGTTTCCTTTGTGATGTGTGTGAGAATAGTTTGGATCATTGAGGCACCTTTTTCCCTCTTTAGGAGCTTGTTTCCCCCAACTTTTATATAAATCTATAACCCTTATAGGTTACTTATGTTTGTACATTCACTTGGTAACTCATTCACTATTCTTTTGTGCTCTAATTTTCTTCTTCTTTCTTGTTCTATAATTTCACAAGTCTCAAATTCCAACAATTGGTATTAGAGCAAGTCACCACTTTATCTAGGGAACCTTCAACACCCTCCTGGTTTTCATCTCATAATCGCACAAAAATTGGTTTGCATTCTTAGGGTGAATAGGAGTTCAAAATAGCTTTTCAAGGTGGCATTGAAATCTTAACATGATCTCATTTTGGCCTTGAAATGCACTTTCATAGCACCTATGTAGGCAATTTTCTCCTTTTGTGCCAAACATTTATATAGGTTTGGCATTGTTTTTGAAATCAACTCTAAGTATAACTATCTTTCTTAATCCACACTTTATGCATGCACTCGGAAGGGCGCTTGTTAGCCATAGCTTCCATAGCATAAATTCCCAATCCATTGTCATAAAGCTCAAGGCTTACAACTAGGGTTCATCCTGTGTATGTGGGAATCGCTAAGAGATCCCCCACTTCCTTTGGGCTTGAAAAGATATCCAACTTCATTATTTGAATACCCCTCTAATTGGGGTTGTTGATCCATAGGAAATTCTTACAAACAATTTTAATCTTCTAGAATTTATATTCTGATGGTCTCCAACAAACAAAGAAGTAGATGATAGAGGATATTACACCAACACTCTGCTAACCACATTCAATTGCATGCACTTCTAATAATGGATCTTAGACTCCAACTTGACAAACACCTAGTCCCATCTTTGGCTCATGGAGACCTAAAAGGCCAAGGGAATCTCAAGCATTCGGACAATATGACATGAAGCAATTTTTGGGCACCCTTGGTCAATTGGAAGTTGGAGAGGCGGCTAAGAAGTATTCTTCAATGTGCTCTTGCTAGGTTAAGTTTGGGGTTAGAGGTGGAGCAAGAAAATAAAGGCAAGATAGAAACGTAAAGGCGCTACCTACCTAGTTTAAAGTGAAGGTGTTAATGTTAGAAAACAATCTAAGGACCATTTTGTCATATCCACACATGAGCATTACGAATCTAACATTCCTTGAGTGAACCCTCACCAAAAATTATCAAGATAGCTTTTACGCTTCTCGGAAATATTTTGACTTATATATATATATATATATATATATATATATATATATATATATATATATATATATATATATATATATATATATATATATATATATATATATATATATATATATATATATATATATATATATATATATATATATATATATATATGTATGTGTGTGTGTGTGTATGTATGTATGTATGTATATGTATATGTATGTGTGTGTGTGAGTTTATATATATTTATACATACACACACACACACACATATATATATATATATATATATCAATGCTTATCTTTCTAGATCCATTGTTCTTATGTGCTCAGTTCGACAAGGATGTTTATTGACACCCTTGCTATTAACAATTTTAGCTACTGGTCTGGAGTGTTAGGCTGGATGTCATATGCCAATTGGTTTCCATTCAGGAACAATGATTTGACATTCTTGTGATAAATTGGCCATCATTTATGCGCAACCATAGCTACTACTACCTGAATAGTAGTCATCCTAGCACTAAAGGGAAAATGATTCTTGAAAGTCAATCCCTTCAACTTGTGAGTCACCCTTTGCCACAACTCTTGCTTTTCACTTTTCCGAAGTACCATCAGCCTTGTACTTTAGCTTCAATATCCACTTAGTGTCAATGACTTTGTGTTCTGGGGGCAGATCCACTAGCTACGAAGTTCCATTCTTCATGATATTATCGTGTTCTCCTTGCATGGTGGCTCTCCAATTTGGATCATGGAGTGCCTCTTACACACTTGTTGGTTCTTTTGCTTCTTTTTGCATGAGTGCAACCATCAAGGATGTTTTGACAATGTGGGAGCTTGCCCATTGTTGCTCCTCTTTTCTCTATGGTCGCCTTGGTCCATCTACAACTTGTTCTAGAGATTATTGGATTGGGTCTGTAGAATCATATATGTAAGTAGTCCGACATGGCAATGGCTTTCTCACTAGGTTGATGATAGGTTGGTGACTTTCAAAGTCATCATCTGAACATGATGCTTCCTTCTCTTGTGTAGAGGAGATAACTCTTGGGCCACATTTATAGTGGATTTTCCTTTTAGGTGATGATAAAGTGGAAGATAGATTTTCCTCATCCATTTCATGTCACTACTCCTCCTTAAACACTACATCATGACTCCTCATGATCATCATAGCCTCAAATCCATGGATGCAAGTGGGTCGAAAGGACAACGAGGTATGTAGATGGAAGTGTGACCAGGTATAAAGCTAGACCTATTGTGAAAGGGTATGCTCAAACATATGGTGTAGATTATGATGAGACTTATAGTCCTGTGGCAAAGATGACAACTATAAGGACTCTCGTAGCTATTGTTGCATGTAAAGGTTGGAAGCTATGTCAATCAGATGTGAAGAATGCTTTTCTAAATGATTACATTACAGATGATGTTTTCATGGAGCAACCAGAAGGTTTCATGGAGCAACCCAAGGGCATGGAATTATAGACTTGTGAAGTTCTTGAAAGAGCTTGGTTTCCAAGTATCTAAGGCAGATTGCAGCTTGCATGTTAAAGCAAGTGATGATGGGTTTATTTACATCTGCATATATGTTGATGACATAATTCTTACAGGTACATATGGGAAGGGCATACAAATTCTAAAGAAGCAAATGGAGAAAGAGTTCAAGATTAGTGACTTGGGAGACTTGTCATATTTCTTGGGAATGGAGATTTCATATACTCGAGATGGAGTGTATGTGACTCAAGAAAGGTATTTGAAGAATTTTCTCATCAAGTTTAAAATGGAAGATTGCAAGGTAGCACCTACTCCAATGGAGGTGAATCATAAATTGAGCAGATATGGAGGTGAAGAATTCAAGGACATGAAGTTGTATCAAGGTTTGGTTGGTAGTCTAATCCATGCTACATTAACTAGGCCTGGTTTGTCATATGCAGTTGGAGTGTTGTCTCAATTCATGCATTGCCCTAGGAAAGAACATTGGATTGCAAGACAAAGGGTGCTAAGATACATTAAGGGTACACTCAAAGAAGGTTTGCATTATGGATTAACATCAGATACAGAAAGCAAGATATATAGTGATACAGATTGGGCAAGTAATCCTGATGATAGGAGGTCAACCTATGGGTATCTATGTTATGGGGGAGATAAGTTAATCTCGTTGTGTTCTAAGAAGCAACATATTGTTGTTGTGTCATCCAAAAAAGTAGAGTATAAAGGTATGGTTAAAGCTGCAAAAGAGGTTATATGGTTTAAGACTCTCATGAAGAGTTTTGACATCATTCAGAGTACACCCACTATTCATCGGATAATATGAGTTCATTGTATCTAGCTACTAACCATGTGTTTCATGGAAGGGCTAAACATATTGAGATCCAATATCATTCCTTGAGAGAGAAGGTAATTGATAAAGAAATTGAAGTCATATATACTTCTACAAAAAATCATATTGAAGACATGTTAACCAAAAGCTTGGATGGACCTAAGTTGTAGAGGTTCAAAGACATGGCAGGTATAAATAAGATGGAGAAAATCACAATTGATGATTGAGGGGGAGCTATTGGTGTAGGAAAATCAACAATTAATGATTTGGACAAGGTTTGAAGTCAAAAAATGAAGCAAAGATCAACATATGAGGCTTGAAGTTTAGTGCATGGTCAGAAGATGAAGACTTGTATATACATGTATACTAATCTTGTAATTAGTTCATAGAAACTTTATATCTATGAGGCATTGGGATGTAAATGTCTATATATACTTGAATATAGGCAAAATACTAGAGAGAGATGATGAGTGACAAGTTTTCTGAATTCGTTAGAGATGTTTGAATGTGAGAAGAACATGAATTATCAATCAGATCTATAATATCTCTGAATAGAAGAAAGTTGCACCTTGATCTTTTGCTCAGTACTCCTTTTGTGCTTATCTTCTTGAGGAATGTTTTTGTACAATCCTAATTCTATAGCTGAGAGACCTGTGAACAAATTTTGAGAGTTTCATTGTAATCAGGTTGAGAGAATTTTAAGTAGGAACATTTACATGTGTAAATGTGAAGAAGTGAAGATAGGTACTAGTGCAAATCCAATGATAAAACCTTGATCAGATCCCCCTCCATAGTGTAAAGTTTTGGGAAAGTAAGAATTCATTCTTTAAGTTGAGAGGTAAGCTACTTGTGGCTAAAAGAATTTGAATAAAAGGGGTCTAGTTTGGCAGAACCATCCATTAGAAGTTGCAGGTGTCAAAGTCGAGTACATTGAAGAACAATTTCAGACATAGGTACATTGTTTGAAGGAAATCTCAAGATGTACTTATGGTTTTGCAAAAATTTTAACTTGGAGAAGGTGCACAAGCTTTTGGCAACACCATGTACAAAGCTTCATTGAAAACGTTACACATTTGGTCAACCAATTAATGGATTAAGTGTAGCAGAATTTTCTCAGTAATCAGTTTCTTCAAAGTTAGTTCAAATCTTGATAATTCGACAATAGATTTCCTAAACTGGTTGAGGTTTTGAATTATTCTTGATATAGAGGTGCTCTAACATCAAGAATAACTTGTTCTTTGGGAGATTAACACTCTTCATCAGTGGTATCAGAGAAGGAGTCATTAGATTTGAAGAAACCAGGACCCCAACTATTGCAGATATAAAAAAAAAATCAATCCTTGAAGATTCTAAATGTAAAAGTTTAAAGTGAAAACTAGAGAAGGAGGCCTGAATCATCAAGAGGATCAAAAGCAACTACATTCAAAGCTTTCCAACTAGGGAAGAGCTCTAAGATTTGAAGACATGGATGAAGAAGGATGCTCAAACAAGGGGCATTATCTACATGGGAGTCAATGATTACTTGCTACCTCACATTAGAGGACTTGAAAGTGCAAGTGACATACGTAATGCTTTGGAGGAGCATTTCCAAAACACTACAAATTCATGGAAGGCATCTTTATGGGCAAATCTCACTACATTAAAAAAGAAGGCTTCTCAATCTATTTTTGATTATCTAGCAAGGATGAAGGCCATTGCAGATGCATTAGGAGTAGTTGATGAAGACAATTACACCTTGAGGTGACGTATATATTCTAATCTATCCAAGAGCTTTTTTCATAGTGGTTATGTCTCTACTTTCTACTACCCATTAGAATTGGTCATAGCCTGAACAAAGATCTTCCATAGAGTGAATTGCATGTCATCTGAATGCTCCTGCAAACTCACCAACAATTGGTCTAGTACAAATGATAAGCTGATTGAAGATCAAGGATAAACCAAAGTTTTTCATCCATATATTTTGTTAACCGATTGAAGAACATGGATAAACAAAAGTTGTCCATTCTTCTTAGGTACAAGAAACCAACCGTCTGAGTAAGGTGTAGATGAGGACTCAAGAATATGCATTCTTATCTTTTCTTTTAGCAATCTGATCAATTCAGGAAGATGAGCTCTAGGCACAGGAATAGCGTGCAAATTCCAAGGAATGTGAGGAATTATAAACATGATCATTAGAGTGATAATCCTAGGATCTTCACAACCTATTTTTTGAGGCTCTAAAGTGAAAGCTTTCCCATGCTTTTGTATGATCTTCTAAAAATAATCTTTCTCTATATGGAGAAGAAAGCCACTAGCATCTACCGTGACTTATTTTAGTCTTTTGTCAATAAATTTATGCCTAATTCATGTTTGATCATCAACGTGATTAGGTGCATAAGGTCCGTGCTACTCTTGAACTAGTAGATGAAACATTAGAGATATCTTGCTACACCATGGCACATGAACGAGCTCATTTCACTCTCCTATCCATGCTCTCAAGCTCATCATGTAACATGTCGTAGATGTCCTCCTGCTCATCACAAACTCAAGTTATGATGTCCATGTTTGCCTCTACTTTGTCATCAAATAATGTAGGAGAAACCTATAATGGAAAAACAAATTATAGCATTACACCAATGACTATGAAAAAAACATATGTTCAATGTTCATACGTATGTGGGACCTTCCAACCTTTTCAGGTCTTGTACAAGGCATAAATTGGCCTAGCAAAAGAGCACACATTCCAACTATGACATACTCAATTGATTTGTTCAACTTTGTGTGCACAAGTGCGAATGAACTCCAATTCCACTCACAAGTAGAACATTCAACATAGTTGGAAGGAATCAAATCCATGGATGCATCAATCACCTTATTCATGATGTGTGTACATATGATAAAGTAGATCAAGATTGGACCCCTCTTGGTCTAGTATTTATAAGAGTGTATAAATGTATTCAAAATAGGCAATATAGTCTCGATCTCAGTTCAAAAGTCCTCATCTACAACTTTGTATTGCACATATTGTGCAATATCAGTGTTCGCTATGGACATGGTCAACCATTGGCGATCAATAATTTTCATACGCAAAGAATCTGTAACCACGTGGAGTCATTGGAACACTAAGTAGATATATGAAAAGTGTGTGTCTGCAGGTTGAATCATGCGCACTATATGATTGAAAAATAGCAAGGGTGTGATGGTTCTTCCTAGTGAATGTGACTATATGTTTTGCATCTACTATTAAAGATGTATTAGATGTTAAAATGTTAAACCGCTTTGTTCTAACTATCAAACGAGCGTTTAACCGATCTAAGTGGGTTCTTGGGAGTGGAAGGGGTCTGTAAAAACAGAGTCCCTTAGACTTGCATTTCCCAGGCTAACCACTTTACACCTAACAATACCTTGCGGTCCAATTCTATCGAACCTCAACTACAGTTCATAGTCAAACTTGTTCAAGGCTCTCTGCAATAGAACAAAGATTACGACCACCACATACTAGAGAGATGACTCTCCTCCCAACCAAATGCCTCTATATATAGCTCTCTCCAGGGGACTGCCTTCTTGGGCAGGTGGATACTAATCATCCAAGTGTCAGCCATGTAACTACATGTGCGCCAAGTGTCCAGTGGATGCTTCTAGAAGGTTCTAGAGCTCTTTGGGCAAAATACTCTTCCCATGTACCTCATGGGGATTGAACCCAAGACCTCATCCTTCACATCCTTGAGACTTAACCACTAAGCTAAGTGGATCACTTGTTCACAAGAGCACAAGACCTCCTAGTAAGTCTAAACTCGAGATCTTTGGTCATACACACGGATGACCAAACGGTGTCCGATTTCAGAACTGTCTGAACCGGCCAGACCCTTGGATCATAGACTTACTTTATTACATTCTTCCCCCCTTGGAAAAGATTTTCGTCCTCGAAAATAGAGCTATATACATACTGTAGGCAACCCCCGAGCCTCATGTTCTAAAACTGGAAGAACATGGTCATGTTCTAGAACTGGAAGAACATGTCTCATCTCTGTGGTGGCATCCCTACCCAAATGATTCAAAACACTATCCAGGTTTGCACTTTGATAAACGGGACAAAGTACAAACTAGTGAAGAATAATAAGGGTGGATCTAATGACATCCCTGGCTAATTCACAGTTTCTGGATGTGCGATCTAGGCACAAACATGTGAATTAGGTGGATTCAAATTACTAGTCCATTTCTAGGCATAACTGGTGCATGGGCTTAGTAATGAAGGTGGGATTCTTTATCCCTCGCAAGACTTTGAGAATTCTTGATTCACTTGAATTTGTTTTGGAGAACTTGAAGTTTGGTTGTCCCATACATCTAACTTTAGATGTCTGTATGATGGTTTACTTTTATCTAACAGTTACTTGATTTTTTCACCCGACTAGAGGACTACTCTGTCCCAATGAGTTGAAAAAATCCTATGTAAACTGTAGGAGAAAGTTTACCATTCCGGTGGAATCAACCATACTAACTTTACCAATTCAAATTCAAAATGAAAATTGTCCAACTTAGGACACTTTTCTCAAAGACTTTTAACTGAAAGTTCTTGGGAATTGTCAATCTAATGAGCAATTTCTAACTTCTTGATTCTAGAGTATACTGGACTCTAGGAAATTATTTATGCTATAACTTGAAGCAAACTCAAATGAATAAGTCTACTTAGACTTATCATCTTTTGAAGATTGAAAAGGTTCTTGTACATAACATCTATCTAGGATGTTCAAGTTAGTTATCTAATTCTAACCGGCTATCCCTGGTCTTTTGCAAAAGGAATCAGATACCATATCTGAGTTAATTCCAAAAGATTTGGAAAGCGGAAAGAGATAACTAAGACTTTGTACAACCAATTCAAACTTCGAATATACATAAACTTGCTATGAGTCAAAGACTAGATGACTCAGGACTTTTACTTTTCAAAGATCTATTTCAACAAGATATTGAAGCATTGTCTTTATCTTTCAGAGAAATAAGCTGGATTCTCAGAAAGATACAAAGAAAATCAAAAACATCATCCAACCACAAGATACTAGTGTGGTAACCAACATCAGTGTGTCGACCCACTGAGGTTCTATTGATGAGTTTAGTTTTCAAATAATGCTTCACTTGAGACTAAGTTCATGTCACATTCAGTCTTTTTGACTCCTAATCGTGAATGCAATTCTTGTGCATTTCTTTGAGTCGAAAGAGTGAATTTATCAAGTTACACTAGGAACTTGATGCTTGACTTAGTCAATTAAATCTTAAGTTGAAAAGATCAACTCAAAATCAAAGTCCAACTTCTTTCAAAAATTTATCAAATATTTCTGATCAATAACACTTAAGCTTGAAGTGTTCTTAGAAGATCTTGGAAGTTACTTACTTCATATCTTCAGTTTCCTTAATCTTGAAGTTACCTTGAAGTATCGTAAGATACTACTTTCATCCGTTATGAATTAAACTTTTCTTGAAGTCTTAATTTCCTTGAGGATGAAACCTAACTTCAAAATCCAAACTAGGACTAAAAGATAATCATCATCCCACGGTCCGATGTCCCATTCCATCTTTCCTACATCAATCTGAGTATAAAATCTGGTGTCCCATACCACCCTATTTTATATTCACATTAATGTGTGGGTGATTCTTATCCTAAAGTCTAAACATCTCTTGATAGAGTACCTTATTTCTTCAATTCTTTTACAAGAATTGGAAGTTTCAGGCATTACCTCTAACTAGATTTTCCTAGGTTTTGATTCCTTTGCATGATCACCTCAGAATCATGTGCTTTGCCTTGGAAACTTGAAAACCTCTTTGACAGAATATCAATCAGAAATTCCAAGTTCTTGAATTTTCTCGAATTCAAGTTCAATTGGTTTACCCTTGACCAATTTTGTAGCGACAAGAGCTTTTGACTTCTTGTCTTTAGATTCCTTTCTTTACTGTTGCTTTAGGTACCTTCCCCGGGGACTTTATTTAGGAATCTCTTTACTGCTTAAGTCTTAAGCATCCGCTCATGCTTTCTGGATTTGTACCAAAATCCCTTTAAGGATAGGTAAACACTTATGGTTTACCTTCCACAGACTTAATTACCATTTTCACGGTTGCAGACTACATTCTTGGAATTTCTTTACTCTGTTCAGACTTGGAACAACTTACTCTTTTTCACAGTTTTCCATCGAATAAATGGAACTTGAGTGAATAATTCCCAAAAGGAATTTTATTGCCAATACTTGGGCAATCTACAAAGTAGTTCTAATCGCACATTACTTGGACAATCATGGCCAAGATTGATCAAGTCTGGTTGATCTTGCGATAAAAAGACTTAGTCTTTATCTTTAAGATCTCTTAAACTATCTTAAGCTTCTTTTCTTACCTGCAGGATTTTAGAGATCTTTCCCTTTACACAAGTCCAAGCATACACTTATGCCTCTCAGATTCCAAAGCTAAGAATCTTTGATATACCGTTAGGTTATATCACTTATTTGGACTTAAATACCAAAACTGGTGGTTAGGGATTTACTGGGAACTACTTACTCTATAACTTTTCTTTAAAGATGCTAGTCTCACGTCTGGGGAGATTTTTCTTTCAAGAACTTTTTGATTCCTATCAAGTAATACTAGGCTATAATTTGAAGCAAAATGATTCATCTTGGAATTTTTTTGCTTTCCAGTCTAATGATTCATCTTGGAATCGTTTGTAAAAAGAATATTTGAAAGAACTTCTTTCAAATAATATCCAAAAAATTTACTGATTCAATTGTATTCATTTCTTGAGTATCAAACTAGAGACGAAATATCACATTTGCCAGTATGAAAGTTTAAGTTGAACTTTCATTTATGTGATATCGACTTCTATTCTTGAGTTTGATACAAGACTCATTATTATTGGTCAATCTTCAGATGTTACTAGAGTTTTTTTAAACATATTTCACTAATCAAATTTATGTTTAAAGTCCAAGCATCTATTGATGATTGATCCAATAGTAATGTTACTGTGAACACAACTTTGAACTTTATAACTTGTTTAGGAGAAGTTCATGGATTCAAGATCCATTTCTTGGAACTTTCTACTCCTAAATAAAAAGTTCACACTTGCTTCAAGTCTTTAGGAACTTATATTATTTCTTAAAGACTGCTTAGCTAGTTGCATCATTTACCAGAGATGCAACTATAGAACCTAACATCCTTTTATTGACGTCAAGGATCAATTGATGTTGAGGTTTAACCTTTGATTTCCATCACCCCTTGGGATGAAATCAAATGAAAATTTATAAAAGATTGGTACCTTTATATCTTGGCAAAACATTTATATCCTAAAGAGGTTTTGCCTGCATCATTCCTTGGACCTATCATATAATATGAATTTATATGTATTTTGGGAAGAGTTCATGAATCAATTAAGATCCTCTACTTGGAACATCTACCTTCCCAAAGCTAAATTCATCTTGAACATAGTAGGAGAATGATCTCACATGAAATAGAAGGCTTGACTATTTCATATCTCAATTCCAAAAAGTTACTTACCGAGGTTTCATCATGAGATACAAATCTTGAAACCACAAAGAAACTTTTTTAAACTTTCGAAATCTTCTAAATAGAAGAGTACTCAAGGAACTTGGAAATATAGTTGACGTTTTCATCCAACCTTGGGATGCTTGAGAAGTTACATAAAGTATGTAACTAATCAAGTAAAGCTTATCCGCATGACTTTCTAAGTACATCCAGGACTTAGGGTCATCATACATCACAAAAGAGTTTGCAAGTAATTAAATTTTCTTGGTCATCAAGGAAATTTATTACTTAACTTTCTCTTAGTGCTTACTTATACCTAGCAAGACAGCTAACATACTTAATTGTCATTAAGTATTTATCTGTGATAGCAGAGTATTGACTTGGGAAGAAATTGACTAATTACTTGAGTTGCAACTAGAACTAGTATCTCTTTGCAACTAACTAGTCCTTGGTCTTCCCTAATGTCAAACTGCGAGCTTTACAAAGTAAGCTAAATACTAAGAGAGTACATTTTCATATCTACTTGCAAACAGCATTCCATTCTTCCATGCAAATGCATGTATCTACATGCAAAAGCATATGCTCACATGCGTATGCATGCATGTTCTTTGCATGCTCAAAAAATAATACAATAATCATGCATAAACTTGATGCACGATTTTTTTCTTGTACTAAGAATGTATATCATGCAATCCTGATGCATGTATATCCTTTCCTTTGTCTAATGCACTATGATATAAAAACATACCCTTGAAGTGCAATAGAAAACTTACTCAATGGAAAGGAAATATGTATTTAAACTACCAAAATACATTCTTTGATGCACAAGGATCTTTTTGAAATCAAGTCTTTCCTTAATGCAAACTAATGCTTGAAATAAGAAATGGATTAATTCATTATTCTAATCTAGACTTAATCAATTGAAATCTTGGCTATTTCAATGTGCATCTATGATTAAGTGTAGAATAATGAAAACAAGATAAATCAAGCATTAAGGCCAAGCAAAAACTGGAAAATACTTAGCTTTGATCAAAGCTTCGTCCATCCATTGATCCTTTGGAAGAGTGATTCATCCTCTTGATCCTTGCGAGGAGCTATTCACCATTCTTGAAGCTTCCTCATCAAGAAATAGTCTTGGATGACTTGGTCCGTCGAGATCGACTAACTTAGGCCTCCGGATCTTCACTCCACAGCTTCAAATGCTTTGCTCAATCTTTGATTCTTCTTGGATGGATGAGAGGACTTGGCTCTTTGGATGAAGAAAAAAAACTTGGCTGCTACTTCTGAGCAGATTACTGCATTAGAATACTGTCTTCCCCATAGATGACAAGGAAAACTCCTTGGCGCCTTGGCCACGTCGACTTCCTCTCATTCTGGCCGCCTGGGTTCGAATCTCGCGGGCGGAAGCAGAGAAGAGTGGCTTTTTATTTGTTCTTTCTTACGATCTGCTGCAGCGCTCGATTACAAGAGAAAATGACTCTCTGCAGACATATGGAGCGTGAACCGCCGTCGGCAGTATGGATAGGCGGGCGTCCTTCAGTTGGGGGGGCAGGGGTTCGAAACCCGATCCCTGCACCAGGGAACACACCTTTTAAAACTTCAAGTTCGGGTCTTATTCAGCGCCGCAACTGACAATTAAGTTCTGCTGAAGAATCTTCGACGCGGACGGAGTTTGGAGATGTGGTTAGGAAAGCCTCCTCTCGTCGGGGACGTCCAGGGTTCAAATCCGTCGAGCGCACACAGAGAATACCCTTTTTGAATCTTCTTCGATGGAGTCTCCTTCAGCGAACAGTCGATCTAAATAGTTCTCCTCGTTAATCAATACCACGAACGGCGCTTCTGTCTTGTGGTTAAGGCAGCGCCCTCTCAACAGAGGGGCGCGAGTTCGATTCCACTTAGCACACAAAGATGATTTACTTTTTAATACTCTCTTGCTCTAAGCTAAAGCATGGGAACTATTGCGACACGCATATTGATGCGGGAAGGAGAGAATTCGCACGCCAAAATTCGAGCAAGAAGAGAAAAGCTATGGAGATGGCTCTGATACCAATGCAATAGAACGAAGATTACGACCACCACATACTAGAGAGATGACTCTCCTCCCAACCAAATGCCTCTATATATAGCTCTCTCCAGGGGACTGCCTTCTTGGGCAGGTGGATACTAATCATCCAAGTGTCAGCCATGTAACTACATGTGCGCCAAGTGTCCAGTGGATGCTTCTAGAAGGTTCTAGAGCTCTTTGGGCAAAATACTCTTCCCATGTACCTCATGGGGATTGAACCCAAGACCTCATCCTTCACATCCTTGAGACTTAACCACTAAGCTAAGTGGATCACTTGTTCACAAGAGCACAAGACCTCCTAGTAAGTCTAAACTCGAGATCTTTGGTCATACACACGGATGACCAAACGGTGTCCGATTTCAGAACTGTCTGAACCGGCCAGACCCTTGGATCATAGACTTACTTTATTACACTCTCAACTACCCTAAAGGGGTTTATTGCTCTTACTGTACTGTGCCAGACTTGAATAGTACTTCCATCTTACCGAAAAGGTACGTCTAAACAACAACCCTGAAATCAACGATACACTCAGAGTTCTCAGAACAGTATCGCACTTACATATCTCTACTCAACAGATGCACCTTACAGGTATAGCAACAACACTGCACACTTAATCAGTAGATCATAACAATAAGATTCTGCGAGATAACCGACTCAGATCATCACCGAGAGAGCTTACTGAACATCTATTAAACTAACATCCCCATCAGTATCTATAACAACCGATAGGACGAGACAGAGAATTCAACTTAACCACCCATGTACATGCAATGTCCCGACCCAGTCATCATGCAAGTCGTCACACTAACTTAACTCCGCACAGATAACAAGATACGGAGGTGTACCGAATACTCAGAGGATTCAAGAACTTAGACAAACAATCGAGACAGCAATACGCAGAAATTCTTCCTCTCCAGACGAACAGTCTGGTACTTCAACACCCATTACGGTAAACCACAGTACTCACAGACAACACGATACGAAATCGTACACCATACTCAGAGTACTCAGAGATTTCGCAAACAGTGTTACAACAGCGTTCTTACAAACACCCAGACGAATAGTCTGAATGATTCCGAGAATCGTCGTGTCTCGCTCTCTTTACATTGCTTTATATAAGAAATTACAACTGTCGCGTAACCATTTTTCACGCGTATGTGTACAAGATTCGGTTTTACATGTCCCCATCCGGCGGCCGACTAACAGATGCAAGCCATGGTAATTTTGGAAGATCTTCAAAGAAAATATCTTTGCAATGTGTGGCACATGGATTCCACACAATAGTAAGGAGTTCTCTCTAAACTAATTCCCCCATTCTCTTGCAATTGGAGTCATTTTCTGTTATAACTTGTACAATGTTCTTTGTAGCAACCTCCCTAGTGATGTGCACCCTCGCATGACTCGCATCAGTAGCTCGTAAGAACATGTTTCTAAATAACTAGAGACCGAAATGTTAATGATATGACATCTTATATTATCACTCCATCCATTTGAGATGATGGAGCAACCATACGTCTTCCATCCCACTCTAATGGTCTCTAATTGTACCTCTTTGCACTCCTTTTCTTCATCTAAGATAGGTTCATGGAGCCTATTATACTCCACTCCATCCGAATGATAACATGGGCCAACCTGAGCAATGGCTCTAACCATTCTCATCCAAGATTCTGTCCTCACTACATTAAATGATGGGTTGCATTGAAGAATGCAACGTTCTATTTCAATCTAAGCCACTTTCATACATTGCTTCTGCAATGCGGAGGACATAAAAGAAGAGCTCATAGTCGATTGCATTGCTCTCTAAGAAAGAGGAGAAACAAAAGAATCTTCCTCATCACATTGTGATGCAAGTTGTCCCTTCATGGTGGAGGTGTCTTGTCTACTAGAGGCATCCACATCATCCAGCATCTCAACATAGGTTGTTGCCATCTCATGATGACCAACTTCCTTCCCTTGTTGGGAAGCATGATGTTCACATTGAATTGCCGTTCCAATTTTATAAGGGGCCTTCTCCCATGTTGAGATGACCCCTCCCCCTACACCATATACATGGCTAATGAGATGTGTTGTGGTACTAGTCAAATTTTTACCACAATATTTCCATATCCATTTTCTAGTTCTACAAACATATGCATTGGAGCCAAAATCCAATGAATGGGTAACTATATGTGCATCCCATAGACCTGATACCGCATGAGGCATGATTATGCATGATGGATTATGGATATGTATTATGTATTAAATATGAATACTAATCTCTAGATAGTTCAAAGGTGCTCAATAAATTGAGATCGACATTGGACTCAAAGGTAAGTCACTAAGCACTCAAGTTTTTACTCATGGGCAAAAAAATTCACTTCCTTCCAACTTGTAGGGTAGCCTCTAAATAGGAAATCATGATAGCTATTAGCTAACAATTAATGGGTTTGGATAGTAGGTTGCAACTTGCAAGCTTCAAGAGCTTATGGGCTATGGGAATAGGTTATTGGAAACTGAGAACTTTGAACTTCGAACGTGAAGAACACTAGAGAGTCGAGTGCAACTTTCAAGATAACTATACCTTAAGTCTTAATTGAACTAGACGTGAATGAACCGTATGGTTAGAGACAAACCTAACTGTACCCGTTGAATCGAATGGAAAATTGCATCCGATTTGTGAACCACTACAACAAAGCTGATCATGAAGAATTGGATCATGAATTATTTTTCTAATCATCTCATCACTAAATTCGAGAAGTGGTTGAGCTACTCACTCTACTTTCCTATCTAGATTTTTGTATTTTGTATCCATGTTTGGATCAAATTCATCAAAGTAATGATACTCATCAATCCAATCATGTAAAATTGCATACATTTCTAAGGATCGCATGGCATAAGTTTTGCTATGGCTTGGTTTCCTTCATGAATGTTCCTATTTCTTCTATGACATCAATACATGAGACATACTCAAATGTTCCACATATCTTTTCATTTTATTGAATGAGACCATCAGTTTTTAGTTGATTTTAGTGTTTTCTAAGTTTTTTGTTTATTTTTGTTTATATGAAGTGAATATGTATAAAAGAACTTTGACCAAAAGAAAAAACAAAAGAAAATTGTTCAAGAACAAAAGAAACCAAAGGAAATCAAGGATAAAGGTACCACTACTACCCCGCATAATAGTGACACTTACTCGAAGTCCTATTCAAAGTGCATGGGAGGAAATGTCCTTAAAATATGAGGATTTCTATGATGATTAACACAAATAGTCATGAATTGAACTAAGGTCAACTGTTGTATAATTACATGGGTCTAAGGGGTAGAACCCTTGGGTTTCTAGGTTTGAAACCCTTGGGATTTATGGTTTATTTACCCCTTTTAGATGGGTCTTAAACCTTAGGGCTAATTCTCTAAGATTGTGTACCTTAGGCTTGATTCAAAGCTTCTCCTAGCCACTTGGTTTGTATGTGACAGCTTGGAGAGTCTTCTTTTCGAAGCCATGTGATTTCATGTGATATGCTAAGCTTGGAAACCATGAGATGGAAGGTACATGTGTCCTCTTGAGGACTTACCCCCTTGGTCTTGGAGCTATATATTGGAGGGGTTGGTTGGGTGGAAAGACATCTCTCTTCTTGGTGTGAGTCTATTTAGTTAGCCTTCTTAGTTTGTGTGGAAGCTACGGAATCTTTCCACATTTCATGTGATATCCTAAGCTTGGAAACCATGTGATGGAAGGTACACATGTCCTCTTGAGGACTTACCCCCTTGGTCTTGGAGCTATATATTGGAGGGGTTGGTTGGGTGGAAAGACATCTCTCTTCTTGGTGTGAGTCTATTTAGTTAGCCTTCTTAGTTTGTGTGGAAGCTATGGAATCTTTCCACAATAGTGGTATCAAGAGCCAAGTTTCTTTAGGATATAGAATTCATTTTGTCTTCCTTAGTTTCGCATGAGTAGTTGCTACCATTTCCTTAGTTCGACGAGAGCCAAGTTTCTTTAGGATATAGAATTCACTTTGTCTTCCTTAGTTTCGCATGAGTAGTTGCTACCATTTCCTTAATTCGGCAAGAGTTTCTCGGCAGTCCAGCTTCTCTTCTCAGAGATGCAAAATGGCCAGAGAGTGACCCCCTCTTAGTACAAGCTTGCTTCAGCAGCCACCCGACGATCGGCCACGCATGTGCATGTAATGGAGAAGCCAACAGTGCACGTTACCCATGAGGGCTCACGGACGCTGAGGAAGCGACGTCCGCCTATCTTCTTAAGATTCTAAATTTCCGTTTTTCATTATATAGAGGTGGCTGGCGAGTAAAATCTGGTATATGGGATTTCTCCAAGCGTTTTCGAGTTCTTAGGTGCATATCCTCTATATCAGATATCTTTCCTCAGTCGACAACTCCTCACATCTTCTACAGTTAGTACGTGGTAGAAGACTCATGCAGTTCTAGGATCGTTCTGCTATCTCACCTCATCATCCAGATGGGTAGAAACACTCTGTTTATTTTCCATCATGATGCAGTTTCTTTCAAGATCTTGGTCTCGCCAACGGACACTGCAACCATCATGAATCTCGGATGATGTGTCTCCCTTAGTACGGGAGCCTCCAATATCGATTGCGAGCAAGGCCTCGCTTGTTTCCTGGCATGTATTTTCTTCATCTGCAACAAGAAATGATCGAGAACGCTTGTTTCGCCACTTTTTGTTACTGCAAGGTGCAGCAGCGAGCTAAACGGGAAAGACGAGATGAAGAACACACCTTTAGCTGAAGGAAATAAAGAAAATTGAGAGCCATTCGGCTTGATTGAGAGACTGTCACAAGGTGTCTGGGAGGACCGATCTAAGGCATCATCGCCATTCTCAGCCGTTCTACCACACTAATCGGATTCTTTCGTGTGGACCTCTTCTAAGTGGCTCTGCATACTTCAACGTTTTGAAGAGATGGACTAAGCTCGAGGTGTAAATGGGGAGCATATGTTATGGTCTCGGATGACTTTAAAGGCATTCGGTATGGGACAAGGGTGCATAGAGTTTCTCAAGCATAGCTTGAGGAAGCTTGAGTGCCTCCTAATTATGGACATTATGGGTTTTGAACCCTGTACCTCCACCTCAAAAGGCCAAAGCTCAACCACCTGCTCTACGGGACACGGGCAACGGTTTTTGAACCTTGAACCCCACAATTAGCAGTATATTTTCAAACTATATTATGGAAGTAGATTTTTTTCTTTTAATTTGGCTATTCAATAGTCGTGTGCATGGTTATGAGCATAGAGTGTCTCTTCATAAATATAAAGGCCATGCATATTTTTGTTTTATGGCATTTGAAGTTATTGAGAACTTTCCATACACAAAGGACAATTTTTATGAATATCACTAGCACATGCATGTATAAGAACATGAGTTTATTTGAAAAAAAATATTTTTTAAAATGAAGCATGGCTCTTTTCGAAAACTTTATTTTCCAATAGTAAGGGGCACATGTGTGTGATATCTGTTAGCCATGCATAGAGGTTGCACCAATAGAATACATACATGCATGAGTACTGAAAAGCAATGTAAGATGGGGAAACCATAAGTTCTAAAAAAGTTCCTCATTAGGATTGAAAGAAACAATGCGGATTGAGTAAGTCTTCCATTAAAAGTTTCTTCTCAATTTTCATGATATTCCATGCATGATTTTAAGATGCACACATTGGGGCACACAAGTAATTATCCAGTGCCCAAGAGAGATTTCAACAAAGAATGAGATGGGATGGCCCAAGCCTACCTCATCACTATGAGGACATTCAAGCAAAGTCAAGGGATGGACGAAGCTTAATTTCCAGATAAGTGCCCTCTTTTCTTTTCCTTCAAACTATGAAGCATGCACTGCATGTTGTGATAGAAAGAAACTCAGAAGTAGATGCATAGATTCAACTGGCCCATTTTTGCTTGATCACATAGACAATTAGTCATGGAGTGGCATTATGGAAAAGAAAGATTCGATATGCATAAATATAGTCATGGTTTATGACATTTGCATTATGGCAATTCATATGCACATAAAGAAAGTTGCATGAAAGTTTTGCACCATCCTTGGAATGAACAAAGTTTTGAATTGGAACTTTTGCATGCTTTAATGAGGGGTTCAACTTCTGAACCTTATGCATGCAACACCTTTTTCAATAAAGGTGTAAATATTTTGGCATACACTAAACTATGCATTTGGAATATATTAGATGGATTTTTGAGTAGAGAGGAAGATTAAGTTCTTGAAGTTAAGTAGGATTTGATTTTATTAGTTTCTAGGAAGAATGGTGATAAGGCCAATTGGCCACTATAAACCATTGAATTCCTTTAAGTTTGGCTTAATCCAAATAATCCTAACTTCTTGAACTACCTTAAAACCAAAAATCCCTCTTATGGAAGTTTAAATTCCATAAAAACCCATGGAATGCCTGATCAGCACGGCCATAGACTTAAGGTAGTAATACAAAAAAAATTTCTCTCTTAAAACCACGATACAATGGTGGTAACTTAGAGTGTTATCTTCTCTAAGCTCTAAGGAAGAGAAAATATGGTATAACAGAATCTTGGTTTTGGAAGAGGAAAGTATTAGTGCTTTTGATCAAGAAAGTTCTTTGTTTGAAAGAACTAAAGAACTATTTGGAGCTTTACATTATTCTTCCAAGCAAATGTAAGGCATGAAGAGAAGGTAAAATTCAAGGGTGGTAATAAACCCTAAGTACCATTTTCTAAATTCCTAGAAATAAAGGACTTTATAGTAAATGGAATTACGATCTACTTCAACAATAGAGATTTGATTGGCAAGTCAATTATTCTTTCTCAGATTACTCATTCTATCATAAAAGATGATATCTAGTTGAGATATAAACTGGCTCTATCATCAAGTGACATGAAAAGGATCTTGTAGAGTATATCTGAATCAAGGTATAATTGAAAAGCCAATTTTTTGAGACTAAGTTGCAATTGAGACTTGGTAAGTGGAAAGTCCACTATAGCATAGACAATACATATGCTCTGCAGTGGAAATAACACATACAAGCCCAAGAAGTAATAGATGTGACTTGATTAGAAGAAGGTTTGATCCCAAAACTCAAGCTAAAGTTACCTTTACTAAAGTGGAACTATAAGCCGGATGGTATGGGACATCTAGGTTTACACTACCATTGAAGTAAATTCAGTGGTATGGGACATCGAATTTGTGGGTAATCTCAACTTGAACTTTGGGACATTTGTTTTGTATGCTTGGACAAAAGAAAGCATAAAAAGCTCTGAATAGTTCTTTTAACCAGGAAGGACAATAAAAGATTGAAAATAAACTCTTTCAAATACTTCTGAAAGAGCACAATTTCCAATTTACTCTCAGGTAGTTTTCGAGGACGAAAACTCTTAAGGAGGGGAGAAAGTCCCCAAGAACTTGTATCTTATGTCTGGAAAAGACTGAATAGGGTTTTGCAAGGTAAAATATATGCAAGAAATAGTTGAAGTACTTCCTTGTATTCTAGTACTTCATATATCTTTACATCTTCCAACTAATTGAAGTTCTCAGAGATTGGGAATTCTCAAAGAAACCCAATGCAAGAGAAGACTTGCATATACCATTAGGATTGTATAAATCCTAAGTGGGATAGGAAAAGAAGTTGGATGAGCTATAAGCATAATCCTAAAAGTATATTGATGCTATCATAGAGATAACATAACATACGTTATGGTTTCCAGTAGTATAGACCTAAGGAGTATGGCTTCTTGTATGAAGCAAAATAGCTAGATCCCCAAGAAAACCCATGGGTAAAGCTTTGAAGCATGAAGGGATGTATTTGAGAAAGACCTAGTCTTATCTCTTATTTTGGCAAAAGAAGAAAAGAAAGCCAAAAGACCCAAGTAGGGCAAAGATCAAGTCAAACTTAAAGTTTGATAAGATAAGTCACACCACATTAAATGGTTAACCAATTATTTAAGTAAGATTAGTACTGGCGTATCAAAGCACCTTAGTCCTTGCTCTTATAAATTTGGTACCATTGTATGAAGGGCATTTATAAGGACAGAAAAGGTGAGAAAGTATAGAAACAATGTTATGTGGATTGGATGAGGTACCCACTGGTATGGGACAGTGGGTACTAAATCCCGTTGAGTACTTTTGCTTGATGGCCAGAAGAAAAAGGGACTCATGATCCAATGGAATACATCAGGAAGACAATGTCTAGGAATAGACATCTTCTTCAATTATCCTCTCAAAAGGAAAAAGAATTCTTCCAACAAGATACGAAAGGATCTATCTCTCATAAAGAGTTAGAAATAAGGAGAGGATCAACTTTTTTGAGTTTGAAGGTAAACTCCAAAGAATGAAGCTCTAAAAGCCTCAAAGAATGACTTAAAATTTAAGGATCATAAAAATGATCTTAGAATATAAGGGAGAGAACTCTGGAAGGATCAAGAAGACCTTTAAGGTTTGAGATCCAACTAAAGATCCATAAGGATTAAGCAATGAAGAAATGATTGGAATAATCTATTTTTACTTATGACCTTAAAGATAACACGATCTTTTACACTATGAGTTCCCATCTTGGGACAAAGATCTTAATCTTTTTGGAAGAACAAGTAAAATAGGTTTCAATCAATTGGAGTCTACAATAGTTAGATTAATCCCTATGGATCCTAGTCCCTTAAAGTTGATTCTCAAAACTACGTAAAGTTTTGAAAGAACATTGAATCCTCTTTTGGTAAGCTATTCAAATTCTCTCTATAGATAAAGAGGATGTTATATCCTCATAAAAATTAGAAAATCCACCTTTACCATTCTATTGGTTAGGTAGGGATTATATAATGAAATTCCCCTCTATTTTGATTTATTGGAGGTGAATTGCAAACAAGATAATCCACCCATTTCACTAAAAGAGAGTGATTTGGGTAGGGATTATAAAAGATTCATCTTCCTTTCAGAACAAGTTGGGTTCTAACTTGAGAGATGAATCTAATAAAGAAACTTGAAGAAGCATTCATCTATTTTGCTAGGTCCATGCACAAGTGGTGCAAAGCAATGGACCAAGGTAGTAATTTAACTGAAGTCATTTTATATCCACCTAATTCACATGTTTGAGCTATGAAGAGCCAGATGACACATAGCTTAAACAAAGGAAATAGACAAGGATGTTCTCTTCCACCTTTTCATTCTTTTCATACTTTGCATTTGACGCAGTTCTTTTTTGTATGCAAACTAGATGGAACTTTGAATGATTGGGGCAGGGAATTAGACCACACATGGATTCTCCTCCTTTTAGATTCAGTCGGGGTAGAATTCCCTTTCGAATTAAGAGGCGGGTTTAGAGAGATGAAATCCATGATCTTTGCGATTGATCATGGAGCACGGGGGAATACCCCAAGGTATGTATCTCCACTCATTTCCGAGGACGGGAATGCTTTTAAGGGGGGGACAATGTTGTATAATTACATGGGTCTAAGGGGTAGAAGCCTTGGGTTTCTAGGTGTGAAAGCCTTGGGATTTATGGTTTATTTACCCCTTTTAGATGGGTCTTGAACCTTAGGGCTAATTCTCTAAGGTTGAGTACCTTAGGCTTGATTGGAAGCTTCTCCTAGCCACTTGGTTTGTACGTGAGAGCTTGGAGAGTCTTCTTTTAGAAGCCATGTGATTTCATGTGATATCCTAAGCTTGGAAACCATCTGATGGAAGGTACACATGTCCTCTTGAGAAGGACTTACCCCCTTGGTCTTGGAGCTATATATTGGAGGGGTTGTTTGGGTTGAAAGACATCTCTCTTCTTGGTGTGAGTCTATTTAGTTAGCCTTCTTAGTTTGTGTGGAAGCTATGGAGTCTTTCCACAACATCAACCCATCATATGAATGAATTCGTGCAAAGGTAGTACCATCATCTAAAACTTTATTTTCTATGCATTGTTCAAATCTAAAATGTTGTCCTAGAATAATTGGATAAGAATAATCTTCATGTGCATAGAAATGATGATCTTTTTTCACATAAAAAATACAAATGGGTATATTAGGACAAGCTCCTAGAAGAGGACCTGGAGCATTATTGGTAGCTTTCATTCTCCATCCATGGTCTCTAGTCTATAGGCCAGCTACCTTTTTCATAAAGCTCTCTTGATATTACATTGATTTCTGAGCCAAAATCTATGAAGGCAAGATATGGTTTAGGATTGCTTTCAAATTTTACCATAGTCTCCATGGTTTCCCTTGCCAAATGTTTTTGAATAAAATGGCTTTTAGGGCTACTAATGGACTTATCTACATTCCTAACCATAGGTCCTGAATAGTTTCTATGCCCAAACTTATCAAGTTCATGATCATTTATTTTTGCGATGGTTACTTTTGGCTCATCCATCTCTATGCCTTCATCTTTATTTGCTATTGGCTCTCTTCTTCTCCTTCTTATCATATTAATTACTTCTTATTTTACATCATATCTAGACATTACCAAAACTTCCTCTATACAAAGAGTTACTTCAGCTTTAAGAATCTTCTCATAGATGACTCTTTTGATGTCAAGAATCTTCTCCGAATGAAAAATCATCTTCTTTGGGATTGTATGTTATGGTCAATGCTAATCGAATTTCATGCTTTTGAAAACCATCCGTAGATTCTTGTGTATTAATTTCTCCATGATCAGCTATAATTTTCACCACCCTAGCAATCACAATCTAATACATGTTGTTAACTCCTAATGGAATAATCACTAAGTCAATAGCACATTCATAGTGTATATTATCTGGATAAGTAGGTTGCAATCCATCGTGGTATTTCACAATTGAATGCATTTGACATTGTTTACATGATGCAACATAAGAAGAAATATTTACATACATTCCTACCCATTAATATCTTTACTTTATTGTCTCATATGTACCCACAAAACCCCTATGGCATGCTAACAAAGAGTCATGTAGGTCTTTCATCAGACTTCTTTGTAATGCCTTTGTTCTCATTACATGTTGTGGAAACTTTATTTTCCTTCCGGCATGACTCCATACCAATCCGACTCATAAGGAAAAATTAAATGCATGCTTTCTTATAATTCTAAAATATCTTAAAGTCCAAGATTTTTGTGCAGCCATGTTTCTTAGATAATAGCAAATATCAAGTCAGTTTGCATCATAACTAGATTCTTCAAATACTTCATATACAAAGAACTTGGCTTCATAATCAAGATTTTTAATTTGAACAAATTTTGGATTTATAAGTTCAATATACCCAATCCATTATATCATAGCTATATCTAGAGTAGAACATTTCACAGTCATATCAAGCAAAGATAAACAATCAATTTCCACAATTACATTAGCACTAAAACAATAGTTTTGATCATTCTTGAGTGTAGAAACAACCCCCCAAGTTCTCTTTCGATTGAGGACACTTTCTTTGCTGCTCTTGCAATATTTTTGCTCCAATCTTATAGCATGTCACTTGCTACCTTCATCTTCTTGAGCAATTACCCACCCAATATCAATTGGACTAGTAGCTATATTAAAAAAGATTTCTTTTTTCATTTTAGTAATCAATCTTTTTTAGAATTGGAGCTGGCAACAAAAGATACTTCAATTTCTCCATGGCTAAAAT
Organism: Ceratopteris richardii; assembly: GCA_020310875.1. Taxonomy (NCBI): domain Eukaryota; kingdom Viridiplantae; phylum Streptophyta; class Polypodiopsida; order Polypodiales; family Pteridaceae; genus Ceratopteris; species Ceratopteris richardii. Next base: position 179,933,449 of record CM035415.1, on the reverse strand, counting down.
ATTCTTGTAAAGCCAACAAATTTCTTATGTTTTCATAACAATGTATATAAGTCATCTGCCACATTGTCTCTACAATTGAAGGAAATGGTTTTCGACCATAAAAGTCACATAAATGTTGAACAATGAGTACTATATTTACTTCAAAAGTAGATTTCTCAACAGAAAATGTTACGTCCACTTCTTCAAATTGTTCTAAAATTTTCTAACAATCGACAATATGAGATTTTACAAATTTCCTAAACCATCACTATCAACGGTAATTTCTTTATCTATTTCTACATATGAGCAACTATATTGGTCACACCTTGAGGTAATGTACATATTCTAACTAAGCCAAGAGGTATTTTCATATGCCTATACTTTGTGTTGCTAATTGGAATTGTTCATAATCTGAATAAAGATCTCCCATAGAGTAAATTGCATGCCTTGTAAATGCTTTTGCAAACTCATCAATGATTGGTCTACTACCAATATTCCGGATGGTTACTTTGTTAACCATTGAAGATCTCGCATAAATCAAAGCTTTCCATGGTTCTTAGGTACAATAAACCAATGGTTAGAGTAAGGTGCATATGAGGAGTCAAGAATATGCTTTGTTATCTTTTCTTTTAGCAATCTCATCAATTCAGGAAGGTGCAAAGAGTCATGTAGGTCTTTCGTTACACTTCTTTGTAATTCCTTTGTTTTTTCTACATGTGTGGAAACTTTATTTTCCCTCGGGATGCCTCCATATCACTCCATCTTGTAAGAAAAAATTAAATGCATGCTTTTGTATATTTGTAAAATATCTTAAAGCCCAAGATGTTCATGCAACGCGTTTTCTTAGATAATAGCCAATATCAAGTTAGTTTGATCATAACTAGCTTCTTTAAATACTTCATGTTCAAAGGACTTAGCTTCAAAACCAAGACTTTTAATTTCACTAATTCTTTTTTATGCAACTTCATTGTATCGTGCTCTAGATAACGTATCTGCAACAATATTTTTTTTACCTGCAATATGAATAAATTTTGGATTTATAAGCTTAATATACACAATCCATTGTAGCATAACTATACCTGGAGTAGAACAATTCACAATCATGTCAAGCAGAGGTAAAGATTTAGTTTCCACAATTATATTAGCACCAATAAAATAGTTTCGATCATTGTTGCGTGCCAAAACAATCCCCCAAAATTCTCTTTTCATTTGAGGATACCTTCTTTACTGCTCTTGCATATAGGCACACATATACCTATAGCAACAAGGCCCCATCATCAGACAATCACCCTTAGTACTATCATTTCACCTCTCATGTTTCACTCTAGTTTAGACTAGCTTTTTATGATCTTGTTTTATCTTTCTCTCGGTTTATGGAATATGACATCAATTATGGATGTCGTCCACGTAAAATTGTCTCGAACCTTTTGAATACTTCTTCCCAAAAAGTGATTCCGCATGCCCCCTTGACTTTCTTCATACACATAGAAAGATTCCTCTCTCCATCGCAAGTTCAAAGTATTGCCCCTCTCCATATAAACCCGTGTTTTCTCCATGCCAATGACTTTGACTTATCCGATCATTCAGATGGAAAGCTCTACCTGGACTTGCTTGACCATAAATGAAAGGGTGCTTCTCATGATCTCCCAATCGTATGGCACTTCTGCCTAGTTGAAAAACGTTAGATGCATTGTTTTTTTGCGCTCGACTCAAATTGATTCCTTTTATCATCAATCTTAGTTTCATCTCCATAGACCATGGATGTGAAGTCCACTTCTAATCCACATGAATTCACTACTTTTACAATATTGAAGAACTGGATCCAAAGGTGGACGCACAAGATATCACCCATTATTGTCACGTTCTAAATGCATGCTGACTGTGAAACATATGCAATAGTAACTTTGATCTAAGCAAATCCTAAAATTCAGTCATCGCCTCTAGAAAGGTGCATTGGCATAGAAATGTTGCTCTTTTAACTTTGCCTTTTGCAATGTGCTCATAAATTTCAAGGCCTCTATCTCGACCCCTCACTATAGCAGATGCTTTCATCTACTTATATAGAACAAGATACTAGGAACTTGTTTTTCTGAATATTGTGTTCAGATAACAAATTCCACGGGAAACCATCTGAATGTATTAAACTACGGAACACATAAAGATTACGGAACATAGTTCTTACTTGCACAAGCAATTTCCAAATCAAAAGTGATTTTCCAATCAATGTTAATGCAAATAGCCATATGTATGCAAAGAGCATGTAGAAAGCCCTTGTCAGTTCGGCTCTTGCAAGGAATGTGTTCAGGAACTTCAACATAACCCAAGAGGAAATGCATCTGAAATGACAATGAGCCATTATTCGCACATTCCATACCAAGGTCTTCTGCTCCAATGAAATCCAATGAGGATGTTGAGTAGGTTAGGTTGTGCATCCAACAGTTCTCCCAAGCATAAAGAGACTCTCATGGAATGCATCAAAAGATTTTCATGTAGCTAAAATCTCAGTGCTAGTGTTTGGTTCCATTTCAACCATTCCCATTGATCAACTGCAATAATGAACTCAGTTGATATGGAGCTGTCAACAAGCTGCTCGTAGTTTCCTGCCCGTTTTACAAAAGTAAGATATCGATACTTTTCGAACCCCATGCAGAAGTCCATGAATGATACTTTCTCTTTGTCCTTGAGCGGACTTTCCCATCGCCTATTTCTGCAAACTGGATCTTGAACCTACATGGTAAGTGGGCAATGGACATAGAACCCAATGGATCACCTATCCCACAAAGCATGCTACGAGCTTGGACTTTCTGACGACTTCCATTGTAAAATATATGAATGGATATATGTATATGTGTGTGTATGCATGTAAATGTAAATGTGTACTTATAATGACCTTCAATCCGAAGGGAAAAAGACCTTCGAACTTACTTGTTTCGCACTTTTGCATTCGTTTAAATTCCCACAGGTCTTCCCTCCTTGGAAGAGCTGAACCTTCAAGAATGTGAATCTCTCACAAGTCTCCGCTGCCTTCCGACAACTCTCCAGCGATTGTACCTGGTTAACTGTCATTCTCTTGCGAGTCTTCCATTCCTTCCGACAACTCTCCAGGAAGTGTACCTGAGTAACTGTCATTCTCTTGCGAGTCTTCCATTCCTTCCGACAAGTCTCCTGCATTTGGATTTGAGGGATTGCCGTAGTCTCAAGAGTTTGCAGGTGTGCTGAAACTTTCTGTGTTGCGTTGCTTTGTGACTCTTTTTTTGGATTGACATTTGTGTATGCAGGCCTCGCTACCAAAGCTAGTAGAGCTGAACGCTGCGGGATGCCATGAGTTGGAGAGAGTGGACCTGGACGCCCCCTCCTTGCGACGGTTGGACTTGCGAGAGTGTCCGCGAGTACAAATAATTAAAAGAAACCCTCATGTGCTTGTACTTGAGGGTGGCTTCGAAGTTCGGAGACGAGAGTAGGGCGGCTTTCCTCGAGAGCTTGGATTCAGACGACGAGGAACAGTGAAGCACACGAATTCTATTACTAGATTTTATGGTCGTTTTTTAATGGAGAAAAACGTGCACAGCCATTCATACCTTGTGATCCATTTGAGCTCACTTTGAGCACAACAAGAATTGAGAACACACTCACACACCCATCATATAGTACACTCATTAAGAGCTGAGGCATCTGGGCTTGAACTCTAGCCATCTGCATAAGAGTACAAGCACAACCACTTAACCACCCCTGTTGGATAATTGAATTCACTTTGTTTCGAGGGAATAAGCTGAAACAGTATTTGGTAGGTCCGGAACTCTTTGTAATATACGTCTTCCAATAACATTTTGCCATGTGCATGTACACTAAGTGCGGCCGCCATATGTGAAACCACACTAAGAATTGTAGTATCAAACCAACCACGTACTCCAAGTCTAATGATATTTGGTTGAGAGTCGGTTACATCCACTCTGATCCGAGTACAGAACACATTTCCCATATATCATAAAAAAGTACTCCAAGATGTTATATCTTTTATATAAGGAAGCTTGATCCAAGATGTTATAATTAAACTCGTTTCTAATCTTGGTATCTATGTCTTTCATACCCTACAATACGCGGTCATGCGCATGTAAACGATTTCATCGCAATGCTTCTTGACGTAAAATGATGAATGTAGGATAGTTTGTTTGCAAGTTATCAAAATTTGTATAAGTCAAGCAGCATGGACTTATGGAGTGCATATAGTGTTTTCTAGTTCGTCAAACAATCACCGTGCTTAGGATTAAAAACCCTAGTGGTTGTTTCATGTAGACAATATCCTTTATTTATCCATTCCAAAATGTGTTCTTCACATCCAACGAATAATGGGCCATCTCATTGACGTTTGGTACAGCAAGTAGTCATTATGGTGTCCTCATAATCTCGACCATTATGGCAACCCATTATGTAGCAGGGGAAGAAGCTCATTTTTCTCTCGAACGTTTAGACCCAATTATTTCAAATCACTTCCACACCTCCTTTCTCAGGAAATAGGATCCATCCTTGGTTCTCTTCGAGTTCCTTCACCTCTTCTTCATTCCCATTTTCTACTATTTCTCCTCGTTTTCATCTTCATAGCATGTTGGCTACTTATCCTTCATGTATGAAAATTATGATCCTTGATTACTTGTTTTCTCGTCATTGTTTTACGTTGAGCCCCTTATACCTTCCCTTTTCCACTCATGGTGTTTCTATGTCCTCAAGCCTTTTCTACTATTCATCCTTAACATATGATAGAATCAGCTTGCTTCCTACATTACTTCCATCTTTCTTTTTTTCTCTGAATTTATTTTTGATTTTCAATTCCATGGCTCACTTTTTGTGATACTCGAGTATGTTATCGACCCAACTAATTGCACGCTTTTTTACATCCTTACTTCATATCTTAAATTTTTATTATCCGTATTATCATCCTAAACAACTTATTTGAAGTTGCATCAATGAATCGGTTCAATCTATAGAACAATCCTGATGCCTTCTTATTCCTCTTGTGAGATTAAAGCATATATATGCATGTTCCTATCAACGTGCCATATCCTAAAAGTGGTTTGCGTTAACATATTGGAATTGGTTTGTTGTGGCTCATTACTTACGTAAAGTTTCATTCATATCCATCAAATCTTTAATGAAATATAAATGTCAACGATTTCTATCTTTAGTTTTTAACTAATAATTAATAGAAAGCAAGAATATATGATAATGCTTCTAGCACTTAACAATGATACAACTCAATAATAGAACGATTGAACTTCCAAAAGTCTCTTATCAAAGTGACTCAAGAAATCTACTCCAACCACTAAAATGATCCTCCAAAGAGAAGTGCTCACCCTGAGCTCAAGAATAGTTGCAGTGCCTCTTGTTGTGATGCATGAACACAGCTTTTGTGAATCAAGATTACTTCCAAGCTTCAAATTTCTCCAAGGAACTCTAAACAGTAAATCAATAGTTGAAGGCTTCAATCTTCTCAAAAGGTATGCAAAACATGATTTAAAAAAACACACAGTAGTACACAAGTATACATAAAACAATCACACTTATTTTCCTTTTTCCTTCACTGAATTTATACAAGTTTCTTTTTTATTCAATAGTTGCTTTTTTTAATTTATTTAATTTCTTTTTGTTTTAATTATTAAATATCTTTTTCTAATTAATTGTCCAGTTTCTTTTTATTTATCTACACTTTTTATTTGTTGTTTTTATTCTTTTCGTTTTTATTATTTTTTCAACATTTCCAATTTCTTTCTCTTTGATGTTCATTATCTAATTACCCTATTTAAAATCAAAATTTTATTTACATGCTAAATAATAAAATGATTTAAAAACATTATTCAATTATAAATAAATAAAAATGAAAATAGAGCAACCTTAAAAATTTAACTAACATTATTCATTAAATAAAATAAATAATATCCAAAAAACATATAGTTAGAGTGTTTTCTCTCTCTTCCCTTCATGGGCTCCCTCACTTGCTCTTGCTCTCTCTTTCCTCCCTCTCTCCTTCTCTCTCTCTCTCTCTCTCTCTCTCTCTCTCTCTCTCTCTCTCTCTCTCTCTCTCTCTCTCTCTCTCTCTCTCTCTCTCTCTCTCTCTCTCTCTCTCTCTCTCTCTCTCTCTCTCTCTCTCTCTCTCTCTCTCTCTCTCTCTCTCTCTCTCTCTCTCTCTCTCTCTCTCTCTCTCTCTCTCTCTCTCTCTCTCTCTCTCTCTCTCTCTCTCTCTCTCTCTCTCTCTCTCTCTCTCTCTCTCTCTCTCTCTCTCTCTCTCTCTCTCTCTCTCCCTCCCTCCCTCCCTCCCTCTGTCTCTTGTTAAAAATAAAGAAGCAAGGTCGTATATATTTTGCAAAAAGGATTTTTCTTCAAATGGAACGAAAATACAAAAATGAAAAATAGAGTCATTTACTTAAAAAAGTAATGGAGGCCAAAAGAGAATCAATCAAAAGAGAATCGAATCCAAAAACTGAACGAGAAGAGGAGTGGCTATCCAAAGTAGTGGAGAAGTTATGGAGAAGACCTCTCAAACTCATCATGAGAGCCCATCATCATTTGGCTACAAAAGAGGCAAGGGAGGACACTCAAGAACACAGGAAGAAGGCATGGAAGTCCCCTTGTAGGTAGTTCAGTTAGATTGAGTCATTTCGTTCTCTTCACTCTCATAGACTATGTTCAGCCGCATACCAATTTGTGGGTAGCCTAATTGTGAAACTCATATCTCTCAATATATGTATTCGTTTTTAGATTTTAAACATTCATTGGAAAGCTTATCTTAATTAACACCTATATTTGGAATAGTTTTATCAAATGCATTATGCTCTGTGAGTTATTTAGGTTTTAATTAAGTCGTGTTTTTAGCCTAACTGAGTGAATAGGTAGCTTGTTTTGAGGCAAAGAGTTTTCAAACCAAAAATGCTCCAAATTGAGTGTTTGATAGTTCATTTGGAAGCTATATGTATCTAGTTTGAGTGACCAAAGTGTGAAGCACATTGGATTTTTGACTTGATACCATTTGTCACTTGAAAGTTCAGCTGTTGGTAAAAGTGTTGATCCTAAGAAGGTGTTCTACACTTTTTGTTGCGAATAGGAGACGAATTCTCCATCAATTGGTATCAGAGCCTTGGAGCTTGAGGAGCCAAAGCATTGGAGCTAAAGTGAAGCAAGGAAGAAACTAAAAATCAAGAGGGAGCTTCATAAAGTCAAGAAAGAGCACCACAACATATTTGAGGTAAACTTCAATCTTGGAAGTTTTCAATGGTTTATTTAGGATAACAAGTTGAGAAGTTAGAAAAAGATATTTGTCAGTCTTGGAGGTATAGAATGACAAATTACCTTAAAGATAAAGGTTTATGGAGATTAGTTATTGGACATGATCCACAACCGGTGGACCTTTAAGATCCAAACATTACTCCAACACAACCGAGACAATTTCCTGATTGGGAAGAGAGGAATCGAAGGGTGATGTTCCTCATTTCACAAGTTATTCCTAACACTATGATTGGTCATGTGCAAAGATTAGAAAAAACCAAGGAAGTTTGGGAAGCATTGGAGAAGGTGTATGCAACCTCAACAAGGTCTCGGAGGATGCAACTCAAGAACGAGCTCAAGAACATGAAGAAAAGATCAAACCAAAGCATTAATGAGTATACATTGAAGATCAAGGAGCTTCGAGATAAGCTAGCATCAGTTGGGTGCAAGATAGAAGAGAAATACATCGTCCAAATAGCCCTCAATGGATTGAGGAGTGAAGAGAAGTGGAAGCCTCTCATCACAAACATTCTTTATAGAGACCCTCTACCAACATTCAACGAGATTATACCGAATCTTGTGGGTGAAGAGGTTGCCCAACAAGGAGAAGGCAACAAAAGTAAGGACAGCCATAGTCAAATGTTATATGCAGGTGGAGGTAGAGGAAGGAACTCAAGAGGAAGCTTGAGAGGAAGAGGAAGAAGCTACAACAACACAAATTCCATCCAACACAACTCGAAGGACAACAAGGACACCTCAAATGACAAGGCACATGGAAGAGGTCGAGAAACAAATAGAGGAAGAGGTCGAGGTTTATACAATCCTCATAAAGGTATAGCATGTTATCATTGTGGTAAACTAAGACATTTTGCAAATGATTGTTCAAAAGAATGGAAGGCTGAATGGAGGCAAACAAAGGAGCCAAAAGAACTATGCGAGTACATCAAGTGAAGGCGACAAGCAAACCATGCTTGCCATGAAGCATGAGTACAACAACTCAAGAAGTGATGATAAAAAATGGTTTATAGATTCAGGATGCATCAACCATATGACATGCCAAGGAGATTTATTCACCAAGCTACAAGCTCCAAGTGGAAAAAGATGTGTGGAGATCGGTGATGAAACTCAACACACAATTGGGCATATTGGAGATATCAAGCTTGGAGACAAGAAGGTATTGACTGATGTTCTTCATGTTCCTACTATTGCAAAGAATTTGATTTCAGTAGGAAAAATGGTAGAGAAAGGATATCATGTTATCTTCAATGAAAAAGGCTACTTTATAAAGAATCCAAACGAAGGTTTCAAGGTCATTGCTCAAGGAAAGAAAGAAGGTAGGATGTTTACTTTGGACATTCAACAACCACATGGAAAGGTGATGTATATTCACTTTGGAAACAAGAGGATTGTTGAAATCGATTTGTGGCACAAAAGGTTTGGACATATCAACATTCCCAAGCTCAAGGACATGAGCAACCATGAAGTGGTAAGAGGTCTTCTAAGATTGAATGATGCTTGACTATATGAGTTTTGTGAAGCATGCCAACAAGGAAAGCAAACTCGACAACCATTCAAGAAGAGCAACTATGTGGCAAGGAATGTCATCGACTTGATACACACAGATGTATGGGGACAATCACAACAACCATCGATGACTAGAAATAGATATTTTATCCCTTTTATTGAGGTGATCATCCAAGAAAAGTATAGATGTTTTGCATTAAAAAAAATATCAGATGTGTTCTCCATGTTCAAGAGATTTAAAGCACAACTAGAAAAGGAAGCAAGACGCTACATAAAGACCTTGAGGTCTGATGGAGGAGGAGAATATTTCTCCAAAGAAATTTCAGATTTTCTTTATGAAAATGGCATCAAGCAATAATTTACATGTAGGTACACGCCTCAACAAAATGGAATAGCTGAAAGGAAAAATAGACATATCACAGAAGTTGTACGATGCATGCTCAACGAGATGAAGGTGCCACTAAACTATTGGGTTGAAAGAGCTAGTACAGCTGTTTATTTGATGAACAAGTGCACAACGGCTGGAGTGCATAATTTAACTCCCGAGGAGGTTTATTCCCGTAAGGAACTTGACCTTACACATCTCAAAGTTTTTGGATGTGTGTGTTATGTTCACATCCCTCAAGAACTAAGGATAAAGATGGAGGCAAAGTCAGAAAAATGTATTTTCATTGGATATTCATCGGAGCAAAAGGGATACAGGTGCTACAATCTGGTGACAAAGGAGCTACGAGTCTCATGAGATGTGGTATTTGATGAGCTAAAACCATGGTTTGGAGACAAAGGGAAAGAGAAGATTCTTGAAGAAGATTGTGAAGATGATGGAGGTGTTGTCCAAGAAGAATTTCAGCAAACAAGCACTCAAATGTCAGGTTCAAAAGGTTCTACATCACATGGAGAAAGCTCAACAAGAAAGGGGAGACTCAAGATTCATTCCTCATCACCAACATCAGGTTATGGAAGATTTGAAGCTGAAAGTGCTACCCAAAATAGTGATTCAAATCCAAGCGAAGAAGAGTATGAAGAGGTGATTACACCAAAGGAAAGTTGAACCAGTTGAAGAAGCAATACTCAAAAGGAAATGAAAGGAGTTCTTCAAGAGCAAGGTATCCAATTCAAAGGTTGAGCTATGATAGTTTTATTGCAAAGCATTTTTCATATATGACACAGGTGGTCAAAGACAAAGAACCGGATGCATATGAAGAAGCATGTACACAAAAAGAATGGTAGAAACCTATGCAAGCAGAGATCAAATCTCTCAAGGACAATCACACATGGGAGCTAGTTCCAAAGGTTGAAGGTATGAAGATTGTTCCAAATAAATGGATGTCCAAAATAAAAAGAATTGATGATGGTTCTCTAGCTAGGCATAAAGCTAGACTAGTAGCAAAAGGATTCAAGCAAACTCACGGCATTGACTATGAAGAGACTTTCAACCCTATTGCAAAGATGGGAACAATTAGAACCCTGATTGGAGTGAGTGTAGCAAGGATATGACCATTGTACCAACTTGACATAAAAAATGCTTTTCTCAATGGTGAACTTCAAGAAGAGGTATACATGAGTCAACCAATTGGATTTGAAGATAAAAAGCATCGAGATTTTGTTTGTAGATTGGAAAAAGCTTTGTATGGGCTGAAGCAAGCACCACGTGCTTGGAACCAAAGATTGGTTTAGTACCTCACAAGATGTGAGTATATTCCAAATAGTGTAGATCCCTCTCTCTACATGAAGAAAGAAGAAGGCAAGCAGGTATACATTTACATATATGTTGATGATCTCATCATAACAGGAAGTAATGTTGTAGGAATACAAGAGATAAAAAGAAAACTTGGTAAAGAGTTTAAAATTTCAGATCTTGGTGAGCTAAAATACTTTTTAGGCATTGAGGTAGTCTATGGGAAAGATGGCATCTACTTGATGCAAAGAAAGTACCTCCCGGATATTCTTTTTAGATTTGGAATGAGTGAATGCAAACCACTCACTCAACCTGTGGACACAAATGTGAAGCTATGCTCGACTGATGGAGAGAAGTTACATGATGTAACTACATATAGAAGTATTATAGGTTCATTGATCCATGTTATGATCACAAGACCTGATTTGTGTTACATTGTTGGAGTTCTTTCTCGATTCATGCAAACTCGAACAAGTGAACATTTAAATTCAGCCAAACGAGTGTTAAGATATGTGAAGCACACAGTCAATCATGCCTTGTTTTATAGATATGATGAAGAATTGCAGGTAAAGGGCTTCAGTGATGCTGATTGGGCTGGTTCAAAGGAAGAAACAAGATCCACTTCAGGTTATGTGTTCATGATAGGTAGCAAACCTATCACATGGAGCTCGGAGAAGCAACCTACTATTGCACTATCATCTACAAAAGTTGAACATAGAGGATTAGCCTTTGCAACTTGTGAAGCTATGTGGATTAAGAAGCTCTTGGTTGATCTTGATGTGTAGCTGGAGACCATTCCAATTTATGGTGACAACATGTCAAGCATTCACTTGACAAACAATCCAATGTTTCATGCACAAAGTAAGCACATAGAAGTGTATTATCATTATGTTTGAGAAAAAGTTTTGAGCAAGGATCTGAATATAAAGTTCATTAGAACAAATAACCATGTTGGAGACATGTTTACAAAGTCCTTAGATGCCTCTAAGCCAAAGAGGTTCAAGGATGAAATCAACTTGCAGGATATGGCTGAAGGTGCAAGATCAAATATGAGCTTGAGGGGGAGTGGTAAAAATAAAGAAGCAAGGTCGTATATATTTTGAAAAACAAAATTTTTCTTCAAATAGAAGGAAAATACAAAAATGAAAAATAAAAGCATTTACTTCAGCAAGTAGTGGAGACCAAAAGAGAATCAATCAAAAGAGAATCAAATCCAAAAACTAAACTCGAAGAGGAGTAGCTGTCCAAAGTAGTGGAGAAGTTATGGAGAAGACCTCTCAAACTCATCATGAGATCCCATGGTCATTTGGCTACAAAAGAGGCAAGGGAGGGCACTCAAGAACACAGGAAGAAGGCCTGGAAGTCCTCTTGCAGGTAGTTCATTTAGTTTGAGTCATTTCAATCTCTTCACTCTCATAGACTATGTTCAACTGCATACCAATTTTCGGGTAGCCTGATTGTGAGAGGCATATCTCTCAATATATGTATCCGTTTTTAGATTTTAAACATTCATTGGAAATCTTATCTTGCTTAATTCCTCTATCTACAACAATTTTATCAAATTCATTATGCTCTGTGAGTCATTCAGGTTTTAGTTAAGTCTAGTTTTCAGCCTAACTGAGTGAACACGTAGCCTATTTTGAGGCAAAGCATTGGCAAACCAAAAATACTCCAAATTGAGTGTTTGATAGCTCATCTCAATGTCTAGTTTGAGTGACCAAAGTTTCAAGTTCATTGCATTTTTCAATTGATACTAGTTTTCATTTGGTAGTTCAGCTATTGGTAAAAGTCTTGATCCTTAGAAGATCTTCTACACTTTCCGTTGCGAATAGGAGAGGAATTTGTTGATATATTTAGGTAGTGATGTGTGTGAACACTCTAGGACCGCCGGGGCACTTTTTTCCCTCTTTAGGAGGTTTTTTTCCCCCGGCTTGTATATACGCCTATTGCCCTAATGGGCTACTTATCTTTGTACATTCTCTAGTAATACATTCAGTCTTGTGTGTTGTGCTCCAAGCTTCTTTCTCTTCCTTGTGCTGTTCGCGTGCTTCCGCAGACGTCTAACTCCAACAATTGGTATCAGAGCAGGTCGTTGATTCTTCTAGGGCGCCGTCGACACTCCTCCGTTTGCAGTCTCAGATTCGTTTCGGCCTCCGAACGCACTATCGCAGTGCTTGTGTAGGCTATTTCGTCCTTTTGTGCCAAAGGTATATACCAGTTTCTGTTCGCCAGTTTAAGCGTCTCGAAGTCTGCTACAGGTCTAGCAGAACTCGTCTGGGCAGTTCTGTTCAACTTTTTGAGATACAGTCAATTTTCTGCATCAAGGTATTTTAGTCACCGGCCATGGCTGAAAGCAGTGATGTATTCCGTATGTTGGCTGTTGAGGATAAGTTGGATGGTATCAACTACCCATTATGGGCTTATATGATGCGACATGTACTGGTTGCAAAAGGATTGTGGAACATTGTGCAGGGTGTTGAAAGACGTCCTGTTACACCTGTAACGACAGGTACTGCAAATACAGGTGTTGGAGCTGATGAAGATGGTGTCGAAGATGATATTCCGCAGATTCCTGTTCGTGCTGCTGTTTCTGTTGCACCTACTGCACAGCAGATTCGTTGGGATGGCAGAGATGTTCAGGCACATGCATTGATAGCTTTGTCTGTCAAACGTGCCATTATTCCTCACATTCGCTCTTGTAGAACAGCAAAGGATGCTTGGGATACACTTACCACTTTGTACCAGGCTAGGAATGAGGCTCGTGTTGCTTACCTCCGAAAACAGTTGGAGAGTGAGCACATGAATGAAGGTGATTCGATGGACAGTTTTCTTACAAAGATCAAAGACCTGAAGGAACAATTGATTTCTGCTGATGAGGTTATACCAGATAGCTCACTTGCGCAGACCGTTCTGAATGGCCTTCCTGATTCATATCAGAGTTTTGCCTCTACTCTTCGATTGATGATGAAAGGCAATCCGAATGCCTTGTCATTTGAGGAATTAGTCTCTGTTCTGTTGCAGGAAGATCAGTCCAGGCAGAACAGGTCCATTATGCGTGTTGCAGATCAAGCTTTCCTGGCTAGTCAGAAGGGCAAGGGAAAATGGAGCTCTTCTACTAGTAAGCAGAAATCTGCAAATGATGCACAATCGAAGAACCAGGATAAAGATGAGAAGAAATCAGAAAAGCAGAAATTGTTCTGCAAGTACTGTAAAGGAAATGATCATATTATAAAGAACTGTCCAAAACTGGCTGCTAAAGAGGCAAAGAAGAAAGAGGCTGGAATGGTTGTTGCAGAGGCCTCTACACCAAAAACAGAGTCTGCAAATCTTGTGCAGGAAGAAGAATGGGCGTTTACTACTGTTTGCAGTTTTGACCCATCTTCTCATGATCAGTGCATGTCTGCAGTAGACTCAGATGTTTGGTACTTTGACAGTGGGGCAACCAAACATATTACCTCGCAGCGCAGTTTCTTCTCTTCACTCGAGCCTGCCCCTACAGGGAATACTGTCACATGCGCCAATAACTCCTCTTATCCTGTTATGGGAGTTGGTAAGATCATTCTGACTACTGCTGATGGTAGTTCTTTCACTTTGTCAGATGCTTTATTTGTGCCAGGGATCAAAAAGAACCTGTTATCAGTTTCTGCATTAGCCAAGATTGGCTTGGTTGTGAAACTCGTTGATGACAGGTGTACAGTCCATGATCTCTCAAATGGCGATGTGATTATTGCTTCTGGCATTTTATGTCGTGGGCTGTATAAGCTCATAGACTATGAAAAATCTGTGAATGATTCGGCATGTGCAGTTCATGATTCTCAGGCTGTGACTTTCATTGATGATTTTTCCAGGCATGCATGGGTATATCCACTCAAAGCAAAGTCCGAAGTGTTCATGTGCTTCAAACAGTTTTTGGTTTTGGCTAAAAATCTGTCAGCATGTAAAATGGGCACCCTCCGTTCTGATCGAGGGGGGGAATATATGTCTTCAGATTTTAATGCATTTCTGGCTGAACGTGGGATAAAACACCAGTGTACAGTGCCGTATACACCTCAACAGAATGGAGTTGCTGAACGAAAGAACAGGTCACTCATGGAGATGGCGAGGTGCATGTTCAAAAGTCAGGCTTTACCACATAGTTTCTAGCTTGAGGCTGTCATGTGTGCAGCATATGTACTGAACAGGTGTCCCACGAAAGCGTTGCAGTCTATCACTCCATATGAGGCTTGGCATGACCGCAAGCCATCTCTTGCTCATCTGCGTGTTTTTGGTTGTTTGGCATATGCATTAGTGCCTGAACAACATCGCAGAAAATTGGATGATAAGGCAGTAAAATGTATTTTTGTTGGGTACAGTTCTGAAAGTAAAGGCTATCGTCTGTATCATCCACAGACTAAACGCATTCTGGTTAGCCGTGATGTTGTCTTTGTGGAAGATGCTATTCAACCATTGCTTTCATGTACTAAGGAGACATTTGTTAGCTCCAAAGACATGTATGATACTTTGATGCCTCTTTTTACAGGTGGACAGGCTAGCGCTGGTCCTAATGAGGCAACTTCTCAGCCTTTGCAGGTTTCATATGATGATGCAGATCATGCCATTTCTGATGCAGATTTACATGATGCACTTGTTGATGAGAGAGCTGATATTGAACAGGCAAAAACTATGCCAAAATGGCTGGTGCAGACTTTGCGTGACAGCAAATTAGATGCACCTTTGTCATATCGTACTCGTTCAGGCTCTCATAGTACCTCCTTTGCATCAGATTGCTATGCTATGGCTGCATCTAGTCTCTGTGATGAGAATGAGCCTGTTTCTTTTGATGAAGCATCAGAAAATTGGATGGTTGCTATGCAATCTGAATATGATGCTATAATGAAGAATGGTACATGGTCTTTATGTGACTTGCCTCCTGGCAAGAAGGCCATTGGCACTAAGTGGGTATACAAGCTGAAGCGTAAACCTGATGGTACAGTTGACAGGTATAAGGCTAGGCTTGTTGCAAAGGGTTATGCGCAGGAAAGAGGCATTGATTTTGATGAGACCTTTGCACCTACATGCCGTATGACTACTGTTCGGAGCATTTGTGCACTTGCAGCCCATCATGGTTGGAATGTACATCAGTTGGACATTAAAACAGCATTTCTGAATGGTGACTTGCATGAAGAAGTGTATGTTTTTCAGCCCCGTGGCTTTGTACAGAAAGGGTATGAAAACCAGGTGTGCAGGTTAAAGAAGGCGTTATATGGTTTAAAGCAAGTACCACGTGCTTGGTATGAAAAAATACATGCCTATCTGATTGCACATGGTTTTGAGAACAGTCCAACTGAAAGCACCTTATATGTTAAGCGTGCTAATGATGTGCTTTTGATCATTGTTGTCTAGGTAGACGACATGCTGCTCACTAGTCCTCTTGAGAAGCATATTGCTGATTTCAAGGCTGATTTGCATGCCTCATTTGAGATGTCTGATTTGGGGCATTTGCATCACTATTTGGGCATTCAGTTTATGCAAGTTGATGGTGGAATGGCTTTGTGTCAAACGAAATATATTGACACATTATTGCAGCGTTCTGGCCTTGAAGACTGTAAGCCTATTGCCACGCCTATGGAGACAGGTTTACGATTGAGTCTTCATGATGCTGGAGATGCATTTGATGCTGTTCTCTATCAGCAGGTTGTTGGATGCTTGATTTACTTATGCATTACTCGGCCAGATATTCAGTTTGTTGTCTCACAGATGAGCAGGTTTATGCATTGCCCAGGAGTCACGCATTGGAAAGCGGTTAAGCGCATCTTTCGCTACTTGAGTGGTACTCGGCTACTTGGGTTGTTTTATCCCAAGGGGGGATCACTACCGCCAGATTTGCATGCTTTTTCTGACTCAGATTGGGCTGGTTGCTATGACACTCGTGTGTCCACCAGTGGTTTTTGCTTCATGCTTGGTAGCTCATGTATATCTTGGTTGAGCAAGAAGCAGCCTACTATGGCCACTTCCAGTTGTGAGGCTGAGTATAGGGCAGCTTTCACAGCGACTGTTGAGTGTGTGTGGCTCAGACGCCTTATGGCTGATTTGGGTGTTGGCCAGTCTTCTGCCACCACCATCTTCACTGACAGTCAGAGCGCATTGGCAGTTGCGAGGAACCCTGTGTTCCATGCTCGCACTAAGCACATTGAGGTGCATTATCACTATGTCAGGGAGAGGTTCTCTGCTGGGGAGATCAGCTTGGCATATGTGCCCACGCAGGAGAACATTGCAGACCTTTTCACGAAGGCTCTGCCTAGGGAGAAGTTTGAAGCTTTCTGCAAAGCTTTGGGCTTACTTCCTTTTGTGGAGTGATTTCCACATAGCTCGGCACTTCCTTATACATGAGTGCCAGCTCCTTGTTCACCGCATCACTCCCAGGGGGGATTTGTTGATATATTTAGGTAGTGATGTGTGTGAACACTCTAGGACCGTCGGGGCACTTTTTTCCCTCTTTAGGAGGTTTTGTTCCCCCAGCTTGTATATACGCCTATTGCCCTAATAGGCTACTTATCTTTGTACATTCTCTAGTAATACATTCAGTCTTGTGTGTTGTGCTCCAAGCTTCTTTCTCTTCCTTGTGCTGTTCGCGTGCTTCCGCAGACGTCTAACTCCAACAGAATTCTCCAACATCTCTCTCTCTCTCTCTCTCTCTCTCTCTCTCTCTCTCTCTCTCTCTCTCTCTCTCTCTCTCTCTCTCTCTCTCTCTCTCTCTCTCTCTCTCTCTCTCTCTCTCTCTCTCTCTCTCTCTCTCTCTCTCTCTCTCTCTCTCTCTCTCTCTCTCTCTCTCTCTCTCTCTCTCTCTCTCTCTCTCTCTCTCCCTCCCTCCCTCTCTCCCTCCCTCCCTCTCTCCCTCCCCTCTCTCTCTCTCTCTCTCTCTCTCTCTCTCTCTCTCTCTCTCTCTCTCTCTCTCTCTCTCTCTCTCTCTCTCTCTCTCTCTCTCTCTCTCTCTCTCTCTCTCTCTCTCTCTCTCTCTCTCTCTCTCTCTCTCTCTCTCTCTCTCTCTCTCTCTCTCTCTCTCTCTCTCTCTCTCTCTCTCTCTCTCTCTCTCTCTCTCTCTCTCTCTCTCTCTCTCTCTCTCTCTCTCTCTCTCTCTCTCTCTCCCTCCCTCCCTCCCTCCCTCCCTCCCTACCTCCCTCCCCCCCCCCTCCCTCCCTCCCTCCATCCCTCCCTCCATCCCTCCCTCCCCCCGCCCTCTCTCTCTCTCTCTCTCTCTCTCTCTCTCTCTCTCTCTCTCTCTCTCTCTCTCTCTCTCTCTCTCTCTCTCTCTCTCTCTCTCTCTCTCTCTCTCTCTCTCTCTCTCTCTCTCTCTCTCTCTCTGCTCTTTGACACTTTGGTTACGCCAGTGCTCATGTATGGGGCAGCCATATGGGGACAAGGATTAGCTACATCAGTATGGACAGTAGTAGAGAGGCCACAGATCCTCATGATTTCCAGACTTATCCGCAGCAAAACTTCAGTACCACATGATATCATTAGAGCAGAGCTCGCTGCACCACCGATGCTAGTTGAGGCACTATTCCAGATAGTTTGCCTATTACACAGACTTTGGAGCATGGATACAGAGCGCATTGCTTATCGTGCTTTCGAGGCATCACGTGATATGGCATTAGCAGGTGACACCTCCTCATGGTATGCACAGACACGAGACTGTCTTGCCCACCATGGCTTTGACATAGACAGGCTACCACCACTACAATACGACTCTCATGCACCCACCTACTCGCTCTCTCATCAAGAGAGGAATAGGATCATTCGTCAGGAGATATGGCATACATCCATACAGAGGACATGGGTGAGCCCTAGGGGTACATTGCCACCGAAAATGCTCTACTACCGCGAGCATTTTCTACATATATCGGGCACGGGCTTCATCGAGATTTCGAGATACATGTAGATCTACCTTCCCCACCACCTAGGAGTCGTCATTGGGCAGCTCCGGGTTTCATCACATCAGCTCGAGATTGAGAGGGGTCGGTCCAAGGGAGTCTCGCGTGAGGAGAGGTGGCGCCCAGTATGCCACACAGAGGTAGAGAGTGAGGAGCATTTTGTTATCAGATGTCCAGCATACTTAGACCTACAAGCACAGTTCCAGATCGAGGAGTCATTCCAGCTGTGCATGACTATGGGAGACCAGAGACGCTTGGGACGCTTTCTCACAGCAGCATACGAGAGGCGAGAGCGGTCACTACAGCCCATATATCAGCCACGGGTGAGTACCCAGCAGACCATTACACAGTTCTTTCAGCGAGTTGAGCTACATCAGAGAGGTCCATCTATAGGGCTCACGCTCCACCAGGCAGCAGCACAGAGAGCACGGCGCCAACCACGCATGGGCGGATATCGTCGACCACGCCTATATCAGGAGGATATCTCACGCATCAGGATTGCCTACGACCACATGATGGAGCATAGGCATACCACCACCCCCTGGGTTGTCTTCCTTTAGGAGGCACTCAGACCACCACCGATGTACCACATACTACACCCACCTCCACCCATCACTAGTAGCTAGGGCGTTTTACTCATATTTTTGGATCCCCCACGTATTAGGTGGCCACTATCTGCAGAGTCAGAGCCACGTCTCCCCATCCTTTTCCAGCCCTATATAGCTTTGTGTAGCGATATACTTTTTATTTCATTTTATCTTCTACACAGGGTTACTACACTTGTACATGGTTTTTGTCTCATAGGCCAAGTTTGGCCTCAAGAAGACGTTAATATGAATTTCTTTCTTTCTTTCTTTTCTCTCTCTCTCTCTCTCTCTCTCTCTCTCTCTCTCTCTCTCTCTCTCTCTCTCTCTCCCCTCCCTCTCTCTCTCTGAGTGCAATGGCATGGTGACATTTTAGAGAGAGGAGATAGTAGACACCCATCAAAGAGTTGGACACATGGCATAGCTATGCACGAAGCCTATACTGAATTCGAGATTAGCCACCCATCCCCAAGCCATAGAGTTCACATCTTAGCACCTCTCATTTCTTCACATGAGCGATGGTGAGCTGAGAGATCACCCAACTACAGCATGCTAGAGCCCATGATGCATTTGATGTATAGCCAAAGCATCTCAATTAATGGATGGATGACTCGAGCACTACTTATTGCCCATGTCTGCAACCAAGCATTCGTTGAAGGGCTGCCTAACTCATGGACAAAGCACATGATAGTACCCATCCATCACTAAGGTGATGTTATAGATCGAGCCACATATCAGACCATCATGAATGGCTCTATACTAGCCAAGTTATATGGGGTAGTGCTAGAGATGGAGTCTAGTCCCCTCGCCATTGTGAAGGATATGAGGGCTCCAGGATAGGTAGAATTCATTCGAGATTACTCAACCATTGATTACATCTTCACTTTGAGATGCATGATCCGCTAGGTAGGAGTGAGGAAGAGGTGATTATATTAATACTTTGTGGAGTTCCACAAAGCTTTTGACACAATTCCTAGGGAGTGACTCTTCAAATGTTTACTCAATATTAAGTCTCATGAGGAGATGGTATGGGGGATCTATTCTTTATATGAGAGAGTATCAGGTAGAGTCAGATGCCTAGGTGGCCTATCAGATTCACTTGGTGAAGCAAGGATGTCCTTTATCACCCACCCTTTTTGGTCTATATATTGATGAGATAGTGGACTTCATACCATAGTATGGAGGGGATGGCATTGAGGTAGGAGGGACCACTGTTCACATTCTTTTATATGCTTACGACATTTTCTCGATTTTAGAGTCTATAGAGAGTCTACAACACCACCTAGAGGGCCTAGATGAATTCTACACACATAGAGGGCTATCAACAATACTTGGTGAAACCAAGGTTTTGATGTTCCATACATAACCACAAGTGAGGATGCATAGCTCTTTCACAGTAGTAGGTAGACCGATCGAGGTCATCGAATCATATGTCTACTTGGGAGTGACATTCACAATAGCCTCTAGGGTCTTCATGATTGCTTTGATGGAGAGACAATGCCACCATGCATATTTTCAAGAGCCCCACACAAAGGGATAGATCTTTGATACTTTGGTTACCGGAGCACTCATGTATGGATCAGCCATATGGGGACCATGATTAGCTGCATGAGCATGGACAATAATGGAGAGGCTATAGATTCTCATGATTTTTAGACTCATGCATAGCAAATCTTCTGTATTTAAATGTGTGAAAAACACTATGATGAATCTGTTGAAATGAAAAAAGACTACTCCTACTCTACTCACATGCACACATCAAACAAGCTAAGGGGGAAGGAACAAAAGATAACAAAACATGATGAATGAATTAAAATGGAAATGGAAATGACTTACATAAGATGCTCTATGAGCATGGAGACTCCATGCAGAGTGGAAGCACACTCCTGGCAATGAGCTAGAGTGGAATGACTTGTGTGGAGTGAAGGGAGGCTTTGCTTATATGGAGTTTGGGAGAATGCCCTTGTATGTGGGATATATGAGCTTGCATGAGAATGAAAGTGGACTTGGGACAAAAGGGTGGAGCATGGAACTCTCAACAACCCCCCTCCATGTGATAACCCTTTTGTTTTTAATATGGGGACTAGTGACATATGGGATCACTTAGTCCATTTGGTTTTTAGGATCCAAGGACATATGGGATCCTTGGACATAACTTGGACATATGGGATCCAAGTTTGGGACATATGGTATCCCTAGGATTTTGGGACATATGGGATCCCAAGACATATACTTGGACAATTGGGATCCAATTGGTTTTTAATGGAATCTAGGGACATATGGGATCCCTAGACATGTACAAGGGTTTACAACATGGGGTAGGTAGTGCTTATATAGCCCTTTTGCTATTTGAATGTTGCTTTGGATCCATTGATGGGATCTTTGGTAGGGTCCTCCTCTTGTTGTTTGATGAAGCTTTTGCATTTTGAGTTTTGTAGCCTTTTGATGTGTAGAGCTTGATCCTCCTTGCCATATGCTTGAAAAACTATGTATGTGCAAGTCATAGGAAGGTCTTACCACTCTTTTAAGGTGGCAATGTCTATTCCCTTTACAATGGGGGAAATAATCTTTTGAAAAAATTGAATGCATATCTCATACAAGTGTGGTAAATTTACTCCACCAAGTAGATACAACATCTAAGCTTTATGCATATGATGAGCATTGTACACATGGTGTACTACAATTTTTAAGAGTCAAATGATTTTTTTTTAGTACAATCAAAAGAAGTTTAGATGGCCTGAATTCCACATCATATATCTCAGATGTGTGAGTCCGGATCCATCGAAGTGGGAAGCGGGACCCAAATGATTCCGTACATTGAACATTATTTTTATGAAATCATTGATTATGTCATTTTAGATCCCTCAAGAAATCTACTCATGCACGCCAATGAGAAATCGTGGGTCATCAGCAGGTCTAGCTTACAATCCGGGCTCTTCACGTGATTGAGACCACAAAGAATTCTTCCTGCGTGTGCAAATCTACTGAATAGGCACGCCGCACAACCCTTTCTTGTGGGCACTGGGTGTGAAGTGAAGCCCCTCTTTCCGGTATCCGTGGTAGTCCTTGAAGCTCGTGTGAGACTCCATTTTGCACATTAGCAAGAATATTTTTCGCAGGCCAGTGCAAAGATAACGCAGACGCGAACTAGAGAATCGTGGGCGGAGTGGGCTTTGAATGTGCCTAGGGTTCTGGGTTTTTGGGGAAGTCGCCTTCTCGCCCCCCTCGGCGGGGAGGGTTCTTCGTTCGCTCGTCTCTCGTCCCCCTCGCTGTGAGGGGGACCTCGTTCTGCCCTGTCGGCTGGTGTTTCCTGCGGTCTGTGCTGTTCTTCAGGGTGCTACCATGGCCTTACACGAGGCGCTGCCTGTTGGTTTACTTGGCTCCAAGGGTGAAGGTAATAACAGTAGCCTAAGTACTATGCTTAATCCTGTTTTCGAAGGCATTGCAGGTTCTGCTTCTGTGTCGGGAGATAAGTTGAGGCTCGAAGAGGGTGATGGTGCGCAAACTGCGAGTGTACAGTACACTCACCAATCCTTGCAAGGGATTGCGTCTTACGCCAAGGTCCTGCAGAATCAACAACAAGGTTTTTATTCAATGTTTTCCAATCAAGAGTCTACAGGTAATATCTTTCCTCATTCGTTGTTCATTGATACCAAAGGTAAAGGCAAGATCATGGAGGATAATGGGTTAGGGTGTTCCTCTCCTGATAAGGGGGGTGTGCATACCCTTGACATTGACCATGAATCTAATGAACAGGATGATTGCACCCTGATCATTGAGAGTTCAGCTCTGAATAAGTGGAATGTGCACCTTGAAGATAAGGTTGTGATTGCTCATTGTCATGGTCCTCTGCCAGCGCAGGAACTCCTTAAAAATTGGATGCGTGTGAATTGGGAAAGTAAAGGGCTTTTTGCCAAGCATGTTCAGTTCCTTCCTAACAATTTCTTTCTCTTTTTTTTCGATGATGTGAGTAGTGCTCTGCAAGTTATAGCGGAGGGGCATTGGATTATAAGAAATACTCCTATCTCCTTTTATAAGTGGTATCCTGGCTTTAATCCCAGAAGTAAAAAGCCGACTAAAGTTCCAGTCTGGGTGGAATTTCCGGATTTTCCTGTGGAATTCTACCCATGGCTTGATAAACTTGGTTCTCTCATTGGGAAAGTTCTGGGCCAAAAACAAAAAAAAGAGTTCAATCTCAAATGGGAACCTCAACTGCTTATTGAAGTTGACATTTCCAAAAGTATTAAAACTGAGTTAGTTATTAAAAACTCTGAGGGGTTTAGGCTGCATGCTCAAAAAGTTTTTTACAGGAATTTGCCTAATGCTTGTTTTAACTACTATAAACAAGGTCATTTAATAAAGGATTGTCCTTTGCTTGGTAAAAATCAGTCTAAAGAGAATTTTTGTGGGGAAGAGGTCACCAATGCTGCTGCCCCTAATATTAAGACTCCTCCCAAAGATGACTTAGGGTTCAAAAAGGTTCCTGTTAAGCAAAGGAAGAAAAACCCTAATTTAGGGATCAGGTCGGAACCGCTCTACAAAGGTGTTTTCAATCCTTATCAGATACTTGAAGATGCCATCAACGATGACCATTTTCCCTCGACTTCTGAAGGCCATGTGGAGAATGAGAATCAAGGAAGCCAAAACTTTGAAGACAACATGCACAGCTCAAATGCTGGGGATATGGAGAAGCCAAAGGCTCAGGTAAGTAAGTCTAATTTGGAAACTCACAAAGGTTGTGAAGGAAGAGGGACTGTTTGTTTGGAATCGGTTCCTAGAACTAATACGGGTTCCACCCCTGTTGCGGTCTTGTCTGAAGAAGACTCCCTAAGTAACTGTGATGAAATGTTTATGGATCAAATTAACAAATTTGATGAGCATACTACAGATCAGGTGGGTTCTGGTCCCACCATTGACCAAGATGTGTATATGTCAAATGTCCTGTCACCTAACTTTAAAGGTAAAAACAAGTCCAAAAGAAAGGATATGGTCAGGAATTCGGTGTCAGCAGTTAAGCCTAGTAAGAATCTTAAAAAGTAAGTCTTCTTTCTCTCTTTTGTCCATGGATTGTATTAAGTTGATTTCTCTCAACACTAAGGGGCTCTCTGATCCTGTCAGGAGCAAGACCATCAACAACTGGATCAAAGATTCTTCTATTTTTCCTGACTTTATCTGTTTGCAGGAGCTGAAGGTGGGGGGATCCACTCTGTTGTCGAATTTAAAAACTGTTTCGAACTCTTACCATTGGGTTCATACGGATCATAGTGGTGAAGGTGGTGCTGCCATTGGGGTGGCAAATGGTGTGTGTCATCTTATTGAGGAGGTGCATAAGAGTAGTACTAACCAGTGGATTGCTGTTAAGTGTAAAGAGCCCTTTAACTTTACTGTTGTGTGTGTTTATGCTACTAATCAGGCCTCTCAAAGGGCTAAATGCTGGGAAGAAATTGCTAAAATTAATGATGTTATTCTGCTGACTGGTGACTTCAACATGGTCACTAACCTTGGTGATAGGATTGGTAATAGTGATAATATTATCTCTGGGGGAGAGAAGGATTGTTGGTTTAATCTAGTAAATAAGCACAACCTGTTGGATCTCTCTTTCAACACAGGTCACACTTGGAACAACAGAAATCATGTTAACTTTCTGTCTGCTAGATTGGACAGATTTTATATGCATGCTGGTAGGAGCAATATTTTGTGGAATTATAATTGTGACATTGATCATTCCTTGGTTTTATCTGATCATTTGCCTTTGATTGTGAAGCTGTTCATGAACAACCCCTCGTATCGTGCTGGTTGGCCTCACATGGACTCCTCCCTGTTTAAAATTCCTATTGTGAAGGAAAAAATCTCTGATATTCTTATTTCTCATTTCAATAAGGATAGATCTCTCTTTGTGGCTTGGGAAGAGGCTGTTAGAGAAATTCAAATTACTATTAAGTACTTCAAGAATAAAGCTAAAAATATTAGGTATGAGAGAAGAATGATGATATTGAAGGAGTTGGATCTTCTGGAGTCCTCTAAGCTTGATGTTAATACCAAAAGGCTGAAAATCCTTGAGTTGCAGGAAAAAGTGAGGAAAGTTGATTACCTCCTTGCTAGAGGTGCCCTTGCCACGTCTCGGGAATTCTGGGCAGGTAAAGTGGATAAGCCTAATAAACACATGTTTGATCTTATGAGAAAGAAAAAAGCTAGGGACTTCATCCCTCTGCTCAAAGACAGTAATGGTTTCTTGGCTTCTAATATGAAGGATAACCTGGAGGTTGCCCATAAGTTCTTTGCCAATGTATTCTCTCTGCCTCCCAAGAGAGGGGCTGATGTGTGGAGTGCAAGAGCTGCCATTGCCCTTTGTAGGAAGAAAATGGTTCCTCAGGGAATGGACTCCCTCCTTGACATGCCCTTCTCTGAGGGTGAGGTGAGAGAATCCATTAGCAAATTGAAGCCTGGTAAATCCCCTGGTCATGATGGTCTTCCTTATGAGTTTTTTCAGGAGTTCAAGGATTTGTTGGTGCCCATAATTCTCAAGATCTGGCAAGAAGCCTCTAGAAGGGGGTCTCTTTCTCCTTTTATCAACACGGGGGTGATTAAGCTCTTGCATAAAAGGGGTCCCAAAGATGACTTAAATAATTGGAGACCCATCTCCTGCCTGACTTCTCTATACAAAATTTTTGCTTCCATACTTGCCAGAAGGCTGAGTCCTTTAATGGATAGTATAATTCTGCCTGAGCAAAAATGTTTTATCAAAGGGAGATTTATCTTGGATAACATTATTACCATTTGGGAAAGTCTTGAGTATTACAAAGAGCTTAATATTGACACTTACTTCTTCAAAATTGACTTTGATAAGGCTTATGACAGGATTGAATGGGATTTCATTCTTCAGTCTCTTCATGACATTGGTTTTGGCAAAAAGTTTATTAGATTTGTCAGTATTTTGTTTGGTAATGCCTTCTCTAAAGTTGCTATTAATGGATATCTGTCTAACTCTTTTAAGTTATGCAGGTCTATTAGACAAGGATGTCCCTTGGCCCCCCTCCTGTTTGCTATTGCTAGTGATGCTTTGGGCTGGCTTGTCAAGGATAGCTACAGACAAGGGACCATCTCTGGTCTGGTCATTCCCCAATCTCACTCTCCCCTTGGTCTGCAGATGTTTGCAGATGACACTAACATGTTGATGATTGCTGAAGAAAAGTCTGCTAGTCAATTCCTTAACTGTCTTGACCTTTTCTGTCTTGCTAGCGGTTCTATGGTCAACCATCAGAAAACAGGTTTTTTTGCCACTGATAACAAGATTCCAGCTTGTGTTGTGGCAGCAGGTTGTGATATCATCAAGAAAGGGAGTATTTTCAAGCTTCTGGGCATTCCCATGGGCTTTGGTATATCCAATGAGCAAAGGTGGAATTGGATGCTTGATAAATTTAGAGCTAAAATTTTTAAGTGGTCTGATGTGCAGCAAAGTATTTCTCAAAGATCTTTTGTTTTAAAGCACTATATCCTCCCTTCCCTTACCTATTTTCTGTCCTGCTGGCAGCCTAGTAAGAAGCAGCTTGGTCAGGCCATCTCCCTTGCTAGAAAATTCTTGTGGGGAGGTTCTAAAATTCCCAAAGTTGCTTGGGATATTTGTTGTATGAGAAAAGCTGAAGGGGGGCTTGGACTCATATGTCCTTCCAGGTTGGCCACCCAAATGGCTGCTAAGTGGATTTTCAGATCTATCTCCTCTAATGACTTCTGGGCCTGTTTAATTAAAAGAAATGTTAACAAATTCAATATCAAACATAATAAAAGTTGGGACAACTGTTCTCTCTGGGATGTTATTACATCTCCTGTTGAATTTGTGCCCAAAGGTAGTCAGCTTATTTGCTCTTTTTGGAAAGCTTGGATGGCTGTGAAAGCTAAGTATAATTTGTCTATCTACTTTGCTCACAAC
Source organism: Ceratopteris richardii (assembly GCA_020310875.1). Lineage (NCBI taxonomy): Eukaryota > Viridiplantae > Streptophyta > Polypodiopsida > Polypodiales > Pteridaceae > Ceratopteris > Ceratopteris richardii. Next base: position 179,906,593 of record CM035415.1, on the reverse strand, counting down.
CTGACCTTCTTAGCTCAAGATTCCATTTGGTTTGGTTGGACTAATTCTGTTCCCTCCCTTTCCCTTCCTATTAGATGGAATAAATGCAGAAAGAAAGGATTTGGACACTGGCAGGACTTGTTAAATGCAGGTAACATTATTAATGACAAGGTCATTTCCGGGTTTGATGGTCTCTCTGTCCAATGTAAACAGGTTCTCTCAATCCAGAAGGAAATTCTGAAGAAAAAGCTAGAAAAACACTTGTGGAGGAAGGAGATCTCCCTCCAAATCGTAGCTGAGGATATTCTTAACTCCTACAAAAAGAGTGGCAGAAGTATCAAAGAGATAACAGGGAAACTCAATAAGAAGTGGGATCTCCAATGGTCCCCCTTGCAGTGGAAGTACAGATTTCAGTGCACCTGGGCCTTTCCCTTCTCCAACAAGCAGTCCTGCCTTAACTGGCTCATTCTCCACAAAGGCATCTGGACAGGTAGCCTTGCTAGGAAGTATAAAATTGATGCTGGTAAATGCAAGCTCTGTGGAAAAGATGAGAACTTGGAACACTTGTTCATCCATTGTAAAAGTTCCTCCAGATTCTGGTTTGGAATGAGGTGTTTCTGTCAGAACCAAGGTCTTAATACTCCTAGCAGCAAAGATATTTTGCTGGGTGAAGCTCGTGGTATGGACATTCTGTTGTGGCAGTTCATCAGAATCCACTCTTTGTGGTTTATATGGAAGACCAGGAACAGTGCCATCTACAATAGGAAGGGGAAGGACTACTTCTTCTCCTTTTTGTTGGGCTTGAAGAAAATTCTCAATCTCTGCTTTACCGCCAGTCGTGCTACTCAATCGGAAGATAAAAACCCCTTTGTAATTCTTCGGAATAATCGCTACAATGTTTGGAAATTAAAACTCCTAAAGATGTACTCTAAGCCTAGGTTGCAGATGATCACTCTTCTTGATGATTATGTTAACCTTGTTCTTATATGAGACCTCTCATCATACTGACCTCTTGTATATGAATCAGACTCAAGTGTGAGTCTGAACCTTTGTTTGTATCTTTTCCAGCATCAATTTTATACTTTCTGTTCTTCTCAAAAAAAAAAAAAAAAATCTACTGAATAGGGAAGCAGAGTTTTCTCTCCTTCTAGCTTCATTCAACTGGAGTCATCAGCTATGCTCAGCTGTGCCAACCCAGAACATCAAAGTAATCTGCATCACTCTATCATAGATGGATCATGGAACCCTTGAATTCCTCCTGGTGTAGATGGAGCCCTAGAACTCCTCTAGCCGCACATCTCTCTATCAGTCATTCTTATCTTCCTTTTCGCATTCCAGCCACGCATTTCTCTGTGTTTGGCAGCTGTTCCGAGTGGGGCTATTGTTCATTGATGATTGCTCTTTCTTCAGGCTGCGGAAACAGGTGCACAGTGCCAGTTGTTGCAGGTCCTCGTAGTAGATAAGAGTAGGAGCGCAGATACATTGCATCAACGCCCAACAGTTGAGGATGATGTCATCTCTTCTGTAAGAAGCATGCACATTTTGCCCCAAAATCTGGACTATATCCGAATGAGTCACGAGATGAAAATGCTCAATGGTTGCGCAGCGACCTTGGTCCTGCATCTCCATCTTCTGTTGAAAGGGGTGCGGTCATTATAGCGCTGGACCTTTGAAGAGAATTATTCCCGTAGATCAACGTGGGAGATGAAGCAAGAAGCATCATTCTAATAGGCGAGTGCAGATCCGCTGCATGGTCGTTAATGGCATTGGTTGAATTGCTAGAGATACTTATTTCCATGGCCATTATGGCTGCGTGAGAAGTGGATTTGCGCAGATGAGTATGGAAGGCCTCTAGGACAGTGATCCAGTAGCAGCAGGGAGAGGAAACGGCATACTCACACAATAGCATTGCATGGGTAGCGATCAGCCAAACACCTTGCTTGTTGGGGCAAAGCTAAGCCAAATTCTTAGCACTTAGAACGATGTTAAAAAATGCTTCTCAAGATGATGGCTCGTATTCATCGGAATGATCGATATGGAGAGACTAAATGATATTACAAATGAAATTTTATGAAAAGACTTAATAATACTATGAATGAAAAAGAAATGAGATTATGATCCTTAATGAGGAAGGGAGGGAGGAGGGACTAAAAAAAATTCTTCTATGCTAAAGGCAATGAACAAAAATGAGAACATGAACTTGATTAAAGATGAACCTATGCTGTGGTACCATGTTGAAATGAAAAAAGACTACTCCTACTCTACTCACATGCACACATCAAACAAGCTAAGGAGGAAGGAACAAAAGATAACAAAACATGATGAATGAATTAAAATGGAAATGGAAATGACTTACATAAGATGCTCTATGAGCATGGAGACTCCATGAGGAGTGGAAGCACACTCTTGGCAATGAGCTAGAGTGGAATGAATTGTGTGGAGTGAAGGGAGGCCTTGCTTATATGGAGTTTGCGAGAATGCCCTTGTATGTGGGATATATGAGCTTGCATGAGAATGAAAGTGGACTTGGGACAAAAGGGTGGAGCATGGAACTCTCAAGAAAATCAAGTGATCCTTATGGTCTTATGATTGAATACAAGCAAATCCTCTAGCTAGAATAAGAGGATGAGTTCTTTGTCTAGTATGAAGCTTTTCGGTTGACAATGTGGGAACAAACTTGGCTCGGTTCCAATCATTGAATAGAAATGGATTCCCCACCATTGATCAACTTTTGGATAAAAGCATTGGGGAGTTTGTAAAGAGGGTAATTAGACACAATATCTCCTCATTGATCCACAACTTCAAACAAGCAAGCCATGAGTTAGTGACAATGGTAGCTAGGAGATTCAAACAATATGTGGATAGATATCTAGAAGTGGAAAGACCAACTCAACCACAAATGATTTTGTTATTTTTTTTAGCTTTTTAATAGAGAATTGAGAGCTTTGGTGTACGTGAAGAGGTTAGAATCTTTAGATAACAGTGATTCATAACAAACGAGAACTATGTCATAAGAAGAGAAACTCTATGCACTAAAATAGCCTTTTTTGCATGATGTTTAAAAATTCTTTAAACGAGTATAGAAGGTTTTCTAAAACCCCCCAAAAATATGCAAATTTTGAACATATTTTCAAAATTTTGACTACTTTAGGGTAGCAAAATTTTGCTAATTTTAGAGTACCTTATTAAACACTTTTAAGAGAGAATTATGAAATGGATAAAAAAAGCCTTATTTATGAGAATACTCATTTAGCTTGGATCAAACGAAAAGGAAATGAGCTAGAAAAGACTAAAAATTGATGCTACTAATTTGATAGCATTAGATAATTTTAGGAAAAACAATGAATTGTGTCCATGTGCAGCTGATTCAATGAATAAAAGTTATAATTTGTATTTGTATGAGATCCTTTCCTATCTAGCTAGTAGATTGAAATTGATTTTGCTTGGTATGAAATGAATTGGTTGAGATTATAAATTTTGGGTCTTTTTCGCATCGCTCCAAGATACTTTAATCAAATATTCTAAAACATTGTGTTTTTCCTTGGCCCCAGTCTTTGGTCTTTAGAAAATTTGGATAAGCAAAAAAATATATACTTTGTGAGAGGAAGTTTGATCTTATTGTTGGAGAAACACTCACTAATTGGAGATGTATTTGAAGGTCAAAGCTTTAAAAGAAAACCACATGCCTATGTGAAGGGACAAATTCACAAGTGTATTATATTTGTAAAGTTAGTTCACTTTAGTTCTAGAAGTTTTTTAAAAATCACGAGAATGAGAAAATCTATATAAGTTAGTTTGTATCAACTGGCGCGAGAGTGAGAAGAAGTGGAAGAGAGTGATAGAATGTGAGAAGGAGTTTATTTTGTATGACTGAGTATAGTCGGGCTTCTCTGAGTGAGAAAGCATCTATAAAGTTTCTGAGTTTTTCATAGCTATGGGAAGAACTAAGTAAAGTTTTGTGTATGAGACTGTCGGATCCATCATCTCCATGTTGTCTACTATGTGATGAGTTCAAAAGTTCAAGTTTTCCAAGCAACTCGATGCTTGGCATCGAGTTTGTGTTGATAAGTCCATGTTTTATTCTCTGAGTGTTATGTACTACTAGAACTTCTTAAAAACATGAGGTTTGTGGACCAACTCGATGCCTGGCATCAAGTTTCAGCATAAAGTCGATGCCTAGCATCGACTTCCCACATAAAAGTGGATTTCATCATATGTGTGTTAAACGCGCCTATTTCAGGAACAAAAAAGATCAGAATCTCACCGAAAATGAGAGGAAAACAAATGAGGCTATGTTGTTCATTATTGCACAAATAGATAGTCTGTGGCAAGGCTTTGATTATGGATAATATGATCACACCTCTTTGTGCATGCAAAAGAAAATCGAAGTGCAGTAATGAGGATTGAGACAGACTATCTCCACTTCTGTGATTCTTGCCAAACACCTTCTATGTGCATATATCTTTGGTATGGAAGTATAGAGAGAAGCTCATCACTCATTACCGTGTGTGGATTGTGTGACTTGTAGGTGGCATAGATAGGCTCTCTTCTCTCTTGATTTGGAGCATCGATGTTCCTGAGTAAATCAATTCTCACTAACGATGACTAAAATTCACTAATAACAAAGCATACTCAAAGGCCAGAGGGAGGCACGACTAATAGAGTGCGTTAGAAGATAATTTTACCTCATGTTTTCTTTCCATGCCCACAAAGTATAGATGATCATCAACACCTTGGCACCGACTTCTCAGTGAGAAAAAAGTGAATTTTGTATTTTTTCTTTCATTCTCAGCAAGAAGTCGATGCCTGGCATCGACTTCTCACTGATAACTATACTTTTCAGCAAGAAGTCGATGCTTGGCATCGATTTCTTGGTGAAAAGTATAGTTTTCAGTGAGAAGTCGATGCCAGGCATCGACTTCTCCCTGAAAAGAATAGTTTTCACTTTAACAAAGTAAAAAAGACTGCACGTTTCACTTTCAACGCATGCAATATGTTCTCACAAAGTAATATCAAATGTGATATATTGTCTTGCTTTTTAACTTTGACCATGATAATGCTCAGAGAGAGAGAAAGGGAAGAGAGGGAGAGAAATGCGATTTTTCAAAGGATAAAAACTCGGGGCAAGGAAAAAAGCAATGTCTTAGAGTATTTGATTAACATAACTTGAACAAAGTTTTATTGAGTCTCTTAGCATGTAAAAACTAATAGATTTATTTCATAGAATGTGCAACGATGAACAATAAAGTCTCTTTCATTTGGGTTATTAGACATCAAAGAATCATGTATGATGATATGCATGGTGTTTTCTCTCAATATGTATAGTCAATTTAATCTCATCTATTTCATTTTGATCGCATGGTGTTTTTTTTGGCAAAATTGGCTATTATTACTAGTACACATATATGGCTACCTGGTTGTTGTATGATTATGCTTTGTATTGTCAAGAGTGAGCGTTGACTTCCTTATATGATTCACTCTGATTTTTCACATAAAAGTCTTAAAACATCATGGAAAATGCATCCTTCATAGACATATTCTAATCCCTTTTTAAAATGGCATAAAATTATGCTTTATGTGGGCTTGAAATAAAATGAATTACTTTTCAATTTCCATTTTCATGAAATCATGTAGTTTTAATCATCTAAGATTCGTTAGAGTTCTAATTGGAATTTTTAATGTTGAATATAGCATGTTTTATCCCTACTTAAAATGGGCCTTATCATTTCTATGGAACAATTGAAAATAGGCTAGTTTTTCCTTGTTTTAAGCATACTTTTGTAATTTCTAAAGGAGAACATGTCTTTGTTCTCGTTTGTTATGACTCAGTGTTAGATGCTTTCTTGAAGAAATTCACAAATCTTGAACATAGTTTGGCAAATAATTTGAAAATTCCTCACACCCCTTCAAGATCCAAAGAATATTCAAGTGTCAAATCTTCCCACATACCTTCTATGGATAAACTAGTTGATTTAGTGGAAAAAATATTAGGAGTCCATAATCAATCTGACCCTAAGCAGTATTCACCTCAAGAGATGAGGGTACCTATGCTTAAGAAATGTTTCCAGTGTGAAGTAGACTATCCAACTCATTTGTGTGCTAGAGGAGGACCTCCTAACCCACATGAGTATTCCCATCAAAGACCACATATGCAAGGCCCAATTTACTAATGCAACATAGAGTAGAAGCATACCAATCATAGTACTAATAATTTCTCTTATAATAGATAGTAAATGGGGCAACGTCAACATTACCAATATAGGCCATATGCCTATCCTCGAAGGAATCAAGCCAAAGATGCTCCATGATATCCTCTATATCTAGGATCTCGACAAGCTCAAAGGCCATATGAATCACAAGGACACCCACAACTTCAACCTATATTGGGGCAACAACTGCCACACCCTCATAATGTCATTCTAATGAACTATAACCAATCAGAAGAGAATCCCAAAAGAGTGGTGGTACTGGTGCTTGTTTTTACTAGCAGTGAGTTTGCTAGACATGCTTATGATCAACAATATTTGGAGTATTAATTTTATGATAAGACTCTTTTTTAATACAAAACTATTTATAAGCAAGAATTCTATGAGTTTCATTCAAACTCATATCGATCAAAGCATGCAAACTATAAGGTACAGTGCTCCTAGTAGACCATGCCATCATTGTGGAGAAGACCACTTCATTAGAGAACTTAGAATACCTAACCTAGAACTTCCTTCCAAGGTGTCTTCAACCAAATAGATTGATGTGACTAAGGTGATTGAACCGTATGGAAGTGATAGAGAATGTATACCTAGTAATAAACTTTATAACTAGAACTTAATCTAAAATGAAAGAGAGTGAAGAAATCCCTAATGAAAGTGAAACTACAAGCCGTAAGAGTCCTTAGATGTGAGAATCCTTGCCAATGTTGTTGGGGGACTTTGTAGATCCGTCTAACATAAGCAAGATAAAGAAATATCAAAAGTGGAAGAATGAGAAAGAAATATTAGGAATAAATGGGCAAAAAAGCTACAAGAGGGAGCTCCCCATCCCCCAACCAAAGAAATACTTTCTAAGTTCAATCGGAATATGAGGTCAAGTAAAAGAAGAGTTGTAGTATATGAGGAGCAAACAGAGAACCATGAAGGTTCAATTCTAGTTGATCTTATGTGTTAAGACTTGGATGTGCTATTAAAAGCCTATTAGTAGAGTATAATAGTAGGATCTAGTCTTGAGCAACATGATATGCTCTATCCGAGATGAACCTTTGTACATAGCTAAACAACTCAAGGAAAAATAAACAAACAAATTAAAAAACAAGAAAACCAATTTAAACTTGAGGGCCTACTTGAAGTGGATAAAAATGTTTGTGGGGTATTTGAATATATTTCTTGAACTAATATGATGAGAGAAATTGAAAATTTAACGATTGAGTGGTGTGGTTGGTCTTATCCCAGATGGCACAAGGTTGAACAGTCTGACCTTTGGCTTTGTCATGCTTTGGTCATTTGTTCTTCCCTTCCCACTTGCTCTTGCTTGTGAAGTTGGCTTGGGAAGTCTCCTCTTCATCTTCTTCCTTCTTCTTGCCTTTCAACTTCTTGTACTTCTTATCTACATGTAGAACACTAGTTGAATTACCATGATAGGAGTTAACTTCCTTTATATTGTTTGCCTCTAGATTGAAGAGATATTCAAGAAAGATGTTCAATTCTAGAGTTTGCACATCCATGATGAGATCATAAGCCATGCTGAAGGATTGCCATTGCTTATCACTTAGAATCCCATTGAGAATTTGTCTAATGATAGCCTCTTCTTCAATCAGCTCTCCAATGGATGCTAACTAATCTGCAAATTCCTTGACCTTGGTAACAAACTTTGTGATAGTTGCAAATAGGCCTCCCTTCTGATTTTCCAAGCTGCATAGTTGTGTCAATCAAACTTCTCAATCATTGAGGGAAAGCCGTCACCCATCTTGATCTAGCTCTGATACCACTAAAAGAACTTGGAGAAGCTTATAGGAGGTAGAAAAATGAGTTGCAAAGCAACAAAGTTCAGTCCAACCAAAAAGCACAAGACCAACCCTTAAGCTTATGGAGACTCAAACAGACCTTATAAGCATGTGATAAGTGCAATAAAATTCACTGTGTACTTTGGAGCATCAAGAAGAAAGACATGATACAAAACAGATAGGTTTGCACATTGAGTACCTCAAATAATTTACTATCTTTGGATGAGACGAGATATACCTTGAGATAGAAAAACTAGGATTTCTTCTAAGCTACTAAACCAAATGCTTTCAAACCTTACAAGCATAAACAAGACACTAATACCTTTCTAATAAGTGCTTAGGCATCCAATTTGGAGAAAAGAGCCACATCGTCTGTAAGCTTACTATTGTTGAAGAAGATGATGCAGAGAAATGAAGGAGCAAGATAATGATGGCCACAAGTGTATGTATATTGCTTCCATGTAATGTACAAGTGATATGAAGTATTTATATACACTGTTAAAGTGCTCCATGACTTCGAATCTCTCTATTAGGCATCTGTCTAGCCATTTAAATCTTGATTTAACTTACTCTTACAGCATTGTCTTCTCAAAGTTGAATAGGAAAAAATAGACACGCAAAAGAAACAATCGCATGCTCTCTCATCATGAATCTATCAAATTTGATTAACTAGAGTTTCCTCCTTTCATGCTCATTTATTTCTTGAAAAAATTATCAGCTTTATTATTCTTATGGAGACTCAAATAGACCTTATAGGCATGCCATAGGTGCAATAAAATTCACTATTTACTTTGGTGTATCAAGGAGAAAGAGTCGTTACCAAATAGATAGGTCTGCACATTGACTAGCTCAAAAAACTTACTATCGTTGGATGAGACAATCAAATTCAAATGCTCATAGCAACCAACATGATTACAATTGGAAAAAATCCTCTTGGATGAATGATACACATAAAGTTGAGTGTATAGAATGCACAATAGTACAAGAAATAAGCAAAATATTCTTTTGGAATGAATTGGACACTCAATAGTGGTACGTCCTATTTTTTAGGAATGCATAGAGATAGACCCTGAGATATAAAAATTGAGGTTTCTCCCAATCTATGGAACCAAATGCTTTGAAACTTTGTAGACATAAACTAGACATTAATTGAGTTCCAATCAATGCTTAGGCATGCAATTTAGAGCTATATAGAGAGAGCAACAGCCTCTTCAAGCTTATTGTTGTTGAAGAAGATGATGGAGTGAAATGAAGGAGTAAGACAATGATGGCCACAAGTGTATTGAATTCAAATGAAGGTAGAATTAGTTGTTGGAGGGAATCAGTTCACTTTTCTATAATCTAGGAGAAGTGAAGATCTTGTTTGATCCACTTTTAGGTGATTGATTCATTCATTGATTGCAACTTAACCACTTCATGGAAGTTTAGCTCTCTTTTTCTACTTTTACATGTGTAAAGATCTAGGCTTTTACAATGTTAAATGATCCATAAAAAATCTTTTTAAAAATACAATAAATGAGCATAAGTAAAGGAGCTCTCCAACAGATATTCTTTTAACATAGTCCAAATGATAGATTTTTTGATGTAGATCAAATCCACCGCAAGCATAGCGTATTGTTTCATGCTCCAACAATATTCCTAGAAAACATTATGCAAAAATGGATAAAGACCTTAATATAGACAATGATAGATATCTTAAATTTATCAAAGCTCAGATTCTTGGCTATAAAAAGACCTTTCAAAGACTTATTGAAGTGAGCTTGACTTTTTCTATTGGGAAATCAACTTTTAGGGTGAATGAGGTGCTCTTAGTTAGACATCAATGTGACTTTTATGGCTGAAAACTATATCCTCTAAAAGTAGGAGCAATTTAAAAAATGGCAAACATTTGCAAGTTTGTGAGTTACCTGAGATTGTCCTTCGGAGCATGTGTCTTCTACTCAACATGGATTCCTGACCTTGCACACATAGTAGATGATTTGTATATCTTACTAAGAAAACATCATAAATTTTTTTGGCTTTATAACCACACATTAGGTATGAAGAAATAAAAAAGAACTTTGATGCAGGCACCAATTCTCAAAAGAATTGATTATGCTCAACAAACATTACCACTCTCATGGTGTCTTCTTTGTTTTCATAACTCTCGACCATTTTCTTTTCTCGCTTTGGCATTGAAGCAACTAGTTTTCACTCATCAACTTGATACTCCTTAGGTGCTTAGGAACTTCAAGATTTGCTGTCTTTGTTGACTTATATCTAGAGAAACTATCCCATTCAATCCCAATCTCATGTTCATGAATTTGAAAGATAGACTATGTAGGATCATCCATGGCACACTACAACATATGAGGGGCATACCGACGGTCATAGCCGGCGTCGGTATCGTCCTCGAAAAATCTCACTAAGAGATACCGTCGGTCAAGTGACCATCGGTCAAGTGACCATCGGTCAAGTGACCATCGGTCAAGTGACCATCGGTCAAGTGACCATCGGTCAAGTGACCGTCGGTATGACCATTTTGAACGGATCGTCGGTGTGGCCCCGCAGCCGTCGGTATAAGTGTCGGTATATGCGTCAATATGAGCATCGGTATAAACGTTGGTATAAGCGTCGGTAATTTACTGGGAACTACCGACGCCTATACCGACGTCCATACCGGTGCCTATACCGGCGGCGAGTTTTAAACATACCGCGAACCCGAGAGCAAAACTTCACATTTTTGCGCGTGTTTGAGTACTGTTGGTCTACTGTCGAACTTGCGCACGCGAACCTACATTGTCTTGTGCACACACACACACACACACGGATCTCTCTCTCTACACACACACATTCTCTCTCGGCTTAGATATCACAACTTGGTAAGTGTTGCGTGTACTGTTAGCATTTGTATTTCTCTATGCTTTAGGGTTTCTAATTTCTCTTTTCGTTGATTTTGCAAGAAGTTCTTTCACGTCAATTGTTTGGAATTGGACGAGAGAGGACCTACATTATGCTTTGTCGACAACGATTCAAAGAGGGAACTATCGGTAAGTGATTCTTTTATTCACTATTGATAGAGAGAGAGACAAAGAAAGAAAGAGAGAGAGAGAGAGAGAGAGAAAGAGAGAGAGAAGAGAAAGGAAGATACACATTAATTTACACATGCATACATACACACATACATGTACACACATGCATGCTTACATACACACACCTATACACACATGCATGTTTACATACACACACACATATACACACATGCATGCATACACACACACATAAATTTATACACATGTATACATACACACACATGCATACACACATACATACACACACATATATACACATATGCATACATACACATACACACACACATATACACACATACATACATACATGCATATATAGACACATATACACACATGCATGCATACATACACACACATATACACACATGCATGTATACACACATATATACACACATGCATATATACACACATATACACACATGCATGTATACATACACACACATGTATACACATGCATACACATACACACACATACACATACATGCATGCATACATACACACACGTACACACACATGCACACGCATGCATGCCTACATACACACACATACACATACACACACATGTATACACATGTATACATACACACACACACATGTACACATGCATACATACACACACATATATACACACATGCATACATACACACATATAATCCTATTTTTATTTTGAAGTTTTATTTTTACATCAAATATATAAAAATAGGTTTAGAGTTTTAGGGTTAAATCTTTAAGATTAGGGTTTTAGGGTTTTAACACCTACATAACATATATGCACACATACACATGCACATATAATACATATATACATGTATACAGAAATATACATATTTTAGGTCTAGATATTTAAGATTAAGGTTTTAGGGTTTAGTATTTTAGATTTAAGTCTAAGTCTCTCTGATTAGGGTTTTAGGATTTTAATACGTAGATAACATATATACACAAACACACATATACATATAATACATACATACATGTAGATACACATGCATACAAAAATATACATATTTTAGAATTAAATCTTTAAGATTAGGGTTTTAGGGTTATCACACCTACATAACATATGTGCGCACATACACATACACATGTAATACATATATACATGTATATACACATGTATACAGAAATATACATATTTTAGGTCTAGATATTTAAGATTAGGGTTTTAGGGTTTAGTATTTCAGATTTAAGTCTAAGCCTTTCTGATTAGGGTTTTAGGATTTTAATACGTATATAACATATATACACAAGCACACATATACATATAATACATACATACATCTAGATACACATGCACACAAAAATATACATATTTTAGATTTAAATCTTTAAGATTAGGGTTTTAGGGTTATAACACCTACATAACATATATGCACACATACACATGCACATGTAATACATATATACATGTATATACACATGTATACAGAAATATACATATTTTAAGTCTAGATATTGAAGATTAGGGTTTTAGGGTTTAGTATTTCAGATCTAGAATTTTAAGATTAGGGTTTTAATTAAATATATATAACTAAATATATAAAATGAAATATATAAAAATACATAAATAAATATGAAAAGAACTAGTGTTTTAAATAATTTAATTAAATATATTAAATTAAATATATAAAAATAGGATAACGTAAGGAAAAAAATTTTGAATATATAAATAAATATATATATAAAATAAGATAATTATATACTAGTGTTTTAAATAATTTAGGGTTTTAGGGTTTAGTATTTCAAATTTAAGTCTAAGTCTTTCTGATTAGGGTTTTAGGATTTTAATATGTAGATAACATATATACACAAGCACACATATACATATAATACATACATACATGTAGATACATATGCATACAAAAATATACATATTTTAGATTTAAATATTTAAGATTAGGGTTTTAAGGTTATAACACCTACATAACATATATGCACACATACACATGCACATATAATACATATATACATGTATATACACATGTATATACACATGTATACAGAAATATACATATTTTAGGTCTAGATATTTAAGATTAGGGTTTTAGGGTTTAGTATTTCATATTTAAGTGTAAGTCTTTCTGATTAGGGTTTTAGGATTTTAATACGTAGATAACTTATATACACAAACACACATATACATATAATACATACATACATGTAGATACACATGCATACAAAAATATACATATTTTAGATTTAAATCTTTAAGATTAGGGTTATAGGGTTATAACACCTACATAACATATATGCACACATACACATGCACATGTAATACATATATACATGTATATACACATGTATACAGAAATATACATATTTTAGGTCTAGATATTTAAGATTAGGGTTTTAGGGTTTAGTATTTTAGATCTAGAATTTTAAGATTAGGGTTTTAATTAAATATATATGATTAAATATATAAAATGAAATATATAAAAATAAAACAATCTGAATATATAAATAAATATATATATAAAATAAGATACTTATATACATAAATAAATATAAAATGAACTAGTGTTTTAAATAATTTAATTAAATATATATAATTAAATATATAAAATTAAATATATAAAAATAGGATTATGTAAGGAAAAAAATCTGAATATATAAATAAATATATATATAAAATAAAATAATTATATACATAAATAAATATAAAAAGAACTAGTGTTTTAAATCATTTAATTAAATATATATAATAAAATATATAAAATTAAATATATAAAAATAGGTTCATGTATGGAAAAAATCTGAATATATAAATAAATATATATATAAAATAAGATAATTATATACATAAATAAATATAAAAAGAACTAGCATTTTAAATAATTTAATTAATATTTATAATTAAATATATAAAAATAGGATTAAGTAAGAAAAAAATTTGAATATATAAATAAATATATATATATAAGGTAGGATAATTATATAGATAATAAAATATGATAAGAACTAGTCATTTAAATAAATAAATGAAATATATATGATTAAATATATAAAAATAGGTTTAAATTTAATCATTTTAAATAGAGTGAATATATATACAATACACAAACACACATACTTATATACCTATCTATATTCACATATATATACATATACACATATATATACACATGCATACATATATATACATGTTTTAGTTCTAGGTCATTTTGATTAGGGTTTTAGGGTTTTAACACCTACATAACATATATACACACATACACATACACATATAATACATATATACATGTATATACACATGTGTATAGAAATATACATAATTTAGGTAGAGATCTTTAAAATTAGGGTTTTAGGGTTTAGGCATACATATAACTTAATTAAGAGGATCAATCAAGAAAAAATCTGAATATATAGATAAAATAGGATAGCTATATAGACCCGTGAACTGTCAAGATAAGGGAAGGATTGTCTGAAGAGTTTCAAGCAGATTTGATCCAGCTTCTTCGTGAGTTCTCTGATGTTTTTGCATGGGATTATCGTGATATGAAAGGATTGGACCCTCGCATCTATCAACACAGGGTCATGCTTAAACCAGAAGCAAAACCAATTAAACAACCCAGCTACCAAATGAATCCTAACTATGCAGCATAGGTTAAGGCAGAGCTTCATAGATTACTAAAAGTTGGATTCATCGTACCAATAGAACACGCTGAATGGATATCTCCGATTGTTATTGTGCCTAAGAAAAATAAGCAGCTCTACATCTGTGTGGATTACCAGAAACTGAATGCGGCCACGATGCCTGATCCGTTTCCTCTTCCATTTCTTGACACAATGTTAGACAGAGTGGTTGGACACGAGATGTACTCTTTTTTGGACGATTACAGTGGGTATAACCAGGTTAGAATGGTTGAACAAGACATACCGAAAACCGCTTTCATTACCAATTGGGGTGTTTTTCCTTGTACAGTCATGTGGTTTGGTTTAAGAAATGCTCCTAGTACTTTTCAGCGATGTATGCAGGAAATATTTTCACCCTATCTCACTTCTTTTATGCAAGTATATCTAGATGACTTATCTTTATTCGGTAAGATGATAGCACACCTGTATCATTTACGGTGTTGCTTTGAGAAATGCAGAGAATATCGACTCTGTTTGAACCCGAATAAATCTGTCTTTGCGGTTTCTTCTGGTAAGCTCCTTGGTCATATTGTATCTGCACAGGGCATACAAGTCGACCCAGACAAAATTGCAGCCGCATTAGAAGCACCTCTGCCTACTACGCCGAAAGAAGTGATGCGCTTCATGGGTCAAGTCCGGTGGCATGGTCGACATTTACGGTGGCTTGCTCATTTGGCAATACCCCTAAATCGGCTAATAACGAGTACTCCTCGACAGTTTGATTGGACTCAGGAATGTCAAACTGCATTTGATCGTATAAAAGGATTATTAATGCAGGTTCCAATTTTACAACCACCTAATTGGGAATGCCCATTTCATGTTTTTGTAGACGCATCTGATATAGCTATTGGAAGTGTTTTAATGTAGCAAACTGATAAGTGGTTCCGGCCTGTCTATTATGCAAGTCGAAGGCTTGCTCTTGCTGAAAAGAATTATTCAGTAACTGAAAGAGAATGTCTTGGTTTGGTGTATTCTGTAAAAAAATTCTGGCATTATTAGGCCGAAAATTCATCTTTCATGTAGACCATGTTGCGCTAGTGTACTTGGTTCGGCAGCAGCATTTAGGTGGTCGTTTGGCACGTTGGGTTTTATTGTTACAAGAATTTGATTACGAAGTGATTCATCAACCCAACACTGCACATGCATTAGCATATTTTCTTTCTAGGTTGGATTCCGGTGAAGCTCCGGTCGGTGTTGATGACACTACACCAGCAATTTACAGTACTCAACCGACTAGTGATGAAGCTGCAGAACCTATTGTGACACCTAATTACTATGATCAGTTATTAACCTTTCTTACTGATGGATGTCTTCCTTCTCCAACATCTCCTGCAATGCATCAAAAAATTGTAGTTTACAGTCGTAGATTTTGGTTGATTGCCGAACAGTTGTACTATATGGATCACACTAGGATCTTTCTTCGTTGTATTCCTCCACATGAAGTAAACTCAGTTATCGCTCTGGCACATTCAATACCTTCCGGTGGACATTTTGCAGCAGATTTAACGCACCGGAAATTCTGCAAAGTGGACTCTGGTGGCCTACTATGTACAAAGATGTATCTCAGTTTGTGCAGCAGTGTGATAATTGTCAACGATCTGGACAGCCTTTACAATGCCACTTCTTCCCTCTACAACCTGTATTACCTTTGGAACCTTTTCAGAAATGGGGTCTTGATTTTATTGGACCAATTACACCTCCAGCAATCCTCAGTAACAATCGTTACATTCTAACATGTACAGACTACGTTACCAGATGGGCAGAAGCTTGGGCTTTACGGTCCGCTACAGCTATTTCGGTAGCCAAATGTCTGATGAAGGATGTATTCCCACGATTTGGATTACCTCTGGAACTTGTGTCAGATCAAGGCACGCATTTTGTTAATAATTTAATGCAAGTGCTCACACACTCTTTTCAAATTCTGCATAAATTTAGTTCACCGTATTATCCTCGTGCTAATGGCTTAGCAAAAAGTACCAACAAGACCTTGTTGAATATGCTTCGAAAATTGATTATGGAATCACCAAAAAGATGGGATCAGTTACTACCTACAGTTTTATGGGCATACCGAACTACCTACAAAGTTGCAACCGGACTAACTCCTTTCAAACTTGCCTATGGATTAGAAGCAATAGCTCCAATGGAAGTTGTAGTACCAAGTTTACGCGTGGCCATAACTCAGAAATTGATACCCAAAGAATCTTTCCCATTTCGGTTGGACACACTCAGAGAACTAGATGAGCATCACTGGGAAAGTTTTCTGACTCTTCAAGAAGTCCAGTTACGGCAAGCTCGTACACATGATCGGTATCTTAAAACTCCAGTTTTTATGGTAGGACAACTTGTGTTATTTTACAATGCTAAATCAAATCGTGCGGTTGGAAAATTCAAGTTACGATGGTTTGGTCCTTACCGGATTACTGAACAAGTGGGCCCATCTACTTTTTGGTTGACTACATTGACCGGAATTACTCTTCCTAAAGTGATCAATGGTTCAAAGTTGCGGCCGTATCGTTAACCACCTGATTCTCATTGACGTGTTCTTCGTTTTTTTTGTGTGTTATTTATTTTCTTTTTTGTTTTGCGTGATTAATAAAATAAGTCTGTGAATATCCTAATTTTGATAGCTAATTATGATCAACAGCCGCCTTTTGTTATTGATTCTGCTCATGCATGCACACCGTAGTTATGAAGGTTATCATCTCAACATCGTGCAATGATTAACAATTTCAATTGCCTCCCGCTGCCAAGTATCCACTTAACCTTTTTCATTCCGCTGTTAATCGCTATTGTGTTTGCGTGCTCTCTGTGTTTACTGTGCAAATTGTGTTCTTGTGTTCTTGTGTACGCATCATGGAAGCGTTAGCCAACTTCGCTACCTTCCATGATGGACTCCCTGCGGATGTGGGTGAGTTCTTGCGTGTCCATGGGTTGTCCCATTTCGCTGAATTGCCTTGGCATTCAGTGGAATGTCACCCGTTTTACGCCCAAATAATTGCCGCCATTGCCGCCACACCTGCTACGGAGCAGAGTTGGCCAATTACTTCCTTACCATCTCGGGTAGTAATCACTTTAGACTCCTTTGCTGCTGCATTCAGACTCTCTCCACAAGGACGAGAAGATGGTCCTAACCTTCGAGTCGCTACCATGATTCAGTTGTTTCCCAGATACTCTTCAGTTGTTTCCCATGGTCCTAACCTACCATGATTCAGTTGTTTCCCAGATACTCTTCAAATGAGTATGCAATCCTTTGCCGCCCTAAGCCTAAAAGAACAGCATTACAGTTTTTAGTAGCCATCTTAAACCTGCAGAAACGTACATATGGGATTTCTCGCCCATTCTTCTCAGCGATTGATTTGGCTTCTAGAGAGCCTGTTAATTTTGCCTCTTATTATTTTCGGTGCATTCACCATGAATGCGTTTCGGTAATTAAACAGGTAAACAAAGGAGATTTACCGCGTTCCCATCTCCCCCACATACTCAGTTTCTTGTTTCCGGCCATACAAGTAACGCAACCGCCCCCACGAGGTCCAATTTTGTATCATGAAGAATCTGCGCAAATTCGAGAAGATGATGAAGACGATGACGAAGAACTTTTCCAGCTCCTCCGCCGAAAACACATCAGAATAAGTTCGTATGATAGTCAAGTACAGGGTTTTGCCGCTGGAAATAAAGCAAACAACAATGAAGAAGAGACTTTTCACGACACAACTACATCGATGCACCAGGATTCATCAGCTCAATCATCTCCAAACAAGCAGCAAGAGCAAAGCGTGACCAATTCTGAACAAAAATCTTCTAAGGACGAATCTCAACAGCAGTCTAGACAAGAGGAACAAGAAGATATGCAACTTATTGTTGCAGAATTTTTACAGGAATTAGTTACGGCAGTAGAATCTGCAAGTGCCCAACCTGATGTGACTACGCAACAACTTACCGAAGCCGCTAACACTCTGCAACCCATTCCTCCACTTAAGCCCATTGTCCCCGTTCCACCCATTGTTCCTGAGGAACCCTCTGCTTCATCCTCCTCACCGAATTACTCTCCTCCCTCTTCACATCAACTTCTGACAACCTCTTCATCTCAACCACGTACTAATCTTTCGGTTCCTTTAATTCCTATGTTTAATGAGCTCGCATCCATGGGTCATATCTTGATCCAATTATCACAACAACTACCGCAGCACATGAAGGAGATTACAGATAATCTTAAACACGAATTACAACATAAAGTTGATATTTTAGAAGCGGATATCATTCCGTTGCAGGAAGAGATAGATTGTGTAAAAGCAGAAAATCAAGCTTTACACGAACATATTAAAGAATTACAGGCTGGACTTTCCAAACAGGAGACAGTAATCAATCAAAGAGATGTTGCCTTGGCCGAAGTCAAAGTAAAAGATGATTTATTGTGTGTTGCTGATACAGAGATCCTGCAATTGAAACAGTTAGTCCAAGATAAGGAAGATGCATGCATAGCTCTAGGAAATCTATTAGAAGAGACGCGAGTTTAATTAGATGAAGTCGTGCAGCGAGGACAAGAGATGGCCGATTTGGCTAAAAAGACTAATGAAGATCTCCAACGAGCAGAATCCCATTTATTTTAATCAATTTGGTCACTCAACTATAGAAGGAAATACCAGGGATAAGAAGAGAAAGAGATGTGTATTACAGGACCATCCAGTTTCAGAATCAAGAGTTGGAAAGAAGAGAGAACCAGTTGGGTGCCCAAGCAGAACGACTATCTCGAGTTGATAAGCAGATTACAGACATGAAGATGAACAGGGATGCAGCTCTGTCAAACGATTTTTATCTGCAGGAAGCCTTTCTGCAGACACAAGCAAAAATTTTGATGAGCCAAGTTGTTTATTTAAGTTCTGTCCGGACTGATGCACAGCTAGTAGAATCAGAGATTCTCAAACAGATGTTGGATTCATTGAAAAAGAAAATTGTCAGAACGTTTAAGTTAGCTAGAACTATGAATCTAGAGGGTATAATAGATGAGCTATAAAAATTTTGTATACCTCCGGGTTCAAGTCCACCGTGCGGGCCAGTGTAAGCCGCCGGATTGGCAATTGTAAATGCTTCTTCTTTTTCATATTCTGCACGAACCGAAAGGTTGTTGCAATGAGTTGTAACCTTTTTATAAAGCAATGAAAAGACACTTTCGGTAATGACCAGAAGATTGCCAGATTTTCTGTCTGGGCAATAGGTTCTGTGGAGTTCCAGTAGTGTTGTGTTTGAGAAACTTTGAGTTATACTGTGTCCTATTTTTTGTGATTATCTGCATCTGTACGGTAAAGATTGAGTTACAGGAATGTTTCCATTAAGCGAAGTATTGAATCGTTGTTCTGTAAGTTGTTTCTGTAAGTCTGTGTTACGGTAGTACTTACCTTATGCACCGGTGATTGAGTATTCTTATTCTGTGTATGAGTCGGGAATCTGTGAGTGAACAGTAAGTCTGTAAGGAACGAGCCGAGTTTTCTGTTAGTAATTGGATTAGCAGAATTTTTTGAACAAACTATCATGTGAGTGAGTTGATTGGGAAATTCAAGTATAGGGCCTCTAATTATTCAGACCCCTTCCACTCCCAAGAACCCGAATAGAGTTTAAACGCGTCTCTAACGGAAAATTTGCGTTTAACACTTTACCCCCGATATTTTAGGACTGTTGTAGACATCGACCAATGATCACTTCGACAGACTTTTCTTTGAAATGGCTAAATAGAAATCCTTCCAATTTTGACAGCATGTAGAAGACTTTGAGTTGGTTCCAACAAGCTATAGATCTTTGAATTCGGTAAAGAAATGAGTGAGATATGATCTCTACAAGTTGACAGACTTTCAGACACTATGACAGAGAACTCAGAAATGAACAATGTGGATATATGTATTAATGAACACTGATGTACAATGCCATAGGCATGAAGATCATTGCCTAATGGTGTAGATAGGTGTGGGCTAGAGTGTAGGCCTCACACACACTCAGAAAGTACAATGAAAGCTCAGGATGATGAGTCTCTACCCGTGACTTTTTCTTAGAGGATTATATAGGTGCTTACTTCTAATTTGAATTTGAATTCAAATTGTTGGCTTTCTCTAAAAAGGTGATCCTCCATTATAGGAGATATTCCATCAATCAAAGCTAACTTTTCCACGAGTTCTTTTTGGTAGGTGTTTACAAAGATTCCAAGTCAAATGTGACTTTTACAAAAGATAAAGTGGTAATTAGCCACTAGCATTGATTCCTATGCATCTACATATGTATATGAATTACAAGCCAAATGTGTAGGCTTGTGAATTGCACCAACACCAATGTAATTATTTATTATGGAAAAATAATATTTACATCAACAACACAAAATCATGGAGTCAAGTGGAGGAAAGCATGCAATTTGTTGTATCAACATGTTTCAATCACAAAAAGGGTAAGCTAAAGGTTCCCTATTTTCATAAATTATCATACTTTTGTTTACCGAATACATCTTCTTTATTCAATAATTAGGGAGAAGAATGGACGAAACAGAAGAATGCCAAATCTTTTTGCTCATAGTCTCCAAAACTTTGCATGTTCCTTGCCCCAATCTTGCTTCAAGTTAGTTCTTTGATTAGTTCCTCTTTGATCTTCTCATCAACTAGGTATTCTACAAAAAATACATTAAAAAAACTTTAGTATACCAAGAAAATGACATTAACTTACACTCATAGTTATATCCTCTCTCTCTCTCTCCACCACACAAAAAACATAAAAAAACCATTCACGCACCTCTTTATATATATCTACGCATTCAAACACACACGTGCACATAATAGTCATTCACTTAACTCGTATAGCACACACTCACAGACACGCACATGACAAGCATACACACCTAAGATATACTAACACATACACACATTCCCACAAACACACACACACATATTAATTTTATTATTTGTTTATTTTTTGTTTTCTATTACGATTGTCATTTTCATCTTTTACCTTTTACTTTAATTATTAGGCTATAATATATTTATTTATTTATTTATTTATGTATTTATATTTATAGATATTATATACACACACAAATATAAATTTAGATACACACATATACATACATGCCACATAATTGCACATACACAAACTCATAAATTCACAAGCACATATGTATGCATACATCCACATACATATGGACTCATATACATACACATGTGATCACATACACTCATGCCTTCATATACACACACCCATCGTCCCTCATCTATTCATATATACATGTTCTCACACACATGCACACAAGCACATAAATACACACACAAAACACATTGACACACCAACTCACATGCATGTACAAGCACAAATACTCACTTATAGAACCCTAAACACATAATCACATACACATTTAAACACATATAAACATGGAATCCTCTCCTATACATGCAAATACTCACATGCCCTCACATTTTGACTCATCCATTTATCCCCACATAGACACATCTCCAAACAGACACATCCATTGATTCACACACATAGTCACACATAATTATGCACTTAGTGACATACACACACATACACATTTTTTATCATGCACACAAGCACATAGATCTATATAAATTCACATGGACACACGTAGAAATACCTGAACACACATGGTCTCACATGGACACATGCACATAGGTAAAATATATGTGCAAACACACATACCCATAAATGATCACATAAACATTTAGGCACATAAATATTGATACAACATATGGACACACACATATATCATGCTCTCGCACACATACATGTCACATTTAGAACACATAAGCACACACATTCTTTCTCTCTTATTTTTTTCATGCAGGTACAAAAAAACTATCATCAAGAGAGCAAAAAGTAATGTCAAAGAAATGTCTTCTATTACACGTCACGTAGGGATCTTCCCAACACTACATTGTGGGGACTTTCTAGGTTAAGGCCTAGAAGCTTGTAGGTTTAACATTTTGCAACAACCTCTATCATTTAATCTATGGACGAGGAGCTCGACTTCATGCTTAGAATATACTACGTGGTTGGTGAGAAAACTTGAATAGGATGACCAATCATCCTCTATGCAAATGCGTTTTTGTATACAATCTTTCAAGATGGTAGGACTCATCAAATATGTTGTGGTATGCAACCGACCACTTGGCAAGCCATCAAGAAAAAATGCACTTAATTTGGTTGTGTTTGGAAGGTATTCTATGATGCATTGTTTTACATATTGCTTGAATCAATGAGCAGCTAATATTTGGTCCTCAATAGATTCTTGCTTAAGTCTTGTATCATCGTTGAGGTGTAGTATCATACTCCTGTTTTAGCAAATTTTTCTATAAGAGTCCTTACGACTTGTTGTATGTTTTGAAAGTTTTTTATGCTTAAATAACCACACTAGGGTAGTTCCTCTCAAGGTGATTTTGAGTGCTTCATATTATTTAAATCATTCATAGACTTGCTCACCTTGCAGCACTCATCTAGATTTAGACTCATGTGTATGAGGATCACCTTATCCATCATAGTACTCTCTCATAAATTTTATCACTCTGGAAGGACATAACTTTCTACCGAAAGTGGATCTTATGATCTCAACCTATAGAAATTACTATTTTGGTTGCAAGTCTTGAGAAATGGGGTTGGCTAGTGGCGACCCTTTTTGGCCTAAGGTATTTAACAGATATGCCAATTGTGGTGGCCATTGTATGGTAGGTTGAGGTGGTGGTGGAATACCTAGCATTGGCATACTTATCAATATTATTCCAAAAGTCAAAGTGGGCACAAGTTGCCATGTGCTCATGGTATTTATGGTTACCGATGTGGCCATTGTTAATGGTGTAGAGACTTATGAAACTAAAGTCATTGGGATTGAGTTTTTTCTACATTAGTATAGCAATGTTAACAGATGATACACTTGAGGTAGGTGCTACAATAGTGTTTACATGATTATACAAAAACTTAGAGACAAGAGGAATGGGATTCCTAGGACTCTGAGTTGGACCAACTACTATCATGGGAATGTCGTTTACAAACATGGATAGTTCATGATGCATAAAGTATTGATGGCCATCTGCCTCAAGTGGATAATATATTCTATTCATTATATCATGTAAAACTAGATCTAAATACATAAACTCGTGGATGTGCAAGTGATTAGGACCTCTACCCACAAGGAGTTTTACAATACCTGCAAAGTAAACTTCAATAGATAATCCATCTTGGATAACCTTGTTGGCATGGATGGTCCTTGTTATAGAAGTTACAGTATTAGGATCAAATTGACATTGATCTTGTTGTGGCTCTAGGTTCGTAACACTATTACCTGTGACTTCTACCCACTATGGAGTGATTTGCTTAGGTTTATCTGTAATCATGTAGTTGTCTCCTATCTTATCTACAAGTAACGCTCCTTCTAGTGTTACAACAATGACATTTGGGAGAGCTAGATCCATGAAATCCCCAAGTCCAAAAACTGACTATCCATGGTCATCTTTGTAGATGGTGGTTCCTAATACATTAATATGATTGAAGGTGAGCTCGATTTGGTATTCACCCTCAATCTTTGACATCCAATCTACTTGCATGTTGGGATCACAAATTCACATGTCCTTTGAGCTTGATGAGGTGATTGTTGTAGAGAGTACATGTGTGCAAGCAAAATGAAAAGAAGAGTGTACTCACAAAACAAAGAGTGTGTGAGACTCAAAATGAGTAGACCATGAAATGGGTAAACTCATGTGGACTACAAATGAGCTTGCCAAGAGCATGGAGTAGGCTCCTCAAGCTTCTAACCAAATACAAATGGGGGAGAGGCCCTACTTATATAGATTTGTGAGGGGCTCTCCAAAATACATCTCATGTGGGATAATTCCCCTAAAAGGAGAATGAATACAACTGGTAGAAGAAAATGGCAAGGTACCCAAATACAAAGGAAATACAAGGAAATGTAATGGAAATGAAATGGAAATAGAGTGAATCCAAGATACAAAAGGGAGATGCACTCTCATATTCTCAACACCCCCTCTACAGCTCCATTTTGTAGTGTATGGAGGCTGCTATGGTATGTGAGAAAGGTCCACCAAGAATGTATCAGCAGCAACAGCATGAGCAAAAAAATAGGAAGTCATCATCTGGGAATCCATAGCCTCCAAGTGGTATCGACCATGCGGGATCACCAGGTACTCCATAATATGTCCACCAAATGAATCAAGGAGATGCTCCAGAGGTATGCCACCAACGAGGTACAAGAACAGAACAAGATCTCACTGGACGAGATCACCTCCATGTGAGAGAGATAGGATGACTCCATGTGGTACATAGGAACCTTCAAAGCTTTGACAATCTCCACCACACTATGTGTATCGCCAAGAAGTAGGTCCTGCAAGAGTGAAACATAAAGCATGAAGCATAAAATCATAGTCACATGGTAATACATATGTATGTTGTAAGCCTCCATGGAGTGTACAAAGTCCTGCTGTGTATCGGTAGGACCATGGAAGCCCCCTCTGAACCGAGAAGCAGGCTCATAATAGGATCCAATTGAGGGATGAATCCAGGTAGATGTAGGAGTGTCATGTGGTAAGTGACGAGATCCTGGAATCCATGAATGGAAAAGTACATGCTCAGAATGCTGTTGTAGACGAGGTAAGTGGACTCTCGAAGATAGGAATGGAGAATGATGAGTCAGTGATCCTGGAGTAATGCCCAACTGAAGCTGAGGGGAAATATGAGCCTTCAATGATATGATAGGTATATCTATCTGAGGTATACGCTGAGATGATATTTCTGATTCCTCATGCTCCAAAACTGTACCATGATCGGGAAAGTCATGTACAAAGAGAGCATGCTCCACATAGTGTGACTGTTCAAAACTGGAATGATCCCCCTCTGAATCGGAAATGGGAGGATCCAAAAGGGATGAATACTTAGAGTATTCATCAAAGGTGTGGTCTTTGGTTACTGTAACTAAGTGACTCTTTGGGTCGTAGAGTTTGTATGCCTTTCGTCGCTCACTGTACCCAATGAAAATGTACTGCTTAGGCCGATCATCATCATCATGGCCTTGGACGAAGGCATCACTACCAAAGATGCAGAAATAGCTTACACTTGGCTTCTTTTGAAAGTAAGCCTCAAATGGTGTTTTGTTCTTCAAAACATCTGAAACACCTATGTTATGTATATGTACTTCTATCTACACTGGTTCACCCCAATAGTTTCATGGAGTCGCTTTTGTATAAGCATAACTTTAGCCATTTGGATCACTCTTCGACTCTTTTATAATGCAATACCTGGTTGAGTATCTTGCTTGGCTTGATACTTGATTCCATGTTCCTTCAAGTACTTGGAGAAGTTTGGGTTGACAAAGCTACTATCTCCATCAGATCGGAGGATCTTTAAAGAACTTGGAAAGTCTTCTTCAACTATTTTTGTCCACTCCTTAAACTTGGAAATGGCATCTTCTTTATGCTTGAGTGAATAAACCCATGTGTATCTAGTGAAGTCATCTACAATCAGGAAGACGTAAATTGACCCACTTAGAGAAGGTGTACTCATAGGTCCACAAATGTCAATATGGACTAATGATAAGGGTTTATTTGCAAAAATGGATGCTTCTTTAGGCAAAGAGAAAGTTGTTTGCTTGTCACAGGCTTTGCAATTCAATTCCACTTGTGAAATCCTGGGTAGAACTTTGACAAGATGATTGGAAGAGATCTTAGCTAAGCAAGAGGTATGTCCAAATCTGCAATGCCATAAGCTAAGAGTTGAATCTTTGGCTATAAAACTTGAAAGCTTGTAGAGACCTTTGTCTCCGTGGCCTTGAACTATCACTTCATTGGATTCGCGATCAGTGACTTGAACTTTCTTGTGATCGAATTGAACCGTCATGTTGCACTTTGTGATGGCTTTGATTGAAAGAAGATTCTCATAGAGGCTTGGTACATAAAGAACATCTTTTAGTGATTTGGCCTTGCCTTCAAAGTTAGTGACTTGAACGTTTCCTCTTCCTTGGATTTCAATGCACTTGTTATCTCCAAGGTAAACTTGTCCTTGATACTCTTCAAACTCATGAAAATCATCTTTGTCATGGCACATGTGGGATGAAGCACCACTATCAAAAATTCATTCTTTCTTGGGAGTGGTTGCCACAAGTGCTTTGTGTTCAGTTGTGAGAAATAGGTCTTCACTTTTGCAGTGAGAATGATGTTCACTCTTTGAATTAGACTTAAACTTGTCCTGGTTCTTTTTCTTGAAGCAATATTTTTCAATGTGCCCAAGTTTGCCACAAAAATTACAAGTGAACTTCTTCGATGAATTATATGATCCTTGCTTAGATCCATTGCTAGCATGATGACTTGTGGTTTGCCCTTATTGAATGGGCCTTTGGCCTTCATGGCAGACTCTTGGGGGGAAGTCGATTTGGCTCGCGAGTCGTGAAGGAGCAATAGTCGACGAGCCTCTTCCCAAGTTAAGACTTGGCCGCGATTATACAAAGTTGTGAAAAATGTCTTCTACGACTTAGGTAACTTGTTAAGAAGCCTAATGGCCATGTCTTCACTAAAATCTTCCTACCACATAGTGCTAATTTATGTTGGTAGTCCTCAAATTGGGCTATGACCTTGGTAATTGTATCGTGTGGCCGAATGGTCAAATTATGGAAATCGACCTCTAATGCATATATTTTCGAAGGGGTTTTGTCTTCATACAAAGTGGCTAATGCATCCCAAGTTTCCTTGGACATCTTATAGGCTGTGATATGTCCATTTGTTAGTTTGTCATAGGCAAGTAACAGCTGACCTAAAGCTCGTTTGTCCTTGACATTCCATACATGCCAATTGTCTAAGTTGGTATCCCTAATGGGTTCGGGGTCTGACCTGTCTACTACCTCATGAAGAAGATTCATGTAGAGATATGCATGCATGACATCCAAATTGATCATCTGATGTCACTGTGCAGATCGCCTCGCTGAAGGAGCTGGTCCTGTTGTGTCAGAGGCTAGCTATCACAGTGTGTGGCAAAACTCTCAGTTGAAATTCTGGTAATGAAATGGAAATAGAGTGACTCTAAGATACAAAAGGGAGATGTACTCTCATATTCTCAACAATTGCCTCTATGTTGCTTATTGAATCACTCAATGTATAATAGGTTGTGCTCTTATGTGAGCTTATAGCACTCTCTAAGTAATGATCCTACTATTTGTTGATCTATGCATCCAAATTGATTGTGAGAGATTGATTGGATCCTTGGCTGGTACTTGTATGTGACGTGACACTTCATGTGTGCTTTTCCTACCTATAAAATAGGTTTATTGACATTCATGATGCACATGTATGGTAGGACTCCAATGCTCAGATGGATGCACATGTAGAGCATGTTTTAAATGCTCATGATACTTATCGAGACCATGATTTGGTTGATCATGTGGATAGTTATATGGATCACACTTTGTATGATCAATTGGATGCTTTAGATCATTGTGATGATACTTAGTTAGGGTCAGATCATCGGATAGACCTTGGTGTTGATGTTGTGTAGTAAGATCATGTGGAGCATGATGATACACTTGGTGTGGTAGAGAAAAATAGCTCTTATCATACACAGTGTGTGGAAAAGTATATTAGCTCTTTAGATGCACAACTAGACACATCCTTGATTGAGAGGATGGCTGATTTGGATGTTGAGGATTCAACAGTTTGCAATCATTCTTGGTTTGCTCGTGCCAGATGTTGACATGGATAGGTCAGTAAATATTGGTCTTGGTAATGGTGTTTTGGATGTCTTGGATATAGGATGGCTAACATGCTTAGGTTAGTCAGAATAGCATAGGTTTCATCAGCATTCAGGAATCAAATGTACAAGTTGTTATGCTCAAGACCAAACATTACAGTTGCTATTGGAGCATTTGTACTTTGAGTTGTCAGTCGTTTGATGATTGACACAAGCATAGAGCGAGTGCGAGATTCACATGAACATCATCAGTTCTTACATCAGTTAGACATAAGCTCGACTATTGTTGATACAAGTCTAGAGCAATTTGAGGTGCAAGGTTACACCTTGTTTAAGGCATTTGGCGTAGGTTGATTGGTATGGGTTGAGATCCGGAATCTTGTTGTACTTTTTGTATAGTCCTATATCATTATTTTTGTTTGCTTCTACTTATGGTCACATTTACCCTCAAGTGGGAGATTGTTGGGAATATAAGGGTCATGTAACCTCACCCCAATGTTCATATACATATATTATTTATAAAGCTCCTATGCATGTGTCCATGTCTCTCCTCTCTTCTCTCTCCCTCCATGTCCTCCTTGCTCTTCTTGTTAAGCCCACCAAAGGGCTTCAATACTTCCCTTATGAAGTCTCATATGAGATTATATTAAAGGGGGAAACCATCTACTTCCACCATATGCACTTATCTTCAAAAGTATCACTCCTACTATATGTAACATCATGAAAGTGACTAAAGTTTGTATGATGTCTCCTCTATGGAGTAATAATAAGAAAAGACAAGTACACAATGTCAAGTTAGATAAACTTCATCATAACCAAAAAGAGATAATAAACCATATATCCTTTGAAATATAGACAAAAGATAAACTCAAATGTAACCAAATGGAGATAATAAATAATATATCCTCTAAAATGTAGAACAAAGTCCCATAAGAAAGTGACTCCAAAACTCTCTAGAACCAAAATGATAAATTTACCCTTATGCCTCTCATTTTATTCCTAACCTTGAGTGTACTCACAAGTGATATTTCTTACCTAGACTATCATTGTGCCTCATGCAAATCCATCATCCTAGCTCACATAGGAGAATTCCTTGGTAGTAGAATAAAATGTCTACATGCCACAAACCAAGAAATCCTTGATTTTCATCCATAAACTTGGACTAAATTCTATTGGATGCAAACTCTAATGTTTTCTATTCCGTTTAGTTTTTCATATGAAATCATTCCCTTATGAGATTTAGATCATCCATAAATATCAATCCTCCTAATTAATGCTCAATCATCATCCTCATGAGAAAGCACCGACTGAGATTTTGATGACCCAAGAGGTCATATTATTCCCTCTCCTAGAAATCCTCAAGAGAAAATTCATCATTGAAACCCAATCTCTGGAGTGCCCACAACTAGAACACGTCACCTAGTCGAAGACCATCATTGGGACAGATAACCTCTCTCTGAGAGTCATCAGGTGAGACTCAATCTAAACACTATGAATATCTAATCTTCCTATTTTCTTTGATAGGATATTGCCACTCCTATCTAGACAATCTAAAGAGTGTACAAACTCTCTCTATCTCATATAAGGAAGAGGGCTCGCACCAGAATCTAGCCCAACTTTCTGTCCCTTAAAAGAGACTCCAATGAATCCATTTACTCAACTCATCCATGAGTGAAAATAAATACACAAATTTATTCATGTTTTTCTTCTTAAACTAGAGAATCAAACTTATATATGAAGGAAGACTTTACTAAAAAGTAGTGTAGATGATTTCCTAAGAAGAGAGACCAGTCTACTTCTTGTGTTCACCAAACATGCTCCTCTCTTCCATCAATAAGAGCATGTGTACAAGCTCTCAATGGATTCTTCTGTAGAATTGTAGAAAAAATCTCCTATAAATAATGAAGGATTATCTCATGAAGAGTGAAGAAAATAAATTCATTCCTAGGGCCAAAACCCTCCTCCAAAATGGTCAATAATCATGTGAAAGGATACCATAATGTACAAAATATGTATCCAACCAACTATCTATAATGACCGTTTCTTAAGCATGAATATATAAGATCCATTTACTCTAATGGAATCATCCTTCTCAAAAGTATAATGTGAGAATGTCATATCTATGGAGATAACATCTCCCATCACACACTCCATTAGAAAAACAAATATTTTCTAAGATCTGAAGGATAAATGATGAGTCCCTTTCTTCATGGCCATAGAAGAAGGGTTTACAGGGAAACAATTTCCATTGTTTGGTACCAATGGAACCTTCTTCCAATCCATGGTGTCACACCTACACAAAACAAAATGTACATTCCATATCTGCAATGGAATACATACATAATATCTAAGTGAACATCAATGAATCCCATATCCTCAAAAATATTAGAGTTTGGTTCTAATCAATATATGATAGTGGATATCCCTTTCCAATCCAAACTAAAGAGTTCTTAAGTACCAAGATCAAGTCTAAGTACCTCTCTCTAGATACCACATATATATTATGGGTATCCAACTGCTCCTAATGTAGGGATCTTTGCTCTAAATCATAGAGATAGTGCCATTCGTATAGCCTTTTTTATCATCACTTCAATCTTATTAGCACCCATTGATGCTCTCTCTTGAAATTCATCTTTTTTATCCCCTATAGATAGTTTTCTTAGCAGTTTAACAATAGATGCTTCACTACTTTGCTCAAGTGAAGTGTCATTACTATGGCCTTTCTAACCATCACTTCAATCTTATTATCGCCCATCAATGCTCTCTCCTGAAATTCATCTTTTTATCCCCTCTAGTTAGTTTTCTTAGTAGTTTAGCCATAGATGCTTCACTAATTTGCTCAAGTGATGTCCAAGAATGCGATTTATCACTCTATGAGCATATATCATGATGCCCCATAGTCTCCTAATCATATCATGAAATTGTCTTAAAAGTAAATGATCCTTGACTACCTTGGAGATGGTCATACCTATCTTCCGTCCTTATAGTAAAGGTGCAAGATGATATATGTAAAACAAAACCCTCCATGCAACTTCCTAAAACCTATAGGATTGATCTCCAACTATCCCCAATCAACATCCCATAAACCTATTGGAAATAAATCAATGTACAAAAAAATTGTGTTTCAGGCTATCAATGGGTTGGTGCTACCCTCTTTCTCATAAACAAGTGGAAGAGAGTAGATACACTCTCCTTCCCACTCATGCAAGTGTGTGGAGGGAGGAGAGAGAGAGAGAGAGGCTCTCTACCCTTCTCTCTATGGAACATATCCATGTTTATGACTTACAATGTTCCCATATGGAAGACAATTTCATTGTTGTTTCCTATCAGGTTCTCAAAAAGGATGCTCTCATATAAATTAACTCACCCATCTTTTGCTATCATTTCTCATGAATGCCATGGAGGAACACACAAAGTTGTGTCTTGACTCTCCACCATGTCCGATTAACATCTCTATGAGACTAACCAGTCTCTTCTTGTCTCTTCTACCATATGAGGCATAAATCCTCCAACATGCCATGTGGCATATGTACTACGACCACCTAAAGGGTGGTCTCACGCTACATGATGTGAAAATGTAGCTTCTTTCAAACTATGTAGTGCATCATAATCTCAACTTGTTTTTCTTACAAATGCACGTTATCAAAACCTAAGACACAATGTAGTTGGATTTCATATCAGAAACTATGGTTAAGTTTGGCTTTGGGAAGAAGTTATCAATGTTTTCCACCCCATTGGGGAAGATGCTTCTATTAGCCGTCGGATTGGATCTCTATGTAATTTTATTTTCTATATTCACACACACCGAAAAGGCATGGCGAAAAGATGTAACCCTCTTTTGAGTAATGAAAAGGCAAGCACGGCATTCTTCAGGCAAGAGGAATCGCCAGACTATCTGTCTGGGCGATAGCACTAGAGACGTTGTGTTGCAGATTTTGAAGAACTCTGAGTATTGTGTTTGATTGTTACGTTTCAGTAATTAATCGTTAATTACTGTACATTACGATTAACCTTAACAGTTCTGTGTGAATCCACAATGATAAGTGTTAAATCAGAAAGTAGTTAGTTGTTAATTGAATGATTGAATTGGGAAAATTAAAAAGGGCATATGTACCATCAGACCCCCATCCATCCCAAGAACCCAGAAACGAGATTAAAAGGGCTTAACCAAAAGAACTTTTAACATTGGTGCCGTCTATGGGAAATGGAGTAGTTGGTTGCACAGAAGATTAAAGATTGACGAAGAATTCTTTGATATATTCCAGTAATACACTCCGGTGAATCATACCCCAAATACTGTAGAGATCAACATCCCTGGGCAGTTCCAAAATTATTAGGAACACCCCCTAGTGGTAGAAGTATAGGACAGTTAAGCCCAGCTGCAGAAGGTTCGGTACAGGCACTCCGTAGTGATTTCGGTGCTAGTTCAGTAGCACATGAAGAGATTCCGGTGAATTTTGGTGCAAGCCCGATACCTTTTGGAGAAAGTACGGTGATTTTTGGTTGTACAGAGATGCAGTGCGGAGTCTGTTCTGCACTATCTGGTCAGAATTCGGCCATTTTCAGTGACAAGTTTGCGTTACCGGGTGAAAATGTTTTCGATGATAGTGTAGCCTAGTCCGGTGAGACTTCGGTGGGTTTAGGTGGAAGTTTCGATATCACTTGGTGGCGATTTGAATTTTTCGGTACACTACGGTGCTACCTGGTGGACACTTACTATGTTCACCACTTTTCGGTGCAAGTCTACCTAATTTCGACACCAAAGTTGAGGAAAGGCTGCTAGACTCGAAGTTAAGCAAACAATTCAACGACATTTTAGGACCGAAAAGTGAGCAAGTTGACCATACAATTCAGGAAGATCAAGAGATATCTCCCCAAAATTCAGGTAACAACAACACCACCAACAACAACACCACCAGCAACAGCACCATGAGTGGTTCACAGTAACATCAACAAACACCGCCACAATCGCAACCGCAATTTCAGCAGCAACAAGTTATCCCACCGCGTCCGGCACCAGCAGGGGTCACGTATATGAAATTCGGTGGATTTCTGAGGGATGACCTCGATGCACATGTTCGCACATTCGAAATCAGTTATGCAGTGTTGAACCACCCACTAGATCCGACGTATAAGGCCATAGTGTTTCAGGTCATGTTGGTTAATGAAGTAGCAAGGTGGCTGAGAGAATACGATATTAATCATTTTGGTAATTATGATGATGTGAAGGACGTGTTCCTACAGAGGTTTCACTTGAAGAAGAACCCTGTAGAAATTTTTGACTATTTGCAAAAAAATCGGTAGAAACCACACCAAAGTGTCCAGGAGTATGCGACACTATTCAGAACTCACTTGCGGCAGCTGCCACCGGTGCATGCCAACCTGCCAGACGATGTCATAACACAATGGTTCATCGACGGATTGAATCCACAGTTAAAACAAATCATGATCATTTGATGTGTGGGCCGAATTACATTGGACGTTGTCATTGCAATGGCCTTATAGTTGGAGCACAAAGTTGGAGGGTTTACGGAGGATCTGGAATGGTTGAAAGCAAGTAAGAATGTGACCGAGGATCCATCCAAACAAGTGTATTGTACTAAGTTTAAGAATCCCGGTCACACTAGTTCCACATGTGCTCTCAACCAAATGTATTGTGCCATTTGTAACATGTCAAGGCACTCAACAGAAACCTGTGCATACAATGCAAAGGTGCAGGGTAGAGCCACAGTAAATGCCATAATATAGGAGCATGGGCAACCGGCCAACCATTATGTACCGCCACAGTTGCGGACCAACCAACAGCACGGATATAGAAACTATCGAGGTCCACGAAGTAACAATTTCAATTAAAATCGATGGCATGCGGGTACATCGGCTGAAGGCACCTCTCTCCCACCCCCTTGATGTCATTTCTGTGGCGAGGTTGGGCATATTTGTAGATTTTGTAAAGAAGCCACATAGTATGACAAAAGAAAAAAAGAAAGACAAAATCCAATGACAAATATGGTTTATATTTCCTCGGTTGATTCACAAGCAGCCGTAGTACAAACAAGATCGGGAAAACAATTGCAACCAGCAGCTGAAGTTTTTGAGCCCGGGATTCATGAGCAACAACGGATTTTTACAAAAGCCAGTCAATGAACAACTAAGGAGCCAAAGATGTTCCCTGACCTAGTTCTAGTAACTCAGCCTCCTCTACCAAATGCAAGACCAAATGCACATAATTCTACCCCAACAACATCAGAATCACAACCAGAGTCGGTGATGACCACAGCACAAACAGACCAAGATGGATCCTACGGTGGATCATATGGTACCGTTGATCACCATTTGGTATAAAAACTAGAGGATCACATAAGTTTTAATTGATGGAGGGTCTGGAGTGAATATTGCAACAGTTGCACTCTGTAAGAAACTAGGTTGGACCCAAATTGAACCAGTGCAGTTCTTTGTGCGAATGGTGGACCAATCCAGAGTCCATCCGATTGGACTAGTGCATAATATTCCTATAACTCTGTAGGGAACTACATTTAAAATGACTTTTGTAGTCCTAGAATTACCCGAATTTAGCCTTGACTACAACTTACTCTTCGGTCAACCATGGCTAAAGCAAGCGTGCAGGATTGGTCAGCTCAAGAGTTAACTTTTAAGAATAATCACCGGAAATATGTCGTTGCATTGGATGCTATGCAACCTTGTAATCTACACGCACACCCATATGTAGCAGAGCCAGCCCATATGTTGGATGGGCTATCTGATAAGGAGGAGGAGGCTTTCCTCAAGACAAATAAGGACCTCATTGCATTAGGTAATGTAGACTTACAGTCGGTAGCAGATAATTGGAGTTCGGCAGCTTGTACGGTCGTACCAGTGACCGATGAAGCAGAAGCAAATGCCAACATAACTATGGATGAATTGACATTACAACAACTATTGCAGCCAGCTGATGATTTGGCAAAGCCTCGGTAGTTCTATGTACCCGAGGATCAGCTGGTAACGTATAATTTGGGTGACATGGCCAACCCGAGACCAATAAAAATTAAGGCAAGATTAGTAGACAAATTTCAAGACAATTTGGTGCAACTCCTCCACAAATTCTCAGATGTCTTCGCTTGGGATTACAGAGACATGAAGGGTCTTGACCCACGAATTTATCAACACAGGGTGGTGTTGAAGCCAGATGCGCAACCCTTCAAGCAATCCAGCTACCGGATGAACCCGCATTATGCAGCCCAGGTAAAAGAGAAATTAGATCGCTTGCTGAAGGTTGGATTCATTGTCCCATCGAACATGTAGAATGGATCTCGCCAATAGTGATAGTACCTAAGAAAAATAAACAGTTACGCATTTGTGTCAACTATCGAAAGCTTAACGCAGCCACCGTATCGGATCCGTTCCCTCTTCCTTTTCTAGATACGATGCTCGATGAGGTAGCATGTCACGAAATGTATTCTTTCCTGGATGGCTACAGTGGATACAATCAAGTGAGGATGGCGGAATAGGATATACCAAAGACTGCATTCATCACCAATTGGGGCATCTATGCATGCACCGTAATGTGGTTCGGTTTGCAGAATGCCCCGAGTACATTCCAAAGACGTATGCAAGAAGTGTTCTCACCTTACCTGACAACGTTTATGCAAGTCTATTTGGATGATTTTTCATTATTTGATGATACTTTGGCGCACATGTAACATTTACGATATTGTTTTGAAAAGTTCCGAGAGTATCGATTATGTTTGAATCCTACCAAATCGGTCTTTGCAGTCTCCTATGGGAATTTGCTCGGTCATATCATCTCCAAACAAGGAATAAAGGTAGACCCTGATAAGGTAGCAATAGTGTTGGAGGCACTGATCCCAAAGACACCCAAAGAAGTTATGCGGTTTCTTGGCCAGATCAGGTGGCATGGCAGACACTTACGGTGGCTAGCTCATTTGGCGATGCCACTCAACCGACTTATGACCAACACCCCACGTAAGTACGAATGGACTAATGAGTGTCAAAGCGCATTTGATCGTTTGAAGGTCCTACTGACGTAGGCTCCAATCCTGCAACCACCTGATTGGAAATGTCCATTCCATGTATTTGTGGATGCGTCAGACATAGCGATTGGCAATGTGCTGATGCAACAAACCGACAAATGGTTTCGTCCAATGTACTATGCGAGTCGTAGATTAGCTCCTGTAGAGAGAAATTACTCCGTGACAGAACGAGAGTGTCTTGGTCTGGTATACTCTGTTAAGAAGTTTCGGCATTACTTGCTGGGACGAAGATTCACTTTCCATGTGGATCATGCCGCACTGGTGTATTTGATTTGCCAACAACACTTAGGTGGAAGACTCGCAAGATGGTGTAGCTCAGTGATGAGTAGCACCTCCTTTAATGTCAATCCGGGAAGACGTGAGGATAGTATGATGACCTCGAGCAAGTGAAGGCACAAGTGCGTGAGTGAGAAGCACACGAACATGCACACACATACACACACACGTGCACACACGGCAAGACAAAGAATGAGAAGCAATGGAGTTCTTGGATTACTTTCAAAAAGCTCTTACAAGTTCAATTCAATTACAAGCTACCCCCAAAAATGAGCTCTCTAGCTCTATTTATAGTTTTTGACTAGGTTTTGGCCTTGTCCAGACCTAGTGTCCGGCCTAGTTAAAAATTAGGTTCTCTACCCTATTTGGAGGTTCAAACGGAGTCTAAAAAATGTGAAAACTGGTAGGCAACTACTTCTAAGGCTCCCCAAGCTCGAGGACTCCTCGGCTTGTACAAAATGGAGCTACAAAAATATGAAATGGTATTTGCAATGGTTTTTAGTGATGAAAATCACTATTTTTGTAGGGGTTTCTTCTAACATTTTGACATACATTTCTTGGAGCTCCCTACTTGCTCCTTCTTCTTGTGTGCCCAACTCTTTGATGCCTGAAAAATTTAAATGGCCTACTTGCCAGATCTTCTTTGACTACTGTGTCTCCTTGTGTTGTCTCTTCGCTCCGACTCCCTTCGTAGGCTTCCTTGTCTTGTGACTCCTTCGGTTCTTTGACTACTGCCAACACCCCCCCCTCTCTCGCGTCTGTCGTCTCTGACAGACCCTTGTCTAGCTGTGCGTTGGACATAATATTGAACAACATCGGTAGCGAGGTGGTGTTCTTCTAATTGTAGCCCCCGTGCTAGATCTGTTAACAGTGCTTCTCAACTCATTGATCCTGGTACGTCCGGATGTGGCACTCGCAATTGTTCTGAATGGATGGTTCTCTCCACAGCAAATAAGTGGAGGAGATGTGAGGGCCTGGGTACAAATATTTCTGAGTGATATTCCCAAAATCCTGTTACGAACATCTCCTCGAATGTCTGTTTAAAGCAAGCTGGGAGGTACTTGATTCTGGCATGCCAAGCATATATTACCTCTATTGATGGGGTGGTGCTCATGTCGTATACCAGATCTTGGTTGCCTGTAAGAAAGCCAACACCTGAGAAGTGGGGTCTTTAATATTCTTGAATGCACATTTGAGCCATCACATCGGGGGTATTCCATAGTCGAATGCTCTAGTGACGGATGGTAGAAATCATATAATTCACAGTGGAAGGTCCTTGAGGAGGTGCTAGATAAACATAGTTTAACCACTTTGCGCAACCTTTGATGTTCTTGATAGCAATTGTAAACTCTGGCCAGGTGCGCCTGCGGAAGACTCGAACATAACAAGGATTGTATTTAATAAAAAGTGGCATGTTAGTCCAAGTACGAACCATCTCTGGGTAGGTCTCAAGAAGACGGATCCTCCAGGTGGGTTGATGAATGGATCCTTTCTTAGCACTTTCTGGGATATCATCGGGCCCAAATTGTGTGGCGAAAGTTGGAGGTTTGCCACATCTGCGTTGAATCTCTGTGTTGTAATCTGCAAGGAGTACACAATATGGCACATATTGATCGTCGTTGGTGCCGATCCATCTATGATGAGACATGCTGCGGAAATACTCTGACTTTATGATGGTGTCTTCTAACTTTGCCATTGATTGGATTTGAATTGCCACTCGATCTTCATGAGTTGTTGCTGTTTTCTCTAGTATCTGGAGCCATTCAGGTACTTCAACTTCTAAGGTGTCCATTCCTTCTGAGGTCTGTGCACCACCTCGCATCGGCATAGGAACATATGGTTCCTCATACGTTTCATCCACCTCAATGGGTACCAATTCCTTAGGCTCTGGTTCTACAACTAGAGAGGGCTGCCTTTCATATTCTAGTAACTTCTTCTGCAGTTCCGCCACCTGCTCTGTCAATGCCTTTACCTCTGCTGAAGTCAAGGTCATTTCTATGACTTTGGGTTGTGCCTCGTGTTCCTTGAGCTGGCTACGTAGTTCATCTCGTTCCCTTTCCAAATCATCATGTGCTTCTAATAAATCAGCTTAGCTTTCCAAGATTGTTTTCATTGTTTCTGAGGGGACTGCTTTGAATTGTTCTGGGTCGATTTCATGGGGAGATCCTTCCATGGAAGCTTCCAGGTTTTCTTCGTTTGTTTCTGCAGACGTTTGTTTCCTTGTCTAGCTGTGCGTTGGACATAATATTGAACAACATCGGTAGCGAGGTGGTGTTCTTCTAATTGTAGCCCCCGTGCTAGATCTGTTAACAGTGCTTCTCAACTCATTGATCCTGGTACGTCCGGATGTGGCACTCGCAATTGTTCTGAATGGATGGTTCTCTCCACAGCAAATAAGTGGAGGAGATGTGAGGGCCTGGGTACAAATATTTCTGAGTGATATTCCCAAAATCCTGTTACGAACATCTCCTCGAATGTCTGTTTAAAGCAAGCTGGGAGGTACTTGATTCTGGCATGCCAAGCATATATTACCTCTATTGATGGGGTGGTGCTCATGTCGTATACCAGATCTTGGTTGCCTGTAAGAAAGCCAACACCTGAGAAGTGGGGTCTTTAATATTCTTGAATGCACATTTGAGCCATCACATCGGGGGTATTCCATAGTCGAATGCTCTAGTGACGGATGGTAGAAATCATATAATTCACAGTGGAAGGTCCTTGAGGAGGTGCTAGATAAACATAGTTTAACCACTTTGCGCAACCTTTGATGTTCTTGATAGCAATTGTAAACTCTGGCCAGGTGCGCCTGCGGAAGACTCGAACATAACAAGGATTGTATTTAATAAAAAGTGGCATGTTAGTCCAAGTACGAACCATCTCTGGGTAGGTCTCAAGAAGACGGATCCTCCAGGTGGGTTGATGAATGGATCCTTTCTTAGCACTTTCTGGGATATCATCGGGCCCAAATTGTGTGGCGAAAGTTGGAGGTTTGCCACATCTGCGTTGAATCTCTGTGTTGTAATCTGCAAGGAGTACACAATATGGCACATATTGATCGTCGTTGGTGCCGATCCATCTATGATGAGACATGCTGCGGAAATACTCTGACTTTATGATGGTGTCTTCTAACTTTGCCATTGATTGGATTTGAATTGCCACTCGATCTTCATGAGTTGTTGCTGTTTTCTCTAGTATCTGGAGCCATTCAGGTACTTCAACTTCTAAGGTGTCCATTCCTTCTGAGGTCTGTGCACCACCTCGCATCGGCATAGGAACATATGGTTCCTCATACGTTTCATCCACCTCAATGGGTACCAATTCCTTAGGCTCTGGTTCTACAACTAGAGAGGGCTGCCTTTCATATTCTAGTAACTTCTTCTGCAGTTCCGCCACCTGCTCTGTCAATGCCTTTACCTCTGCTGAAGTCAAGGTCATTTCTATGACTTTGGGTTGTGCCTCGTGTTCCTTGAGCTGGCTACGTAGTTCATCTCGTTCCCTTTCCAAATCATCATGTGCTTCTAATAAATCAGCTTAGCTTTCCAAGATTGTTTTCATTGTTTCTGAGGGGACTGCTTTGAATTGTTCTGGGTCGATTTCATGGGGAGATCCTTCCATGGAAGCTTCCAGGTTTTCTTCGTTTTGTTTCTGCAGACGTTTGTTTTCTTCAAGGGCTGTAGCCATGTCTTTTCGGAGTAGCTTTAAATTTCGTCGGACTCTCAGATTATCTATTTGGTAAACCTCCAATAAGGCTTCGAGTTGTTTCGCACCTGACTCTTGTGATGGTTGGGGTGTCTCCAGGAGGGTTTGATGAGCTTGCTCAAGAGTGGTGTAGCATTGATTGAGGTCTGCATTTTCTTCTTCTATACTTGTAAGCCGTCTTTGTTTGATGATTCGTCGTCAGCTGATGATGACGGTCTTCGAGAGCCTGGTACTCACTCTGAAGTTGGTACACGCATTGATGCAATCTATGAATATACTATTTACATTAAACGATGCAGGGAAAGATGAAGATGCAGGGGGGATGGGGAAGGGAAAGGGAGGTGTGAATACTGTGGAGTCAAGTGGTGAGGTAGGTGGAGGGGGTATGGGAGATTGAGGTTGCGTAGGGGGTGGGAGGGGTGTTGTGGCTGGTGATGTTTCCATTGTGTCGAACGTGTGTGTGATTGTATAGATGGGAACAGTGGGTGGGGTGGATGTGATATTTGTGAAGAGTGTTGTGTAGGTGGGCATGGTAACTCCTCCGAATTGGATGTCGGGGGAGAGAGGAATTCCCATGACGACTGTGGTAATGGCAGAAATGGGTGTGGTAGTGCCAAGTGGTGAGGTGACTTGTGTAGTGAGAGGTGAGGTGGGTGGTGAGAGTGGTTCCTCCTGATGTTCTTCTGTTTGTGTGTTACCTCCCGGTTCTGATACATTGATGTGGATTTGTTTGCCATATCACATGGGACGGGTAGGCACACGTTTCTGAAATCGATTAATATAAGTCATGGCCGCATGAACAGCCTCATCTAAGCCCACTGCATCCGCGTGCAGGTTCATTGATTCAATAAACATGTCATCCACACCTTCTTCGGCTAACATTTGGCTCATGATCATCTTTCCTGTTTCGAGCGACAGCTTGTGTTTCTCTTGGACCCGTTTCATGGTTTCGTATAATCTTTTTATTTGAGCCGAGTATGCAGGGGCACTTGCTAGTTCTTAAAGTTCTTCATATTCTTGATCATACTCTTTGTGTGCATCTTGTTCATTTGTCTCTTCTTCATCATCTTCTACTTCCACTACTCCCGGTTGGGTCGGGGTTGATGTTGTAATCGTGGGTTGTTGTCCTTGGGTCTGCTCTGCTTCTGTCCCCAGGTTAGATTCATTGATCAAACGGGCAATTTCTTCATCTCTTAGATCAGCAAGAGTCTAACCTTGAGGGAACTCCAAGTCTGATGGAATAGGAGGGAACACCAGGTTGGGTCCCTCTGCACTTGGTTTGGGTAGGCGAATGGTGAATGGTCGAACACGCCTTGTTTGTGGAGGAGTCACCTCGGGTGTGGTAGTGGCTCCCCTTGGTTGAGTGCATGGTAATTGAACTCCCCCTCTCATCTTCTTCGATGGAGGACCCACTGTTGATAGTCGTCTATGGAACTCTTGGGCACTGGACCATACTAGTGCTCTTTGAATGGGCACGTCATACGCTAAGCACCTGTAGATTATTCTTGTGAGAGCACAGCATCCATGAAGTACATTTTTCTGTTTCTTATTCCACCGTTGATGGGCTAAGTGTATTTGATCGATGATCTAGTGCGATATGTTGATGGTGAGAATCTCTGTCTCCACCAAGTACAAGTTGAACCATATCTTTTTTGGTGGCATAGTGAATCGTTCTTGGGCGAGAAAAGCAAAATGTTGCATAATAGTGCGTAGGTGTAGAGCAATGGTAGGTGTCATTGCTACCATGTCCTTCAATTTGTTGAGATCCTTATGCTTCATCCTGCCTGGAACCATTTTTTCTTTCTCAGTGGGAATATGCATTCCTTGCATGTTCAATGTTGGTCGTACCAAATTGAGGGTCAGTTTAAATCGCTTGAGTTCGTGGCCTGGCAATAGTGAGGGTAGCACAAAAGTACTATCGCCTCCCTTAGCCCTGCTAGGAGTGATGGTACTGATAAAATAGGAGCAGCGAAGGAAATCTGGCTTAGGCAAATGTGCTCTAAAGTAACTGTCCAATCCCGCTCTGGTCCAAACCGATCGCATTACTTTTGCATTCTGATAGTTTTCAAATTCACGAGTGAAGAAATGGTAACGTCCCCATTTGCCATTGAATTCAATTTCTGCTTCCCAGAAGTAGATGCCATCACCCAATGGCCCTGCGACATCACTAAACCAATGAGCGTGTTTCCCCACTTGAGAAGTGTGTCCCTGAGGAGGGTCCTGAATCGGGAGAACATGCACTGCTTGAAGTTCTTGAGGCCTTTCGGTGAGTGGTGGTTCCAGGAGAAGGGTTTCAATGTCCACAATCTATGCGCTAGACCCTGCCTGAGAACTAGTGCCTCCTGCATCTGCCATTGTTATTGCTTGCTTGCTGGTTTTTGTGAGAATATAGAGTCATGCGTTAATATTGTAATGGAGAAGATAGAACACTTTTTGTCCCCGTTACAACATTATCATGAGGTAAGTAATGGGTTAGTGGGTGAGTGAGTGCTCGATGACTGTGTGTGTAGTTAATGAATGGATAGTCCTAGGAGCTAGATGGAAAGATGCAGTGTATGAGTGATGTAGTTAGCAAGTGGAGATGAATTTACAAATGGGGGTCGGGGGGTTTATTACAAGTCTTAGGTTGCCAAACACAATGGATGGCTTTCGGTTTTGGTTTTGTGGAGACTCTGGAGGGTTGTATGAGTAATTCTTCTTGAGGATGATGCGTCTTTGGGACCCATTTACAAGTGAGTCTGTGCGTGTTTCGGGGCGACTGTGTGTCCGTGCGTATTACACAAGAGTGGGTAACGGCTCCTTGAGTGAGTGAACCTAGTCGTGTATGATGTGATTCGTGCAGGACTAGTTGAGCCCGCAAGCAATCCTTAGGCACCCAAATTTATCTTGATTGTGGGCCAGCCTTCATCGACTTCTTGGGCACCCAGATAGATTTCACTTTCTCAAAAGAAGTTTTGGACGTCTTCTTATTAGTATCATGTCGTTGATTACTAATAGGAATTTGAGATGATTGTTGTCGCTTGACTGTAATAGGCCGCTCGCCTTTTCGCACCCACAGTTGTTTCAATGGCTGAGTCATTCTGCTTCGCACGTTCTTTTGGCCTTCCGCATAGGTAGTCTTTAGTAATTGATCTGCCTTTGGTTGTTGCCTCTCTCTGGCCTTAGGAAAAGAAGGGAGTTCCGTCGAGGCCTTGACTTCTTTATTGAGATCTCCATTCCTCTGCATCACATAGCTTTGGACAAGAACATCATGGTCAACTTCATGTGTACCCCTGGAAGGACCAGGAGTCTGTGCCTTTTCTAGTTCCTTGAGTGCTCCATTATCTAACTCAACTGTAATTCGACTCTGATTCACCCATACTTGAAGAAGTCCACTTCTTAGGTTTAAGTTGATTGCATGGTCATAGATCCAGTCTTGACCCAAGACCAGAGGCTCAGTGAGATCCTCATCTTGACACACTAGTACCTTAACTATCATTGGAACATCTTGAATGGAGAGGGGAAGCTCAACCTCGCCCATGCAAGGGGTTTCCACACCCCCCAATCCTATGAGATAAGCTTCTATAGGATTGACTTTTAATTTCAATTCTTGATAGTAAGAAAGTCTCACCGCACTAGTGGCTGCTCCTGAGTCAATTAACGCCCGCACAGTTTTTGCACTAACTCCTTGTCCTATCTCTAAAGTCACAAAAGGAAGTCGATCTATTATCCTTTGGGAACTTATTCTTGAGACCTCACACATTGCCACATGATATCTTGGATCCTCATAGGCACCTGTCCTAGGTTGATCCCTACCTTTTCGTCTCAACTTCATCTTTCTGATGCGTTCTAAAGCTTCTGCTTGAGCTTCTTCTCGAACTCGTTTTTCTTCTTTTTTGCGTTTCTTAGCAGTGTTGAGTCAACTTAGCATTTCTTCTGTGAGAGGTTCCTGATACAACTTAACTCT
The DNA here is from genome assembly GCA_020310875.1 of Ceratopteris richardii. NCBI lineage: Eukaryota > Viridiplantae > Streptophyta > Polypodiopsida > Polypodiales > Pteridaceae > Ceratopteris > Ceratopteris richardii. The sequence continues at coordinate 179,862,229 of CM035415.1, read as the reverse complement.
GCACCTGCTGATGTAGCTCGGAAGAATATCACCTTCTAAGGTGGCTAGTTGTACTGCTCCACTCGTTGAGATCCTATTTATGATCATAGGTCCATAGCCACGTTTCTCTAATTTTCTTGCATGTTGCTTCAAAGTGTAGACTAAAAATAGGTCTCCGGCCTTTAATCCTTTATCCTTAACATGGGCATCAAAGTACGCCTTCTGTCGTTTCTTAGCTGCATATATTCCTGCTGCAACTCTTAGTCTGGTTTCACCTAATCGTTCAAGGTCAAAAATTCTCGAAGAGAGTTCATGGCCCGTCCACTCATGCTCCTGTGTTACTCTCAATGTGGGAATCAAGAAGTCCAAAGGTAGCACCGCATTTTGGCCAAATATCATCTGAAAGGGGGTGGCTTGGAGTACCGTTTTGTAGGTGACTCGGTATGCCCAAACAGCATGGTGTAGTTGTTTGTCCCAATCAAAGCGTTTATTATTCACTAATTTGGTAAGCACATTGCATAGAATCTTGTTTGTGCTTTCGGCCTGGCCATTAGCTTGTGGATGATAGGGGGAAGACTTCTTATGTACTACCAAGAACTCTTGGAGCAGATTTTCAATAACTTCATTCAAGAAGTGGGTGCCTCTATCGCTTACCAGCTCTATAGGTAGCCCATATCTTGTGAACACATTCTCAAATAGGAACTTAGTAGTTGTCTGAGCATCGTTCTTTGTTGTAGCTTTTACCTCTACCCACTTTGTTAGATAGTATGTGGCAACGATGATGTATTCAGCATGTGAACCCTTGGCTGGGGGATTAATAGGACCTACAAAGTCTATTCCCCACTTAGAGAATGCACGTCCACCCATCATAGGTTTCAGTGACATCTCATCCTTGTGTATAGGGTACTGAGTTCTCTGACAAACATCACACCGTTTCACATAGGTATGTGCATCCATGTGAAGGGTCGTCCACCAGAAGCCCGCAAATAGTATTGCCTTGATCACCCGATCTAGTCCAAAGTGCCCTCCTGCTACACCTTGGTGAGCAGTTTCCAAGATCTTGAGATATTCACTCTCATGGACACATAGTCTCAGGTAACCATCTTTACCCCGCTTGTAGAGATTATCACAAATGAGTGAGTAATCTAGGGCTTCTTGTTCTAGACTTCTTTGTTTCGTCAGGGTCATATCTTGGGGGAATGTTTTCGTCCTCAAGAAGGCTACTAATGGTTCACTCCAATTTGGCACTATGGACACTTGATAAAGAGTGGCATGTTCCACAGGTGGTTTAGTGCAACAAATTGGACGTAGGGTTCGTTGTTTTGAGTAGTGTTGCTCTAATGCACCTACATGTGCCAATTGCAACCATTTAGCGTACTCATCCTCTTTCACACAACAAGCCAATATCCCTTGGTCTGTCTGTTTGTACATGCTTCCTGCCATGATGTGGTACTTCTGGGCTCTTACTACCTCTCTACCTTGAGTGTTTATGACTGGGTGGTTAGGCCCGTATGTCAATACTGGCACTAATGGCTTAGCCCACTGAGGTACAACTTCCAAATTAAACAGTTAAGCATCAGGAAGGTCATCTGATACTCCTTGTGGGGCTTCTCCCGATGTGAGCCTAGAGAGGTGGTCTGCTCGCAAGTGAGTCTTCCCTTTCCTCAACACAACCTCAAAGTCATATTCCATTAGTAAGAGAAACCATCTTACTAATCTACCTGTATTGCATGGCTTGTTTATCAAGTACAACAGTGCTTGATGATCAGTAAAAAATTTAAAGTTATTTGCAAGAAAATAATGTCTAAACTTTTTAACTACATATACCATGCCTAAGCCTTCTCTCTCAGTAGTGGTATAATTCCGTTCAGCTTCATTTAATTGTCTACTAGCATAGGCAATTGGAAGATCCATATTACCTTCACCGGTAGGTTGTGCGAGTACACACCCAATGGCATAATTGGATGCATCAACATGAACATGGAAAGGCTTATTCCAATCTGGTGTGGTCAAGATTGGTGCTGAACATAATCGCCGTTTAAGCTCATTGAAGGAATTCTCACATTCGTCGGTCCACTCAAAGTTAGTCAAAAGTCCATACAGCGGCTTTGCAATGATGGCATACATGTGTATAGAACCGTCGGTAATAACCACAATACCCCATGAAAGCTTGTACTTCCTTGACATTCTTTGGCCTAGGTAACTCGGCTATGGCTCTTACTTTCTCTTCATCGGTGGATATGCCATTCTTTGACATTATATGTCCTAGAATCTTGCCTTGCCTAACCATGAAAACACACTTTTCTGGGTTCAAGCAGACTTGATACTCTCTACATTTGTCAAAGATTTGCCTGAGTTCTGGTATATGTGTCTGTCTAATGTTGGAATGAGCACAAAGATCATCAACATAGACTTCCAAATTCTTCCTCAAAAACTCTTTGAACACGTGGCACATCAGTCTCTGAAAGGTTGCAGGAGCATTGGTAAGCCCGAATGGCATTACACGAAAGGCAAATATACCCCATTCAGTGGCAAAAGCTATCTTATGCTGATCTTCTGGAGCTATGGCTACTTGATTGTAGCCCAAAAATCCATCAAGGAAGTTGTACACTTCCTTGCCTGCTACTCTTTCTAAGAGATGTTCTGTAATAGGAAGCGGATAGTTATCTCGAATTGTGACTGCATTGACCTTCTTCAAGTTAATGCATACACGCAGCTTGCCATTCTTCTTGGGCACCACTACAATGGGGGATACCCATTCAGTGTGCTCAATTTCATAGATGAATCCAGCTTCTACCAAACGATTTATCTCTTCTTTGATCTTGGCCGCATAATTATCATTATATGTGTATGGCTTTTGCTTAGAGGGTTTCACATCTGAAGTCATGGGAATTGTGTGTGAGCATATGTTTGGGTCAACACCCTTCAAATCCTTATAGCTCCAAGCGAATACATCTCTGTATTCTCTTAGCAAGGCTATCAATTCACGCTCTTCTTCTTCCGTCAGGTCATGTCCTATATAAGTACATCTCTCCCCTCCTTCTTCTAGGGCTACCACTACTTTCTTGGTGGTTTCTTTGTTATCATAGGCCTCTCCTGATTGTGCCTCTCGTTTAGGCATTCTGATCATGACCCTCCTGTCATCTATCTCATACTTCTTAAAATTTTCCGGGACCTCAAACAAAGATTCTTCCTCTTCTGGTGTGACTTCTCTCTTCTTTCTTTCCTTTCCAGGACCTTCCTTCTTCGGTGTCACATGTGTGGCTAGCCTTACATCATTTGTAAGCTCTCCATGCCTCTAAGGTTGAAATTCTACTTCATAGAAGTATTCTTCATCTAATGCAAAGGGTGGGTCCATAATGATTGACTCTAGATCAGAGTCACTTGCATCCTCAAATGCATCAGGGCTAGGTTCACACTCTTCTAACACTGCATCTCCCATGATCGGCTCTATGGAGAAGACTGAAATGTCATAGCCATCTTCATCACAGTGAGGTGTCCATTGTTCTTCATTGATGCCTACATCCATTGTTGCTAGGATTTCTGCCCAGCCATGGGGTTCAAATTCCTCGTCAAGAAAGACTACAAGTGCATAGGCTAGGTCTTGAATTGATCTATGTGTTTCTTTTGCACCTATATCTCTGGCCTTTTCTCTCTTCTCTTCTTCTATTGCTACTTTGGACATCCATAAGTGGGTGTCTTCCTGCATCCATGAGGATCCTGATCCTATGGAGTGCACAGACTCTGTGTCATCCTTCGCTCTATGGATAGGATTCCATTGAATAGGCGGGATATCTCTATGAGAGTAATCTTTGAGATTGACTTTTGTCGTAACACCTAAGTGTTGCAAATACAAGGAATTGGTTCCCCAATCCTGGACCACTTGCAACTGTTGCATAAATGGTCTTCCCAAAATCATCTCATAGGCATGATTCTTGCTAAAATCACATATGGCAAATGTATGCTCAAACTCAACACCGCACGTAATGAGGGTTATTCCTTCCAGCAGTCCTAAAGGCCTCTCTATGTGACCATCAGCCATTTGCAATTTCATCCTTGTGGGCCTGAGTGTTGGCTTGCCCCAACGCTTCTATAGGGAAGTGGTAGCAATTGCAACTCCTGCGCCTGAGTCTAAAATGGCCTTGGTGGTGTATCCTTGATGGGTGATAGGAAGATATGTATTTCCCTCTTCGCCCTCACTCATTTCTCCTATCTTGTCCAATGGCATTTCTGGCACTGTTCTTTGGGATCCTACCTGGGAACGAGGTTTTGCTATCTCTAGTACTTGTTTGGCGACATGTTTCCATAGCTCTGGCCTCACTTTGAGTAGCTCTTCTAAGGTGAGGTTGCACTGTACTTTAGTGTTTTTCACTACCTCTGTGTTCCTAGGTGTGACTGAATCTTCGTTTCTTACCATGACTGTGGGTGCTCTCATACAAGTAGACTTTGCTTCCCATGGGCGTGCGAAATGAGGTAATTCCTGTAAAGAATTAGACTCGAAGTCTAATCTCTCTTGAGATTGGGCACTCTCCTGCTCTCCATAAATGGAAGGAATATCTTGTGGGAATTGATCCTGCGCGTCATCCACAAGTTCAATGGGAGGAGGGGCTTCACTTTCATTAGCCCATTTGTCTTCTTGAATCTCTCATAGGAATTCTGGAGTGAACCTATTCATAGAAGAGGAGGTGTCTGGTTCAGTGGAATTGGGCACATAAGCTTCCTGTGGGGGATGGCTTATGTTTTTGTTTGCCTCATCTCTTTCTTGATTTTTTTCTTCCTTGGCAGATCTTGCAATTATGCCCTCTAACTTCTCTAGCAGTCCATCCAAGTGCAATTGTGTCTTAGCTGAGCCTGAGTAGTTGAAAAGGCGACTAGCTTCAAACATGGTCTGAGCCAATGCGATCATTTTCGCGCAAAGCTTGGTTCTTTCTATCTCTAGGTCAGCTCTAGGGTAGCACTTGTCATGATCCGTTACATTTGGCCCTTCTTGGATTCTGGCCTGATATGCCTTAAGCATCATGTCTATGTCTTCAGGAGTGGGGTCAGCTAACATTGATCCTACTCTAGGGGGTGGTGGGATGGTCTGAGGTAGGTGGACAGATGGTGTGTTAGATGGTGATGGAAGTGAGGGTGGTGGTGGTATGTGAGAGTATGTTTGAGAGGCGAGTTCAACAATTTTGGCTTTTGTTTCTCTTATGCTTTCTTCTAAGTCGCTCAACTTTTTAGACCATTGTCTTTTCATTCTTTCTCGACTATCCCTCCAAGCTCTCGACCGTTTCTTGGCTAAGCTCTCGGTTTCACTAACCTCTGCACTCTTCTCTTGACCTATTCCTGGGTTTTTTTGCACAACCTGGGCCCTAGTGACCACTTGCACTAGTGCAGTGGAAGTGACACTTCCTGTTGAGTCTACAACTAAGCCAATAACGTTAATTGGAGTTATTTTTGGCATATTACTAGGATTCTTAGGGCAATCTCGTAAGAGATGCTCCTTTCCACAATCTTGGCAAAAGCCTTGAATTGTCATTGACTGGGGTTGTGTAGGTGGAGGTAAGGGGCAATCACGAATGAGGTGATCTCCCTGACATCTGTAGCATGGTCCTCTAGGGAATGGGGGTCTTACCTGCCTGGGCTGGGGTCTAGAGTTAAGGTTTGTGTACATTACATTTGTGTACTCTGGCTCCCAACTAGGCTCACTTGGTTCTTCATTGTAATAGGACTCACCATGTTCAGGAGATTGCATGTAGTAAGCCTGGGGACTATCAATGTGAGTAGAATCAAAACTATGATTGCTCGAGTCACTTTCTGAAAGCAGTGGTGTTACTGGCACTATAGCTCTATTCAAATTTTCCTCAGCAACTTCATACTTTACAGGAATCACATTAGCGGGGGTTGGAGGTTGTTGAGCTAACACAGGTTGTGGCCTTTGTTGGTTCCGGTAGGGTTGTTGATAGGGTTGCTGCGGTCTACCATATTGTTGTGGGGGGTACTGGTTCTGGTATCTTCCCTGTTGTGGATAGGGCTGAGGGTAGGTTTGTCTAACTGCTTCCTTATTGTATGGGCAATCTTGTGCTGTGTGATTTGTGTATCTTCGTTCTATGGTGCAATATTGGCTGCTAGGATTCACTTGGGGTTGAGCCATGATGGGACATGCATTCGCCATATGGTCACCACCGCAAGTATAGCATCTTTTTACTAGGGCAAATCTAGGAATTTGTTTACTAGAGACACCTAGTTTTTGAGCTACTTTCTCTGCTAATTCCTCGATAGATGTGGATTGTGAGGAAGAGAGGTTAGAGGCACTATCTGAATCTTTGTAGATTTTGGAAAGCTCTAACTCCTCCCCAAGGTTATCCTCAATGTCGATGCACATGCGTACACACTCTTCTATGGTCCTAGGATCCTTCAAGTACACATATGATCTCAATTTGGTACTTAGCAATCCATCCAAGAACAAAGCCACTTGCTTAACTGGTGTGGGTAACTCAAGGACAGGGCATCTCTCTAGGTATTGCCTAAATATTCTTCCAGCAAGTCTCATAGTCTCTTGAGGGGTCTGCTTGAAGCTGTATATCAGTGAGGAAGTGTTATGCCTTATGCCACTTTTAGAGAATTCGGTGATGAAAGCCTCTAAGAGTTGGTCTATGCTTCTAAACTGTCTCTCATTCAATGGTTGAAACCATGAAAGGGCTGTGTTCCTAAGTGTTAGACCAAAGGCATTATATTGCGTGAATAGGTCCTCCACTTGTTCAGCTCTCAAGACTTGCCTAAATTCGGCTACATGATCATATGGGTCTCCTGTGCCATCGAAGTAATTCTTCATGGACTTAACTAATTGAGTCGGTCTCAAAATCCTGGCGTGTTCCCTAGGCCTTGGCAGAGGGAAATCATCAGCATTCCTTTGGTTCCTTGGGGCTCGAAGTCCCTCAGGTTCCACTCTATTTGTTTCCGTTCTCGTTTTGTCTCTTCCAACTGGGTTGGCAAAACTTATCTCCGGTCCATCTCTATGTCTGTCTCTTTGAATTCCATGAGCTTGGGATGTTCCAGCTCCTGGGTGACCAAAGGACACATTCGATCTTGGTTGGGGGAAAATAAATTCACCTTTCCAAGCGTACGCATGCCTATCATTTTCTGTGACCACAAAGATCCTCTCTGAAGAGTGATCTTAATAGGTCACTCTACCTGGACTATCAGGATCTTTGAACTCATATATCATTATTGTTCCTACCTCACTCGGCTGATTAGGTCAATATCTCCAAAAGGCTTCATCAGTCTCTCGGTTCAAGAGTAGATCTATGCTCTTATTTTCTTGGGGAATCCACTCTGGTGTGATAATCCTAGTGAGAACAGATTTGCCTCGGGGGGTTCTAGGTTCTACACCCATGTTTCCTTGCTCTAGGTCACCTAAGTCCATTTCAGGGATCACATTCCCGAATTCATATGTCCTCTCCGGGTGATTGGTGACTACGTATATGGTTCCTTCTTTATCCAGGTATGCTCCATTTTCGAACTTGACAACTTGGTGCTCTAGTCCAATGGATTGGTCAAGGTTTTTAATCTGGACCACAGATCTTCCTAGGCCGTCTTCATAGATGTTAGCACCTAATCGGTTGGTCCTAAGGTATTCGAGCTGCGTCTTGTAAGAGCCTTCTCCCCTATGTAAATATTGCACTCCGGAGTTTCCTGTAGGTCTCTCCATACCGTGGGACATATCAGACTCACTAGTCTCAGAGCTAGGGTAATACAAATGATGGCTCAACTGCTAGGCCCAAGACCTAGCAGTATGATTGACGCTAGCCTCTAACGATCTAAGACTTTGTCTATCTCTCCCTAGGTGTTGACCTGATCTAAGGTTCATAAGCCCAATTGGATAGTCCCAAATTTTCCCAACTACACTTTGCATTGCTGAGTTCTTTTGTATCAGTCACTTGTTCTTTTTTAATTGCTTTTAGGGTGTCACTTCTTGTCCAATTAATCTTCGTCGCAAGGAACACTTAAGTTTTTATCATACTTTGAGTGCGGTCGCTCAATTTAATTTCTTTTCCTTAAGTTGTTTCGCAATTGTAATCTCCTAGCACTTGCACTTGAGTGATTAGAGTTCTTGGACTTGGTTGTTTTTAACGTGCTCCTAATTAATCAAAACCTCTATCCGTACTTAGCCTATGCTAGGGATTGACAGAGGGTGTTGAGAAGTTCCAACCTTAAGTTTCTTCCCTTGGTTTCCCTTGTATGCCCAGGAAGCGTGTTCCCAAGCTCGCACTTACTCTTGCTTCGAGTACCCTTCGATGCTCTCAAAGAACTTGAAAAAGTCCACAATTAGCTCAAGAATTGAATTCAATTGACAGACAGATCACTTTCATGCATGTAATTCACTAACCAAATTGCCTTTTGCCTTTATGGGAAACAATCCCAAGGGACCCTCAGTTTTTTCCTACCCCGAGATATGGTCAACTTCAAATTGTCCTATCTAATAATCTTGATATTAATTCTACCATAACTAGTGGAAGTTTTGGTTGTACTCCCCATGAGCTTTCCAACAAAACAAAAATCACCGCAATCGGATTTCGTATGGGGAAGTTATGTCCACTCACGGTTTTGGGGCCAAATCAGGATGTTAAACAGGTTAGCAGGCAGACATGAATTCTTGAATTACTTGGGTTGCGGCCTCACCATGCAATGCTAACCCCTAGTATTTGTCCCACAAATTGACCAAAATAGCCCACTACTTTTTGCCCTAAAAAATTGGCCAAACTTGCCCGTCTATCGCGTTCGCAAGCTCTGTCAATCGCGATTGATAGGTCAATCGCGATCGACATGTCGGTCGCGATTGACAGGTCCGTCGTGGCTGTCAGTCTCGATTGATGGGTCAATAGCAATTGACACATGGCCCGAAAAGTCAATCAGTCGTGGTCAAAGGATCATGGACTCTGTCAGTCGTGATTAATGTGTCGGTCGCGATTGATAGGTCCGTCGCGAGGGTCTGTCCATCATGGTCAAGCAATCGTTGACTGTGTCGATCACGATTGACAGGTCCGTCGGGGCTGTCAGTCGCGATTGACTGGTCGATCGCGATTGATGGCTCGATCGTGATTGACCCGTGTCACGCGTAGGTTCTGTCCATCGTGGTCAGTCGGTCGTTGACTCTGTCGGTCACGATTGACGTGTCGATCGTGATTGACAGAGCCGTCGGCATGTGTCCGTCGTGGTTTGTCGATCGCGATTGATAGAGCGATCGCGATTGATAGAAATCTGAGGAATTTTAAAATTTCAAGCACACATTTGGGAAGCTCTAGGCATGTAGATCATGATTATGTACTTTGTTTAGCAAAAAGACCATTTTTTCTATCGGTCTCGATTGACAGAGGTCAACGCCTCGGGACCTACACAGTCAGATTTTTTACCTGCTGGAGCTGGTGCAGCTGCTGGGGATTCTGATTCCTGCAGAAAAATCTCAAAAAACACAGAAAATCACAACACACAAGCGCTCTCTCGCTCTCTCTCACAAGTGAAATGAGGGAAATGGTATGGGTGGGGTGATATGACTAAAAACTGAAATTTTTCGCGATGATGGAGATGGATGTGGGAGATGGTGAGGATGATGATGGTGATGAGAAAAACAAAAGAAAATAGATAAAAGTGAAGAAAATAGCCATGACTCCAACACGTCAACTCTACGTCTTACCATCACACGCTCATCCTCAAAGCTCGATCCCCGCCAACGGTGCCAAAATTTGGTGTAGCTCAGTGATGAGTAGCACCTCCTTTAATGTCAATCCGGGAAGATGTGAGGATGGTATGATGACCTTGAGAAAGTGAAAGCACAAGTGCATGAGTGAGAAGCACACTAACATGCACACACGTACACACACACGCGCACACACGGCAAGACAAAGAATGAGAAGCAATGGAGTTCTTAGATTACTTCCAAAAAGCTCTTACAAGTTCAATTCAATTACAAGCTACCCCCAAAAATGAGCTCTCTAGCTCTATTTATAGTTTTTGACTAGGTTTTGGCCTTGTCCAGACCTAGTGTCCGGCCTAGTTAAAAATTAGGTTCTCTACCCTATTTGGAGGTTCAAACGGAGTCTAAAAAATGTGAAAACTGGTAGGCAACTACTTCTAAGGCTCCCCAAGCTCGAGGACTCCTCGGCTTGTACAAAATGGAGCTACAAAAATATGAAATGGTATTTACAATGGTTTCTAGTGATGAAAATCACTATTTTTGTAGGGGTTTCTTCTAACATTTTGACATACATTTCCTGGAGCTCCCTACTTGATCCTTCTTCTTGTGTGCCCAACTCTTTGATGCCTGAAAAATTTAAATGGCCTACTTGCCAGATCTTCTTTGACTACTGTGTCTACTTGTGTTGTCTCTTTGCTCCGACTCCCTTCGTAGGCTTCCTTGTCTTGTGACTCCTTCGGTTCCTTGACTACTGCCAATAGATGGGTTTTACTATTACAGGAGTTTTATTATGAAGTTATTCACCGATCAGGTACGGCACATGTCTTGGCGGACTTTTTATCTCGTCTGGATTTCAGTGAGACTCCGACAGGTGTTGATGACACGACGTCGGCTATTTACGTAACCAATGCAGCTCCTGAAGAATCTACAGAACTTCTTGTTGCCCCTGCATACTATGATACAATAATGACTTTTCTTATTGATGGTTGTCTCCCTCATAATACTCCCGCTCCTCTGCACCGAAAAATGGTAGTCTACAGTCGACGATTCCGGTTGATTGTGGGTCAACTGTATTACATAGAATAGACTGGTGTCTTGCTCAGATGTATCCCTCCACATGAATCGGCATCCGTTAATGTCGTGGCTCACTCATCACCCACTAGAGGACACTTCGCAGCTGATCTCACTCATCGCAAAATCCTGCAAAGTGGGCTATGGTTGGCTACAATGTACAATGATGTTGTTAAATTTGTGCAGCAGTGTGATGTCTGTCAACGGTCTGGACAGCCCATGCAGTGACATTTCGTTCCTCTCCAACCTGTCCTGTCTCTTGAACCCTTTCAGAAGTGGGGTTTAGATTTCATTGGCCCAATTACACCCCAGCCACCCTCACCAACAGCCGCTATATTTTAACTAGTACAGACTATGCCACTAGGTGGGCGGAAGCTTGGGCTCTACGTTCTGCCACAGTTGTTTTGGTGGCCAAATGTTTGATGAAGGATGTTTTCCCTCGATATGGATTACCTCTGGAGATAGTGACGGACCAAGGCACACATTTTGCAAATATCTTAATGCAAGTGTTGACTCAGACTTTCCAGATTGTGCATAAATTCAGCTCACCTTACTATCCATGCGTGAATGGTCTTGCTGAGAGCACTAATAAGACTCTGCTGAATATTCTCTGGAAACTGATCTTGGAGTGTCTTGAACAATGGGACCAGCTCTTACCTACTGTTTTATGGGCTTATCGGACCACGTATAAAGTAGCTACTGGAACGACTCCGTTTAAACTTGCTTATGGACTGGAAGCTATTGCGCCAATGGAAGTGGTGGTGTCGAGCCTATGTGTAGCCTTATCCCAGAAATTGCTGCCAGAAGAATCTTTTCCATTCTTGTTAGATGTTCTCAGATCATTGGATGAACAACGCTTGGAAAGCTTCATGATTCTTCAAGAAGTTCAGCTACGCCAAGCCTGTACTCATGATTGCTTTCTAAAAACCCCAGTATTTATGATTGACCAACTTGTTTTATTCTATAATGCTAAAGCCAATAGATCTGCCGAAAAATTTAAGCTATGGTGGTTCGGTCCATACCGGATTGCTGAACACGTAGGACCTACAACTTTTCAGTTGGCAACTTTAACAGGTGTCCTTCTTCCCAAAGCGATTAATGGCTCCAAGCTCCATCCATATCACCCATCGTCTATTAACTGATGAGGTGTACTCGGTATTTTTTCCTCTTTTTCGCTTGTCACTTGATTTTCTTTTCTACTCCCCGTGTTTCGGTTGACCAACTGACCGTAATCTATCCATTTTCTTATCTAACCATGATTAATAGCTGCCTCTCTATCGCTGCGTCTATAAATACATGCATGTTGCCATTATGTCGGTATATTTTCAATACTGCATTATGATTACGATTTTTTGCCGCTTGATTTTTTCAATGTTCCTACTTAATCTTGTTCTTTTCACTGTTAATCGCTATTGTGTTTGTGTGTTTGTGACCATCGTGTACTCTATGTCTGCATTTATCTATGTGTGTGCCATGGAAGCTCTGGCTAACATAGCAACCTTCCGTGCTGGTCTCACTACAGATGTGAGTGAGTAATTGCGTGCTCGGAGACTGTTGGCCTTCGTTGAATTTCCTTGGCATTCAATGGAGTGTCACCCCTTCCATGCGCAGATCATCTCTGCCATTGCCCCCACACCTGCTACAGAGTAGTGCTGGTCATTAACATGTTTAAACCCCCGTGTTGTAGTTACGCTAAACACGGTTACTGAGGGATTTTGTCTCCCTCGGGAAGGATTAGAGAATGGATCGCTCCTTCCTCTCGCCACCATGAAGGAATTGTTTCCCCAGCACTCATCCAATGAGTTTGCCATTCTTTGTCGACCTGAACCAAAGCGTACCGCTCTGCAATTCCTTGTCGTGGCATTAAACCTGCAAAAATGCACATATGGTATTTTCCGACCTTTTTACTCAATGATCAATACTGCCTCCCATGAACCTGTCAATTTCACCTCCTTTTTCTTTAGGTGCATTCACCGTGAATGCGTAGCAGTTTCAAAACATTTAGCCAAGCATGACATTCCCCATCTCCTTACCCTTCTCCTTCCGGTGATACAAGCCGTGCAGTGGCAGTGATCGAACTCGCCTCGTCAGTACCTTCGATTGAGACCGGAATAGTTTTGGTACCAACCACCCTTATCCCTCTTCCTCTGTCAACTACCATTCCTGATCCTATTGAAGTTCTTCCTAGTGCACCTTCCACTACCATTCGTGAGGCATCAACTCATCCGTTATCTTATCCCGATTACTCTCCACCATCCTCCCCTCATCTGCTCTCTGCCTCATAACCTCCTTCTTCTCTCCTCCCCCAGTAATGTTCACAGAATTGGCGTCCATGGGCCAACTTCTTATCCAATTCTCCAAGCAATTGCCCTTCCAGATGAAGATAGCAACTCAGAACATTCAACAGGAGTTGCAGAGTAAGGTTGACTTGCTCGAAGCAGATATTGCCCCGCTCCAAGAAGAAGCGCTTGTGGTCAAAGTAGAGAATCGTCCATTGCAGATTCAGCTCCAACAACTCCAAGAATGGTTAGCAGAACAAGACAATATTATTGCTCAATGAGACACCACACTTGTTGAATGGAATGCGACAAATGTCCTCCTTGCTTCTCCTGATGAAGAAATTGTTCAATTACAACAAATGGTGACTGACAAAGAAGATGCTCGTGTTGCGTTGGGAAATCTGCTGGAGGAGACATGCGCAGATCTTGCTATGGTAGAGCAGAAAGGACACGAAATGGCAGACCTTGCCATGCAAACTACTACAGAGTTAAAGCAGGTGTCCGAAAACCTTTTCCAGAAGGATCGTGAATTGGAAGTGGAAATTGGTCAGACTATTCAGCTAAAGAAAGAGATGGAACCTATTAAGAGAGAGCGAGATGCTTATTACAAAACTATCCAGTATCAAGCTCAGGAGCTAGAAAGATGAGAAAAGCAGTTGGGATTTCAGGCAGACAGGCTGTCTCGCATTAATGCAGAGATAGCTGAAATGAAGCTGCGGAGAGATGCTTCCATCATCAATGAGTTCTACCTTCAAGAATCATTTTTGCAGACACAAACAGATTTATTGATGATTCAAGTCGTTGCTGCCAGTTCTGTTAGAACTGATGCATAACTTATAGAACCAGATATCTTGAAGGATATGTTAGATTCTTTAAAAGAGAAGATTACCCGCACCTTTAAATTAGCTAGAACTTTGTATATCCAGGGCATCATTGATGAGCCTTAATTGTAATTTTCATTTTTGGGTTCGATTCCAATGTGCATGTCAGTGTTAGCCACCTGATTGGATCTCTATGTAATTTTATTTTCTATATTCATATGCACCGTAAAGCCGTGGCGAAAAGATGTAATCCTCTTTTGAGTAATGAAAAGGCAAGCATGGCATTCTTCGGGCGAGAGGAATCGCCAAACTGTCTGTCTGGGCGATAGTGTTGGAGACGCTGTGTTGCAGATTTTGAAGAACTCTGAGTACTGTGTTTGATTGTTACGTTTCAGTAATTAATCATTAATTATCATACATTGCGATTAACCTTAACAGTTCTGTGCGAATCCGTAAATGTTTGATACGCATGGTAGACGCATTGCACAGTGATAAGTGTTGAATCAAAAAGTAGTTAGTTGTTAATTGAATAATTGAATTGGGAAAATTAAAAAGGGCCTCTATACTATCAGACCCCTGTCCATCCCAAAAACCCAGAAACAAGATTAAAACGGCTTAACCGAAAGAACTTTTAACACTTCCATTGCATTGTTATTATGGTTCCATCTCTTATCCAATCCCAATCCAAAGCAAGTTTTTCCATGATTTTCCTTTGGGTCCCATCCTATTCTTTTTTTATTTGCATCGCTTATATTGTTTCCTTGACCATAACATTTGCTCTAGTGTATTTCATGGTATGAGAATTGGTGGTAGAACATTCTCTAGGGCAAGTTATGTTGATGACACTACTTTCTTCCTCGAGGATTCAAAAGTGTTTTGGGATGCATCAAGACTTCATATGAACCATGAGAAACCAAAGTTGAATGACATTTCCTCCCAGGATATCCACATCCTCTTTTGGAAAGGAACCAAGGTTCAAAGAGGTTTCATTTTTTGACATATGGGATACTTGATTTGAGTGGAGGACTCTGCCAAAACCCTTACTAACTCGATGCTTTCACATGCATCATCAAACTTAATAAATGGGGACCAAGCGATTGGCAATGCACTTTCAGGTTCAGATTGTACATTCAATCTTACAGCCCTACATCATGTATTGATTAACGCCTTTAAACTAGACTATGGCAAGCATTGTACCATTTAATTTTTTTATTAAATCATTTCTTTGGTAGAGAAGAACAGTTCTTATGTTCTTGTCCTTTAGGATCTTACCACTATGCCAAAGAAATATGAAGAACTTGGAATACTTGATCTCTTGGTCCACACACATGCAAAAAGGTGCACACTCATTCACAAATTTCTCAATGCAAGTAATCCATGGGCCCATATTCTCACCTCTATACTTCAAGAACCTACCACTTATTACAGGGATAGTTGGGAATACCACATTTGAAGTTTAGTTATCTCCTATGCTCCTTTCATAACTTATTCCTCTTCAATAAGTTTGATGATTAGTTCATTGAGATGGAGCGATATGGTGACTTCTTTGAGATGGAGCGATATGGTATCTCCAATACGGAACTCCTTACCTTTTGAATCCCCCTATTGGACTTGTTTCCTCCCAAAAGCTCCAACATTAGAACTTGCATCTAATGTAAGATACTTTCACAAAAAGAGAATCACAAAATTAGTCATTGTGTTCATGCTAGGGAGTATATGGCTTCCTTTTCCTTCAAATAGAAGAAAGTATAGTATTGGATCATGATACCAAGATCATGGCTAAGGTTAAAGATTTTTTTCTAAAATAAGAATTTTCTTGCTTCTATTCATCAATAAGGAAGATATGGATTGAATGTGCAATGATTTAAAGAATTGGTCCTCACCTATTATAGTGTGCACTTTTTTCGTCCCTTGAGATTCACAATACATGCGATTTGAGATCGAGAGGTCATCATGACAATGCTTAGTGGGTTCAAAGAATCGATTGCCTTTGGCATGCACATCTGCATCTTCATTACCATCTTTTTCACTAGTGTTCTTGTTGGCAACTTTAGTATAGGTTACTTCCTCTTCCAATATTCCACAATAACATTCCCATACCCAAGATGTGAACATCAATGAGAAACTATTCAGCACCTCTTCTAGGATTGTAAAGCCATAAAAAGTCAATGGGTGGATTTGAGGCAGATTTCACCAGATGGTTGATTTTGTTCCTTCAATGCTCAATATTACTTTTGAAATGTACAGTTTTTAATGAAAAAGTGGTTACATTGATTGTTGATCAACTCCACTTTTAGATATTGTAATTTCACTAGCAATCAAAGAGTACTCTTATCTTCGCCAATAGACACATGTTCAATGACACCATACTATGTTCGATCCTAAAAGAACATCTTATCACTACCACTTGTTCTTTTGATCAAGATCTTAGGTCGATTTTTGAAGTCATTGCACATACAATTCTTTAGCGAGATTTTGTGAGTTGTGTAATGCTCGGGAGCTCCTCTATTTATATATGTATGTGTACGTGTGTGTGTGTGTGTGTGTATATATATATATATATATATATATATATATATATATATATATATATATATATATATATATATATATATATATATATATATATATATATATATATATATATATATATATATACATAGAGAGAGAGATATACATAGATAGATACATGTTGGAGAATTCCTCTCCTATGCGCAATGGAAAGTGTAGAAGACCTTCTCAGGATCAAGACTTTCACCTACAGCTGAACCTTGAAATGAAAACTGGTATCAATTGAAGAAGACAATGAAGTTGAGACTTTGGTCCCTAAAACTAGACACTAATAGCTTTCAAATGAGCTATCAAACACTCAATTTGGATAGTTTTGGTTTGGCAACTCTTTGCCTCAATACAGGCTGCATGTCCACTCAGTTAAGTTGAAAATTGGACTTCATTAAAAACTAAATAACTCACATATCATGGTGAGTTTCACAAAATTGTTTTAGATAGAGGAAGTATACGAGATAAGATCTCCAAAGAATATTTAAACTCTAAAAATGGATATATACATTAAGAGATATGACTCTCACAATCATGCTACCTAGAAATTAGTATGTCGCTGGATATAGTCTATGAGACTTTAGAAAACGAAATGACTGAAACCAAATGAACTACCTACAAGGGGATGTCAGCGCCTTCTTCCTCTATTCTTGAGTGTCCTCCCTTGCCTCTTTTGTAGCCAAATGGCCACGAGCTCTCATGATGAGTTTGAGAGCTCTTCTCCATAACTCGTCCACTGCTTTGAGTAGCCACTCTTCTCTTCCTGTTCAGTTTTTGGATTTGATTCTCTTTTGGCCTCCACTACTTGTTGAAGTAAATGCTTCCATTTTTCATTTTTGTATTTTCCTTCTATTTGAAGAAAATCTTTTTTGCAAAATATATATGACCTTGCTTCTTTATTTTTAACACTCCCCCTCAAGCTCATGTGTGAGCTTGCACCTTCAGCCATATCCTCCAAGTTGATTTCATCCTTGAACCTCTTTATCTTAGAAGCATCTAAGGACTTTTTAAATATGTCCGAAACCTGGCCATTAGATCTAATGAACTTGATATTCACATCCTTGCTCAAAACCTTTTCTCGAACATAATGATAATGCACTTCTATGTGCTTTCTTCGTGCATGAAACATTGGATTGTTTGTCAAGTGAATGCTTGACATGTTGTCACCATAAATTGGAATGGTCTCTACCTGCACTACTTGGACAATACCCACACCTTGTGAGGTACTCAACCAATCTTTGGTTCCAAGCACGTGGTGCTTGATTCAGCCCATACAAAGCTTTCCTCAATCTACAAACAAAATCTACATGCATTTTATCTTCAAATTCGATCAATTGACTCATGTATACCTCTTCTTGAAGTTCACCATTGACAAAAGCAATTTTTATGTCAAGTTGGTACAATGGCCATGTCCTTGCTGCACTCACTTCAATCAAGGACCTAATTGTTCCCATCTTTGCAATCGGACTGAAAGTCTCTTCGTAGTCGATGTCATGAGTCTGCTTGAATTCTTTTGCTAGTAGTCTATCTTTATGCCTAGCTAGAGAACCATCAGCATTTCTCTTTATTTTAAACACCCATTTATTTGGAACAATCTTCATACCTTTAGCCCTTGGAACTAGCTCCCATGTGTGATTGTCCTTGAGAGCTTTTATCTCTTCTTGTGTAGCTATGTACATGCTTCTTCATATGCATCTGGTTCTTTGTCTTTGACCACCTATGTCATATATGCAAAATGCTTTGCAATAAAACTATCATAGCTCAACCTTTGAATTGGATACCTTACTCTTGAAGACCTCCTTTCATTTCCTTTTGAATATTGCGTCTTCAACCGGTTCAACTTTACCTTTGGTGTAATCACTTCTTCATACTCTTCTTCACTTGCATTTGAATCACTATTTTGGGCAGCACTTTCAGCTTCAAATCTTTCATAATATGATGTTGGTGATGAGGAATGGCTCCTTAGTCTCCCCTTCGATATTGAGCTTTCTCCATGTGATCTAGAAGGTTCTGACCCCGATATTTGAGTGCTTGTTTGCTGAAATTCTTCTTGGACAGCACCTTCATCATCTTCATAATCTTCTTCAAGAATTTTCTCTTTCCCTTTGTCTCCAAACCATGGTCTTATCTCATCAAACACCACATCTTGTGAGACTCCTAGCTCCTTTGTCCCCAGATTGTAGCACCTATATCCTTTTTGCTCCGATGAATATCCACTGAAAATACATTTTTGTGACCTTGCCTCCATCTTTGTCCTTAGTTCTTGAGGAATGTGAACATAACACACACATCCAAAAACTTTGAGATGTATGAGGTCATGTTTCTTACTGGAATAACCTCAATGGTCCGCATACATCCGTGTGTATCAAGTCAAGGACATTCCTTTCCACATAGTTACTCTTCTTAAATGGTTGCCGAGTTTGCTTTCCTAGTTGGCATGCTTCACAAAACTCATGTAGTCCAACATCATTAAATCTTGGAAGACCTCTTACCACTTCATGGTTACTCATATCCTTGAGCTTGGGAATGTTGATATGCCCAAACATTTTGTGCCACAAATCAATTTCAGCAATCCTTTTGTTTCCAAAATGAATACACATCACCTTTCCATGTGGTTTTTGAATGTCCAAAGTGAACATCCCACCTTCTTTCCTTCCTTGAGTCTTGAATCCTTCTTTTGGATTCTTTATAAAGCAATATTTTTCATTGAAGATAACATGATATCCTTTCTCTACCATTTGTACTATTGAAATCAAATTCTTTACAATAGTAGGAACATGAAGAACATTAGCCAATACCTTCTTGCCTCCAAGCTTGATTTCTCCAACATGCTCAATTGTGTGTTGAGTTTCATCAGCGGTCTCCACACATCCTTTTCCACTTAGAGCTTGTAGATTTGTGAATAAATCTCCTTGGTATGTCATATGATTACTGCAACCTGAATCTATAAAAAAAAATTGGTCATCACTTCTCGTGTTGTTGTACTAATATGCTTCATGGCAAGCATGGTTTGTTTGTCTCCTTCACTTGACGTACTCGTATAGTTATTTTGGCTCCTTCGGTTGCCTCCATTCAGCCTTCCATTCTTTTGCCAACAATCATTTGCATAATGTCCTATTTTACCACAATGATAACATGTTATACCTTTATGAGCATTGGATGAACCTCGACCTCTTCATTGACCTCTTCCATCTGTGTTGTCATTTGAGTAGTCCTTGTTGTCCTCCGAGTTGTGTTGGCTGGAATTTGTGTTGTTGTAGCTTCTTCTCTCAAGCTTTCTCTTTCGTTCCTTCCTCTACCTTGACTTGCATATAACATTTGGCTGTGGTTGTCCTTTCCCTTATGGCCTTATCCTTGTTGAGCAACCTCTTCAGCCACAAGATTTGGTATAATCTCCTTGAATATTGGTAGAGGATCTCTATAAAGAATGTTTGTGACGAGAGGCTTCCACTTTTCTCTAGGCTTTGCACATGATCAATCATAGTGTTAAAAATAACTTGTGAAATGAGAAACGTCAACCTTTGATTCCTCTCTTCTCAATCACCAAATTGTCTCCTTTATGCTAGAGTAATGTTGGGATCTTGAAGGTCAACTGGTTGTGGATCATCTCTAGTAACTAGACTCCATAAACTTTTACCTTTAAGATAACTTATCATTCTATACCTCCAAGATTGAAAATTATCTTTATCTAACTTCTCAACTTGTTGTCCTACATCAGCCATTGAAGACTTTCAAACCTCAAATATGTTATGGTGCTCTTTCTTGATATTACGAAGCTCCTCCTTGATTTGTCGCTTCTCCTTTGATTTACTTTAGTTCCAATGTTTTTTCTCTTCAAGCTCCAATGCTCTATTATTGAGCTTTGATACCAACTGTTGGAGAATTCCTCTCCTATGCGCAGCGAAAAGTGTAGATGACCTTCTCAAGATCAAGAATTTCACCTACAATTGAACCTTAAAATGAAAAACTGGTATCAATTGAAGAACACAATGAACTTGAAACTTTGTTCACTCAAACTAGACACTAACAGCTTTCAAATGAGTTATGAAACTCAATTTGGAATAGTTTTGGTGTGGCAACTCTTTGCCTCAAAACACGCTGCCTGTCCACTCAGTTAGGCTGAAAGCTAGACTTGACTAAAAACTAAATAATTAACAGAGCATGACGAATCTCAAGAAAATGTTTTTGTTTTCGTTTCCGGTTAAGGCTTTCTTTAGCACCAATAGAAAATAAAATTATCTTAGACACAGGAAGTACATGAGATAAGCTTTCCAACGAATATTTAAACTCTAAAAATAGATATATACATTGAGAGATATGACTCTTGCAATCAGGTTAGCCAAAAATTGGTATGCAGCTGGACATAGTCTATGAAATTGTAGAAAATGAAATGACGTAAACCAAATGAACTACCTACAAGAGGACTTCAGCGCCTTCTTCCTCTGTTCTTGAGTGTCCTCCCTTGCCTCTTTTGTAGTCAAATGACCATGAGCTCTCATGATGAGTTTAAAAGCTCTTCTCAATAACTCCTCCACTCCTTTGAGAAGCTTCTCTTCTCTTTCAGTTCAATTTTTGGATTTGATTCTCTTTTGATTGATTCTCTTTTGACCTCCACTACTTGTTGAAGTAAATGCTTCCATTTTTCACTTTTGTATTTTTTTTTTATTTGAAGAAAATCCTTTTTGCAAAATATATATGACCTTGCTTCTTTATTTTTAACAATAAATACATACTATATATATATATATATATATATATATATATATATATATATATATATATATATATATATATATATATATATATATATATATATATATATGTGTGTGTGTGTGTGTGTGTGTGTGTGTGTGTGTGTGTGTGTGTTTGTGTGTGTGTAAATTGATACAACCTCTACAAATGAAGGCAAGAATTGAAGCATAAACCATGTAGGTTAAGAATGTCTCAAGAATTGATGTGGTGCAATATCCAAGGCCATGTTTGAATGTTGATCTCTTTGGGGCTATTTGTTTGATTAAATTTTCTCTATGAAAATGATTTTATACTAGTTCTTAAATTTTGGGCCATACTTTTCAGACAATCTATCAAATCGGGAGCTTATGTGTCATTTTCACACTATGAACTGTGAAGATCTGATGCATGTTAGAGTCTATAGAGTGATGTAATATTTGAAACTTACGAGCACCATCACAACCTTGAAGCACAAGTTCCCACCTCCAATATATTTCCACTCTCTGCCAGTCCTTACACGATTAAATTAAAGTATTTAAACAAATCAGTGCCCTGTTTAGATATTTCTAAACTTAGAGTCTTCAGGTGATGCAAAGAGTATGATCTATGCAACAGAGAATAAAGTGGCAAACATTAACCCATGTTTGTAAACCTAGCAAATGCACTTTGCAGTTGTGACACTTCTTATGTGCCCGTATACATCCTCATCAGAATATGAAATGTTGGTGTACAACGTATCCAACTTTGAAAAGATGATTTAAAACTCAAGGAGAAATAAAAAATTTCCAGAAGACAATACAAATCAGAGAAGAATGTAGGGAAAACCCACAATACTTCTTTTACATAATGATAAAAATTTTATATAAACTGCAGTGTGCTATATTACAATGTTGTTATTCTAAAAGCACAGAATGAAGAAAACATTCATATGACACTTCTTCTGATCCTCTTGCAACCCCTATACACCAATAAAAGCATTATCTATCATCCAATGGAGCATCTACAAACTTGAAGAATCAAATCAACAGTTTTATCAAGGATAAACATCAAACAAGTATACTGATTTGGAAAATCACCTTGTGTTTGGTACCGTTGAAGTACAATAATGCATTCTTCTCAGAACAGGCATGATACCTTCTGGAGCATTTAAAGAATGTCTAACTACTCATGAAATGCAATAGAGTAACCAAAAGAATATTATGCTCCAACTGAAATTTTGAATCTCTCAAGGCCTACTTGTATAACTCAAAATATGCAAATATCACTAATAAAAGGCAAGATTGATAAATAACGCTGGTATTGGAAACAGATCATCCTTGCAACATTGGAGTAGTCCACTAGCTGCTACAATGTCACTAATATGAATCTTACTAGTCGAACTTACCGTGGTAATTTCAAATCAATCTATATGCAGTAAGATGCTAGAAACTATTATGAGGTTCACATGCATTGGCGAAAAGGCATTCTTGCAAAAACCCAAGACTAGGGTTTGATCCCGTGAGACTAAAACTGTATATAATGGATTTTATTACATGAAAAAGCATCCCATCCCAAGGCAATCATACATCAAGTTTCAGACCTTATCCGAGTATTATAACCTCAGGATATGGCTATCCAGAATTTTCAAGATTATGTACTCTTTTCAAGGCAGATCAAAACCATGTCAAGTAATATTGATTTAGAAATTATCATCAAATAGTCCGGCCTGTTCATCATAGAAAATATATTATTAACATGGGTTTTGAGAGACCACTATTTGTTAGCTATTATTAGAACTTTTTAACTTCGAAACATACCTTATGGAGCTTTTGGGGTTAGCTTTTAGATAATTTTACTTAGTATGTATACATGGCCACAGTAACTCTCATATTTGAGTTTGCTCCTTAGGTTAGAGAGAAGTCGTGGCTTCATATTTCAGCTTTGTGCACATTGTGTCTAAATGACTACATCCACCCTCTCTATTTCCTACATGCACCATCAATGTTTAACAATGAATTTTGAAATTATCAAATAGTCAACCATTTATAAAAGATAAAATCGGGATTGATGCGTATTATCAAACCTTGAAAAAAAAGCTATGATGAACAGGTGCAGATTTGGTGTGAAATACTTGATCAAGCTGACGCTTTATTCATGTTTCTTTCATAAACTCGTACAATTGCTAGGTCTATCAGACATGCTTACCCAAAAGATGAGGATATCTTGTGCTTACTTCTGGGTCTAGAGATCACATGGATAATATACCCTCCCTGTCATGTATGTTACTCTTTCATATTTGCATGGCAAAGAAATGGCTCTGATTAAATGCAAATGGGATATGATCTGCACAAGC
This sequence comes from Ceratopteris richardii, assembly GCA_020310875.1. Classification (NCBI taxonomy): domain Eukaryota; kingdom Viridiplantae; phylum Streptophyta; class Polypodiopsida; order Polypodiales; family Pteridaceae; genus Ceratopteris; species Ceratopteris richardii. The sequence continues at coordinate 179,838,778 of CM035415.1, read as the reverse complement.
TCTGACTAATTGGATTGGATATCTAAGATTGCCCTCGGGAAAAAAGGGAGCTAGAAACTAGAATGTTAAGCCCAGTTTAATGAAAATTCGTTGTGCAGCTAAACAATAACCCTACAGACAAGCCAAAAAAAGAAAACCTGTTGGCATAGTCATGGCAGACAAAACAAAAGAGGAACATGAAGTACCTATTGTTTTCTATCATAACAAAGTGACAAATGTCTTACCAGTTGATAGAAATTGAGAAGAAAGAAAGCTACAAAGAATGTGTTGGAAATGAGGTAGGCCCATAGCTCATATCACAGGTCCATGGTTCCATAGGTCCAGCATCTACAACATAGAATCTAGCAATCTTCAATATTGACAAAACATGAACATACCACAACTTAATCATACAAATGATGAGACAAAGATAGAGAAAGAATAGGCAACATGTGTAAGGTGTTATGTAAGCCACCGCTTACTCATAGTATCATATATACCAATGTTCAATGTACAATGTGGGAGCAAAACTCTCAACCACTCTATGTGATGAGAAATAGATGAATGAGTGAATGTACAAATGTAACAAACATATTCAGATGTATGGGCAAAAATCTGAATATACATGAGATGTGTGACCTAATAGGATAAAGAAGAGTGAATATGAGTGACTGAAAGAGAAAGGATCAGTGTGAAACTCATAATCAACAAACCCTCATCTAACCTTAGGCTATGTAAGACCCTAAGTTAGATACGTGTGTGAAAAGATCACATACTTAAAAATTAGCATAGAATGCTAACAAGTTTGTTGCCGAAAATCATCAAACTCATGTGAACACACCTTTGCAAACACCTCATCCAAATATGCATAAAGCATATACGTACTGTTTCTCTTGTACCTATGCCGAATAGGACTCCTCCTGATATGAATGCTATTGCCTCCATAAAATTCAAGTAGTACCTGTGTGCATAAAGAGAATATGTACCTGAATACTTAACATAAGATGTAAATCTTATGTTAAACACCATCCAATGTCTTCGAAGTAGCCCGAAATCTTCATGTAGAAGACAATCTTCAACTACAACATGTAGATGGCCGATCCTCACCATCAAGCTGTTAATGACCAAGTCTTCTTTCCATGAACAAGAGATAACATCCTCTCCATGAGCAAGAGTGTGAGCACACCCTTCATCTTCTCCAAAAAGAATCACCAAGAAGAACTCCATAGCTGCTCATCAACATGCTTCAAGTTAGCACCATGGCTGCCCCATGTGCTAGAAGAAACACCACCTCTATAGAGGTCCAAGCTAAAGGCCTGTGTTGAAAGTTAGGTGAAGGATACCTTGAAGTGATCCCAATCATGTTCTTATATAGTATTCTTCCATGAAATAAAGCACTTCTCAAAAGCAAAATCAATCGCGATCGCATATCAATTCAGAAGAATAAACGCCATCCGCTTTCGCTATTTTTATCACGAAAAAGCTATCGCTAAATATGTCGCTAATCTACTTTTTGTTTTCCCAAAAGTTTAATAAAAAAAGCTTCTTCGCATGCGCCGCAACTCACGCGGCTATGATGAGAGGACATTTGCTTATCCATGGCACTTAGCACTATTGTGTGTACAAGGATTAGTAAACAGATATACACATGTTGTATCCTGGACAATTTACCAATAGAAAATGAATGGACCAATGAATTATTGAATGAAATCAATAGAACATTGCTTTCCAACAATCCCCCCTGCAATGTTATATTGGTTCAAATTGAAATGGATCTGCAAACTTTATAATCTGTAAACTACCACAAGCTTCAAGCTTGTACTCCAGCACTTTAGAACTAACCTTCAAACTTTTTCTTCAAAAGTCTTCTTCAAAACTGAAATTGAATTTCCTTCAAAAAACCTGAGCTTGTTGAATATGAACCATAATAGTTAAGAAAATATGCAAACTAGATATCCAATAGTGTACACATCAAGCAATCATTGCTTGACAATAAATATACCATGAACTGTTTCTGAACCTGCTATCTCCTGTTTTCAAAAACCTGAAAACATACACTAGGATCCACATATTTGCATTTACCTTACAAAAAGGTTTCTCAACGTACTTCTGCTGTGTCATGTAAATACACTAAACATAATCAGGAACTGAATCCTGGAACCTGTGACTGACAGCTCACAACATAGTGTATTATGAACATTGTTGGTTCATCTTTGACTGTACTCAAGTCAACTCAACTCAATTTAACTTAAATCAACTGAAATATGAGTCTCATCAAAAAAATCTATGATGTCATCATGTCTTCAACCTTGTTCAAACTGTAAGTCTTTCATACCTCTTTCCTTCATAACCTGGTATAAACATAAATGTGCGCACTTCTAAAAACATACCTCTGAAAAATCAAGCTTCTCTTCAATAGAATTCTGGAACCTTCTCCTGAATAGGAACATCCTAACAGGAACTTTCTCGAAACATTCTTCTTCTTCCTTCTTCTTTCAAAGCTGGAACATAAAGAGAACCTGACAAAGGAAATATAGGAATACCTGAAGTAGGAATACCTATAGGTATGACTCTGCATTCTTTTTACATATGGCTGAAAATAAGTCTTCATGTTTCATCACCCCCCTGGATGATTTAACACTAGTATCCAATATTCTTCAAATATATCAGACTTTATGAAATCTGGAACGTCTTCCTTCATAAATCTGATCTTTAGTGATTAATACCTATATCTGAAACAAAATCTCTAAACCCTTTTTATTAGCATTGTGCACATGCCAATAGCTTTCCATATCATTCCTCAGCTTTCCAAATTGTAGAATAAGGTTAGCTGAACATAACAAAACAAAACCTTGCTGAAAGCTTTATAGGATTCATAACCTTCTATAACATAAGAAGTATCTTCTTCTATCTCTGTGCAACACAAATCTGATAGAATCTGAATCTTTAACTTACTTTCTCCGATGCTAAGAACCTTACACAAACAACGGATAGACAACTGACTCATAAATACTCAAGATCATACAAGATCATACAAGATCAATGATCTCTCCTGTGTAGAATCTGCTCTCATCAAACCTTCATGATTGAATGTTTGATTTATTATTTGAATGTCTCTAAGTGTCCATGCTTCTCAAAAAGTTATAAAACTTTTCTTCAAACAAATCCTTCCAAGAATTTGCAATTCCTACTTGAAACATAAGTGGACAAATCTTCTCACCTTGAGAACTCCAAAAGCTGCAAGTTGATACTTCATATTTTCATATTCCCCGGGTGAAATGTGATAGTACCTGCTTGACTTTCTTTTGGCTAACTCCACTTCTCAATCAAGTGATAGGATCTGATGGAACATCTTTTTGAATACAAGCATGTATCCAAAAATCAAGACAATCATAAAAAGTAGATTCTTCAACTGACTGGTACATCAACAAGATAAATTTTTTGAAGTTTCTGAAAATATTGAATATGAGGTAACCTTTTCCAAACATAAAACCTCAACCTAAGTCTTCAACATCTCCTACAAAACTCTTTTACCTTAAGAGTTAGATAAAGAAGAAATATACTTCTCTGTAACTTGTCATATACCAAGTAGCTCTGTATTGACACTCCAAGAATTCTTTGAGGGAACATATAAGCTATCTGCTTAAAATTTTCAACTAAAACATAACTCATATATGAGTCAAAACATATATTTTCTTCTTTTTCTTTCTCTCAATGCAATTCTTTGTCAAATCTACTAAATCATGACCAAGTGTAATGCAAAACAAGAATCTGCTTCTTCTTTAACACAAGATGTTCTCGTAGAATTGTCTTTGGATGTAGAGAATAAAATAAGAAAGTTATATGAAAAATATATGAGAAAAGGAAGCCTTATTTTTCTTTTGGAAATGGACTTTCTTTTTCTGCATCTTTCTTCCACCTGATGATGTCAACATCTTCAAACTTCTCTTCCATACCTTTTGTTCTCTTCATCTTCAAGTAGCAAACACTCTTGACCTCTTCAAATGAACTTTTTCTCTTTCTCTAGTACTAAGAGGAAGAGATAAAACAAACATGGTATGTAAATGGAAGTGAATATAGAAACATGTTTTACCATCTCCTCATATCTCTGACTCAAAATTCTGTTTCAAATGTCTGAAATGACTAAATTCGCCAATCTTTTACCTGAATGATGAATTTCCTTTCTAGAATTACTGTCTCTAGATACCTAGATTACATTCTGTACCTGGATATCCAACCAACTTACAACAGAAAATTGGCTAAAAACAAAAAACTCATCCCATCTCCAAATTTGTCTTCTTAGATGAGCTTTCTTGCCATGAAAGAGATCTCTCAAAACTCTCTAGAAAAACCTCTAGATACCTATTTTGATGTAGCCTTTAACTTTCAAAAGATAAAAGTGTATAAAAGCACTCCTTGAAACCTTCAAATCTCTTCATAACTGCTCTTCTAAGATATGACCTGCAAATGATAATCTGATAGTAGAAACTGATACCTATAATTTGATGTTGATCTAATTCCTTCATCTTCTCTAAACCATTGTTCTTCCTTGAATTTGAAGTAGTCTTCTCTTCATCAAGTCTTGGTCTTCAAACAATACTTTTGTAAAGTATTTGCATACTCTTCCAAAAATATTTTGCTGCTAACAGATCATCAACTTCATATTCCACACTGATGAATACACATGTAACTGAATTGTCTAATTCTCATATCTCTACTCATCTAGATTAAGTGTGTATGTCAAATGTCAAATGTTAAAAGATGCTCTTAAATCATATGTTGTAAACCTGAAATTCTGGAGAACCTAAGAATCTGAATGAGCCTTAAGGCATTGATGCCAAAGACCTAAAGTTCTAAAACCAAAACCTGAGTGCTCTGATACCAAATGTTGGAAATGAGGTAGGCCCATAGCTCATATCACAAGTCCATGGTTCCATAGGTCCAACATCTACAACATAGAATCTAGCAATCTTCAATATTGACAAAACATGAACATACCAAAACTTAATCATACAAATGATGAGACAAAAATAGAGAAAGAATAGACGACATATGTAAGGTGTTATGTAAGTCACCGCTTACTCATAGTATCATATATACCAATGTTCTATGTACAATGTGGGAGCAAAACTCTCAACCACTCTATGTGATGAGAAATAGATGAATGAGTGAATGTACAAATTTAACAAACATATTCAGATGTATGGGCAAAAATATGTGTGAGATGTGTGACGTAATAGGTTATAGAAGAGTGAATATGAGTGATTGAAAGAGAAAGGATCAGTGTGAAAACTCATAATCAACAAACCCTCATCTAACCTTAGGCTATGGAAGACCCTAAGTTAGATACGTGTGTGATAAAACCACATACTTAAAAAGTAGCATAGAATGCTAACAAGTTTGTTGCCGGAAATCCTCAAACTCATGTGAACACACCTTCTCAAACGCCTCATCCAAATATGCATAAAGCATATTCGTACTGTTTCTCTTGTACCTATGCCGAATAGGACTCCTCCTGATATGAATGCTATTGCCTCCATAAAATTCAAGTAGTACATTTGTGCATAAAGAGAATATGTACCTAAATACTTAACATAAGATGTAAATCTTTTGTTAAACACCATTCAATGTCTTGGAAGTAGCCCGAAATCTTCATGTTGAAGACAATCTTCAACTACATGTAGATTGCCGATCCTCACCATCAAGCTACTAATGACCAAGTCTTCTTTCCATGAACAAGAGATAACCTCCTCTCCATGAGGAAGAGTGTGAGCACACCCTTCGTCTTCTCCAAGAAGAATCACCAAGAAGAACTCCATAGCTGCTCCTCAACATGCTTCAAGTTAGCACCATGGTTGCCCCATGTGCTAGAAGAAACACCACCTCTATTTAGGTCCAAACTCAAGGCTTGTGTTGAAAGTTAGGTGAAGGATACCTTGAAGTGACCCCAATCATGTTCTTATATAGTATTCTTCCATGAAATAAAGCACTTCTCAGAAGCAAAATCAATCGCGATCGCATATCAATTCAAAAGAAAAAACACCATCCGCTTTCACTATTATTACCACGAAAAAGCTATCGCTAAATCCGTCACTAATCTGCTTTTTGTTTTCCCAAAAGTTTAATAAAAAAAAGCTTCTTCGCGTGAGCCGCTGCTGAGCGTGGGTTTTGAACTCACGCGGCTACGATGAGAGGACATTCGCTTATCCATGGCGCCCAGCGCTATTGTGTGTACAAGGATTAGTAAACAGATACACACATGCTGTATCCGCTGTATCCTGGACAATTTACCAATAGAAAATGAATGGACAAATGAATCATTAAATGAAATCAATAGAACATTGCTTTCCAACAGAATGGGCCTAACCACCATTGCAGGTAACACTACAGTGAAAAGTGCATAACAGTTAGAACCTTATGCGACTTCAGCATGTTAGGAATATGAACATAGTGTGACTTCAGCATGTTAGGAATAAGGGTATGATGTGTGCATTGGTTGAATTTATTAACTCCGGGTAGAAGTTCACCCCACCTCTGCTGGGGTTAAATATTATGAGGGTCAGTAACACTACAATGAATGGTGCATAACAGTCAGAGCCTTATGTGAATTCAGCATATTAGGAACAAGGGCATTATGTGTGCATTGGTTGAAATATTAAGTCTGGGTAAAAGTTGGCCCCATCTCTGCTGGAGTCAAATACTATGAGGTTCAAGAAAGTATTACAGCCTTGATATTCAACATGTTAATGATAAAAGGTGTTCTATATACAGCGGTTGAAATCAGAAGACAAAAGCAAGAGTTAAAACCCCATGTATATCCTTACATACTGCCTACATGGTCTGGGAATGGGTAGAAGAGCAGAATGAGATGTGCTATGGTCGAAGTGTTAAAAACACTCCAAAATAAAATATTACATTCAGCTGAGCACAAAGATAGACTCCAAAGTTATTTGGATTCATACAAGTGCAAATTCTACAATTATTGCAGGCATACTCACAAAAATGGGAAAACAGAGCGGTATAGAAGATATAGCCAATCAGCCATCGAATCCTAAAGCATTTGCAGCCACATAATCATGCAAAGAAGAGCAGCAAACTCCCTATTTCATTGGCTGATAACACACTCATCACCATGTTTGCAATTCTTGGTTTCTTGTAAAGAGCTCTTGTGAAATGATTCCTGCCTAGTGACATACAAAAAGAAGATACCCACTTTGAAAAAGTCCAAATTACAAGGAATGCTAATCAAATAAGCCACTGTCTCATGTAGACTGCAATTTGCTCACCAAACACAAGTATTGGTAACACATAAACGACAAACATTTTGCAATTCCACTAATCTTCCAAGTTCACTTTGGGATCATCGGCATCCATTGCTGTATATATTTGCTTCTACCTTTCTTGAAAAGCAGAATATGAATGAATACAACTTGTTACAACTGGCAGCTAAGGCAGTTGCAAGACATGGGTGAGAATGAGCAGAGGCCAAAAGGCCTGTTTGGAGATCCACATGTTATAGTGTAGCAGCAAGCAGTTGGAATGCAAAATCTGTGACCACCACCACAACATGTGCATAGAGCACAGATTTGGAAGCTTCCTAAAGACCTCCTGCTGCTATTGAAATAATATTTTTGTAGATCTGGATGAGGAATTATCTCCCACTTGGTCTCATTGCTGAGCAAATGAGTCAGCCCTGAAGAAGAGGCAACTGTATCTTCCTCCTGCAAAAAAAGCACTTTTCGTTATAAAATGTGTGTGCGCGCGCTTTTTTTTTTTTTTGGGGGGGGGGGGGGGGGGGGGGTGTGTGTGGGGTGTGTCTTCTCTTCTATCCTCGAGTCCACTCCCATATGTGTACTGCGTACTTTAATTTCACTGGAGTTGATTTTCAGTTTCGCAAGCATGTATTACTTGAATTTATTCCAAAATCAAGTGGAATTTTATGTATATAACCTGTGACTGGTAAATGTTTGGAAAACGCATTCATAAGAAGTGTTTTTTCTTCACTTTTCGAGAAATTCCAATGCCTAAAGCTTCCAAAAATTGGGGCTTTTGTTGTTAATAGCTCTTGCTTGCACTGTTCTTGCTTTACGTATGAACACTGTAGTGAAAACAACAAAAAATGGTTGAAATTTTCATAAAATTTTATTTTTAAAGTTTTGTTGAGAAAAAGTTTCAGAATTGAATATTTTTGTCAATTTTGGGGCTTTTGAGTTTATACTTCATATTCAGCCTCTGTTGGTTCTTAGGCCACAATTAACATAGAGTAAAGAGAAAAATAGTGACAAGATGGAGAAGAGACAACACATGAGAGAAATAGAAGGAGCCAAGCTCCAAATATATTCCATACATTCCATGATTAAGTACATGAAGTTACAAAATAGTGTAGAAAACATGCATGAGATGCAAGCTGTCCATGACTTCACAATCTCCATAGCTTCATGGTTGAAGATAATCTCCTTCAAAACAAGAAAACTTCACGCTGGTGCACACATTGAAGGAGATGATGACTCCACCTTCTCCTAGTTGAAGAAGACCTTCCTCTGCTCTTCATAAGCTTCAAATATGCTCCAAAATGGTGAAGTATAAATACTTCACTCGTATCAGAGCATTTCGAAGCAAAAGCTTTGTTCCTTTTGTGCAAACGAAGCACGCACCCGCCCACCCACCCAAGGCTTATGACTAAGGCAGAGACCAAGGCATAGACCTTTGCATACCTTGTCATCCAAATCACCAAAGTCACCATTGGCACTCTTGGCTGCATGCGAGGGAAGACCTTAACGATCAAGGAAGATAGAGGTTCCCCATACTTCTCGGGAGGTCATCCATCCCAGTATTGTTTCCCCCCATAGTACAATAAAACGCGTTCTAAACGTCTTGATATATATTTTTTTCTTTTTTTAAATTTATTTATTTATTTAAGATCAGCTTCAATTTTTGTTTTTATTTCATGAACAGAATTATGAAAATGTATGGTTTTCTTTCTTTCTCTACCAAATTAAGAACCAAAAGTCCCTCCTATCTGGATAAGAAAAAAGTTTCTATTTTGATTTTAAAAGATATTTCATTTAGCAAGGAGTCAAGACATCATTAAATTGTTGACATTGTTTTTATCCATTCTGGAGTCTATCACTCTAAATGCATTGTCTTAAGAGTTTTAATGTGCTTTATGTGGAGCTTTAAGCTCATCAATCCTTTGTTTAAGATTTCATTCCCATTTTTTGTTTAATTTAACCCGATTCATTTTGGGCCTTCCTAACTCCAAATCATTGTAGTGGTAGTAGATAAAGGTTTCTTATGTGTTTTTAGCACTAGATATGTAAATGAGTGTTAGATATACATTATTCATGGATTATTAGAGAAAAAAAAAATGAAATGTTGCGACAAAATATAATACTCGTTTTTTATTCCCATTTTTTAGTACTCTACGTACTAAACGTTTTAAAACCCGTTTTGAAAACTCGTTTTTTAAACTCTCTTTGTACTATGTTTCCCCCAGAGTTCGCTTAACTGTGGCAATCTCTTGCCACTAAGCTATACTCTTTTGGTGTCTGAAAGGAAAAGACTAAGGTTAACATTACCTTGAGCATGTTTTGATCCCTCAAAGCTTCATGTTTTCCTTTCAAAGCCTAATTTTGAAACATTTTTGGGGTGCTTTTGAAGCCATTTTGGAGTATTTTCGCACATATTTCTCTTCACACAAGTCCAAGAACATCAAGAAGAGTGTTCTAGTACTTTTCAAACGATAAATATTAACCTTTGGGGCTATGTTTTCAGCCACATTCGTAAAACTACAAGTTTCTTGAAAGGTTTTCAGTTTTGGTGGGAACACTTGCAAATTTATGCAAGATTTCTGAGCCTAAAACAACAAAGTTGACAAACACTTCCAAGTGTTGTTGGCTAGTTTTTGGGCTGTGCATTAAGCCTTTTAGTGTCATTTCACTGCACATATTGAGCACATACACACTATGTATGCTTCTGTGGATACCGCTTATATATGTCCATGTGGTCATTGATATAGCAGTTACGTTTTTTGCATAAAGCCTTTTACGTTTGATAAGGAAGGTCGTGGTGAGGTTTTCTTTATTGGAAGACACCCAAATGTCTGAGTCTCTTCGATGATGCAAGTGGAAGACTTACAGAGCATAGCCATAGGAGATGTATGATAATTGTTCATAGGTTCTTGATAAGCCTAGTTGGCTTCTATTGGGTAACTGATTATATGCAGTAGAGTAAGTGATTCACTATGCAAGTAAACATGCCTATACTTGAAGCTTTATGATATTTTGACACTGGTCATATGCTCATTTTGCAAAGGATACTAGTAAAATTTTTCTAGATTTTTGGTTTTGTCAACTATACAGTGGTCGATTTACTCCTTGATGATTTATGCCAAATAAATTAATATTAAAGAATCAAGATTGAAACAAAACAATAGAACCAAGATTCAATATTTACCTTGCCCCATTGAAAGCTAGGTGGTCATGGTAAAAGAAACTGGAAGAATGGTAATATGTGGAAGAAGGATAAATCAAACCAATAACATTCATAAGTAATGGTCAATGCCATTTATGATTTGTGCCAAATAAATTAATGATAAGGAATCAAGATTGAAACAAAACAATAGAACCAAGATTCAATATTTACATTGCCGCATTGAAGTGTGAGGAGTAGGAACACGAATCGATGCAGATGAAGATGAAGATGATGCTCTTGAAGTCGATGGCATAGAAGACTCCACAACTGATGTCGGATTAATGGGAGCTTGTGAGGCACGACGAGCATGAACTTTGGCATCACTAATAGCAAGTTTATTGAGCAATTCTTGCTTCTTCTCCGATGTGATTGAAGAACAAAATCTCACTTCATGTCCACGTTCATGAAGTAAGTGTGCAAGCACCTTGTTTGCTCCACCCGTTCTTTTGTAGCCACATAGCTTGCAACTCCATGGCCTTGCACCACTGCCGATACGAGAGAGTCCACCTCTTCCCACCATGTCCATTAGGATGCCTCCTCTTGTTGTTCGATGCACTTGTTCGCGATGAAGAGGTCATAGGAGAAGAGAACACTATGAGGAGAGGAGAAAAGAGGAGAATGGTGAAGAGAGGGCTGAGAGCATAGAGAGCAGCCCTTGAATATGCAAGGGGGAAGATAGATCCAGCTTTCACACACAAGAGGTGCTTGTGTGAAAGCCCTAAATGCTTGTGGCTGGATGAGCTGAAATGAAGCCTTTTTATGCTTGTAATAATGGCTCAAGGGGGTTCTAGAAGCCCTAAAAAATGGAAGCCAAAAGTTGGGGCCAAAAAAATCGAAATTTGAAACTCAAAATTCAAAAAAAAAAAAAAAAAAAAAAAAAAAAAATCCCACCTTTCGACATTCAGTCCCCATAGGTCCTTGGGGACGACGTCTCGACGTCCCTAGGGGCCGGGGACGTGTCCCCTTGTGACTTTGTGCTAGATTCTGGTGCTTCTTTCCATGTGACACCACACAGAGAATGGTTCTCTAATTCTACAGCAAAGTCTCTTGGTACCGTGAGACTTGGTGACTCTTACCAGTGTGATGTTGTGGGGATTGGAGATATGGTTGTGCAGTTCGTTGATGGTTCAAAATTTACTATGCATAATGTACGCCATGTGCCTCAGTTATAATACAGTTTGATGTCAGTTAGTCAACTTGATGACCTTGGTTACAAGGTGGTCTTCTATGGTCAATCCTTTCATATATATGTTCCAGGTTTAGATTTTGTTATGCTAACAGATGCCATTGAACCTTCTTGCTACAAAGAGGCTATACAAACAAAAGATCATGTCAAGTGGGAGCGTGCCATGAAGAGTGAGTTGGATTCTATTCACAAGAATGGTACTTGGGATTTAGTACCTTTGCCAAAGGGCAAGAAAGCTTTACCATGTAAATAGGTATATACGCTGAAATTCACATCAAATAGTGCTTCTCCAAAGTATAAAGCACGACTTGTTACAAAGGGTTTTAAGCAACAACATGGTGTTGATTTCAAGGAAATCTTCTCTTCAATGGTCAAGATGACTACCCTGTGCGTGTTGCTTGGATTTGTTTCAATGGAGGACTTAGAGCTAGTCCAAATGGATCTGAAAACTGCTTTCTTGCATGGAGAACTTACAAATGAGATATATACGAAACAACCAGTGGGTTATGTAGTTCTTGGGAAGGAAAGTCTAGTTTGTAAGCTCAAGAAGAGCTTGTATAGACTTAAACAATCCCCTAGACAATGGTACCAAAAGTTTGATGCTTTTATGAAATCTCAAGGCTATTCTCAAAGCAATGAGGATCATTATCTCTACACAAAGTGATGCTTGATACTTTATGTTGATGATATGTTGATTGTTGGAAAGTCCTCTTATGACTTATCAATTCTCAAAAAGAAGTTGAGTCAGACATTTGATACGAAGGATTTGGGGGATGCCAAACATATTCTTGGCATGTGCATTACTCGTGATAGGAGTAAAAGATGCATATACTTGTCTCCAAGTGAGTACATATCCAAAGTACTTTACAGGTTCAATATGCAGGGTGGAAAGGCATTGAGTACACCTTTACCAACATATGTGAAATTGAGCAAGGATGATTGCCCCAAATCAAATGAGGAAAAGGAATTCATTACTAAAATTCCCTATCAGTCTACTGTTGGTAGTCTCATGTATGCTATGGTAGCTACGAGACCAGAAATTGCATTTGCAATGGGAGTTACGAGGAGATATATGTCTGATCCTTTCAAGAAACATTGGGAAGCGATAAAGATGATTTTGAGATATTTGAATGGCACTAAGGACAAGTGTCTATGCTTAGGTAGAGGGAAAGCATCCATTATTGGTTACACAGATTCTGACTATGCTGGTTGTGTAGACAATCATAAGTCTACATCAGGGTACATTTTTCATTTTGTTGGAGGTGCTATCTCTTGGAGATCTCGTCTTCAAGAGATAGCACCAAAAGAGATCTCGTCTTCAAGAGATCTCGCCAAAAGTGTAGCAGAAGTAGAATGAGTGTATAGTTGTTTCCACCACGGAAGCAGAGTATATCGCTGCAAGTGAGGCATGTAAGGAAGCATTGTGGTTTTCTCGTCTTGCTTGTGATATGGGTTTACCTAAGCATGTACCTCGTTTGCTCAGTGACAGTAAGAGTGTCATTGCTTTGGCTAAGAATCCGGTCTATCATGCAAAGACCAAGCACATTGAGGTATTGAGGTGAGGTATCACTTCATTAGAGATTGCTAAGCCACTGAGCACATTATTCTTGAGAAGGTTCACACTCAAGATAATGTTGCATATGCTTTGACTAAAGCTCTACCACAGGATAGCTTTGCACATTGTTATCACTTGATGGAGGTTACTTGATTCATGATCTTACACATTCACTTGTATACTGTGTAACATGCCCATCAGGTGGGAGATATAGTTGGTATACTTACACTCAGGTATTCTTTATCATTCTTTATTTTTTCTCCCTTAGTTACTTTGGTCATGTTTGCCTTTAGTGCGAGTTTGTTAGCGTTGGTGTCCATGTGAAAGGCCAAATGGCCACCAGACACTTCTTTGTATATGTTCTTTAGTAAAACATATAGTGGCTTGGTCAATCAAAGATTGTAAGTTCGACCGCATTTGTAATACCGAAGAAGTCTGTGTTCATGCTTCATGTGTACTGTGTTTTCCTGCGTAATCTTCAGCCTCTGTGTGGAATACCGTGTGCGGTCCTAAGAGCTGAGTTTTCTACTCCGAGGATATCATCCTGGAGCTCTCGAGAAGGAGAGCACACTCTGGTGCATCGCCATCAAAATACTTCATGCAAATCAAGAATTGAAAGAGCAACTTTTTCATTTTCTTCCAAAAATAGTTTCATAAGAGCACCATGGTGATTTCCTTGAACAACTAATCAATTATGGGGATCAAAGGGGTTTTGCATTGTTTTCTAGTATATGTTGGAAGAGAGAATCATTGGTGAAGCCTTTATTTTAGTGGAAAAGCTTTGGATTTCAATTACCTTATCTCCAAAAAGTACCTCTTAGAATTCTTGGGCAAGTAAGTTCACTTTCAAATTTATCATTAACTTATATATGAAATGTTCAATAATTCTCTCTTTTTAATAAGTCATGAATCTTTATTCTCTTATGTGTAGGATTATTCATCGAGGTCTTTGATACATACAAAGATTCGCAACAAGCTTTCCACAAAGCAATTAGAACGACTTATCTATTGTTGTTCTAATCTTCGTATGTTACGATGTATGCATGAAATGCCAATGGCAAAAAAGTAAAAATACATATTTTTACACAAATATTTTTTATTATTTAGTGCTTCATTAATTTTATCATTGAAGAATCATAAATCATATTTTCTTTCTAATTTAAGTCAATGTGGATGATTTGAAGCTCTCACTGGAGAACATAAAAAGTCTCAACAAAGAGATCAATTATGAAGAAGAGCAAATTTTTCACGAGCTTAAAAAGTCTCAACAAAGAGGTCAATTATGAAGAAGAGCATTTTTTTCATGATCTATACTTAGAGCTTAAGGAAGTCGATCGTTCAGTCTCTCATACACATTCATGCAACATTGTACATGGAAGTAGGGAAAGATCCACTGCCCATAGAGGTGGAAGAGTTTCCACTTCAAATAGGCCTTCTACGACTATGACATATATGCGACAAGGCTTGGGAAGTGGCTCTCGTATGGCATCAACCATGGAAAATATGGGACTAAACATACGCCATCGTACGAGACTACTATGTGCACACCTTGAAGGAGATGAAGAGACATAACTCCACCTTCTCCAAGTTGAAGAAGACCTTCCTTTGCTCTTCACAAGCTAAGCTTCAAATCTGCTCCAAAGTGGTGAATTATGAGCTCAATGGCCTTATCATTATATAGACTAGCTAATACATGCTTTACACGTGTAAAAAACTCAAGATCTAGGGCTCTGCAATTTTTGGATGCATCATGTACAATATGTCATATATTGCTTTTCTCTCATGAAGAGAGTTTTTCTTACTATTTTTCTAGTGTTATATAACATTGGAAAGCTCTTGATGAGTACTTGCCATAAATTTCAATTGTTGGTTTTGACTACTTTTGCCATTTCTTTCACCATCTTTGACTGCTTGTTGACTTTGTTCATATCTAAATTTTTCTCATATTATCTCTACTTTCCTTGTGGAAGGTTGCTATGTTAACCTCTACACACCATTGTGCATGTAAGGGTTACAGGAATTTTGAGTTTAGTGCAATTTTTCTCACACATTCAAAAAATATTGATTTCGAATGAAGAGTCGATTTTTTTTCATATTTGATACCCTTAGTATGCATACATGGCCTTCAAAGACCTCTTTGAAATTAAGAGAATTGAGGAGAATGGCTTTGATTTGTGGAAAGGATGAAAAGGACCTTATTCCTTAAGGATTGTGAAGGTTCCCCTGAACGAATGAAGTCTCATGATATGTTGGATGGAGCATGGATCAATTTGAACAAGATCATTACATACAAATAGTAGTATGATGAATTGCCAACTATTATATATGAAGTGTGAGAAAAATTGAAGCCCTGATGAAAATATTACACCTATGAACTAGGTGCATTTGATGTAAAAGCTTGTCTTTATGCAACTTGATGAGTCTTAGAGTGTCATTAAGCATTTATCTTTGTTCATAGGTACCCCCTCAAAGTTGGAGTCGTCTAGATTACCTATGCTTGATGATGAAGTAAAAGCTTTATTTTTGCTTGTGACCTCTCCTCATTCATGGGATTAGTGGTCTTGTTGGGAATCAAACTCACGACCTCCCAACTAGGAGTACGATGGGCTAACCCTTAGTCTACGCATTGTCCTCAATGCTGACTTGTGGCCCCTTCTATCTAACTTGGGCCCCTTCCCACGTTTGAGCACCTCCACTAGCCTCAAATTCCAACACGTGAACCTATTTTGGACCTATCTAGGCTGCCTCTGGTGCCCAAATGGCCATGCGCCTTCCTTCTTTTGGCTAGTTTCAGACTCACCCATGGTCAAGCACTTTCCAAGTGCCCACGAATGAAGCTCCTTACCTCTGTCTTGCCCAAGTTCCTCAACTAGGCTCTAATACGAATGTTAGGAATTGAACTCACGACCTCCTAACTAGGAGTATGATGGGTTAAACACTTTCCCCAAAAGCCATGGCTGAGGACTACTTCCTAATCCTCCCTCTTAGGATGTGCTTCAACCATCTTCTGCCATAATTATGTGACATTCCTTCCTAATCCTAGGAGGAGATGGTTGAACCACATCCTAAGAGGGAGGATTAGGAAGTAATCCTAAACCATGGCTTTTGGGGCAAGTGGTTAGCCCATTGTACTCTAGTTAGGAGGTCGTGGGTTCGATTCCAAACACGTCTCATTGACTAATAATCCTAACTCGATCTTTGATGAAGTTGGCAACTATCTTCTCAATGTTGAAATTGCGAGAAAGGCAAGTGGAGAGGGAAATGGATATGTTAATGTAATTAGATGTAGACCACATAAGAAAGAAACGAATGCACAAAGAAACGAGGGCAAAAACAGAGATGAAGGTGATATGACTTGTTACCAGTGTGGCAAGAAAGATCACTAGAAACCACTTCACAATTGAACAAGAAAGGAAAAAGAATGCAAGTGAAATGAAGACAAAAGAAGATCAATCAAAGGCACAAGATATCTCCAAAGAAAAGAAGAAAGATGTTGTGATATCCAATGTTGTTGTAAAGGAGTTTTCAAATATGGAAGACATTATATGTGCTAATATAGACGTTGATGATGCTCATGTACATTATGCGTGCTCTACTCTTCATCCATAGGATATGGAGATCACTAAGACCGATCTATTGATGCCTTATTGTCGATGAATGATGCATAATCCAAGACATGGATTTTGGTGTATCATTCTATGTGACTTCTATTAAGGAGTACTTTTCTACTTTTCATGCAAGGTGACATGGAAATGTTTACCTTTGGAACAACCACGTATGTTCGATTGGAGGTATTGACACTATGCATTTATCTTTGGATGGTGGCAATGACCCTGTTTTCCATGCTATGAGATATATCTTAGGATTCAAAGCAAACTTTTGTCAGATGGATAGATAGATATGCATGGATATAGCACTATTCTTGAGAAAGATTCGTGGAAACTTATCAAAGGCTCAAGGTTGATTGACAAAGATATTGCATGCATGGCAAAGTCCTTTTGGGCAAGTTTACTACTATCAAGGGAGCACTAGATTGTGCTCTCTGACTACAGTAGACAAGATTTCCGAAATACACTTATGATTACAAGAACACCCACATAGGGAAAATGATACAAGAATATGTGACTGATACAAGATGTCCCACAACCCGGGACCAATAGGTATGGCAAACTGGACTAGAGATGATACAGGAGATCCCACAACCCTGGTTCGTAAGTATGAGACAAGATATCTAGATTACAAGAACTCCCTTTTGGGAGATGAACTATACACGAAAGAACTCGACAGGATCTCGTACTAAGAGATTACAAGGAGACAAGATAGGATGTCCAAGAACTAGACTAGAACAAGGAACAAGACAAGAACTAGAACTGGAACTTGAAGAGTACTTACTTGGCGGTCACCACTCCTTGAGCTCCCAAGACTGGTATTGGCAAGACTGATTATGAATGTGGCCAACCCCTCCTTAGATAGTTTTTCAAGGGCGGTTGCGACTTGATGATGTCATCATGATGTCATCGACTTGAATCAGGACCTTCGGATGTCAGAATTCAGCAAATAGACCCGTCGATCTTGGGGTTTTGGCACATTCCGAGCGCAATGGAAGCATTAGTTTCTCCAAACTCTAAGCCAATCATGAGATATAGAAATTGACATGGAATCTAAGGTTTAGATGGTTTCCTTGTCCATGACATCACCTCCCCCTCAAGCGATGAGTTCCACGAGGAGCGGTCATGTGACTCTGAGATCTTCTAGGACTTGAATCTTTATAACTCTTGGTCTTTGTAGAGTTCTTGATATGTGGTACTGGAACAAGATGATGATGGATATCCATGATGAAACTGGAAAGGGTTTGTAGTATATCGAGGTACAGAATCAAGGGTATGATTCTCATGATGAACTGTATTATTCTTTTAACTCTGATGATGGTCCTTCTGATGTGGGATGGTGATTGTGGAAGTTCTAATCCCAACTTATTTCTTTTTCTTAGGGCATTTGAATACCATATGATCATGCTCTCCACAATAAAAGCATAATCCATTATCCTTTCGATATTGTCTTTCCTTTGTTGTAAGTCGTCTGACCATGATGTGATCCAATTGCATGGGTTCTGGTTGTGTTTCCTCGAGCATATGTTGTTGTGGAATAGAAGTAAAGTTGTATTCTCGATCTCTAATAGAAGTCTTCTTCTCTTGCTTTCTCTCGAACAACCTATTATCACATTCAATTGCTTGATTCATGAATTCATTCAAAGTATTTACCTTGGGCATGGTTAGCATGAGGTCCTTAACATCATCACGTAAGCCCCATCGAAATTGGTTGATAAAATAATCCTCATGCCATGTGAGGTCACAAATGATTTGTTTGAATTCCGATGCATAGGTAGATGCAGGCCTATTTCCTTGATGTAGCTTCCTTAGCTTTGTTTCGGCAACACGTGAACAATTGGTATCTCCAAATGAGGATGTGAACTCTTGAATAAAGGCCTTGAAATCATGCAAAATATCCATGTCCTTCTCAAGGATAGGTGCAAACCGTGAAAGAGCAGGACCACATAATAGAGTTCCTATGAGTCCTACTTGAGAAGCACCATCTGGGTACCTATCTAGTTACATCCTTATGAATAGCTTCACTTGTTGCACAAATCCTCGAAACTTTGATCTCGTCCCATCAAATTTCTCAGGCATGCTCACTTTTGGACTTTTCTTCATGTTAGTTGTCATGGGGGTACTTGAAGAAGATTGACTAACAATGATCTGCAGCTCTTGGATTTGCCTCTGAAGTTCTGTGATTACATCTTGAATACTCTGTTGTTGAATCCTTTGTTGGTTCTCTCGTATCTCTTGGACTTGTTGTTGAATTACTTCAAGTGCAGAAAAAAATTCTTCTCGAATAATCTCCATGGTTCTTGGTCTTGATGAAGATAGTCTTGCCAAAATGTCAAGGGAGCACTAGATTGTGCTCTCTGACTAAAGAAGACAAGATTTCCGAAATACACTTATGATTACAAGAACACCCACATAGGGAAAATGATACAAGAATATGTGACTTATACAAGATGTCCCACAACCCGAGACCAATAGGTATGGAAAACTGGACTAGAGATGATACAGGAGATCCCACAACCCGGGATCGTAAGTATGAGACAAGATATCTAGATTACAAGAACTCCCTTTTGGGAGATGAACTGGATACACGAAAGAACTCGACGGGATCTCATACTACGAGATTACAAGGGGACAAGATAGGATGTCCAAGAACTAGACTAGAACAAGGAACAAGACAAGAACTAGAACTGGAACTTGAAGAGTACTTACTTGGCGATCACCACTCCTTGAGCTCCCAAGACTGGTATTGGCAAGACTGATTATGAATGTAGCCAACCCCTCCTTATATAGTTTTTCAAGGGCGGTTGCGACTTGATGATGTCATCATGATGTCATCGACTTGAATAAGGACCTTCGGGTGTCAGAATTCAGCAAATAGACCGTCGATCTTGGGGTTTTGGCACATTCCGAGCACAATGGAAGCATTAGTTTCTCCAAACTCTAAGCCAATCATGAGATATAGAAATTGACATGGAATCTAAGGTTTAGATGGTTTCCTTGTCCATGACAACTACTTTGGACATAGTGAGCTCCCACATAAAGTCGTGGCATAGAATGCTTCGTCATATGAGCCAAAAAGCCTTAATATGTTGTCATCTAAGGATAAGGCTGATATCAAAGGCATAAAGCTTGACTCATGGTATGATTGTCAATATGGTGAATAAGAGAAAAGTTACTTTCTTCTAGTGTCTCTCATAAAGTTAGCACTCTTAATTTTGTGCACTAAGATCATCGATGCATGTAGGTTATCCACCAAGTCTATGGGTGAAGCTTCATATTCTATTTTCTTTGTTGATGACACTTCTAGGAAGTTATAGGTTTATTTGTTAAAACCTAAGGATGAAACATTTGCTATGTTTAAGAAATTCCATACATTTGCGACCCCTCAAAGAGGTGGAAATTTAAAATATCTATGCATAGATGATGGAGATGAGTTCATATGGGCTGATTTTACTAGATTTTGTGAGTTAGAAAACATAATGAGGGAAATGACATCCTCATGCAACCCCTCTTCTAACATTGTGGTTGAGAGATATAACAAGATGTTATGTGAGAGGGGTTAGATTCATGTTCTCCAAAAACTAATATTTCTCATGGATTTTGGGGAGAGGCCTTGAAAATGCAGCCTACAAAGTAGCATTCCTAAACATGTTCGGTCAACAAACCTACTTCATTCAACCACATCCAAAACTTTGATTATGATGTGTTTGTGCATGTTAAGCTTGAGTTGAGGAGTAAACTAGATGCCAAGCCCAAAGGAATCTTCATGGCTATTGAAATGAAGGTCAAATGGGCTACTGCATTTGGTTATGACAACTTGAAAAGGTAGTACACAGCCAAGATGTTATTTTCCATGAGGGAGACTGCTAAAACGTAATTGTGCCTCAAAGGATGAACATTAGAAGTTCAACATTCAACATGTTATGCCAGTAATCACACCTGAAAATGATCCCCAAAATGCTCCACAATCAAGGACAATATTGGCCAAGAAAATGATGCTCGTATTGGACATATCCACATGATAAAAGCCTTGCATGTCAATGCTACTTGAGATTTGGTTGAATTGCCCAAATGTGGAAAAACCACTCCTACCAAATGGGTGCACAAAAGTAAGACAATTGATGGCAAGCCCAAGTAATAGGCAAAGCAAGTTGCAAATGAATACGCCCACAAAGACAGCATTAACTTCGAAGAAGTATTCTCAGTAAAAATGACCACTCTTTTTGTGTTATCTTTTTTGTGTTATCTTCTCTCACTGTTTGTTGCCTTGGATTTAGACCTTTATTTTCGGTTGTAAAGACAACTTTCTTGGATGGTGATCTTGATCACAAGCTACATATGAGGCAGCCCGAAGGTTTTGCCATCCCCGGCAAAGAACATATTGTATTCAAATTGAAAAGAGGTTTCCATGGGTTCAAACAAGCTCTTCGACTATGATTAAGAAGTTTGATACATTCATGCTCAAAGATGAGATCAAATTAAGTCATGCAAATCATTGTTTTGTACATCAAAAAGGATAACGATGACAGCACAAAAATCATTCTTCTGCCTTATACAAATGACATGATGATGATTGCCAAGCAAAAAATCGCAATAAATGCTCTAAAACAGCAGCTGAATATTGCATTCTCAATGAAAGACTTAAGCAAAGTTGAGTCCATTCTTGAAATGAGGACAAAAAGAGATAGGCAGCAGCATATATTGCCAGCATATATTGCACTTGTCTCAAGAATAGTACTTAGAAAAAGTGCTCGACAGGTTTAACATGGCTGATGTAAAGCCTCTTTGAGTGCCACATGTGAAGCTTTTCAAAGGAGATTGCCCAAACAATGTTAAAGCACTGGGAAGGTCCATTGGAAATGAAAGAATTCTATGTAAAACATGGCAAATGATGTGGATTCACATAAAAAATCGAATTAAGACTGTATATACACTTTCGCTAGGAGTTTCATGGTGCTCTAGACTTCAAAAGGATAGTTGTACTATCTATTACAAAGGTTGAATATATTTCAGCCATAAAGGCTTCTCAAGAAACCATATGGATGGCATGCTTATGCAATGAGTTTGGTTTGCATGATAAAGCATCTATTATAGGATGTGATAACCACGGTGCCAAATGTCACGCTTTCAGGATGAAATCCCTTAAAGAAAGAAAACCATGAAGATTCAAAATTACTTTTCTTCGGCTCATTTCTCTCTATATTGATTTTGATATGAACAAGATATTAGTAGTGTGGGTGTTGCCTGACTATGCCTAAATGATTGTGATATAAGTATGTGTTTGTGTGTGAATCCCTAGAGGGATATATGTATATGTGTGTGAAACCCTAATTATGGAACCCTAAATGCATGAACCCTGAGTGTGAAACCCTAAGTGTGAGTGTGTGTGAAACCTTAAATCCCTATGTGCATGTCTTTGTGTATGATACCCTATCTGTGTGAACCCTAAGTATGATACCCTATATGTGTGAACCCTAAGTATGGTACCCTATGAGTGAAAACCCTAAGTGTGCAACCCTATATGTTTTGTGTGTAACTCTCTCTTGTATGTATGTGTGTGAGCAGATGTGAGAGCTTATGTGTTTTTTTGTTTGTATGCAAATAATATGTTGGGATAAAATCCTAAATGACCCTTTTATAATGTATACATGTGTATGGGCCTATTTATAAAGGCTATGACACTTATTCTTTATTTTTGGACCAAGTTCAATGTGAACTTGGCCAACCCTAAAAAAGTCCTATATAACATAACTCAATAAGACTTTGGGGCTCTCACTTCATTTGTAGCCCCTCCAAAAAGCTCGTCGATTCTCTCTCTCCCCCACGCAGCTGCACCTCATCTCTTTGCTATCGCCTCCACTTCTGAGGCACACATACGCATCCTCTACCCCTCCAACACCACATCCAAACCCTTTCAACTGATATCAGAGTTGATTTAGAGTTTCGGAGCTTCTCTGGAGCTTTTGCACAGGTGCTGTACAGCAAAGAGAACTTCACTTTTCGCAATAATCTTTGATTTCATCGCGAAGAACTTTGCTTCGGGGCCAAGAGAAACACTTTGGGCGTCTCAATAGCTCGTAACAAGTTATTTTCACATCTTTTACAAGTATAAACAGGTGTTTCATAGGTCATAACAGCAACACACAGGTCTAGCACCTTATGTATTGATTTATGGCAAAAGAAATTGCTTATGTACAGCAAATTGTGGTATTTTTCTGAGGATTTCAGAAATTTTAACACAAATGCTTGCTGTAATTTTTTGCAAAAAAATTTAGATTTTAATTTTGTGCTTCAATCGGCTCAATTTTGCTCCATTTTGCTCCTGCAATTGTTTGAAGCCATTATGCACCAGTTTTAGAAGTGGTACCCTGATTTGGTGCATTTTGCCCAAAATTTCAGCACATTACCCTATTATTTGTGCAATCATGGCATCGTCATCCTCAGATATGAAGAATCTTTTTGAGATTCTCCGCTTCAAGGGCACAGGATTTGATCTTTGAAAGGAGTGAATTCAAAGAATTTTTTTCCTCAAAGATTGCATTGGAAGCAGGAACGTGGGAAGTCATGTCAGATGATGCGTGGCATAATCTAAATAGGAGGGCTGTCACTTACATAAAAATGGCCGTGTCCGATGATATTCTTGTAGACCTGAAGGCCATTACTTCAGCTTCAGAGTTGTGGGCAAAGCTTAAGGCCACTTATGAGAACACCACACCTGTTGATCAAATATATTTGATGAGGAAATTAGTTGGCATGTAGTTGGATGAGTCCAAGAGCACTAAAGAGCACTTGTCTCATTTTACAGGTACTCTATCACAGTTGCAAGACTCATGGATGCCTCCCTTCGATGATAAGTTGAAAGATATTTTTCTACTTGAGACCCTTCCTGATTCTTGGGAGAGACCTTGGCGGTCTCGTAATCAAATAACCCCAATCTTACTTTTGATGGAGTGAGGGGTTCTATATTGAATGAAGAGATCAGAAGAAGAACAAGTGGTGAAGGAGGCATTTTTGCCAACATGGTCAGAGGAAGATCAAAGAAGAAGGGCTCTTATTCAGAGGAGTAAGAGCAAAAGCAAAGAAAGGGGAAGCTCCAACAAGATGCACGGTATTGATGTGACATATTATCAGTGTGGTAGGAATGGCCATCAGATGCCGGACTGCCGATTCTATAAGGCAAAGCTTGAGAGGAAGAAGAATGATGGAGACAAAAGAAAGGACAAGAAGGAAGACAAGAAGGATGGACACCACAATCAAAAAGAAAAGGAGAAGGCCAATGTGGCCTTGAGTTGTTGTTATTGAGGAGCTTTCAGATATGGAAGATATTCTATGTGCTACTATCTCAGCTCATGATGCTAATGCACATGATGTCTCTTGCAATGTTCATGTATAAGACATGTCGATCACTAAAAGTGATCTAATTGATTCTTTATTGACTGTAAATGATGCATTATCCCAAACATGGATTGTTGATTTTGGTGCTTCGTTTCATGTGACTCCTATCAAGGAGTGTTTTGTTACTTTTCATACGGTCAACCATGGCCATGTATACCTAGGGAATAATCATGCATATCCCATTGAAGGTATTGGCACTGTGCATCTTTCAACAAATGGCACTAATAAGCTGGTCTTACATAATGTGAGATATGTACCAAGAATCAAGAAGAGTTTACTCTCTATTGGGCAAATGGATATGCATGGTTACAGCATATTATTTGAAAGAGATGACCAAAGAGCCATGGCTGATTGTTAAACGCACGAAAAGGGGAACTTTGTATTGCTTGCATGGAAAGGCCTTATCTAGCAAATTCATTGCATTGGCTAACATTAATTCTCATATGGAATTGTGGCATAAAAAACTTTGCCATATGAGCCAAATGGGTCTATCCAAACTTTGTAACCTGAAGAAGCTTGATGTTAAAGGCACTAAGCTAGATTTTTGTAATGATTGTCGATATGGAAAGCAAGCTAAAAGTTCCTATTACTTTGGTGTGTCTCGTAAGTCTTGTATATTAGATCTTGTCCATTCTGATATACGTAGCATGCCCACCAAATCTATGGGGGGTGCTTTATATTTTATTTCTTTTGTTGATGATTTTTCCAAGAAAATTTGGGTGCGCCTATTCAAATCAAAAAATGAAGCGTTTGCTACGTTTAAGAGATTTCATGCATTTGTCACTCGTGACTACCCAAACAGGTAGACAGCTAAAATGCTTACGTACGGATAATGGGGTGAGTTCACAAGTGATGAATTCAAAAATTTTGTGAAAATTTGGGCATAAAGAAGGAGCTTACTGTTCCATACAGCCCCTCTTCTAATGGTGTGGTTGAAAGATATAATCGGACTCTTTGTGAGAGGGTGAGATGCATGTTGTGCAGAGCTAATCTCCCTCATGTTTTTTGGGGAGAGGCTCTTAAAATTGCAGTACATATATGCAATCGATCCCCTCACATGTCCTTGAAAGGTGACATCCTTGAAGAGGTTTGGTCCAGCAAACATGCTTCATATGATCACTTACGCGTCTTTGGCTGTGAAGCTTTTGTACACATAAGGTTTGAGTTGAGGAGTAAACTTGATGCCAAATCAATTAAGGGCCTCTTCATGGGATACGGTGAAGAATGTGAAATGGGTTATAGAATATGGTTACCTCAGCTGAAAAGGGTCATACGCAGCCAGGATGTTGTTTTTAATGAGGCAAGGCTCCTACAAAACAATGTTGCCTCAAAACATGACCATAAAATGGTCACATTTCACCAAGACCAGCCACATGTTAGGCCTATTTCAGACCCTTAGGATGCACCACATATGGCTGAAAATGTAGATAATCCAGTGGTTTTTGAGCCAGATGATGTTGGACAGCAAGAAGAGTCTCCTGAATGGCATATGCAGCCACCTGTTCATGCTGAAAACAGGGCTGGAAATGATGTACAACAGCCCATTAACAATGAAGAAGTTGATGTACCTCGTGATGTAGATCCATTACCGAGTAATGTGGATCATTGTTTTAAGAAGATCTACAAGTCTTAGGAGACGAGTGAATAGATATGACCCCTCTATACATTATATTATCTTATCAGATGAGGGTGGGCCTCTTACTTATAAAGAGGCAAAGCTATGTGAGCACAAGAAGAAGTGGGAGTCAGCGATACCAAAAGAGATAAAGGCCTTGCATGCAAATGAAAATTGGGATTTGGTTGAGTTGCCCAAAGGAAGGAAGGCCATTCCCAACAAGTGGGTGTACAAAATCAAAACTGTTGATGGCAAACCCAAGTATAAGGCAAGGCAGGTTGCTAAGAGATATGCCCAAAAGGAGGGCATTGATTTCTGAGAGGTGTTCTCTCCAGTGGTTAAAATGACCACATTACGTGTGTTGTTTGCTCTCGCAGCTGCCTTGGATTTGGAATTATTCCAAATGGATGTTAAAACAGCCTTTTTGCATGGCGATTTAAACGAAGAGCTGTACATGAAACAGCCAGAAGGATATGCCATTCCTGGAAAAGAGCATCTGGTATGCAAGCTGAAAAGGAGCATATATGGGCTGAAACAGGCCCCTAGACAATGGTATAAGAAGTTTGATGCATTTATGCTCAAACATGGGTTCAAAAGAAGCCATGCAGACCACTGATTGTACACTAAAAAGGATGAAGATGGCAGCCGAATCATTCTTGTACTATATGCAGATGATATGTTGCTGGCTAGGAAGAAAAAGAGCACACTAAATGCTCTAAAAAATCAGCTGAACTCTGCATTCTCAATGAAAGACCTTGGGGAAGCTGAGCATATTCTTGGTATGCGAATAAAAATGGATAGGCAGCAGCATACTTTGTGTTTATCCCAAGAAAAGTACATTGAAAAAGTGCTGGACAGACATGTGGCTGATGCTAAGCCTCTTGGAGTGCCATTCCAGCCACATGCTAAGCTTTCCAAGGATGACTGTCCCAAAGATGATGATGTAGCCAATTATATGAAGAGTGTTCCATATGCATCAGCTTGTGGTTCACTTATGTATGCTATGGTTGCCACTCGGCTAGACATTGCTCATGCAGTGGGAGTTGTTGGCAGGTTCATGGCTAATCCTCGTAGAGCTCATTGGGAGGCAGTCAAATCTATCTTAAGATATTTGAAAGGAACTAAAAACAAATGCCTCAGTTATGGAAAGGACCCATTAGAGCTGAAGGCATTCTGTGATTCTGACATGGAAGGTGATGTGGATACACGGAAATCCAAAAGTGGCTATGTTTTCACTCTTGAAGGTGATGTTGTATCATGGTGAAGCACACTGCAAAAGATTGTTGCTTTAACTACTAATGAGGCTAAATAATAGATATATTTCACTCACTGAGGTTTCCAAGGAAGCAATATGGTTAGCACGTCTTTGCAATGAGTTTGGTTTGCCCAACATAGCACCTCTGCTTGGTTGTGATAGCCAGAGTGCCATATATTCGGTAAAGAATGCCATGTTCCATGCATGCACAAAACGTATTGATGTGCGATATCACTTCATTCGAGAAGTGCTTGAGGATGGCCTTGTCACATTGATTAAGGTCCATACATCATAGAACCCTGCAAATGTTCTCACTAAGTGCTTACCCAAAGCACAACATCAATTATGTATACAGATGGTGGGAGTCATGTAGCTTAAAGGAGCCATTTATGCCTTTAAAGTTTAAGTGGGAGGTTGTTGGGATCATAGTTTCTCCATACGCGAACCATACGGCAAACGCATACGAGTACGGAAGTAAGAAAAAAGTATGGAATCTTTTCAAAAATATCATACGTGATATCATACGTCTAGCACAAAAGATATTGAAATTTGATTATTATATATACAATAATATGATATTAAAGATCAGAATTTTGTTGACTACTACAGCTTACGATGTATATATGTATGAGCATAATGTTGGAGAGTATATGAGAGTGAATTTGCATAAAAACAATATGAAATTACTATGGATTTGTCCTCAACTTGAATCAATGAGAGAAGAGAAAAACTTGAGGTACGAAACATTTCATACTCCAACCATACGCATACCGGTATGGAAGTATGGTATTTTTTCCATACGAGTCCGAAAATAAGTATGGTTGGGATAAAGTCTTAAATGACCCCTTTATAGTGTATACATGAGTATGGCCTATTTATAAAGGCTATGTCACTTATTCTTTACTTTTGGGCCAAACTTGGCCAACCCTAAAAAAGTCCTATATAACATAACTCAATAAGACTTTGGGGCTCTCACTTCATTTGTAGCCCCTCCAAAAAGCTAGCCGATTCTCTCTCTCTCTCTCTCTCTCTCTCTCTCTCTCTCTCTCTCTCTCTCTCTCTCTCTCTCTCTCTCTCTCTCTCTCTCTCTCTCTCTCTCTCTCTCTCTCTCTCTCTCTCTCTCTCTCTCTCTCTCTCTCTCTCTCTCTCTCTCTCTCTCTCTCCCCACGCGGTTGCGCCTCATCTCCTTGCTATTGCCTCCACTTCTGAGGCACACACACGCATCCTCTACCCCTCCAACACCACATCCAAACCGAATGATTCCTATCTATCTACATATGGATACACCTATAAGACTATAAGTAATTTAACTAAATAAGTAGATAAAACATGTCCCCTAATGCAATATGTATATATATAATATGTTTGTATGCTTGTTCTTTCTAATTCTTCTTGGAAGACCTAGTGAAGTGATGTGAAGATCGAAGATATCTCAAGCATTTTGAAGAACGTAATGAAGTGATTGAAAGTTGGGAAGTGGTTGATACCTAAAGTGATTTGACTTACACGAACGAGTTCTCTCATCATCAGAGTTGAACTCGTGCATTGCATTGGATGGCATGTTTGCCATATCCAAGCTATTGACAAGTGCTTTGGTGGAGAGGATTCTTTTTCATTATTGGAGTTCCACTATCCAACATCACCTGAATAGTGACATTTATTTTGTATATTGTCTAATTGATTCCTTCATGATCAGTTGTGTTGTATTAGGCCATTAGCCAAACATTTCGCTAATTGTATACATATGAAATAGCTCTTGTATACGAAAGCATTGATGCATATGGCTTCTCTACTTCGATTTTCTACCCATTCTACCTTTGAGGCTTCCACCATTATGCAAAGACACCTAAAAAGCACCTTACATGTAATGCCACGTGAAGGCCTAATGGAAGGACGAATCCACCACATTGTCACTCAACGCTCCTTTCTTCCCCACAATGCTAAGAATGTCATGTTTCATGCAAACACAAAACATATTGACATGCGCTATCACTTCATTAAATGTTCTAGAGTATGGACACATCACTTCGACCAAGGTCCATACATCATAGATCAATGGATGCTCTCACTCAATGCCTATCTAAAGAACAACATCAAGTATGTCTACATATCGTGGGAGTTAAAGGGAGCATCCTTG
This sequence comes from Ceratopteris richardii, assembly GCA_020310875.1. Lineage (NCBI taxonomy): Eukaryota > Viridiplantae > Streptophyta > Polypodiopsida > Polypodiales > Pteridaceae > Ceratopteris > Ceratopteris richardii. The sequence goes on along the minus strand of CM035415.1, from coordinate 179,809,575 downwards.
GTTCTTTAAGTGGAAGATTTTATAAGTTAAAGGTCCCAAGGACACTCCCTTTGTAGATTCAGCCCTTTCCATTGATAGCTCTCTATAAGAGCTTTCAAAATATGTTTTTCTCATTTATTTTCATCCCATCATTAGGAAGATATAATCGCTCTACTTGATTTTGATAGCATTTGGTCACTTGAGCTAATTTATGTTGATATATTTAGGTAGTGATGTGTGTGAACACTCTAGGACCGCCGGGGCACTTTTTTCCCTCGTTAGGAGGTTTTTTTCCCCGACTTGTATATACGCCTATTGCCCTAATGGGCTACTTATCTTTGTACATTCTCTAGTAATACATTCAGTCTTGTGTGTTGTGCTCCAAGCTTCTTCTTCTTCCTTGTGCTGTTCGCGTGCGTCCGCAGACGTCTAACTCCAACAATTGGTATCAGAGAAGGTCGTCGCTTCTTCTAGCGCGCCGTCCACACTCCTCCGTTTGCAGTCTCAGATTCGCACAAAATTTGGTGAGCATACTCAAGGTTTCCGAGATCAAAACAGCTTCGCTTTATGGTGCCGAAATCGCGATCTGAGCTCGTTTCGGCCTTCGAATGCACTATCGTAGCGCTTGTGCAGGCTATTTTGTTCTTTTGTGCCAAAGGTATCTACCAGTTTCTGTTCGCCAGTTTAAGCGTCTTAAAGTCTGCTACAAGCCTAGCTAAACTCGTCTGGGCAGTTCCGTTCAACTTTTTGAGATCAAGTCAATTTTCTGCATCAAGGTATTTTAGTCACCGGCCATGGCTGAAAGCAGTGATGTATTCTTTATGTTGGCTGTTGAGGATAAGTTTGATGGTACCAACTACCCATTATGGGCTTATATGATGCGACATGTACTGGTTGCAAAAGGACTGTGGAACATTGTGCAGGGTGTTGAAAGACGTCCTGTTACACCTGCGACTACAGGTACTACAAATACAGTTGCTGGAGTCGATGAAGATGGTGTCGAAGATGATATTCTGCAGATTCCTGTTCGTGCTGCTGTTTCTGTTGCACCTACTGCACATCAGATTCGTTGGGATGGCAAAGATGCCCAGGCACATGCATTGATAGCTTTGTCTGTCAAACGTGCCATTATTCCTCACATTCGCTCTTGCAGAACAGCAAAGGATGCTTGGGATACACTTACCACTTTGTACCAGGCTAGGAATGAGGCTCATGTTGCTTACCTCCGAAAACAGTTGGAGAGTGAGCACATGAATGAAGGTGATTCTATGGACAGTTTTCTTACAAAGATCAAAGACCTGAAGGAACAATTGATTTCTGCTGATGAGGTTATACCAGATAGCTCACTTGTGCAGACCGTTTTGAATGGTCTTCCTGACTCATATCAGAGTTTTGCTTCTACTCTTCGGTTGATGATGAAAGGCAATCCGAATGCCTTATCATTTGAGGAGTTAGTCTCTGTTCTGTTGCAAGAAGATCAGTCCAGGCAAAACACGTCCATTATGCAGAGTTGCAAATCAAGCTTTCCTAGCTAGTCAGAAGGGCAAAGGAAAATGGAGCTCTTCGACTAGTAAGCAGAAATCTACAAATGCTTCACATTCAAAGAACCAAGACAAAGATGAGAAAAAATCAGAAAAGCAGAAATTGTTTTGTAAGTACTGTAAAGGCAATGATCATATCATAAAGAACTATCCAAAACTGGTTGCTAAAGAGGCAAAGAAGAAAGAGGCTTGAATGGTTGTTGCAGAGGCCTCTACACCAAAAACAGAGTCTGCAAATCTTGTGCAGGAACAAGAATGGGCGTTTACTACTGTATGCAGTTTTGACCCATCTTCTCATGATGAGTGCATGTCTGCAGTAGACTCAGATGTTTGGTACTTTGACAGTGGGGCGACCAAACATATTACCTGGCAGCACAGTTTCTTCTCTTCACTCGAGCCTTTCCCTACAGGGAATAGTGTCACATGCGCCAATAACTCCTCTTATCCTGTTATGGGAGTTGGTAAGATCATTCTCACTACTGTTGATGGTAGTTCTTTCACTTTGTCAGATTCTTTATTTGTGCCAGGGATCAAAAAAGAATCTGTTATCAGTTTCTACATTAGCCAAGATTGGCTTGGTTGTGAAATTCGTTGATGACAGGTGTAAAGTCCATGATCTCAAATGGCGATGTGATTATTGTGATTATTGCTTCTTGCATTTTATGTCGTTGGATGTATAAGCTCATAGACTATGAAAGATCTGTGAATGATTCGGCATGTGCAGTTCACGATTCTCAGGCTATGTCAGATGCAAAGCTTTGGCATGCACGCTTTGGTCATCTGAATTTTGCTAGTTTGCTACGCCTGCAGAAATCTGAAATGGTGTCCTCTTTGCCCAAACTTGAGGCTCCTGGAAAACATGTTTGTAAAGGCTGTATTTTGGGCAAAATGAAGCGTTCTTCCTTTCCAAAAGATGGTTCAGTTCGGGCTACGCAGAAATTGAAGCTTGCACATAGTGATGTCTGTGGTCCTATGCAGACACCCTCTTTTGGAAATTACCTTTACTTCGTGACTTTCATTGATGATTTTTCCAGGCATGCATGGGTATATCCACTCAAAGCAAAGTCCGAAGTGTTCATGTGCTTCAAAAAGTTTTTGGTTTTGGCTGAAAATCTGTCAGCATGTAAAATGGGCACCCTCCGTTCTGATCGAGGGGGGGAATATATGTCTTCAAATTTTAATGCATTTCTGGATGAACGTGGGATAAAACACCAGTGTACAGTGCCGTATACACCTCAACAGAATGGAGTTGCTGAACGGAAGAACAGGTCTCTCATGGAGATGGCAAGGTGTATGGTCAAGAGACAGGCTTTACCTCATAGTTTCTGGCTTGAGGCTATCATGTGTGCAGCATATGTACTGAACAGGTGTCCCACTAAAGCGTTGCAGTCTATCACTCCATATGAAGCTTGGCATGACCGCAAGCCATCTGTTGCTCATCTTCGTGTTTTTGGTTGTTTGGCATATGCATTAGTGCCTGAACAACATCGCAGAAAATTGGATGATAAGGCAGTAAAATGTATTTTTGTTGGGTACAGTTCTGAAAGTAAAGGCTATCGTCTGTATCATCCACAGACTAAACACATTCTGGTTAGCCGTGATGTTGTCTTTGTGGAAGATGCTATTCAGCCATTGCTTTCATGTACTAAGGAGACATCTGTTAGCTCCAAAGACATGTATGATACTTTGATTCCTCTTTTTACAGGTGGACAAGCTAGTGCTGGTTCTAATGAGGCAACTTCTCAGCCTTTGCAGGTTTCATATGATGATGCAAATCATTTCATTTCTGATGCAGATTTACATGATGCACTTGTTGATGAAAGAGCTGATATTGAGCAGGCAAAAAGTATGCCAAAATGGCTGGTGCAGACTTTGCGTGACAGCAAATTAGATGCACCTTTGTCATATCGTACTCGTTCAGGCTCTCATAGTGCCTCCTTTGCATCAGATTGCTATGCTATGGCTTCATCTAGTCTCTGTGATGAGAATGAGCCTGTTTCTTTTGATGAAGCACAAAATTCAGAAAATTGGGTGGCTGCTATGCAATCTGAATATGATGCTATAATGAAGAATGGTACATGGTCTTTATGTGACTTGCCTCCTGGCAAGAAGGCCATTGGCACTAAGTGGGTATACAAGCTGAAGCGTAAACCTAATGGTACAGTTGACAGGTATAAGGCTAGGCTTGTTGCAAAGGGTTATGCACAGGAAAGAGGCATTGATTTTGATGAGACCTTTGCACCTACATGCCGTATGACTACTGTTCGGAGCATTTGTGCACTTGCAGCCCATCATGGTTGGAATGTACATCAGTTGGACATTAAAACAGCATTTCTGAATGGTGACTTGCATGAAGAAGTGTATGTTTTTCAGCCCTGTGGCTTTGTGCATAAAGGGCATGAAAACCAGGTTTGCAGGTTAAAGAAGGCATTATATGGTTTAAAGCAAGCACCACGTGCTTGGTATGAGAAGATACATGCCTATTTGATTGCACATGGTTTTGTGTACAGTCCAACTGAAAGCACCTTATATGTTCAACGTGCTAATGATGTGCTTCTGATCATTGTTGTCTATGTTGATGACATGCTGCTCACTGGTCCTATTGAGACACATATTGCTGATTTTAAGGCTGATTTGCATGCCTCATTTGAGATGTCTGATTTGGGGCTTTGCATCACTATTTGGGCATTCAGTTTATGCACGTTGATGGTGGAATGGCTTTGTGTCAAACGAAATATATTGACACATTATTGAAGCGTTTTGGCCTTGAAGACTATAAGCCTATTGCCACTCCTATGGAGACAGGTTTACGATTGAGTCTTCATGATGCTGGAGATGTATTTGATGTTGTTCTCTATCAACAGGCTGTTGGATGCTTGATTTACTTATGCATTACTCGGCCAGATATTCAGTTTGGTGTCTCACAGATGAGCAGGTTTATGCATTGCCCAAGAGTCACGCATTGGAAAGCGGTTAAGCGCATCTTTTGCTACTTGAGTGGTATTCGGCTACTTGGGTTGTCACTACCGCCAAATTTGCATGCTTTTTCTGACTCAGATTGGGTTGGTTGCTATGACACTCGTGTGTCCACCAGTGGCTTTTGCTTCATGCTTGGTAGCTCATGTATATCTTGGTTGAGAAAGAAGAAGCCTACTGTGGCCACTTCCAGTTGTGAGGCTGAGTATAGGGAAGCTTCCACAGAGACTGTTGAGTGTGTGTGGCTCATACGCCTTATGGCTGATTTGGGTGTTGGCCAGTCTTCTGCCACCACCATCTTCACTGATGGTCAGAGCGCATTGGCAGTTGCGAGGAACCCTGTGTTCCATGCTCGCACTAAGCACATTGAGGTGCATTATCACTATGTCAGGGAGAGGTTATCTGCTGGGGAGATCAGCTTGGCATATGTGCCCACGCAGGAGAACATTGAAGACCTTTTCACGAAGGCTCTGCCTAGGGAGAAGTTTGAAGCTTTCCGCAAAGCTTTGGGCTTACTTCCTTTTGTGGAGTGATTTCCACATAGCTTGGCACTTCCTTATACATGAGTGCAAGCTCCTTGTTCACCGCATCACTCCCAGGGGGGATTTGTTGATATATTTAGGTAATGATGTGTGTGAACACTCTAGGACCGCCGGGGCACTTTTTTCCCTCGTTAGGAGGTTTTTTTCCCCGGCTTGTATATACGCCTATTGCCCTAATGGGCTACTTATCTTTGTACATTCTCTAGTAATACATTCAGTCTTGTATGTTGTGCTCCAAGCTTCTTCTTCTTCCTTGTGCTGTTCGCGTGCTTCTGCAGACGTCTAACTCCAACAATTTACACTATAGCCAAGTGTCGAATAATTTTCATAAAACTTTTCCCTAAGCCCACTTAACAAGGTAATTATACAAAACTTGTACATGAACTCTTCTTCAACTCCCAACATTGTGCCACTCTTTCTTTCTCTACATTCTCTCTTCCCGATATCTCAATACATGGGCATTCATTTGGAACTCCCAACACAACTTCAAACAACTCCCTACGAGCACTTTCAAGCTACTCCATGGTTCCTCTATTTCCCCATAAATCCAAGGAGTGGCCTTGAACAAGTGAGAAAATTGAGAGAACTTTACTTGGGTGAAAAATGATAATAAAAGAAAGAGACTCTACACAAGAATTTTGGAAGTCTCTTTATCAAGTCAAAAGGGGCAAAGATTTATTGCTTTATCCAATGGCCATTTAGTGGCACTTCGACCAAGTCATGCTGACCAAGTGACCCCCTATGAACTATTGAAATGATGACCAAGAAGTACAATAGAAACATGCCTAGAAGCTCTCTAAGAGATCTCCAAGATGGAAGGGTGTAGGCGTGTATATGGTAAACAAATGGAATATGAGTTGGTACATTTAACAACCTCCCACTTAAAGAGCCAAGAGGGCCACTTTTAGCTATGTCACTCCCACTAGTCGAATATATCATGCTGATGCTTTTCCTTTGATAGGCATTGAACAATAGCATTTTCACAACTTTTAAGGGCCAAGGAGGCTCCTTCAAGCTATGTAGCTCCTGTAATGCTATTGTTGTGCCTTTGAGAGGCACTTCGTGACACCATATGCATCATTTTGAGTCGAGTTGACCCATCCTCAATCACCCCTTTGATAAAGTGATATCCCACATCAATGTCTTCTTTTACATGCATTAAAAATGGCATTATTGGCTAAGCTAGTCATGTTATAGATGGATATCATTAGGTATGCTAACCATATGGCTTCCTTGGAAGCCACAATCGCTGAAATTTATAAAGCCTCACTAGTAAGCAATGCACATGTCTTCCACAAACTATACAGCCATGAAAGAATGTAAACACATACCTTCTAGCATACATATGGGCATCAAAATCACCTACCTTGTCAAAATCACAAAGTTTATGAATTCTTTTACATCCTTTCCATGGCATAGGTATTTGGTCTTTGTCCCCTCATAAACCTCAATATTTAGATTTGCCAAGAACTTGCTCACAACCCCCAACTGCATGGGAGGTGTCCAATCTTGTTGCAACCTTAGAATACATCAAAGGATTGCATGCCAAAGCACATGTTACAGAACTCATAGAATTGACGTGTTCAAGCCACTAAACACTTCTTTCTAAGTTGCATACTGGATGTTCCTTGTCATGAATAGTAAGCGACTGCTTCATGTGGGTTAAAACTTCCACCATTTCTGAAACCCCACTGATGTCGGTCAGCTCCTTCCAAACTCCAAACATGTCCTGTGAATTTTTCTGATGTAATAATGCACATATGTGGAGGACCCAGAGTATATTAGAGATCAATATTTTGTGAGAACCTCTGGTGAAAGATTCCGCACAAGAAGGCCATATGGAGCGCACTCAAACTAGTAGATAGTGAAAAAACACTATGAACTAAACAACTTATCCTGAATAAGCGCACAAAGCATGCTGGCCATACAAGAAGAAGGTAGCTTTGAAGACCTATCCAAATCGTCTGAAAAGAACTTGAGGCACCTTTTCCGCAAAAGAGATAATGTCTATCAGTAACAAAACAATATTCGATAGTAAGAAATAGGGGACATTTTGGTTCTCATAACAGACGCTTCCATCAACTATCAAACACTGCAGGAAGGCTACAATCTTTCTAGTGACTAAATGTTTCCCAAAAGCTACACATCTCCGATGGAGGGCAAGTCGTAGCTTTTTACCAGATAGAAAACATAAAAGATACCTCATACTGCTGAAAAAATCTTCAGGCGGTATGGAAGGTGCATTTAGAGGTTAAGGAATGTTAAGTCTCCTTGCACAAGAAATTATTTTGGAGTGCTCTGAAAAGCAATCGTCAAGAAAGCTGGAAGTTTTGGAGCCCAGCACACGAAAGTGACGTCAGTCACCACTAGCGACAATTCTTAAATTATCCCTTTGGCAATGGGTGGTTATAATGTCTCATACTTCGGACAACGCAGATCTCTCTCTATATCATGCATGATCTGTTCAGATCATCTGGTGAATATTCATGTTCATATGGTAACTCATGGGATCCTCTCTCTCTCTCTCTCTCTCTCTCTCTCTCTCTCTCTCTCTCTCTCTCTCTCTCTCTCTCTCTCTCTCTCTCTCTCTCTCTCTCTCTCTCTCTCTCTCTCTCTCTCTCTCTCTCTCTCTCTCTCTCTCTCTCTCTCTCTCTCTCTCTCTCTCTCTCTCTCTCTCTCTCTCTCTCTCTCTCTCTCTCTCTCTCTCTCTCTCTCTCTCTCTCTCTCTCTCTCTCTCTCTCTCTCTCTCTCTCTCTCTCTCTCTCTCTGTGTGTGTGTGTGTGTGTGTGTCTGTGTGTGTGTGTGCGTGTGTGTGTGTATCTGTGTGCGTGTGTGTGTGTGTATCTGTGTGTGTGTGTGTATCTGTGTGCGTGTGTGTGTGTACGCATTGGATCATCAAAATGTCGCCTTCGCTTCAATCAACCGAGGTGTGTATGTGCCTAAATGAGAGAGGCTGTCCGTGAGCGAACCATGCCATTGCATGAGAAATCGGACTTACTTGCATAGGAGTTTCTTCTGTGCAAATGACTCTGGTCACCTCCAATGCTACAATCCCATAGACAATGCAACTTTAGCTGCCCACATTCACACATGTAACAAATCGAAACCACAATGTCAAGAGCCTCAATACCACCTGAATGACACGTGAAGACCAGGAGTAGGAAGGAAAGGAAACAGCGCGCCATGTGAGCCGGATGATAGAGGCAGAGCGCGCTCCTCACAATGCTGGACGAATCAACGGACTTCGGACAGCACACATGGGCTGGACTGACTACGCAGGCGCCACTCTGCGGATTCAGGCAGCTATTAAGCGGTACAAATGAAGAAGAAAAGACTAAATAGGGTCGTCTGAGAGAGAAGGGAGAGAGAGAGAGAGAGAGAGAGAGATGGGGGGGAAGAGAGCTGGGGAGAAGCTCAGTCACTGGACCACTTAGGGCTTGTCGACACTTGAGGAGGATGACGATGAGACGACGACACGGAGGGTTCTCCTCATTCGCAACCAGAGATTACAAAGACCTCTTCAACAAAGCTGTCTCGTGTGTCTTGCCAACTGCCACAGGTCCACGTTTGTTACATAAGTAAAGCAGATGGCGTTTCCATCTCACAACTTCAAGAAAGTATCTAAGCCTTTCAGCTTCTTAGTGAGGTTTACGTGTGGGGTTCCTTTCGGAAATTATTCCAAGTTGCGCTCCAATGACGAATCTCCCATGGAACCTCTGGAATGGGGAAAATCGATGCCTAATTTACACAGAATTTGATTTTAACAGTGATGTTGGGCGCTTACGGCTGGCAGTGTTCGTGCTTGGTCGTTTTTACGTGACTGCTGAATCATGCAAGTGCAAAGTTCCAAGGCCTTGACGGAACACGAACACTGATAGAGAATCTGTCAAAGCTTCTGTGTGGAATAGAAACAAAGAGCGTTCCAAGGTGTGGGCTCTCCTTCTGCATAGATGTTTCAAGTTCCCAGTCTTTTCATCTGGAGGGAAGCCTTTAAAACGACATGGAGAGAGGAAAAGCCTTTAACTGAACATGCGCAAGGGAGGGCTGTACCTCCCAGCTTAAATCTAGAGCATCCTTTTCAGAAACAATGGCAGAGCAGATAAGCAAAGAAATTGATTCTTTTATCAGAACTAGATTTTTTAGGTTGCTGTCTTCCCAGCATCTGTGTACTATTGCATATGTCACTCATTGCCATAGCCATCCATTTTCTACATAAACCCTTCAAGCGTGCATGTGCTTGCAGCACCTTTGCTGTACCCAATAACGCACTTTTGTACCTTCGCTCATCTTGCCAAAGTCTGTATTTCCTCGAGCACCCTCGATTGGCACATTTATCAACAGTGAGCATTCTACTTCTTTTGTAGAAAGACGTGATGATTCCTCTTGAAGACACTCACATCTTCTCATCCATGTTGTAGCTTAAGATGCACATGGAAGATTCCTCAAGGATCCACATGAAACTGCTCAAAACCTGAATCTTGTAGCCACATACTACCTCTACTTTCAAATGATCCACATGGGGGTAATGATAGAGAGCCATGTGGGGGTTTATTCTACCACTCACCTAGAAGAGTGGGCCTTCACCAAGAAGCCTATAAAATCCAAGTCATGTATATGAAGAGAGTGGCCGCCATGAAAACAACCCATCAACACTTGACTCCCTCTCTCAGAATGTTTTGCTTTGCGAGGACTTCAACATGGTTGAATTTCCTGAGGACCGTTGGAATAACAAGGGGAAAATTATTGACGGTCAGGAGAAAGAGATATGGGATAAAATCAAGTTCCATCTCGACCTGGTCAAGGTGAAAGACATGAAGGCTTCTCCTGGTCTAACCTCCAATTGGGGGACTCTCTGAGGAAAGCTAGACTTGATAGATGTTACATCGACCAAAACACCATCCTCCAGTGGGGTATTCCTTCGATTTCCCAACACATGGACCTTACTATCTCGGACCACTACCCAATTACTCTTTCCTTCAAACCGATTCCCATGCTCCGAAAAGCTCCTTGGTTTCAAGCTTGTCAGACGTCATTTTCCCTCCCCTCTGTGCACCAAGAAATTTCCACAGTTTGAGCGGAGGCTTTTGCCCACTGTAATGAACCGGCTAAAGTGCTGGAGAAGCGCGGTGGAAAGGACTAGAAAAATTTTGATCAGGACACATAAGGCCATAAGAGATATTCGGAATAAAAGGAGAGAAAAGGTGTATCGGAGGCTCTCACATCTTGAAGAAGAAGTGAACAAAGGTAACTTGCAATGCCAACAAGGGCTTCTAAAAATTAGGGGAAGACTAAGACTCGAGGAAGAGGTTCAAAGGAAAAATCTACAAATATTTTTCAAAGATTGGTGGGAGGGGAAGGCTGACAAACCTTCGAAAGAGATGTGTAACATCCTTAAAAGAAAACAAGCTAGGGAAGCCATCCCCTTCTTGGTCGACAACAATGGGATCGAATGCAGCACGGAAGTTGAAAATAGATCTATCATCGTCGAGCACTTCACCCATCTTCTCGGGGTCTCGACTCCTCTTTCCCCGCACAGACGTGATTGCATGGCAGCCATCTCAAGGGTTGCTCAATCTAGAATCCCTCTGAACATGATTTCTCTACTTGGATGCTAACATTTCAGAGAACGAAATTATCGAGGTTATTGATTCTCTCCCCAATGGGAAGAGTCCGGGCCCGGATGGACTCACCAATGAGTTTTTCAAGTCCTTTAAGCACGTGGTGGCCACCCCGCTACGTCTTGTGTGGCAAGAGGCTCTCTCCTTCGGTGCCCTCCCTGAGTGTCTTAATAATGGTGTCATCAAATTAATTCACAAAAGGGGAGATAAGAACAAAATTGAAAACTAGCGGCCGATTACCATGCTCCAAACTGGGTACAAGATAATTGCCAAAGTAATCGCCAACAGAATCTCGTGTAATTTAAAGTCATGGCTTTGTGAGAACCAGAAAGGTTTTATCAAAAGTAGATCTATACTTGAAGCAATTGTCGATATTTGGGAAGGCCTTGCATTTGCTGCGGAGTCTGCTCAAGAGCTGATATTCATTAAGATCGACTTCAACAAAGCATATGACAGATTGGAATGGGACTTTATTCTTCAATCTCTAAAAGATCTTGGATGCAGCCAAAAGTTCACGAAGATGGTTTCCACTCTACTCGCAAAATGCCTCAATGAGAATAAACATCAATGGTAAGCTCTCTGAATCCATACGTTTAAAAAGATCTATCAGGCAAGGTTGCCCACTGGCTCCATTACTCTTCGCTATCGCCTCGGATGGCCTCAGTCGCCTATTTAAGCATCACTTGGATGCTCGAAATCTCAAAGGTCTCTCCCTACCCCTTGGTCACAACCAAATGATTGCTAGACTCTTTGCCGATGACATGAATGCTTTTGTTCTTAACGATAGAAACTGCATTGAGGTGTTTTGGAACTGCCTCAACACCTTTTGTAAGGTGTCAAGTTCAAAAATCAACCATGCTAAAACTACTTTCAGAGCAATCCATGGGCCTCCGCCCCAACTGTTGATTGATCAGGGCTGTCAAGTTATCCCTAGCGGCCAAGTCTTCCATCTCCTCGGCATTCCGATGGGCTTCAACATCTCGATGGACCAACGGTGGAACTGGATTCTATCCAAACTGGATAGCAAACTAAATTATTGGAAAGGTATGCAAGCTAACTTGGCAGGGCGTGCAATGGTTGTCAACACATTTATGATTTCTACAATTATTTACTATATCTCCTGTTGGAGACCTAAGGAGAAAGAATTGGCCAAAGTGGAAAGGATCTGCAGAAACTTCCTATGGATTGGGTGTTGGAAAGATGGATGGATGCTCGAAGATATTGAGTAGGTACTGCTAAACTTGCTTTGTACCAGCCCTCTTTTGCTTTAGAGTTGATAACTAGACCTCCTTAGCATTCCAATGACACCATAAAGTACCCTATGTACTTTGGAAATGATGTATGTAATAATTGAATCAAAACAGATAACTTTGGAAGTCACAAACTCAAGAAAACCTTCTATTTTGGTCTTGACACCTGCTGGGTATTTTGCTCAGTATGACCAGCACAGTAGGAATTGGAAAAATTCCTTTTAGGGGTATATAATTAGCTTAGTAAGCGACCTATTCCAAGTGGAGTGATGTAAAATGATAAACTATGCTAAGAGAAATCAATTTAGCAAGTTAAGTTATACCCCCGACTTTTTAGGACTGTAGCAGAAAACGACCAGAGATCACCTCGACGCAGATTTCTCCAAAATGGCTGAATAGAATATCTTCAAACTTTGATAAAATGTAGATTATTTCAAGTTGAATCCAACAAGCTTTAAATCACTAAATTTGGATAAGTATTGACCGAGATATGCCCTTGACAAGTTGACAGAATTTTGAGTAAACTAACAGAGAACTCAGAGATGGACAAATGTGAATGTATGTATTAATGAAATTTGTATACAACTCCATTGGCATGAATAACATTGCCAAATGGTGTAGAGAGGTGTAGGCTAGAGTGTAGTTCTTACACACACTCAAAAATCAGTAAAGATAGACTCGGGAGTGCTCTCTCTTGCCCACGACTTTTCATGTACATTTTTATAGGAATGAGTCAAAGAATTTGAATTGAAGTTCAAACTTTTGGCTCCCTATGATCAAGCTCCTAAATGCTTGGAGATATTCTTTCAATCAAACAACTAATTTTCCACGAATCCTTTTGGTAGGTGATTACAAGATATTCCAAGTCAATTTGACTTTTACAATGAGATAAAGTGGTAATTAACCACTAGCATATGTTCCTATGCTTCTTCATGTATGTGTAGACTTCAATGTATTCTTCAAGCCAAATGTGTGGGCTTGTGATTTACACCAACAGCTCCCCCTCAAGCCAAACATTTTGGCTTAAGTCTTCATCTTCAATCTTCAAGTATATCCTTCAATCCAATCATGGATTTGAATATGCAAAGTTTGGTTCCATCCAAAGCTTTAGTTAATAAATCTGCACATTGCATGTTGGTTGATACATAGGTTAGCTAAATGTCCTTGCTTATCAATTCCTCTCTCACATAATGGTAATGAACCTCTATGTGTTTGGTCCTAGCATGATAAATAGGATTAGCTGCAAGGTGAAGAGAACTTGTATTATCTCCAAAGATTATTGAAGACCTAGTGAACAAACCCAATTTTGTATACAAAATCTTAATCCATATTGCTTCTTGTGTGGCATTAGCTAGTCCTCTATACTCTGCCTATGTGGAAGACAAAGCAGCAGTAGGTTGCTTCTTTGAAGACCATGAAATTGGTTTGTCACCTGCAAAAGAAATATATCCAGAAGTGCTCCTCCTATCATCCTTGCATCCTGCCCAATCTGCATCTGAATAAATTTTGATATCAATATCTGAAGTGTAAGGGAAATACAAACCATGGTTATGTGTACCCTTGAGATACTTCAAGATTCTCTTGGCAGCCTCTAAGTGAGGTATCCTTGGCTTGTGCATAAATTGACTTAGCACACTAACTCCATATGCAATATCTATCCTTGTTAAGGTAGCATAGTTTAAGCTACCCACCATACTTTGATAACTTGTAATGTCCTTGACTTCATCACCTTCATGGGCACTTAGTTTTAGGTTTACCTCCATTGGAGTGCTTGCTACTTTGGCATCCTGCAAGTGAAACTTCTTCAACATGTCCTGTATATATTTTTTCTGAGTAATATATATCCCTGAATTAGTATAAACTAATTCAAGTCCCAAAAAATACTTCAATAGACCAAGATCATTGATCTTGAACTCCTTCATCATTTGACTTTTGATATATCTGATTCCATTGACATCATTACCTGTAATGATGATATCATCAACATAAACACAAAGGTATTTTACCTCTGAATTACTTCTCTTGATGAACAGAGAAGTATCTCCCTTGCTCATGACAAATCCTTGGTCTTGGAGGTAGGTAGTTAACCTGTAATTCCATGCCCTAGGTGCCTGCTTCAATCCATATAAAGCCTTTTTCAATTTGCAAATTGTTCTAGTTTAAATCATATCCAATAAAGATGCATATTTGAGCCTTTGGGTCTAGCTTAACTCTCATCTGAGAAGGAATGTGTACATATGCTACACATCCAAATATTTTGCAATTGTCAAGTGAGGGTCTCTTACCATGCCATGCTTCATAGGGTGTCATGCCATCAAGAGACTTAGATGGTAACCTGTTTATGAGGTAAGTGGCAGTGGAAACACTCTCTGCCCATAGATAGTTAGGTAACTTTTTCTCATTAAGCATAGATCTAGCTGTCTCAACAATTAATCTATTTCTTCTCTCAGCTACCCCATTCTGTTCAGGAGAATACCTTGTGGTTATCTCTCTTTTGATGCCTCTGTCCTGCAAGAAGTCTTCAAATTCATTGGAGAAGTACTCACCTCCTCCATCTGACCTTAGCCTCTTCAAATTCCTTCATGTCTGATTTTCAACTAATGCAAGATATTTTTTAAAGCAATTAAATACCTCATCCTTGTGCTTCATAAAGTACAATACAATCCATCTGCTATAATCATCAATGAAAGACACATAGTACCTTGATCCTGAGACTGAGGGGTCTTTGCTTGGTCCCCATACATCTGTGTGTACAAGCTCTAGGTAGTCTTCATGCATGTATCCTTTCTTGGAGAAGGGTAACCTGTGAGACTTCCCAAATTGACAAGCACCACACTTATAACTCATATGTTTCTTGGATACATTAGGTATCCCAAGCACACATTGGTCCCTGCACATTTGCTTCAAGGTTCTTTCTCCTATGTGCCCTAACCTTTTGTGCCAAATCTCAAGTTCTGAAAGTGTTTGATCTTTATAATTGTATAGTGCAATGTTCTTTGTATCTTCTAACTCAAAAGTGAAAAGTCTACCTGATTTTTCTCCTTTAGCAATCCTCTTGAATCCATGTCTTGGATCCTCCACATATGCTCCATATTGATTGAATCTGACCTGCAAACCTTTCTCCACAATCTGACCAACACTCATCAATTTTTTGGTAATGGTTGGTACATAGAGTACCCTGCTCAACAAATTCTGATTTCCATCACAAGTCTTAATATTTCCAACTTTGACTACAGAATGCTTTGTGTCATCACCTGTTTGGACTTGATGCTTACCTTTTGGTTCCTCAAGATCAGAGAGTAGTGCTACATTGCCAGCGACATGATTTGAGCATCCTGAGTCAATGTAGAATAGGTGATCATCATTTGTACCTGACTTTCAAGTCATGTTCATGATTAGAAGAGAGTCATCCTGCTCTTCTGTGTAATTATTGCAATCCTTCCTAGATTTGAATCCTCCTTGGTAGTTGCCATTGTAATTATTGTTGTAGTTGTTGTTGTAATTATTGTTGTAGCCTTGGTGATGGTTGAATCTTCCTCTTGACTGTGAGTAGCCACCTCTTTGATATCCTCTTCCTCTCTGATTTTTGTAATTCTTGTAACACTCATCTGTAGTATGATTTGATAAACCACAAATGTTGCATGGTGAGGAGTTATAAGATCTCCCCCTTTCTTGCTTACCTCATCTGCCCCTTCCTCTTGAAGATCTACCTCTCCCTACATAGTTGGCTTGAGAGGTAGAGCCTTCATCTTCCACCTTCTTGCTCTTGCCTTTATCTTTAGACTTCTTATCAGTATATAGGGCAGAAGAGTTATTACCTTTGGATGTGTCTCCATTTTTGTTGAGCTTTGGTTCATGAGTAAATAATTGTCCCATGAGAGTTGTAAGATCTGGAGTGTGCATGTCCATGTAAAGATCCATAGCTGTGGTGAAGCTTTCCCATTTGTCATCAGCCTTGATCCCATTGATCGCTTGCCTTACAATCTGTTCTTCTTCAATCTCTTCTCCTATGCTTGCTAACTGATCTTCTACATCTTTAATCTTGGTCACAAATTATGAAAAAACTTGCTTAGGTTGCTTCCTTAATGTTGTGAACTCAATCCACAACTGATTTTTCCTAGCCCTTGTGTTGGAGGAAAAATATGATGAAAAGGTTTCCCAAGTTTCTTGGGATGTCTTACAATTTCTAATATGTGGCAAAAGAAAGTAAGATATAGAGTTGAGTAAGTAAGACCTTGCCAATGCATCCTTAGCACACCATGTGTTGAGCTTTTCATGTTCTTCCTTGGTTGGTAATCCTCTTGTTTTGAATGAGGGCAATTCCTCATCTCCTGAGATGTATCCAAAGAGACTCCTTCCTTATAAGTAGGTCTTCATCCTTAGAGACCATGCTTGATAATTATTCCTGTCCAATTTGTCAATAAATGAAGGAAAACCATCTCCCATTTTACCTTTGTTTGCTCTGATACCACTGTTGGAAAGATGGATGGATGCTCCAAGAGATTGAGTAGGTACTGCTAAACCTGCTTTTGTACCAGCCCTCTTTTGCTTCAGAGTTGATAACTAGACCTCCTTAGCTTTCCAATGACACCATAAAGTACCCTATGTACTTTGGAAATGGTGTATGTAATAATTGAATCAAAATAGATAACTTTGGAAGTCACAAACTCAAGAAAACCTTCTATTTTGGTCTTGACACCTGCTGGTTATTTTGCTCAGTATGACCAGCACAATAGGAATTGGAAAAATTCCTTTTAGGGGTATCTAATTAGCTTAGTAAGTTACCTATTCCAAGTGGAATGATGTAAAATGATAAACTATGCTAAGATAAATCAATTTAGCAAGTTAAGCTATACCCCCGAGTTTTTAGGACTCTAGCAGAAAATGACCAGAGATCACCTCGACGCAGATTTCTCCAAAATGGCTGAATAGAATATCTTCAAACTTTGAGAGCATGTAGATTACTTCAGGTTGAATCCAACAAGCTTTGAATCACTGAATTTGGATAAGTATCGCCCTTGACAAGTTGATAGACTTTTGAGTGGACTAATAGAGAACTCAGAGATGGACAAATGTGAATGTATGTATTAATGAAATTTGTATACAACTCCATTGGCATGAATAACATTGCCAAATGGTGTAGAGAGGTGTAGGCTAGAGTGTAGTCCTTACACACACTCAGAAATCAGTAAAGATAGACTCGGGAGTGCTCTCTCTTGCCCGTGACTTTTCATGTACATTTTTATAGGAATGAGTCAAAGAATTTGAATTCAAATTCAAACTTTTGGCTCCCTATGATCAAGCTCCTAAATGCTTGGAGATATTCTTTCAATCAAACAACTAATTTTCCACAAATCCTTTTGGTAGGTGATTACAAGAGATTCCAAGTCAATTTGACTTTTACAATGAGATAAAGTGGTAATTAACCACTAGCATATGTTCCTATGCTTCTTCATGTATGTGTAGACTTCAATGTATTCTTCAAGCCAAATGTGTAGGCTTTTGATTTACACCAACACTGGGGACCCCAATAGGAGGGGGATTCCCAAAATCAAATGGGAAACTTGTATTAGCTCAAAAGACTCGGGGGGCTTGGGTATCTTAGATATCACTGGGTTAGCTGACAAGCTGGCGGCAAAGTGGTTTATCAAGGCTTGGTGCAATAGAGAGTCCTCCTGGGCTAAATTGATCTTCAGAAAATCGAAAGACCTTACCTTAGTTGGTCTTCCCGACTGGAAGGACATTGGGATCCTCACGTTGTTGTTCTCCCCCCACCCGGTGTCCCCTAAAGGCTCTAGCCTCGTGTGTTCCTTATGGAAGAGTTGGAACAAAGCCAAACAATTCATCAGAGTCAGTGATGAGTGGAAGTGGGTTGTGGGGATAAGACAAAATGACTCTATCTGGTTCCCGATCAGTGGCTTAAGCGAGGTGGAGTCTTGGAACCTCAAAATGGCTAGGCGACTTTGGAACAAGGGGTACAAACAGTGGAAACAGCTCTGGAAACAAGAGACCGGCAAGTGGATTAGGTTTGACGACTTAGACCCAAGACATAGAATTTCTCTCGAAGAATGGAATCTTCTTCAAAGCAGGTGTTCAGAGTGGGACCACTCAACTACCCGCCTTCTCTGCGGACAGGATCTTCCTTGCCTAGAGGGCCTCAAATGGAACAATGGTAAGAAACTATCCAGAATTCCCAACTTCAAAGAAAACTTAGATGTTCATCACACTCTTAACAAGGTGTGGTGTCTTTCTTGGACCAAACTTCGATGGGAACTTAAGTTCATGTCGATTTGGCACCCCCTTATTGAGATCAAGAAATCGGTTCTCATGTGGCAAATCTTGCATAAAGGGATCTGGTACAACGCAAGGGCCAACAAAATATGTGGTGTGCCTCCATGGTGCAAGTGGTGCCACCGATGCATCGAAGACCTTGTTCACCTCTTCTTCGATTGCCCCAAGTCCCGTGTTATCTGGCATCAGGTGACACGGATTCTGTGTCTCTCGAACCAAATCAATTGGCAACAGGCGTTGTTGGGTGAGGCGGTTGGCTGCTCTTCTAGGATGGAATGCCATCAGAGGCGAGACTCTTTGGAAAATTTGGAGGGAGCGATGTGCTGTCAACTTTGGCCAAACCCCAAAGGAATGGTCGATTGAGAAATCCTTGTTTCTTCTAGGTAAAAGAATCTCTCGAGACAAGAGATCTCGTCCATTTAGACACCACTGTATTTATCTCCTCATAGATAACAAGTTGAAACCCAAATGGGTCCCCCATGAAGGAGATGATAGTTTTGTACGCCTCATTTGTAACGCCCTCTAGCTTACCGAACTTGTCCCCTGCTTTGTGGGATTTGGGGGGTCCCATGAGCACTAGTTCCATTCACCTATAACTTTTCTTCATTATTTTAGTTAAAGTCCAGGAGATTAGGCCATGGTCGAACTTCCTTTTATAAAATAAAAAAAAATAATTAAAAACAAACAACCCATCAAAATTAAAGATAAAAGACACATGCCTTTCCTTTTCTCTCTTCTCCCTTGTCTTGAAAATAGTAGTCCTAAAGCTGAGTATGCATTTTGTTTGAAAGCATCTAGTATTCAGGAACACCTTACAAGAGAAGAATTTCAAGGGGTTATAGCCATTGGTCATGTGATAAAGGTCATGGGTCCAAGCTTGCCCATGGGCTGAATGCCTAAAGAATCTTCATGTTGTTGTCTCAACACATAAAGTCTTAAGTAAAGTGAATGCAAGTCACACATAAAGTATTGAAGGGGGTCAACTCTAAGTGAGTCAAATTTAGGAATATTCAAAGATCAAACCATTGGGCCTTTGACCCAATGCAAACACACATTAAGTCTTCAAGGAGATCAATTATGGGTGAGCCAAATTAATGGATATTCAAATGGAAAACCAATGAACTTTGGGATTATCAAGCCTTTAGTCATCTTTGTCTAAAAAGGTTTTTCATGTTGTAAGATCTTTGGATCAAGGAGTCTCCTCTCTCTAGTTCTTGAACCTTTTGAAGAGGAATGTGGTACATCCACCTAAATAGAAAGTTATGTATGGCTATTCCCAAAGTTCTCAACATTCTTTTTAGGAAAATCTTCCATGAAATTCAGCTACTAGTAGCTTCTAGATACATCCAAACATAAACATAAAGTCACATCTCAAAATAATGTTTGTCAAGTAAAGCACAACCATTAGTAGCTTCTAGATACATCCAAACATAAACATAAAGTCACATCTCAAAATAATATTTGTCAAGCAAAACACAGATGAACAAGATTTTGGTGGATGTGATGAGTTTTTGGATGAATATATGGATGAAAACACAGAAGGACAATATATTTAATCCTTGGTGTCATTCCAATTTAGCAATGCTCTTTTTCCATACCTAAATCTACCTAGTGACTCTTCATTTTTAATTTTTTGTGTAGTAGAAGAACTCCATATAAATGCTGGGAGAATTCCAAGTACTAAAAGATTAGCTAGCTATTTCAATAAATTCATAATTATTTTCTCAACAATTATATATTAAAACTTTAGAAAGATCTTGTCAAGCTCAGATCCCTTCCCAAATTAGACAATAGTGAGATAACTAGACTTATATGGAGAGGCAATGAAGATCCATCACATGTTGTACTTCTATTTGCAGTATTTTTCTTTGAAAGCTATACACAGACTAATCGGTTGTTTCACATATTCTTGCACATTCAAAAAAAACATACATGATTCCAGAGAGAGATATTTATGCTACATGATATCAATTACTACGTGGGAAGGAATGCACTTCAAAGGGAAATATCAAATAGATCATACATACATGAAGTTCATGGAGCACACTATGCATGCAAAGAAACAAAGAACAAGAGCTTCTCTATAGAATGGTTGATGGGTTGGTGTGTTTTTGTGAAGAGGCCACATGCAAAAGTGTTGAATATATATAATAGCCTCATCGGCCATGAATTGTATTGAGACTTCCCATTAGTGAAACTTGCATACATCAAACTCATACTCTTTGTTTTCTAGTGTTTATGTAACTCATACTCTTTGTTTTCTAGTGTTTATGTTTTTCTGAAGGTTTGCGTAGACATGATACATAAGAGCATTGTGATACCATCAAAAAGGCAAGCTATGCTATCAATGCATATATTCATCACCCTGATTCGAATACTGAAAAAGTAAATTTTTTATTGGAATTGATGCTCTTTGATTCGATGATATTATTTATGCTTTTAAATCTCTCTCATTAATTATATTGGACTTTTTTGTACTTGCAAGAGACAAGAACAAAATGGAAGTTAGAGGGCTATGTGTGCATGTGTGTTCATATATGTGGACTTGTGTGTATGTGTAAATGTTCATGTTGCTTGTGTGTTCTTTGTGTATATGTATGTGCAAGTTCATGTGAAGATATGTACGTGTATATGTGTCCACATGTGCTCCTAACCTTTTGTGCTTCTTTTTGTATGCCCAACATTTGTCGCTATGTGCATTTGTGTATGTGTATGTGCCTATGCATGTGGATAGGTGTGTCTTTGTACCTATGTGTGTGAAGGTGCATGAATATATATGTGTGAATGTGTGAAGGTATGATTGTTATGTTTGCGTGTTTACATATTTACGTTACGGTTTGATGTGTGTGTATATTTATATGTGAATGCCTATGTGTGTATCTATGACTATATATGTGTGTTTATGTGTCTATGAATGTGTGAGTGAAACCATGCTAATGCATGTGTGTCACTACATGAATGTATATATGTGTGTATAATTAAAATTTTTGTGTTTATGTGTGTGACTGTATGTGTGTATGTGTACTATGGTGACTTATGTGTGTAGGTGGACGTAAGTGTGCGCATGTGAGCACCTATTAAATTTATGTTTATGCTTTGATGCACATATATATAGCTATGTGTTATTAGGTGACTTCATGCCTCTCTTTGTATAAATATATGTGTATATGTGTGTGAATCGATGAAAATGTTAAATTAAAAAGATAAAAGAAAAGAAATGTATCAAATAAATGCAATCATGATTATCTTTGAAACTCATATGTAGTATACCCTCCACCCACTTGGAAGGATCTAGATACCCATGTGTGCCACCCCATACTTGGTGATTTTACTTCCAACTATAGCTATAAATGATGATTTTTCTAGTTCTTCTATGAAGAAACTAAAAACTAGTTGGTAGTTAAATGCTTTTGTAAAAACTCCACCATCCATACTTGAAAAAAAACCCCACTTTGGAGTTGGTTAAGAACTTGTGTGATGTTTTAAAAGTTTAAGTTTGTCTCTCTTATCTATCTGGCTACTCTATTGACCTAAGAACGCAGAAACACCTGGCATGTATCGCATATAGGCATGATCAAAACCCAAACCTAATCTACTCAGCAACCTTCTCACAAACAGTGCACCCAACATGAAACGTGATATGTTGTGTTTAAGTTTAGGGTTTAGGCTAATAAGAATTTGTTGACTAACTTGTGTTATTGATGCTTGTAGGAGTGTAAATATAAAGCCAAAGAACTGCAAAGTTGGTTCATGTTGCAAAGAAGTTTTTTGTAGCTTGCTTGAAGGTTGGTCCTTAGAAGTGCCTCCACATGCACTTAGTGTAGCAGACAAAAGCATTTTCTCTTCATCCTTACACTGCACTAGTGCACATTTAGCATTGATTTGTATTTAGGGTTTTAAATACTATTAAAAAATGTAAAGAACATGCACATTACAACTCGTATGAGCCTCAACATTTCAAAGTTCTATCAATAAAAAAGAAAGAGTGTTTTTCTGCCTCTTTGAGCATTACATATGTATTTGAATACAAATTGCAAAAATTATATTGAGTAGGCGCATTGAAATTTACTGTAAATGCTTCAAATGCTATAGACTTAGATAGAAAACCCTAAAAATAACTTTAAAAACTTGAAAACAAAAATAAAAAGAAGAAAATCATTCAAATAAACTGAAAAAACAAAAGAACTATAATGAAAAGTGGAAAGAGAAAAGAAAGATTAAGCGGAAAGACAAAACATTCAAGAAGAAATTGAATCACTCCAAGAAATCAAAACTAAAAGAACATTCAAATTGTTTCAAAAGAAAACCCTAGAATCTTAGAGGTTGTAGTTGTTGGAGTTTGATGTATGTGGAAGCACATGAACAAGACAAGGAAGAAGAAGAAGAAGCTTGGAGCACAACATAACATTGATTGAATTACCAAGAGAATGTACAAGAATAAGTAATCTTGTTAGGGTTAAAGGCATGTATACAAGTCAGAGGGGGGGGGGGGAAACCTCCTAAAGAGGGAAAAAAAGTGCATCGACGGTCCTAAGTGTGTTCACACACATCACTACCGAAATATATAAACAAATCCCCCCTAGGAGTGATGCTATGGGAAAGAGATCAATCCACAAAAAGACATAAACCCAAAGTTTTGCAGAAAGCTTCAAAGTTCTCCCAAAGTAGAGCCTTTGTGAAAAGATATGCAATGTTATCCTCTGTGGGCACATATGCCAAACTTATCTCTCCAACAGAGAACCTCTCCCTAAAATAATGAAAATGCATCTCAATGTTCTTTGTGCGAGCATGGAACACAGGCTGCTTGCAACTGCCAATGCGCTCTGACTATCAGTGAAGACTGACCAACACCTAAATCAGTCAAAAGGGGTCCGAACCGCACACACTCAACAATTGCTAAGAAAGCTTCCCTATACTCAACCTCACAACTAGAAGTCGCCGTAGTGGGCTTCTTTCATGTATTGGTTGCAAAAGGATTGTGGAACATTGTGCAGGGTGTTGAAAGACGTCTTGTTACACCTGCAAATACAGGTGTTGGAGCTGATGGAGATGGTGTCGAAGATGGTGATATTCTGCAAATTCCTATCCGTGCGATGGTTTTTCGTGCACCTATTGTAGAGCAAATTCGTTGGGATAGCAGAGATGCCCAAGCACATGCATTGATAGATTTGTCTATCAAACGTGCCATTATTCCTTACATTCACTCTTGCAAAATAGCTAAGGATGCTTGGGATACACTTACCACATTGTACCAAGCTAGGAATGAGGCTTGCGTTGCTTACTCCGAAAACAGTTGGAGAGTGAGCACATGAATGAAGCTATGGACAGTTTTCTAACAAAGATCAAAGACTTGAAGGAATAGTTGATTTTTGATGATGAAGTTATATCAGATAGCTCACTTGTGCAGACCGTTCTGAATGGTCTTCCCTGTTTGAATCCTGTTTTAATCCCAAAACCCTGAACTGGCATAACTTTCTCATACGAAATCCATTTGCTGTGATTCTTGTCTTGTTGGAAAGCTCGTGAGGAGTACAACCAAAACTTCCACTAGTTATCTGAAAATTAATATCAGGATTAGTAGATAGGGTTTTTTGAAGTTGACCATACCCTGAGGTAGGAAAACTAAGGGATCCTTGGGATTGTTTTCCATAAAGGCAAAGGATAATTTGGTCTGGGAGTTACATGCATGAAAGTGGTCTATTGCGTCATTTGAATCTAAGTCTTGAGCTAACCGTGGGACTTTTACAGGTCCAGTCAGAGCACTTGAGGGCATTCAAGCAAGAGTAAGTGAAAGCTTGGGAATACGCATCCTGGGCACACCAGGGCAACAACACTAGGAAAGAAACTCAAGGTTGGAAAATCCTCAACTCCCTCTGTCAATTCCTAGCTTAGGCTAAGAACGACTAGTGATAGGAGTAGGCCAGGGCGGCGATAGGCATCAATCAAGTTGAAGACTACCTATGCACTCAAGTTCAAGATTAAACATAATCTCTTCGTGATGCGATAACCTTAAAGGAAAGAATCTAACGTGGAACGATCAACTTACAGTGCGGAAATACACTCAAGTATACCTGACGACGTGATATCAGACAAGAGTATAAACACGGAAATCAACTAAAAAAGAATCAAGTAACTGATACAAAAGAACTCAGCAACGAGGTTGTACTTGGGCAAATTTGGACTATTCACTTAGGCTTATGAACCTTAGATCAGGGCGACATCTAGGGAGAGAGAGACAAAGTCGTAGGTCTTCTGAGGCTAGTGTCAACCACACTGCTAGGTCTTGGGCCCAACAGTTGAGCCACCACTCATACTAGCCTAGCTCTGAGACTAGTGAATTAGAGATGTCTCAAGGCATGGACAGACCCACGGGAAGTTCAGGAGTGCCATACTTGCACAGGGTAGAAGGCCCCTACAAAACGCAGCTGGAATGCCTTAGGACCAACCGATTAGGTGCTAGCATCTATGAGGATGGCCTAGGAAGATCTGTAGTACAGATTAGAAATCCTAACCAATCCATTGGACTAGAACGTCCAGCTGTCAAGTTCGAAAATGGAGCATACTTAGACAAGGAAGGGATGATATATGTAGTCACCAGTCATCCAGACAGGACCGATGAATTTGGGAATGTGGTCCCAAAAACGGACTTAGGTGACCTAGAGCAGGGAAACATGGGCGAAGAACCTAGGACCCCCCGAGGCAAATCGGTTCTCACTAGGATTATTACACCAGAGTGGGTCCCCCAAGACAACAAGAGCATAGATTTGCTTCTGAACCGAGAAACATACGAAGCCTTTTGGAGGTATAAATCTGATCGGCCAATTGATATAGGAACAATCATGATCTATGAGTTTAAGGATCCTGATAGCCCAGGCAGAGTGACATATTTATATCACGCGTCAGAGAGGATCTTTGTGGTGACAGAAAATGATAGGCATGCTTACACTTGGAAGGGTGAATTTATTTTCCCCCAACCAAGATCTAATGTGTCCTATGGCCACCCTGGAGCGGGAACATCCCAAACTCATGGAACTCAAAGAGACAGAAGTAGAGACAGACCTGAGGTAAGCTTTGCAAACTCCTTGGGAAGAGAAAGAACGAGGATGGAAACAAATAGAGGAGATCCTGAGGTACTTAGAGCTCACAGGAATCAAAGAAATGTGGATGAGTTCCCTCTATCACGACCTAGAGAGCACACAAGGACTTTGAGACCGACTCAGCTAGTTAAGTCCATGAAGAACTACTTCGATGGCACTGGAGACCCATACGATCATGTGGCAGAGTTTAGGCAAGTCTTAAGAGCAGAACAAGTGGAGGACCTATTCACACAATATAATGCCTTTGGTCTAACCCTTAGGAACACAGCCCTTACGTGGTTCCAACCATTGAATGAGAGACAGTTCAGGTGCATAGACCAACTCCTAGAGGCTTTCATTATTGAATTCTCTAAGAGTGGCATTAGACATAATACCTCCTCATTGATTCACAGTTTCAAGCAGACCCCTCAAGAGACCGTGAGACTTGCAAGAAGAAGATTTAGGCAATATCTTGAAAGGTGCCCTGTTTCGGAGTTACCCACACCAGCTAAGCAAGTGGCTCTATTCTTGGACGGATTGCTAAGTACCAAATTAAGATCATATGTGTACTTGAAGGACCCTAGGACCATAGAAGAGTGTGTACGCATGTGCATTGAAATCGAGGATAACCTAGGGGAAGAACTAGAGCTTTCCAAAATCTACAAGGACTCAGATAGTGCCTCTAGCCTCTCTTCCATGCAATCCACATCAATTGAGGAACTTGCGGAGAAAGTAGCTCAAAAACTAGGTGTCTCTAGTAAACAAATTCCTAGATTCGCCCCAGTCAAAAGGTGTTATACCTGCGGTGGTGACCATATGGCGAACGTGTGTCCCATTACGGCTCAACCCCAAGTAAATCCGAGTAGTCAATACTGTACCATAGAGTGAAGATACACAAATCACACCGCACAAGACTGCCCATACAATAAGCAAGTGGTTAGGCAAAACTACCCTCAGCCATACCCTCAACAAGGCAGATACCAGAGTCAATACCCACCACAACAGTATACTAGGCCTCAACAAAATTATCAGCCACAATATCAAGCCCAACAGAGGCCTCAGCCCGTGTTAGCACAACAACCCCCTGCCCCAGCTAATGTAATTTCGGTAAAGTATGCAGCGGCAGAAGAAAATTTGAATAGAGCTATAGTCCCAGTAACCCAATTGCTTTCTGAAAGTGACCCGAGTGACCATAGTTTCGATTCTACACATGTTGATAGCCCCCAGGCCTACTACATGCAGTCTCCTGAACATGGGGAGCCCTACTATAGTGAAGAGCCAAATGAACCTAGTTGGGAGTCTGATTACACAAACGTCATGTATGCAAACCCCAACCCTAGACCTCAACTGAGGCAGGTAAGACCCCCATTTCCTAGAGGACCGTGCTACAGATGTCAGGGAGATCACCTCATTCGTGATTGCCCCTTACCTCCACCTACACAACCCCAGTCAGTGACAATTCAAGGCTTTTGCCAAGAGTGTGGAAAGGAGCATCTCTTACGAGACTACCCTAAGAATCCTAATAATATGCCAAAGATTACTCCTATCAATGTTGTAGGGTTAGTGGTAGATTCCACAGCAAGTGTCACTTCCACTGCGCCAATACAAGTGGTCACGAGAGCCCAAGCCTCACAGCAAAACCAAGGGGTAGGCCAGGAAAAGAGCCCAGATGTTAGTGAAACAGAGAGCATGACAAAGAAAAGGACTAGAGCTTGGAAGGATAGTCGTGAAAGAATGAAAAGACAATGGGCAAAAAAGATGAGTGAACTCGAGGAAAGCCTCAAAGAAACAAAGGCCAGGATAACTAAACTCACCTCTCAAACTCCCTCTCACACTACCCCACCACCCCCATTCCCATCTCCATCCGACCCACCACCTTCCAACCCGCCTCACCTAATCCCACCACCCCCTAGAGTAGGATCAGTCCTAGCAGATCCCACTCCCGAGGACCTAAACATGATGCTTAAGGCATATCAGGCCAGAATCCAAGAAGGGCCAAATGTAACTGATCATGAGAAGTGTTACCCTAGAGCAGAACTAGAGTTAGAACGAACCAAAATTTGTGCCAAAATGGTGGAATTGGCTCAGACCATGTTTGAAGCCAGTCGCCTCTTTAACATCTCTAGTTCAGCTGAGACGAAGTTGCACTTTGAAGGACTGTTAGAAAGAATAGAGAAGCTAATTGCACAATCAGAAAAGGAACCCGCCTCTCAACACAAGGACAAGGCAAGTGAAAGAACAGGCCTTCCAGCCCAGGAAGCCTATGTGCCTGAAGCCTATGTGCCTAACTCTACGGAGCCAGACACATCATCCTCTATGAATCGGTTCACACCAAAATTCCTACGCAAAATTCAAGAAGACAAATGGGCTAAAGAGAGTGAAGTCCCTCCTCCCATTGAACTTGTGGATGATGCACACGACCAATTCCCACAAGACATCCCATCCATTTATGAGGAGCAGGAGAGCACCCAATCTCAGGAAAGATTAGACTTTAAGTTTAATTCTTTACAAGAATTACCCCACTTCACAGGCCCATGGGAAGCTAAGTCTACATGTATGAGAGCGCCCACGGTCATGGTACGAAATGAGGATTCAGTCATACCTAGGAACAAGTACCAGAGATAGCGAAACCGCGTTCCCAGGTAGGATCCCAGAGAACAATGCCAGAAATACCATTGGACAAGATAGGAGACATGAGTGAGGGCGAAGAGGGAAACACATATCTTCCTATCACCCATCAAGGATACACGACCAAGGCCATTCTAGACTCAGGTGCAGGAGTTGCAATTGCTACCACTTCCCTATGGAAGCGTTGGGGCAAGCCAGCACTCAGGCCCACGAGGATGAAATTGCAAATGGCCGATGGTCATCTATAGAGACCCTTAGGGCTATTAGAAGGAGTAACGCTCACCACATGTGGTGTCGAGTTTGAGCATACATTTGCTATATGTGATTTTAGCAAAAATCATGCCTATGAAATGATCTTGGGACGACCCTTTATGCGACAGTTGCAAGTGGTACAGGATTGGGGATCCAATTCTTTATACTTGCAACACTTAGGTGTCACGACCAAAGTAAATCTCAAAGATTACTCTCATAGAGATGTCCCTCCTATCCAATGGAATCACATCCATAGAGCCAAAGATGATACTGAATCGGTGCATTCCATAGGATCAAGATCCTCATGGATGCATGAAGACACCCACTTATGGATGTGCAAAGTGGCAGTAGAAGAAGAGGAAAGAGAAAAGGCCAGAGAAATAGGTGCAAACAAAACCCATAGATCCATTCAAGACCCAGCCTATGCACTTGTAGTCTTTCCTGACGAAGAATTTGAACCCCACGGCTGGGCAGAAATCCTAGCAACAATGGACGTAGCCATCAATGAGGAACAATGGACACCCCACTATGATGAAGATGGCTATGACATTTCAGTCTTCTCCATAGAGCCAATCATGGGGGAGGCAGTGTTAGAAGAGTGTGAACCTAGCCCTGATGCATCTGAGGATGCAAGTGACTCTGATCTAGAGTCAATCATTATGGACCCACCTTTTGCATCAGTTGAAGAATACTTCTATGAAGTAGAATTTCAACCCCAGAGGCACGGAGAGCTGACAAATGATGTGAGGCTAGCCACACAAGTGGCCCCTAAGGAAGAAGCAAAGAAAAGGAAGAAGAAAGAAGTCACACAAGAAGAGGAGGAATCTTTGTTTGAGCTCCTAGAAAATTTTAAGAAGTATGAGATCGATGACAGGAGAGTCATGATTAGAATGCCTAAACGAGAGGCGCAATCAGGGGAGGCCTATGATAACAAAGAAACCACCAAGAAAATAGTGGTAGCCATAGAAGAAGGGGAAGAGAGATGCACGTACATAGGCCATGACCTGACAGAAGAGGAAGAACAAGAGCTAATAGCCTTGCTAAGAGAATACAGAGATGTATTTGCTTGGAGTTACAAGGATTTAAAAGGAGTGGACCCTGAAATATGCTCACACACTATCCCCATGACCGCAGATGCCAAACCCTCTAAGCAAAAGCCATATACATATAATGATAATTATGTTGCCAAGATCAAAGAAGAGATAGATAGGTTGGTTGAAGCTGGATTTATCTATGAAATTGAACACACTGAGTGGGTATCCCCCATTGTAGTGGTGCCCAAGAAAAACGGAAAGCTACGTGTGTGCATTAACTTGAAGAAGGTTAATGAAACCACAATTCGAGATAACTATCCGCTTCCTATCACAGAGAATCTCTTAGAAAGAGTAGCAGGCAAGGAAGTGTACAACTTCCTCGATGGATTTTTGGGCTACAATCAAGTAGCCATAACTCCAGAAGATCAGCATAAGACGGCATTTGCCACTGAATGGGGCATATTTGCCTTTAAAGTAATGCCATTTGGGCTTACCAATGCACCAGCTACCTTCCAGAGGCTGATGTGCCATGTATTTAAAGAGTTCCTGAGGAAGAACTTAGAAGTCTATGTTGATGATCTTTGTGCTCATTCCAACATTAGACAAACCCATATTCCTGAACTCAGACAAATCTTTGACAAATGTAGAGAATATCAAGTCTGCCTGAACCCAGAAAAGTGTGTTTTTATGGTCAGGCAAGGCAAGATTCTAGGACACATAGTGTCAAAGAATGGCATATCCACTGATGAAGAGAAAGTGAGAGCCATAGCCGAGTTACCTAGGCCAAAGAACGTCAAGGAAGTACAGGCTTTCATGGGGCATTGTGGTTACTACCGCTGGTTCATTCACATGTATGCTGTCATTGCAAAGCCCATGTACGGACTTCTAACTAACTTTGAGTGGACTGACGAATGTGAGAATTCCTTCAATGAGCTTAAACGGCGGTTATGTTCAGCCCCAATCTTGACTACACCAGATTGGAATAAACCCTTTCATGTTCACGTGGATGCCTCCACTTATGCTATTGGATGTGTACTTGCACAACCTACTGGTGAAGGTAATGTTAAAGGTTATTTCGTCGTTTACGATTATCGTAACTGTTAATTGCCTACCGCGGTCGTTAATTACTACTTCAACGCAACAACCCTTCGGAGACTCCAGAATCTGGTTCCATACCTATGTACCAGATATTTCCGAGTCTCTCCCTTTTGCTCTGAATTCAATATTACCGCAGAAAATACACTGCCTCGAACCATGTGGGTCCTTGGGAGTGGTAGGGGTCTGTTAGACAGAGGCCCTGTACTATTTTCCCAATTCCTTACTCAACCGTAGTTGTGGCTATTCCGTCTTCGCTCAGGTTTCGCTCCTGAACAACTTCAATTAGACCAACATACTGGACTTAGAGTTCTCAGGCTGTTCTGCCATAGTGGTTGAGCAGTAGTCTGAGATTGCAGTCCAACACTTTTAGTAACTTAACACACAATCCTCCTTATCAGTTCACAAACTTACCGCGTGTCTACCTTTCAAATCGTAATATCTACGGATCATAAGACGCATCGCAACCGTGTTGCCATTCTACGCGTACTTAGGTATTACTGGCGTTATCTTGAACACAGACTACGATACCAACTCAATCCCTTACAGAGAATCATACCAGCTCAAGTCCATCCCTCACACTTACTTATTCCACCACAGGAATAGCAAATAGACAACACTCTAACACCTTACGCATAATCAAATCACCTCAACTCGTTACTGAACAGAATCTCACACTCGCAGTACCGACTCGTAACACACAGTGTATCACACATACACAGTCGAATGATTACACAGAGAAGGTGCACAGACAGGACATAACCAAGACACTCTACTCGTTTGCACACAGTAGAAGAAGTAAAGTAACCCCAAAAACGGGAACTCTCACAATATATTCGCAACTTCCCAAAAAACGGGGGGCGGGGGGCTCTTTCTGATGCCCTCTCTGATCGCTTTAAATAGAGTTTTGTTACAAGGCTTTTTACGCGAATCTTTCTTTACCGCGTACTTTCAGAAGGGTTCTTTCTACATTAAAAACTTCTGTCTAAGTACAATTGTCCTTTGTTCGGCGGCCGTCTAACACTGGCACGCACGGTGGACTCGAACCCGCAAGTGCAATACTGTAGGTGATATCCTTTTGCCTGGGGCTATGCATCAGAAAGACTCTGGTTAATCGTTCATAATGTCCATATCCTGCGGGTGATTCTGCAACTATCTTCCAATCCCGAATATGTCGCTGTACGTGGTAGGTCGTCTCTTTCTCCATAATTTCTTCAAACTCGTATAGCTGGTCTAGTTGCCTCAAGGACTCAATACTTTAGATACTCGCAGCTCTTCCTTTAAATAGCTTTCTGAACATCTAAGCCCTTCTGAAAACATGTCGATTTATACATATAATAAGAATCTACTCTTGATTTCGTTGTTACCTGGGCCCTCTTTCTTGATCTTGTGCTTTAAGCGCTTCGTGTATGGAATCAAAGTACCCTCTGTGCTGTTGAATCCATGTCTTCTGCAGAAGTCATGTAACCATACAGTATCCTATCACCACCTGGCTGAGATATCCATTTATATTGTCTGTCGGTCCATGCCAGGAATTAACGCCCCAATCCTTTCTGATCGCACTTGTTCTAGTGGCGGAACAGGTCCACTGTCCCCAGGGTGACTTAGCAAACTGTAGGAGTCCCATCCTCTGGTGATGTTGTCGAAGTTCTTTGATATTCTCCATCAAATCCTCGTCATTATCCTGTTCGTTTCGCCTGTCGTCTTCCGAATCGCTAGCCATGATCACTTCTCTCGAGTCGCTGGAAATGATCAATTCTTCCCCGCAGTTGTATTCGTACTTCGTCACTCCCCGTCTTGCTTTCGTCTGCATCGGCACCATCCTTGACGCTACCTTGCTTCATCACCCTTTCCGGCCACCATGAAGAGCGTTGTCTTTCAGTCTTGTTCCACACTAAGTCACACAGCGTACGCCTAGTGTCTTGCCAGCTCGATCGAAGCCACTGTGATGTAGTATCGGTTGTAGTCTCAACACCGTTTGGTGTAAGTGTGCGTTCCCGGGTATTCGTATTTATAAGTGCGAGACCTTAAGCTGCCAGTCGCTAGAATGATGGTATTCCATTCTGATATAACATTTTAGGCTGCTTACCGAGATTCTCGAATCAAGAATCATCATTCTGGAGACTGGTGCTGGACTTGGAACGTCTTTTACATGTGTAAAAGTATTATGCACAAAAAATCGTGACTTCTAATACTAACTTTCGGACTTAGTATTATCGGGTCCTCGGGCCTCGTACCCGCAAGTATCTACGGTTCGGATACTATACCTTCTAAATACATACTTCTGGCAAGCCTAAATGTTCGGGTAATTTTCTTTTTGAGGGTTTCTAACATTTGTACTATGGTGGTAGGTTCTAATAATTGGGCGTCGGTTCTTACTGCACTAAGGGCTATGGCTTGATTTAACAAAATTTCAGCTTGGGTTTGAAGAAAAGCCTCCTGGAGATAGAAGTCGTTGGCTAGTGCCGCATCTCGGGCTGTCGTTATTTCCACTAGTTTGTTCTGCATTTCTCTGATGCACTCCTTCTGGTTGCGTATCTGGTTGTCGTTGCGTTCAAACTGTTGATTTTGGAATGCCAGACTTTTCTGCAGTGAATCTCGTTCTCTGCGCGTTCTTGCAATATCCTTTTGATATTGGCCTTCCTTTATTAATTGTTTTTTGAGAATGCTGTTGACCGCGTCGGCACATTCTTCGGCTCGCCGTAATCGTTCTTGAACTTCGGCAGCTTCTTTCTGTTGCTCCTGCATCGTCTGGGTGGTTTCTTGTAATTGACGCTTCGTGTCTACGATCAGTTCTTCGAGAGAGACGTTGATATTTGCTTGTTCTTGAAGGGCGGCCTTCAGTGTCCGAATTTCCTCATGTGCATCGTGTATGAGTTTGTCTTTAGCAGCTATCTGGTCCAGGGCTTCATCTCGTTGTTGTACTAGCGTCTGTTCTATCGAAACTCGTGCTTCGAGTTCTGCTAGCTGTGCCCGCAGTTGATGATTTTCGGTTTTTACGGCATCAATTTCTTCCTTGAGGGGGGCGATGTCGGCTTCCAGGGTATCTACCTTGTGCTGGTATTCGCGTTTCAGGTGGTCCGTGGCTGCCGAAAATTGGGCGGGTAGCTGGTGTGATAACTGGATGAGGTACTGCCCCATGGCGGCAAGTTCCGAGAGTGCGTTCGGTGGTGGTGGTGGTGGACGACGAGGTTGAGAGGATGTGTCGGTGAGGAGTTGCTGGGAGTTTGGTGGAGAGTAGTTGGGGGAGGAAGAGGAAGATGCTGTGGGTTCATCGGTGGGGGGGAGGGGTGGTTCAGGTGGGGGTAGGGGTTTGGGCAGGAGGTGATGTAGGGAGGACGGTGTCTGAGGGGTTTACCTTGGCGAGTGTTTCTGTCTGGTTGATGGCGTCGATGAGTTGTTCCAGAGCTTTGGTGGCCGATTCCTGTTCATCCTGGTGCTGCTCCGACTCTTTTTCTGTGGATACTAGTTCCGTCTCTGCTTGATCCGGCTGGTCTGGTTGCTCCGTCGATGTTTCGATGTGTGTGGTGGTGTCGTGGTACGTTTCTTCTTGGTCGTCTGGCTTGGTCTCCTGATCTTTTCCGGCGGATCCTTGGACTTCACTCTCCGAGGAGCTGACCCGAATGCGCTTGGTACGGAAGAGCTGATTAATTTCTTCGTCTTCTTCTTCGCTGTCCTCGATTGGTTGGGCGGACTCTTCGTGTCGAAGTGTGGGGCCTGCGGGTGGGGGTTGCGCGGCGAGGATGGTAGGGAAGAGGAAGGAGATGATGTGTGGAAGGCGAGAGCGGGGGGAAGAACCCTTTTGGAGCTGTTTTACGATAGCTACACATTCTTTATGGATTCTATGGAAGAAATAGGAGGCAAAATTTACCGGTTCGCGGGCAGCTAAATCTAGGGCGGAGTAGAAGGGGCGAGAGATGCCATAAGTTCGTTTCTGCAGGTTAAGGATGGCTACAAGGAACTGGAGGGCGGATCGCTCGGGTTCGGGGCGACATAGGATGGCGTATTCGTTTGATGAGGAACGGGGAAAGAGTTCGGCCATACGGGCTACAGTGATGGTAGGGCCATTTTCGCGACCTTGCGGGGTGAGGCGGTAGGCGTCGGCGAAGGCTTGGAAGGTGATGACAGTTCTGTGTGGGAGGGAAAGGAAGGCCCACTGTCGTGCGGTGGCGGAGCTTTGGGCAATGGCTTGAATGATCTGTGCGGAGAAGGGATGGGTTTCCACTGAGTGCCAAGGCAACTCAGCGAAGTTGGCCAACCCTCTGCATCTCAGGTATTCGCCTACGTCTGTAGGGATGCCTTCGCGGAAAGAAGCGTAGTTGGCTAGAGCTTCCATGGCGTTCACAGTGCACAGAAAACACAGAATACACAATCACGAAAACACAATAGCGGTTTTTGGCGCAACTCAGGGGTTTAAATATGTAGAACACGGTGTGGAGGTGAGGATCATTGTGTGGTGCGGGAACGATATGGTTTGCATGCTGGCGTGCGTACTGAGTGATCGGTAGGGAGAGGCGGCTGGTATCATAAAGATCTGTACAAAAGACGGCTAAAAGCAAAACGTATAAATTTGTACAAAAACGTGGCTCGTCGCCGAATAATTAAGGCGTACTGGTAGTGGGATAATACGGTCGCAACTTCGATCCATTAATTACTTTTGGAAGTGGAATTTCGGTCAACGTAGTCAACCGAAAAGTTGCCGGACCTACTTGTGCTGAGATCTTGAAAGGGCCGAACCATCGTAGTTTGAATTTTCCTGCTGCTCTGTCCGATTTTGCATTATAGAAGAGTACAAGCTGTCCTACCGAAAAGATTGGCGTCTTCAAATATCGATCGTGCGTCTTAGCCTGTCTTAGTTGAACTTCACGCATAGTTAAAAAACTGAGCCATCGGTGCTCATCGAGTGCTCTGAGTGCGTCCATTCGTTCTGTCAGTGAAGATTCTGGAAGCATCTTCTGAGTGATTGCTACCCGCAAACTTGGGATGACTATTTCCATGGGAGCGATAGCTTCTAAGCCATAAGCTAACTTGAAAGGTGTCAGGCCTGTGGTTACTTTATATGTAGTTCGGTATGCCCATAATACTGCAGGTAGTAGTTGATCCCATCTTTCCGGTGTTTCCATGATCAATTTCCGGAGGATATTTAACAGTGCTTTGTTTGTACTTTCAGCTAGTCCATTGGCACGTGGATAATAAGGAGAACTAAATTTATGTGTGACTTGGAAGGACTGTGTGAGAGCCTTCATTAAATTATTTACAAAATGAGTACCTTGATCTGAGACAATTTCCAGTGGTAATCCAAATCGTGGAAAGACATCCGTGAGTAGGCATTTTGCTACCGTAACTGCTGTAGCAGATCGCAAAGCCCAAGCTTCTGCCCATCGAGTTGCGTAATCTGTGCAAGTCAGTATGTATCGATTGTTACTGGATACTGCTGGAGGTGTAATTGGCCCGATAAAATCTAAACCCCATTTCTGAAAAGGTTCTAATGGTAAGATGGGTTGCAGGGGAAAAAGATGCCGTTGTAAGGGCTGACCAGTTCTTTGGCAAGCATCGCATTGTCTAACAAACTGTGAGATATCTCTGTACATAGTTGGCCACCAGAGTCCTCCTTGTAAAATTTTCCGGTGAGTTAAGTCTGCTGCAAAATGGCCACCGGAAGGAATTGAGTGAGCCAGAGTGATAACTGAGTTAACTTCATGTGGTGGAATACAGCGAAGTAGGATTCCGGTATGATCTGTATAATACAGTTCTCCAGCAACTAACCGAAATCGGCGGCTAACAACTGCGATTTTTCTTCGAACTGCCTTGGCAGTCTCCGCTGGAAAGCGTCCTTCGGTGAGGAAAGTTAGAATCTGATCATAGTATGTAGGTGGTGTTTCTAAGTTGGGTGACTCATCCGGTAGTGGTTCAGCATTATAAATCGCAGGAGTCGTGTCATCTATTCCTATCGGAGCTTCACCGGAATCTAGGCGTGATAAGAAATCTGCTAAGGCGTGTGCATTTCCGGGTCGGTGAATGACATCATAATCGAATTCTTGTAAAAGTAGCACCCATCGTGCCAATCGTCCTCCTAAGTGCTGCTGTCTTACTAGATAAACAAGGGCAGCATGATCCACATGGAAGGTAAATTTACGACCTAGTAGATAATGTCTGAACTTTTTGATTGAGTAGATTAGTCCTAGACATTCTCTTTCCGTGGTGGAGTAGTTCTTTTCTGCAGGCGCAAGTCTTCTACTGGCGTAATAAACAGGGCGAAACCACTTGTCTGTTTGCTGCATCAGAATACTGCCTATTGCAATATCTGAAGCGTCAACAAAAACATGGAACGGATTGTCCCAGTCCGGTGGTTGTAAAATTGGAGCGTGCGTCAGGAGATACTTGAGTCGATCAAATGTAGTTTGACATTCTTCAGTCCATTCAAACTGTCGGGGAGTTTTTGTGATTAGCTTGTTCAGAGGTACTGCTAGGTGAGCAAGCCACCGTAAGTGTCTGCCATGCCATCGTATTTGACCCATAAAACGCATTACTTCCTTCGGAGTTGTGGGTATCGGGGCTTCTAAAATCGCTGAAATCTTATCGGGGTCCACTTGAATACCTTGAGCAGATACGATATGCCCAAGTAGTTTACCACACGAAACGGCAAACACGGATTTGCTAGGATTAAGGCAGAGTCTATATTCTCTACACTTCTGAAAGCAGCATCGTAAGTGAAACAAATGGGCTATCATCTTCCCAAAGATTGAGAAGTCGTCGAGGTAGACTTGCATGAATGAAGTGAGATAAGGAGAAAATATCTCCTGCATACATCTTTGAAATGTGCTTGGCGCATTTCTTAATCCGAACCACATTACTGTACAGGCAAAAACACCCCAATTGGTAATGAAGGCAGTTTTTGGTATATCTTCTTCAGCCATTCTAACCTGGTTGTACCCGCTGTATCCATCTAAAAATGAATACATTTCATGACCTGCGACTCTATCGAGCATGGTATCCAAAAAGGGGATCGGGAAAGGATCTGGTACTGTTGCTGCATTTAGTTTCCGGTAATCCACACAGATTCGTAACTGCTTGTTTTTCTTTGGCACGATCACGATGGGTGAGATCCATTCAGCGTGTTCTACTGGTACAATGAATCCGACTTTTAATAGTCTATCAAGTTCAGCTTTTACTTGTGATGCATAATGGGGGTTCATTCTATAGCTGGGTTGTCTTTGCGGTTTCACTTCTGGTTTCAACATGACCCTGTGTTGATAGATGCGCGGATCTAATCCTTTCATGTCTTTGTAATCCCATGCAAAGACGTCTGCAAATTCGCGAAGAAGTTTAATCAAATCGGCCTTAAATGTTTCCGGTAAGTTCTGCCTTATCTTCACAGGTCGTGGGTGGTCTCTATCTCCTAGATTGTACGTGATCAGCTGATCTTCTGGAATATAAAATTGTTGAGGTTTCTCTTTATCATCTGTTGGCTTGAACTGTGGCTGTAATTCGTCGTCATGGGTTGAGGAAGTATTTTCCTGGACCGAATTTCCGGTGATAGCTACTACTGTACATATTGACGTGTTCCAGTTATCTATGACAGATTGTAGGTCAACAGTTCCTAGAGTCATTAAATCGGCGTTACTCTTCAGAAATTGCTCTTCTTCATCATCTGACAGTCCATCTAACATGTGAACTGGTTCAGCAAAGTATGGTCGGGCGTGAGGTTCGCAAGATTGCATAGCATCTAGTTTCACCACATATTTACGATGGGCATCCTTAAACGTAAGCTCTTGTGCAGACCAGTCCTGTATTACCTTCGCATGCTTCAGCCAAGGTCGGCCGAAAAGAAGATTGTAATCCAAAGTGGATTCGGGTAGATCTAGTATGACAAAAGTCATCTTGAAGGTTGTACCTTGTAGAGTGATTGGTACATTCCGCACAAGTCCTACAGGATGGACTCTCGATTGATCCGCCATTCTAACAAAGAATTGCACTGGTTCAATTTCGGTCCAGCCTAGCTTTTTGCATAATGCTGCGGTTGCAATGTTTACGCCTGAGCCTCCATCAATCAATACTTGCGTGATCTTTTGGTTCTTATACCATACTGTGATCAAGGGCACTGCGTGGTCAATCGCAGCATCAGGTTCCGGTTGAACGGCGGCTGTCGTAGGAATGCAAGAAGGTACTGGACTGAATTGTTGCTGAAACTGTTGTCGGATCCCAGGCACTAAGGTCAGAAGTTGGCCTAGAGGTAGCGTGATGGATGCCTTGGACAAAATTTCCCAGGCCTGTTGAGCTTGATTGTCTTGTTCTTTTGGACTTGCAGTCTCTACTGACGCAGAAATGTCTGCTGTTGTTTCTGCTGATGATGATGGCCCTACTGATGCATCCTTTTGTGTTGTGTCGTCCTGTGATGAAGAAGCCTGAGTCACCGGAATAGGTTCAGGGAACACTGGTGGTTCTGTTGTGGTCCAGTGACTGGCTTTGTTATACATCCTTCGTTGTTCTTGTATCCCTGGTTCAAAGATTTCTGCTGCCGACTGAAGTTGTTTACCAGAACGGGTCTGGATTGTAGCAGTCTGTGTCTCAAGCGGTGTAATTGTCACCATGTTGGCCATTGGATTCTGGCGTTCCTTCCTTCTTTGATCATACTCTATTGCGTCCTTACAAAACCTTCTAATGTGGCCGAATTCGCCACAAAAATGGCATCGTGGAGGTGGTAACTCAGGTTTTTCCGGTGGTGGTCCATTCTGCCATCGGTTGGCATTATAAGTGTTGTTTCTCTGTCCTCGATAGTTCCGATATCCTTGTTGTTGATTGTTTCTCTGTTGCGGAGGCACATAGCGATTTACTGGTTGGCCATGTTCTTGGATGACTGTATTGACGGTTGCTGTCCCTTGTATCCTAGCGTTGTAGATACAGTTTCCGGTGGTGTGTCCGGTAGTGTTGCAGATAGCGCAAAACACTTGGTTCAGTGCACAGTTGGTACTTGTATGCCCCGAATTTTTGCATGTGGTGCAATATACTTGCCTGGTGATATCTTCAGCCGTATTTTTGTTTGTTTTTAGCCATTCCAAGTCTTCCGAAAATCCACCAACCTTGGATTCTAGCTGTAGAGCCATTGCAATAACGGCATCCAAGGTCATAGCTCCGACACATCTTATGATCATGATCTGCTTCAGTTGTGGGGTTAATCCATTGATAAACCATTGAGAGATGACATCATCAGGTAGATTAGCGTGAGCCTGTGGTATCTGCCGTAAATGTGTTCGAAAGAGGGTAGCGTACTCTTGGACGGTCTGATTTACCTTCTGTCTGTTGTTCTGTAGATACTCAAAGATTTCAGCGGGATTCTTCTTCAGTCTGAATCGCTGTAAAAAGGCGTCTCGTACTGCATCGTAAGTACCGAAATGATTGATATCATATTCCGTGAGCCATCTCGCCGCTTCATTGATCAGTGTCGATTGAAAAACAATGGCCTTATACGCCTGATCTGGTGGGTGGTTAAGAACTGCATAACTTATCTCGAACGTCCGTACGTGGGCGTCTGGGTCGTCTCCTGGGAATCCACCGAATTTCGCGTAGGTTACTCCTGTTGGAGGTGGCCTTGGCGGTCCTAGTTGTTGTTGTTGATGGTGTTGTTGTTGGTGTTGCCCGCTCATTGTGAAGGGTTCAGGGTTTCCTTCTATATCTCGGGATTGATCGGGTGAACTATCGGGACTTGTATCGCCGGATGGTGCGTTTTCCGGTGTACTGTGTCGGCTTAAGATGCTTCGGATCTCTGTTTCGAACAGCTTTCCTTCCTTCTGGATGTCTAATATTCGAAATCTTTCTTCCAAACACGAAGGTCGAGTTGATGATTCCGCAAAAAAGGCTAAACCCTTGCCAGCGATCGGTGATTCTATTACCGGAATCTCACCGGAATGAACCGAAATTGGGCCAGAATGCCCTGTTTTACTACTTTTACCGAACTTTTCTAACGTATTTCTGACCGTGGATAACTCTAAATCTTTATCTGATATTGTTAGACTAGGTTCCAACGGCGTTTTGATAGAGTCTGGTCTTGCTATATCTTCGATATGCTGGGTCGAAGTAGCATCAGAATGTATCAAAGGCGTTGACCGTTCTACCGGAATATGACCGGAATTACTTGTAACGTTTCTACTTTCCTTGACCACTTGGTCAGATCTAATTATGCCTACTTCTTCCGGGGCTATCTTTTGGGATTTTCGTGCTCCAGTCTGACGATTCTTAGGATATGTTTCGCCCGATCGAGTGACCGGCATGTATCATTGCCCAGTGATACTATTCGAGCAGTTCGCAACAATCTGGGTCTGTTGCTACTGTTAGTGAAGAAAATGTTGCTGGATGTTTGCTTCTTACAAACCGTTAGCACTCTAGTGCCACTGTCTCACAAGTGACTCGTAATTAAATGCTACTTTACCGTAGAGACTGGTAATCAGTTGCCATTTTCTCGCAGGCACCTGGGCCAGAGAGCTGGCAAGCGGATGCCACTTTCCCACAGACGGCGCCAAATGTTAAAGGTTATTTCGTCGTTTACGATTATCGTAACTGTTAATTGCCTACCGCGGTCGTTAATTACTACTTCAACGCAACAACCCTTCGGAGACTCCAGAATCTGGTTCCATACCTATGTACCAGATATTTCCGAGTCTCTCCCTTTTGCTCTGAATTCAATATTACCGCAGAAAATACACTGCCTCGAACCATGTGGGTCCTTGGGAGTGGTAGGGGTCTGTTAGACAGAGGCCCTGTACTATTTTCCCAATTCCTTACTCAACCGTAGTTGTGGCTATTCCGTCTTCGCTCAGGTTTCGCTCCTGAACAACTTCAATTAGACCAACATACTGGACTTAGAGTTCTCAGGCTGTTCTGCCATAGTGGTTGAGCAGTAGTCTGAGATTGCAGTCCAACACTTTTAGTAACTTAACACACAATCCTCCTTATCAGTTCACAAACTTACCGCGTGTCTACCTTTCAAATCGTAATATCTACGGATCATAAGACGCATCGCAACCGTGTTGCCATTCTATGCGTACTTAGGTATTACTGGCGTTATCTTGAACACAGACTACGATACCAACTCAATCCCTTACAGAGAATCATACCAGCTCAAGTCCATCCCTCACACTTACTTATTCCACCACAGGAATAGCAAATAGACAACACTCTAACACCTTACGCATAATCAAATCACCTCAACTCGTTACTGAACAGAATCTCACACTCGCAGTACCGACTCGTAACACACAGTGTATCACACATACACAGTCGAATGATTACACAGAGAAGGTGCACAGACAGGACATAACCAAGACACTCTACTCGTTTGCACACAGTAGAAGAAGTAAAGTAACCCCAAAAACGGGAACTCTCACAATATATTCGCAACTTCCCAAAAAACGGGGGGCGGGGGGCTCTTTCTGATGCCCTCTCTGATCGCTTTAAATAGAGTTTTGTTACAAGGCTTTTTACGCGAATCTTTCTTTACCGCGTACTTTCAGAAGGGTTCTTTCTACATTAAAAACTTCTGTCTAAGTACAATTGTCCTTTGTTCGGCGGCCGTCTAACAGTAATATGGATCTTCCAATTGCCTATGCTAGTAGACAATTGAATGCAGCTGAACGAAATTATACAACCACCGAACGAGAAGGATTAGGCATGGTATATGTGGTTAAAAAGTTTAGACATAACTTGCTTGCAAATAAGTTTAAATTTTTTACTGATCATCAGGCATTGTTGTACTTGGTAAAGAAACCTTGCAACACAGGTAGATTAGTAAGATGGTTTCTCTTACTAATGGAATACGACTTTGAGGTAGTGGTGATAAAAGGGAAGACTCACTTGAGAGCAGACCATCTCTCTAGACTCACATCTGGAGAAGCCCCACAAGGAGTGCCAGATGACCTTCTTGACGCTTACTTGTTTAATTTGGAAGTGGTGCCACAGTGGGCTAAGCCATTAGTGCCAGTATTGACATACGGGCCTAACCATCCAATAATAAACACACAGGATAGAGAGGTAGTAAAAGCCCAAAAGTATCACATCATGGCAGGAAGTATGTACAAGCACACGGATCAAGGGATCTTGGCGTGTTGTGTAGAAGAGGACGAGTACGCTAAATGGTTGCAATTAGCACATGTAGGTGCATTAGAGCAACACTACTCAAAGCAACGAACCCTACAGACACTAAGGAGACTCGGAGTGCATTGGCCGACTATGGAAGCTGATGTCCAAAAGTTATGCAAGGAATGCCCAATCTGCTGCACTAAACCACTTGTGGAACATGCCACTCTGTATCAAGTATCCATAGTGCCAGATTGGAGTGAACCATTAGTATCCTTCCTGAGGACGAAAACATTCCCTCCAGACATGACTATGACGAGGAAAAGGAGTCTAGAACAAGAAGCCCTAGATTACTCACTCATTGGTGATAATCTATACAAACGTGGTAAAGATGGTTACCTGAGACTTTGTGTTCATGAGAGTGAATATCTAAAGATTTTGGAAACTGCGCACCAGGGTGTAGTAGGAGGACACTTTGGACCAGATCGGGTGATCAAGGCAACACTATTTGCAGGCTTCTGGTGGCCGACCCTTCACATGGATGCACATACCTATGTGAAACGGTGTGATGTTTGTCAAAGAACTCAGTATCCTATACGCAAAGATGAGATGCCACTGAAACCCATGATGCGTGGACGTGCATTCTCTAAGTGGGGAATAGACTTTGTAGGTCCTATTAATCCCCAACTAAGGGTTCCCATGCGGAGTATATCATTGTTGCCACAGACTATCTAACCAAATGGGTAGAGGTAAAAGCTACGACAAAGAACGATGCTCAGACAACTGCTAAATTCTTGTTTGAGAATGTATTCACAAGATACGGGCTACCTATAGAGCTAGTCAGTGATAGGGGCACTCACTTCTTGAATGAAGTGATTGAAAATCTGCTCCAAGAATTCTTGGTAGTTCATAAGAAGTCTGCCCCCTACCACCCACAAGCTAATGGACAACCCGAAGCACAAACAAGATTCTGTGCAATGTGTTGACCAAACTAGTGAATAATAAACACTCTGATTGGGACAAACAGCTACACCATGCTGTTTGGGCATACCGAGTCGCCTACAAAACGGTACTCCAAGCCACCCCCTTTCAGATGGTATTTGGCCAAAACGTTGTGCTACCGTTGGACTTCTTAATACCTACATTGAAAGTAGCACAAGAGCATGAATGGACGGGTCATGAACTCTCCTCTAGACTTTTTGACCTTGAACGATTAGGAGAAACGAGACTGAGGGCAGCTGCAGGGATATATGCAGCTAAGAAACGATAAAAGGCATACTTTGATGCCCATGTGAAGGATAAGGGCTTGAAAGCAGGAGATCTAGTTTTAGTCTACACTTTGAAACAACCTGCGAGGAAAATGGAGAAAAGAGGCTACGGACCCATGATCATTAATAGAATCTCAACAAGTGGAGTAGTGCAACTAGCCGCACTAGAAGGCGATGTTCTTCCAAGCTACATAAGCGGATGCAGGGTCAAGTTGTATCAGGAACCTCTCATAGAGGAAATGCTAAGTCGACTCAATACTGCTAAGAAACGCAAAGAGGAAGAAAAGCAAATTCGAGAAGAAGCTCAAGCAGAAGCTTTAGAGTGCATACGAAGACTGAAACTAAGAAGACAAAGCAAAGAGCACCCTAGGCTAGATACATATGCAGAGCAAGGATATCACGTGGCTATGTGTGAAGTTTCAGGTATTAGCTCTCATAGGATAATTGATCGACGTCCTTTTATAACCTTAGATATAGAACAAGGAAAGGGTGCAAGGACTGTAAGAGCCTTGATTGACTCAGGTGCAGCCACTAGTGCTGTCAAATTGTCTTACTGTCAAGAATCGAAATTAAATGTCAATCCTATAGAAGCATACCTCATAGGATTGGGAGGTGTGGAAACCCCTTGCATGGGCAAGGTGGATCTTCCCATCTCCATTCAAGACGAAGTGATGACAGTCAAAGTATTAGTGTGTCAAGATGAGGACCTCACTGAGCCTCTTGTCTTGGGTCAGGACTGGATCTACGATCATGCAGTCAACCTAAACCTAAGAAGTGGAATTCTTCAGGTATGGATAGATCATAGCCGAATTACAGTTGAATTGGAAATGAGACACTCAAGGAACTAGGCAAAGCACAAACTCCTGGTCCTTCCAAGGGTGCACATGAAGTTGACAATGCTATTCTTGTCCAAAACTGTATGATGCAGAAAGAGGCTTGTCTCAACAACGAAGTCAGGGAGAGGACGGAACTCCCTTCTTTTCCAAA
Source organism: Ceratopteris richardii (assembly GCA_020310875.1). Taxonomy (NCBI): domain Eukaryota; kingdom Viridiplantae; phylum Streptophyta; class Polypodiopsida; order Polypodiales; family Pteridaceae; genus Ceratopteris; species Ceratopteris richardii. Next base: position 179,764,969 of record CM035415.1, on the reverse strand, counting down.
GGCCAGTAGGTTGCAGCAACCAAAGGCAGATCAAATACAGAAGAAGTAGAACACTACCTATACTGGAGGCCAAAGAAAGGAGCAGAGCAGATTGTTTCAGCTGTTGAAACAAGTATGGAGGCGAAAAGGCGAACGTTCTGCTCCGACCAGGCCAACCCCACGGCCAACATCTCTTGTTAGTAGTCAACAACACGACACTAATAAGAGGTCCTTCATTAATTCTTCTGCGAAAGTGATGTCTATTTGGGTACCCAAGAAGTCCATGAAGGCGAGCCCACAATCACGACAAATATGGGTTCCTAAGGCTTGCTTGCGGGCTCAAATAGCTACACCAAGGCCACAACCAGTACAACATGTTTCACTCACTCGAACATCTGAAGCCCAATCTTACACATCACACACGGACACATATCTTTCCATGAGCACAAGTAGAATCACTTGTAAATGGGTCCCTAAAAAGCCCCATTTTCAAGTAGATACACCTATCACACTGTCCCGAGTCTCCACAAAATCAATATCAAAACCCATCCACTGCATTTGGCAACCTAAAACTTGTCATAAACCCCCGGACCCCAATTGTAAATCCTTGTCCACCTACTAACTACGTCACTCTCACACTACATCATTCCGCTTAGTTCTTAGGCCTACCCAATACCTAACTACACACACAAGCACCGAGCACTTACTAACCCCCTAATCTCTCCCGAACCTCATGTTAATGTTGTAATGGGGACAAAACGGTTCTATATTGTCCTTTACAATGTTAACACATATTTTTATATTCTCACAGAATCAAGAGGCAAGAAGTAACATGGCAAATACGGCAGGAACTAGCTCTCAGGTAGGCACCAGCCCCCAAGTCGTGGACATTGAAAGTCTCCCAGTTGAGGAGGAATTGAAGGAACGCCTTGTGGCATTGAGGGCATTACACGCCATACCGGTTCAGAACCCTCCACAAGGGCACACTATGCCAGTCAGTAAAAACTCTCATTGGTTCAGTGATGTGGCAGGACCCCTAGGTGAAGGCACTTATATGTGGGAGGCCGAGATAGAATTCAATGGGCGCTGGGGCAGGTATCACTTTTTCACCAGGGAATTCGAGAGACTGCAGAATAATGAAGTATTGAAACCTATATGGAAGAAGGCAGGACTCTATGAGTACTTCGAATTTCAATTGCCAAAGCCGGATTTTCTAAGATGCTCTTATTTGATTAGCACCCTTACTCCGAGCAAAGACAAAAAGGGATACAGCTCCTTTGTCCTCCCATCTCTCACAAGGGGCAATGAGCTCAAGCGTTTCAGATTAACTATCAACTTGGTAAGGGAAGCTCTGGACATGAAAGGTATGCACATTCCTACGGAGAAAGAGACTATGGTCCCCGACAATATGAAGAACAGGAATCTGACAAAGTTAAAAGACATGGTGGCAATGACGCCTACAATTGCTATTCATTTGCGAATGGTCATGCAACACTTTGCATTTCTCGCCCAAGAGAGGTTCACAATGCCACCTAAAAAGATATGGTTTAGTTTATACTTTGCTGATGCCTTTGATTTGACAATCAACATGCCCCACTGGATTATCGACCAAATCCACTTGGCTCATCAAAGGTGGTACAAAAAACAAAAGTATGTACTGTACGGATGCTGTGCTCTGACCAGGATTGTGTATAGATGTCTCGCGTATGATGTACCAGTGCAAAGGGCACTCATTTGGACCAGGGTACAAGAGTTTCAGCGCCGATTATCCTCCACAGGACCACCACCCAAGAAAATGAGAGGGGCCGTTCAGATGCCCTGCGCACAAGCCCGCGGCGCGACATTGACTCCAGAGACCACTCCACGACTTCCAAGGCGGGTGCAACCCTTCACTATCAGATTACCAAGGCACAACACTGACGGACCTAATCTGGTGTTCCCACCTGTACCAACCGACCTAGAGTTTCCTCACGGATTCACTCTCGAAGACCTAACTGATGAGGAGGTAGCCAGAATCATCGACGTTGTTAATGCAGAAGTTGAGGCAGAACAAGCTAGTGGGCAACAAATGGCTACAGACCAACCCCCTCTCAGACAACCAGTCGTCGTCGATGTAGAGGGTGAAGAAGAAGGAGAACAAGAGGAGGAACACGAGGAGCAATCAAATGAAGAAGAGCAGGAATATGATCAGGAAGCTCTACAGGTACTTGAAGGGGCCCCAGCTTATACGAAAGCATTGAAAAAGCTCTATGACACCATGAACAGAGTTCAAGAGCAACATAGACTATCCCTAGCAGCAGGCAAGGCCCTTATGAATCAGATCCTTGAGGAGGAAGGCGTCAACGAGCAATATCGCGCCACCCTTGACATGATATCTGAGGCACTAGGCATCCCTGAAACGGTGCATACCGCCCTTGCACAAGCACGAAGAACGAAACGAAGATATGGCAGACGCCCCCCTCGAGCAGGAAAGCAGATGAATGTACTAGTATCAGAACCACAAGGCACATCCACAACCACGGGCACCGCACACACTGTCCACGATACTGAGGAAACCCATGTATCAAGTGAACCTACATCACCCCCTTTGCCACCCCTGCCTCCAACTCCACCACATTCACCTCCCACAACCAGTGTAACCACGACCGTCACCGTCTCCGAATCCAATACCCATACCGAAGCACAGACTGTCACACAACCCACGCACCCTATTTCCACTTCCCTTGTCGATACAGCCACTGAAACAGTAGTTCTAACCGCTGCCACAGAAAATCTCAACCCCCCGATCACACTCCCCGGTAGTTCGTATTCACAATTGCACACACCACTATACACCTTCACCACTATCACCGCACCAACAATTCCAATATTCACAATCACTCCCACTACTGCATCCACCGTTGATTTTATGGACATCTCACCCACCTCAGCACCCCTCCCTCCCCCCATACCCCCAACATCTCCCATCCCCCCACCTCTCACATCACCATTTTCCAGCAGCATATCCACACTTCCATTTCCCTTCCCCTTTCCCTTCCCCTCCGCATTCAACACCCTACCCGCATCCACCCCTATCAATAATGTATTTACTAATATGTATCAGTGTATGTCACAACTGCAACAACACTACCAACATCTTGATAACCAACACACACGACTCTTTCGAAGCCATGAGGAACTTCAACTCCGATTCATTGATCTCGAAAGGGAAAAGCGGCTACTACAACAACAACATGCCACTTTACAGGAACAACATGAACAGTTAGTAGCCAATCCACCCCAGTCAGATGCAGAGGAAAGACAACATATGGATGAATTGCTACACTCCCAGATAACGGAGAATCTCAAACTTAGGTGCAACCTAGCCCTCCTATGCAAACACATGTCTACAGCTCTCAAAGAGAATAAACGGCTGCAGAAATAGAATGAAGAGAACTTGGAAGCAGCCATGGAGGGTTCCCCGCAGGAAATCGACCTAGAAAAGTTCAAGGCCATTCCCTCAGAGAATATGAAAACTGTATTAGAAACCCATGCCGACCTCCTCGAGGCCCATGCAGCGCTAGAACGAGAAAGGGATGATCTACTTAAGCAACTGGCAACTCAGCAGGAGTCACCAAGCAAAGCCACAGCCACAGACGACACATCCGAAGAAGTCACAAAACTCAGAGCAGAACTCGAAGAATTACGCAGCAAAGTCATGCAATACGAACGTCAGCCCTCTCCACTTGTCGAGCCCGAGCCTGAAGATCTAGTGCCAATCGAGATAGAGGAAACTTTCGAAGACCCGTATGTTCCCATGCTTGCACCAGGGGGCAAGCAAACAGATGAGGGCATGGACACTATTGAAATAGAGGCTCCTGAATGGATGCAGAAGTTGGAGAAAGTGGCCACAACCCATGATGATAGGGTGGCAGTCCAGATAGCCTCTATGTCACGCTTAGAAGAGGTAGTCATAAAATCGGACTATTTTAGGAACGTCTCCCATCACAGGTGGATCGGCACATCCGACGATTTGTATGTTCCCTTCTGTGTCTTAATGGCGGACTACAATGCCGAAATAAAGCAACATACCTCAAAGGAACCAACCTCCACCACACAATTTGCACCGGAAGACATCCCAGCGAGTGCCAAGCAGGGCAATATTCATCAACCAATGTGGAGGATTCGTCTACTGGAAACCTACCCAGAAATGGTCAGAACATGGAATAACATGCCCTTGTACATCAAATACGACCCATGCTACTGCCCTGTGTTTCGAAGAAGGTCATGGCCGGAATACACAAAAACGGTGCTAACAAACAAAGGATGTGAGAAATGGCTCAATTATGTTTACTTAGCACCACCAAAAGGCCAACCTACCATAGGATACATGATCTCGACGATTCAGCATTGGGGGGTCAGGTTTAAAAATGTGCCAGACGTCATGGCCCAAATGTGCTTGAAAATTTTTGAGCTCATGTTGGTCACATTCCGGACTTTCAAGAATGTCAAGGAACCTCATCTGTCAGCCCTTGGATTTAATGAAGGAAATCAGGACCTCGTCTACGACATGAGCGCAACCCCATCTATTAATGTTGTATATGCATGGCACGCGCGTATCAAGTATCTACCAGCCTGCTTCAAACAGACGTTTGAAGAAATGTTTGTCACGGGTTTCTGGGAATATCACTCAGAGATATTCATTCCCAGACCATCACATTTATTGCAGTTGTTTGCAGTGGAACAAGCTCTCCATTCAGAAAAGTTACGTATACCACATCCAGAGGTTCCCAGGCCGGTAGATTGGGATGCTCTACTCACAAACTTGGCCAAAGGGTTGCGCATTGCAGAACACCACTTAGCACAAGACGTCGTCGAGTACTACATCCAACGAACCACCCAACAAGGATCTATCAGGGACGACAGACGCGAGAGAGGGGAGGGTGTTGGAACTGAAGGACTCACCAGGCAGGGAAGCTTACGAAGGGAGTCAGAGAGAAGGGAAAGTACAAGCAGACAGAGCAATCAACGACGGTCTGGCAAGTAGGCCAATATTTTTTCAAGACATTTACGCATATAAGAGAGGTGGACACAAGGAGACGGAGCAAGTAGGGAGCTCCAGGAAATGTATGTCAAAATGTTAGAAGAAATCCCTACAAAAATAGTGATTTTCATCACTAAAAACCCTTGTAAATACCATTTCACATTTTTGTAACTCCATTTTGTGCAAGCCAAGGAGTCCTTGAGCTTGAGGATCTTTAGAAGTATCTACCTGTCAGTTTTCACATTTTTTAGACTTCGTTTGAACCTCCAAATAGGGTAGAGAACCTAATTTTTAACTAGGCCGGACACTAGGTCTGGACAAGGCCAAAACCTAGTCAAAAACTATAAATAGAGCTAGAGGGCTCATTTTTGGGGTTAGCTTGTAATAGTTTTGAACTTGTATGAGCTTTCTGAAAGTAATCTAAGAACTCCATTGCTTCTCACTCTTTGTCTTGTCGTGTGTGCGTGTGTGTGTGTATGTGCGTGTGTGTGTGTATGTGTGTGCATGTTTGTGTGCTTCTCACTCACGCACTTGTGCCTCCACTTGCTCGAGGTCTTCATACCATCCTCACGTCTTCCCAAATTGACATTAAAGGAGGTGCTACCCATCACTGAGCTACAGTGGCTCAGATGCCTTATGGCTAATTTGGGTGTTGGTTAGTCTTCTACAACCACCATCTTCACTGACAGTCAGAGCGCATTGGCAATTGCGAGGAACCCTGTGTTCCATGCTCACACTAAGCACATTGAGGTGCATTATCATTATGTTAGGGAGACGTTCTCTGTTGGGGAGATCAGTTTGGCATATGTGCCCATGAGGAGAACATTGCTTGCCTTTTCATGAAGGCTCTACCTAGGGAGAAGTTTGAAGCTTTTTACAAAGCTTTGGGCTTACTTCCTTTTGTGGAGTGATTTCCACATAGCTTGGCACTTTCTTTTACATGAGTGCCAACTACTTGTTCACCGCATCACTCCCAGGGGGGATTCGTTGATATATTTAGGTAGTGATGTGTGTGAACACTCTAGGACCACTGGGGCACTTTTTTCCCTCTTTAGGAGGTTTTTTCCCCCCGGCTTGTATATACGCCTATTGCCCTAATGGGCTACTTATCTCTGTACATTCTCTAGTAATACAAACAGTCGTGTGTTGTGCTTGAACTTCTACTTCTTCCTCATGTTGTTCGGATGCTTTTGCAGACGTCTAACTCCAACAGATAAGAAATCAGAAAAGTAGAAATTGTTTTGGAAGCACTATAAAGAAAATGATCATATAATAAAGAATTGTCCAAAACTCGCTACTAAAGAGGCAAAGAAGAAAGAGGCTGGAATGGTTGTTGCAAAGGCCTTTACACCAAAAATTGAGTCTGCTAATCTTGTGTAGGAAGAAGAATGGGTGTTTACTATTGTTTGCAGTTTTGACCCATCTTCTCATCAACAGTGCATGTCTGCAGTAGACTTAGATGTTTGCTACTTTGACAGTGGGGCGACCAAACATATTACCTCGTAGCGTAGTTTCTTCTCTTCACTCGAGCCTGCCTCTATAGGGAATACTGTTACATGTGCGAACAACTCCTCTTATTCTATTATGGGAGTTGGTAAGATCATTTTGAATATTGTTGATGGTAGTTCTTTCACTTTGTCAGATGCTTTGTTTGTGCAAGGGATCAAGAAAAATCTGTTATCAGTTTCAACATTAGCCAAGATTGGCTTGGTTGTGAAATTTGTTGATGACATATGTACAATTCATGATCTGTCAAATGGTGACGTGATTGTTGCTTCTGGCATTTTTTGTCGTGGGTTGTATAAGCTCATAGACTATGAAAGATTTTGTAAATGATTTGTCATGTGCAGTACATGATTCTCAAGCTATGTAAGATTCAAAGCTTTGACATGCATGTTTTGGTCATCCAATTTTTGCTAGTTTGCTATGCCTGCAGAAATCTAAAATGGTATCGTCTTTGCCCAAACTTGAGGCACCCAAAAAACATGTTTGTGAAGGCTATATTTTGGGCAAAATGAAGCATTCTTCCTTTCCAAAAGATGGTTCAGTTTGGGCTACTCAAAAATTGTAGCTTGTACATAGGGATGTATGTAGTCCTATGTAGATGCCTTCTTTTGGAAATTAACTTTAGTTCGTGACTTTCATCGATGATTCAGGCATGCAAGGGTATATCCATTGAAGCCAAAGCACCCTCCATTATGATCGAGGGGGGGGGATATATGTCTTTTAATTTTAATGCAAACACCACTGTACAGTGCCGTATACACCTCAACACAATGGAGTTGCTGAACGAAAGAACATGTCACTCATGGAGACGGCGAGGTGTATGTTCAAGAGTTAGGCTTTACCACATAGTTTTTGGCTTGAGGTTGCCATGTGTGCAACATATGTACTTAACAGGTGTCACACTAAAGCACTGAAGTCTATCACTCCATATGAGGCTTGGCATGATCACAAGCCATCTGTTGTTCATCTCTGTGTTTTTAGTTATTTGGCATATGCATTATTGCATGAACAACATCATAGAAAATTGGATGATAAAGCAGTAAAATGTATTTTTGTTGGGTACAATTCTAAAAGTAAAGGCTATCGTCTCTATCATCCATAAACTAAATGCATTCTGGTTATCCATGATGTTGTTTTTGTGGAAGATGCTATTCAGCCATTGCTTTCATGTACTAAGGAGACATCTATTAGCTTTAAAGACATGTATGATACTCTACTGCCTCTTTTTATAGGTGGATAGTCTAGTGCTAGTCCTAATGAGGCAACTTCTCAACCTTTGCGGGTTTCATGTGATGATGCAGATCATTCCATTTCTGATGCAGATTTACATGATGCACTTGTTGATGAGAGAGCTGATATTGAGCAGTCAAAAACTATGTCAAAATGGCTTGTGCAGATTTTGTGTGACAAGAAATTAGATGCACCTCTATCATGTCGTACTCGTTGAGGCTCTCATAGTGCCTCTTTTGCATCATATTTCTATGCTATGGTTGCATCTAGTCTCTGTGGTGAGAATGAGCTTGTTTCGTTTGATGAAGCATAAAATTCAAAAAATTGGATGGCTGGTATGCAATCTGAATATGATGCTATAATGAACAATGGCACTTGGTCTTTATGTGACTTGCCTCCTGGCAAGAAGGCCATTGGGACTAAGTGGGTATACAAGCTGAAGCGTAAGTGTGATGGTACAATTGACAGGTATAAGCCTAGGCTTGTTGCGAAGGGTTATGCACAAGAAAAAGGCATTGATTTTGATGAGACCTTTGCACCTGCTTGCCAAATGACTACTTTTCATAGCATTTGTGCACTTGCAGCTCATCATGGTTGGAATGTACATGAATTGAATATCAAAATAGCACTTCTAAATGGTGACTTGCATGATGAGTGTATGTTTTTCAGCCCCATGGCTTTGTGCAGAAAGGGCATGAGAACTAGGTGTGCAGGTTAAAGAAGGCATTATATGGCTTAAAGCAAGCACCACATGCTTGGTATGAAAAGATAGACACCTATCTGATTGCACATGGTTTTGAGAACATTCCAATTGAAATAACATTATATGTTAAGCATGCAAATGATGTACTCTTGATCATTGTGGTTCATGTTGATGACATGCTGCTCACTGGTCCTCATGAGAGGCATATTGCTGATTTTAAGGTTGATTTACATGCATCATTTGAGATGTCTGATTTGGGGTATTTGCATCACTATCTGGGCATTCAGTTTATGCACGTTGATGGTGGAATGGCTTTGTATCAAATGAAATATATTGACACATTACTACAACATTTCGGCTTTGAAGACTGTAAGCCTATTGCCAGTCCTATGGAGACATGTTTATGATTGAGTCTTCATGATGTTGGAGATGCATTTGATGTTGTTCTCTATCAGTAGGCTGTTGGATGCTTGATTTACTTATGCATTACTCGGCCAGATATTTAGTTTGTTGTCTCGCAGATGAGTAGGTTTATGCATTGCCCAAGTGTCAAGCATTGTTAGGCGGTTAAGTGCATCTTTCGCTACTTGAGTGGTGCTCCGCTACTTGGTTTGTTTTATCCCAAGGGGGGATCACTACCGCCAGATTTGCATGCTTTTTATGACTCTGACTGGGCTAGTTGCTATGACACTCATGTTTCCCCTAGTGGCTTTTGCTTCATGCTTGGTAGCTCATGTATATCTTGGTTGAGCAAGAAGTAGCCTACTGTGGCCACTTCCAGTTCTGAGGCTGAGTATAGGGAAGCTTTCATAGCTACTGTTCTGTGTGAGATGCCTTATGGCTGATTTGGGTGTTGGCCATTCTTCTGCCACCACCTTCTTCACTGACAGTCAGAATGCATTGACAGTTGTGAGGAACCCTGTGTTCCATGCTCTCACTAAGCACATTGAGGTGCATTATCATTATGTCAGGGAGAGGTTCTCTGCTGGGGAGATAAGCTTGGCATATGTGCCCACACAGGAGAACATTGTAGACCTGTTCACGAAGGCTCTGCCTAGGGAGAAGTTTAAAGGTTTCCACAAAACTTTGGGCTTACTTCCTTTTGTGGATTGATTGCACATAGCTTGGCATTTCCTTATACATGAGTGCTAGCTCCTTGTTCACCGCATCACTCCCAGGGGGGATTTGTTGATATATTTAGGTAGTGATGTGTTTGAATACAATAGGACCACCAGGGCACTTTTTTCCCTCTTTAGGAGGTTTTTTTTTCCTAGCTTGTATATATGCCTATTGCCCTAATTGGCTACTTATCTTTGTACATTCTCTAGTAATACATTCAGTATTGTGTGTTGTGCTCCAAGCTTCTTCTTCTTCCTTGTGTTGTTTGCGTGTTTCCACAGACGTCTAACTCCAACAGGACCGACCAGAAACCTTCATCATTCCTTCCTTATTGGGAAACCATTAGTTGAAAAAGTTTGAACTTACCCTAGAATTGGTAAGTGCTACTCTGAACATGCATGGCACACATGTGACCTCCGGGAAGGATGCTTTGATACTCGATAATATGAAGAATCAAAAATTGCAAAAGTTAAAAGATATGGCGCCCTCACTCCAAATGCTTCCATCCCTCTTCGCATGCGCACGCAACATTTTGGATTTCCTAGCCAAGATAAATTCACTCAGCCCCACAAACAAATCTGGTTCAGCCTTTACTTGGCAAAGAAAGATGCACTAACTATTAAGCTTCCTGTATGGATTATAGAGCACCTTTACGGAGCTAATAAAAGGTCCTCTAGGAAGTTAGTGGTGAATGGATGTGTTGCAATAATGCACATCATTTACCAATGCTTATCATATGATGTATCCATCGAATGCACATTGACTTGGTCACAACTATAGTTTGTTTAAAGGATGCAAAGCTTCCACACATCAATCCAAGCGAATGAGGGGCTCTATTCCTTGTGTCCAAACACGAGAAGTTCTTACGACTCTAGAAGTCTCACCACGAGGGGATGCCACAATGCCTCCCTTCACGATCCAAATTCCCAGATCTAGATTTGAAGGCACATCATGAGCTGCCCCATTTGCTCCTCTTGTCCCATCAGAATTTGAATTTGCTACCACGAGGGATGTTGAAGGAATGAGCACCTTTGACTTTGAATCCTTTTTGTAGAATCCACAACTATCTGATGTAGAATTCCTCTCAAATACAAAAGAAACTGGCACATCCTCCCAAAGATGAAAGAAATCAATAGAAGGCTACCATGTACATTGGGATGACAACCAATAGAGGACCCTATCCCAACAACTAGAACAACTAGAGGGTGAAGAGGAGGTGAAATAATAAGGAGAAGGAGAAGAAATGACTAAAGCCTCATCCTACACTGCAGAACTCCGTAGACTAGATCATGGAAAGGGTGTGGGCACAACAATTACTCTCGAAATAGAACAACAGAATGCTCATGGCCCAACTCTTGGAAGAGGCTAGTGTGGACTTTGAATATAGTGAAACTCTACTCTTGCTAGCAGAAACCTATGGTGTAGTGGAAGCCATCCAATCTGCATTGCAGAAGCCTCCCGTTCAATACAATCCATGAAGATTCCAAACCAGAACAAGGTCAGGCAAAAACATTTAGATTCCCATCACCATTATGGAGGAAACTACCACTGCAACTGAACCAATGGTGACAACACCTCAAGCAACTGGAACTCATGGCCATGAACCCACAATCACCCATGGAGAGTCAACAGAGCCATTACCACCAACACGCCCACCATCACCTCCTCGAACAGAAGCTATAGATATCATCTCGACTACTAACCCCAAAGAGCAAACCTTCATCTTCTGTAGTCCCACTTCCAGATCAACCTTGTTTTCCTCCTTTTAAAACCCTATATATCATGCTACCACCATTACAACCGAATCCCTCATGGAGCCTGCATAGGACACCTTGCCTCCACATCTTCTATATTAGGCCACCCCGACCTTAGAACCACACTTTTCCCACATTTTTAGGTTCCTTGGGTAGCCCCACCCCAAAAGCTCTAACATTCCAATCTGTGTTCCACCAATCCTTCAACCCATCCAGACTGCTTTCTTGAGAATGTTCCAGCCCATGTCTCAACCCTTAACACCATTTTCTTTCTCAACACCCACTTCATACTTATTCACCACGATCAGACACACACACACCATCTACCATTCCGATGTATATGGTAGACACCACTCTCACCTCCACAACCAAGAGCATGGACATTTCGCCACCCACAGCACCTCCCCCACCCCCCTCACTTCCACCATCCCCCATTCCCTTACCACCAACTTCACCAGCACACACCTATCCCTTAGGCACAACATCCACACTTCCCATCCCCCACTCCCATTCCCTTGCATCAACCATTGTACACACTGTATCTTCATTTGTAAATAATGCATGTGATACTATGATTCAGTGTATGTCGTAGCTAAGAATAGAGTATGTGTAGTTAGAACAACATAACAATAGATTACAAGCACACTTCGGAGAATTATGACAACGCATCGCTACATTGGAGGATGAAAATGAAAGTCTCCAAATGTAGTTTCATACATTACAGGAGGCACATAACATATTGGAAACAAAGTTGCAGTGCAACATGGCACTATTATGGAGCCACCTTGCTGCAGCCAAGGAAGAAAACCAATGGCTCTAGACACAAAATCAAGAAAATCTAGCTACAACCATAGAGAATACACCTGGGGAACCCATCAACCCATCAAAATTTCAAGTTGTACCCTTGGAGAACATCAAAGTCATACTCGAAGGCTATGCTAACTTGCTTGAACCCCATTATAAATTATCAAAAGAGTTAGATCAGTTAGAACAACAACGAATGTCAGATACTATAACTGTCCCCCCAACCATTGTATCAACCTCTTCCACCATTACTAACTCATAAGCATGACAGGAACTCAAACAAGTCAAAGATATACAAGCATGACTCCTTCAATACAAAAGGCTACCATCCCCACCGTAGGCCCCTGTAGAAGAAGAATCCATCTCAATTCCAATCAAACAAACGTTTCAAGATGGCGATGACCCTCAACCCATTCCTGATGGATGGATAATAGAAGAGGGCCAGGATACATTCGAAGCGCCATGACCCCCCCTAGTTAAGACAAGTGGAAGAAATGGGGAGTACTCATGAAGAGCACACGGTGCTGCAAAATCAGGCAATGCGCATCATAGAAGAAATAGTGTTACAGTCCAACTATTTTACAAACTTGGAACCCTGACATCTCATCGCATCATCAAAACTTTAGTACTGACCCTACTATGTCATTCTTGCATATTATAATGCATAAATATAGAGAGTCATAGGTAAGATCCCGACCTTCGCAACCCAGTTTCAACCCAAGGACCTATCACTAAGGGCACAAAAAAGGCAAGATCTATCAACCGACATGGCGACAAAAACTCTTAGAGACTTACCTTCAAATGCTGCATACGTGGAACCATGCACCTCTACATCTCATTTACAATCCATGCTATGGTATAGTTCCATGGTGCAAATCATGGAAAGCATTCAATATTAAAGTATAGAATAATGCCCAGTGTAAAGAATGGCTGAATTATCCATACATTGTGCCATTGCAGGGAACACCCTCCATTGCTTACATGATGGCCATCATCCGACACTAGATCCCTCACCTAAAGCCAAGTCCAGATGTCATTGCGCAAATGATGCGAAAATTTTTGGATATGATGCAAATTGTGCTCAAAACTTTTCGAAATATCGAAGCACCACAAGTCGCTCTCCTAGGCTTCACCAATGAAAACTACAACCTAGTGTACAACATGAGCACTACCCCAAGCATTAGAGTCACCTATGCTTGGCATGCACGTATAAAACACCTCCCCGCATGTTACAAATAGACCTTTGAACACATGTTTAGAACAGGATTCTTAGAATATCACTCGGAGGTGTTCGCACCAAGGTCAACACACCTACTTCACTTATTTGCATGTGAACAAGCTATGTATTCTGAATCTTATATGACCCCCCAACCCGATATCCCCAGTGCCATCAATTTTGATGCCTTGTAAGTAGATTTGGAAAGAGGGATGAGGCTTAGCGAACACAAGTTGGCCACTAATATCATTCAGTATTATATCGACCACCCTATAGAATAGATGTTTGTCAAGGGCGACAGACGCTAGAGAGGGGGCAGTGTTGGCATAGAAGCAATGAGGAGGTAGAGCTATCAAGTACAATCCGGCATATAAGAGGTCCAATCATTTTTTTCACAATTTATTTTCAATCAAAGTGATTTTCATCACTACACAAACATTTTAAATACCGTTTTTGATAGGTTAGACTCCATTTTGTTCAAGACGAGGAGTCCTCAACCTTGAGGAGCATTAGAAGTACTTGCATAACAATTTTCATAAATTTTTTGATTCCATTTGAGCCCCCAAATATGCCCTAGAACCTAATTTTTAATAGGTTGGACACTAGGTCTGGACAGGGCCAAATCTAGTCAAGAAACTATAAAAAGAGCTAGAGAGCTCATTTTTGAGGTTAGCTTGTTTTGAGCTATTGTAAGAGACTTTTGGAGTAACACAAAGAACTCTATTGTTCCTCTCTTTTTTCTTGCCTTGTGTGGGCATGTGTGTGTACGTGTGTGCATGCTTGTGTGCTTCTCACTCATTGTAGCTCAAGCGTAAGCACCACCTCCTTTACTTGTCAATCCATGGAGACGTGAGGACCGGTATGAAGACCACGAGCAAGTGAAGGCACAAGTGCGTGAGTGAAAGCACACAAACATGCACGCACATACACACACACGCGCACAAAGTAAGATCAAAGAGAGGAACAATGGAAAGCTTCGATTGCCAAAGAGTTCTCTTACAAAAAGCTCTATTCTCTAACAAGCTAACCCCAAAAATGAGCTCTCTAGCTGTTTTTATAGTTTTTTGACTAGTTTTGGCCCTGTCCAGACCTACTGTTTGACCTAGTTAAAAATTAGGTTCTAGGGCTTATTTGAGGGCTCAAACGGAGTCTAAAAATTATGAAAATTGGTAGGATGATTCTTCTAATGCTCCTCAAGCTCGAGGACTCCTCGGCTTGCACAAAATGGAGCTACAAAAATAGAAAATGGTATTTACAATGAATGGTTTTTAATGATGAAAATCACTATTTCTGTAGGGGATTCTTCTGAAATTTTGACATACACTTCTTGGAGCTCCCTACTTGCTCCCTTTCCTTGTGTGTCCACCTTTTGATGTGCTTCCATGCTTTGTCCTTGACTATGAGCTTCAACACTCCCCCCCCCTCTCGAGTCTGTCATCCCTGACAGACCCATGTTGTAGTGGTTGTTCCAAGTACTGCCTTGAGAGGGAGTGTCCCTTCTGTATGAACAAAAGTCGTCTGACTTCCAGATGTTTCTGGTTCTTCATCTATCACTGCGAGTCTTTACAAGTTGTAGTCTCTTGGTATGTGCTTCTTCCTTGGATTCCAGCATGACTGTGTCATTGTGAGTCTCCGTTGATGTTTTCTAGATCTTCCACAGTTGATGTTCATAGTAGTCATGCCAAGTACTCATAACCCATATTGAGTGATGGGTAATTGTGTTCATGCATGGGTTGAGGAAAATATGTGCCTTGTGCACGGCCTTGTAATGTAGCCCTATGAATGCTTACTTGGGAAATGCATTGGAAGAAGTATGGTGCAAAAATTGGGGGTCTTGAGCTAAGTGCTCAAGGGTATGTCGACGAAGAGGTTTCCTAAGCTATCATGGTTATGATGTTTCCAAGGTAAAGATACTTACCATGGAGAAGGTCGATGGATGTTCATCTCTTTGTGTTGTACACTCGGCCTTTGGGATGGAACATTGTTGATGACTGTCCGTGTTGATGGTCCACTTATGAGATCTTTTGAGTGGCAGATCCTATCTCCTCCTTTCAACACATCATTTGCCAAATACTGAGAATTGAATTTCTTTATATTCCTTGACAAACAACGTTCGATAACTACATCAAGCTTAGTTTCACATATTGTCTTTAGCTCACCATAAGTAGGAGTCTTCTCATCCAGTATATATACAAAGATTTGCAGGGTATTAGAACTACCCCTTGCAGATATCTCCCTGGATGCTCTCGTACATGCGGTAGTTAAGCATCACTCATGTTGCGGACCTTCAAGCTCTTCACTCCTACCATAGTAAGAGGAAACCATAGTTGTGGATGCCATGTTTATGCCAAGTTCTTGACATCTACCAGATAAGGCAGCAAATACATCATCTGCTAGCCGAGACACACTTCTATCCAAACTGATAAATGCCCAGGAATCGATGGTTCAATCTTCAACTAAGCATGACTCATTCATGTTCCATGAGTGAAACCTGGGAACAAGTTCTTTCCCTCTCTTTTTTTTTTTTTTTTTTGGAGGAATGTCACAAAACAAGAAGGCAAAGTTTAGTATCAAAAAGTGGTTTACATGTGTCAATGTGCTCTAGTGCATGGGACTCTCAGTTGTGTCTATGCACGGCCATGTAATGTGGCCCTATATAATGCATACTTTGGAAATGCATGACCTGAATGGTGCAAAAGACAGGGTTGTGCAAGGAGCACATGGTTGTCGCTCGTCGAGGCCTGATGTCACCTGCCGATGTTGATGTCATCTTTATTGGAGGTATCCATTGGATCTCGAGATGACCACTGATCCTTCCTCTTGATAGGGACCCATTTTAGAACAGCATTTGGCACTGTAGAGATTACTTCAGGCGTCTTCCTCGTTGGATGCTTTCTGAATTGTGGTATCTAGTGTGGTTGGCACTTTGGTTCGATGGAGACTACTTGTACTTTTGGCTTCCAAACCCATATCCTTTTTGCGCGCCGTCCTACTATTGTTGAAGAGATAATTTGATCTCCTTTCGGTCTCTGTAAGTGGTTCTTACCCTCTTCTCCTTTTGGCTTCTTTGTTGAGACCTTTTGCATGTGGGAGAACATAGGTTGTTGTAGATGTAAGAGCTTCTTAGGTACCCACATCTGTAATCGCCCTTGTTGAGCTGCAACTAATTTCTTAGGCACCCAAACTTGTTGGATACCTTGTGATTGAGCTTGTCCGAGCTGCTTCCTTCGTCTTCTGACCTGGTTGGCTTGCCTAGATGGGATTTGTGGGGGCAAGGCTAGTGGTTTCTCTCCTTTGCGTACCCAGATCTGCTTCATGCTCGGAACTGCTTTCTTATCAAATGGTGTCTTTCTATTGGATGTAGTAGTTGTCGTGATCGGTTGTGTTTGCCTCTGTGGTGGACTCACTAGTGTGGCTACTTGATTCTTTGGAGAAGAAGAAAGATCCACCCACCTTCGAACCTATTCTTCCATGATTGACTCCTTCTGCATCATAGAGCTTTTGACACATACAACATCTTCTTCCATATGATTAGTCTTAGAAGAACTAAGAGAGTGTGCGGTGCCATGATCTAGGAGCATGCAATTTTCTAATTCTAATGTAATGCATTGTTCATGTACCCAAACTTGAAGAATTTGACTTCTTAGGTTTAAGTTAACTGCATGGTCATAGATCCAATCTTGACCCAAGACAAGTGGTTCTCGTAAGGTTCTCATCTTGACATACTAGCGCGTTGACTTTCATTGGAACATCTTGAAGGTAGATGGGAAGTTCCACCTCGCCCAAACAAGGGATTTCCACACCTCCCAATCCTATGAGATAAGCTTCTATAGGATTGATGTTCAACTGCAAGTCTTGGGAGTAGCAAAGTCTAACTGCACTACTTGCTTCACCTGAGTCAATCAATGCTTTCACCGTCCTTGCACCCTTCCCTTGTCCTATCTCTATGGTCACAAAGGGTCTTCGGTCAATGACTTGAAGAAGTCGCTATGCCTGACTTTTGGCACATATCCATGTGATATTTTGGGGCTTTTGAGTTGACATCTATGCCTAATCGCCTTAACTTATTTCGCCTAATATGCTCTCTGGCCTCTACATGTGCTTCTTCTCTCACTCTTAACTCTTCTTCTTTTTGCTTCTTAGCAGTGTTGAGTCTCATTAGCATATCCTCAGTAAGAGGTTCTTGATATAACTTGACTCTACAACCACTAATATAGTTTGGCAAGATATCTCCTTCTAGAGTGGCCAACTGAACTGCACCACTAGTGGAAATTCTATTAATGATCATGGGTCCGTATCCTCTTTTTTCCAACTTACGGGCATGTTGTTTTAGTGTGTAGACCAACACTAGATCTCCCTCTTTCAATCCCTTATCCTTGATGTGTGCATCAAAGTATGCCTTTTGCCTCTTCTTTGCAGCGTAGATGCCTGCTACCGCGCGTAGCCTTGTCTCACCTAAGCGTTCTAGATCAAAGATCCTAGAGGACAATTCATGTCCATTCCACTCATGCTCTTGTGCTACTTTTAATGCTGGGATTAGGAAATCTAAAGGTAGCACAACATTCTGTCCAAAGACCATCTGAAATGGGGTGGCATTGAGTACTGTTTTGTAGGCAGCTCGGTAAGCCGAAACAGCATGATGAAGCTGTTTGTCCCAGTCAGAGCATTTATTATTTACCAATTTAGTCAAGACATTACATAGGATCTTATTTGTGCTCTCGGCCTGTCCGTTAGCTTGGGGATGATAGGGGGCAGACTTCTTATGTATCACCAAGAATTCTTGGAGAAGATTTTCAATGACTTCATTTAAGAAGTGGGTGCCTCTATCGCTTACTAACTCTATTGGTAGTCCATATCTAGTGAACACATTCTCGAATAAGAACTTAGCCGTCGTCTGAGCATCATTCTAACTTCTACCCATTTTGTAAGGTAATTTGTGGCTACAATGATATACTTTGCATGGGAGTTTCTAGCTGGGGGGTTAATAGGACCTACAAAGTCTATACCCCACTTTGATAATGCGCATCCTCCCATCATGGGCCTCAAAGGCATCTGGTCTTTTCTGATAGGATATTGCGCACGTTGGCATGTGTCACATTTCTTCACATAGGTATGTGCATCCATATGAAGAGTTGGCTGCCAAAGTCCTGAGAATAGAATGGTCTTGATTACTCGATCAGGACCAAAGTGTCCACCTGTAACACCGCTGTGTGCAGTCTCTAAGACCTTTAAATAGTCTGATTCATGAACGCACAATCTTAAGTAACCATCTTTGCCTCTTCGGTATAGGTTCTCTCCTACTAAGGCATAGCCTTGAGCCTCTTGCTCCATGCTTCGTCTTCTTGCTAGACTAACCTCTTTGGGTAATCTTCCCGACCTCATAAACTCTACCAATGGAGCACTCCAATCTGGAATTAATGACACTTGATAAAGGGTCGCATGCTCCACTGGGGGTCTCTCTCTGCACATTGGACAATTCTTAATCCACTCATGTATTTCTTTGTCCATGCTAGGCCAATACACTCCTAAACGCTTGAGATTCTGCAATGTTCGTTGTTTAGAATAGTGATTTCCTAGCAATCCTTCATGAGCTTGCTCCAACCAACTACTATGTTCATCATCCTCGACACAACAAGCTAATACACCCTCAGTATCTTGTTTGTACATGCTTCCTTCCAATATGTGATATTTTTGTGATTTTACAATTTCTTCTTGTGATGTTTTCACATTCTTATTTGCATGGCCGAAGGTTAGGACTGGTACCAACTTATTTGCCCATTTAGGAACAACTTCTAAATTGAACAGATAAGCATCGAGTAATTCATCAGACACTGCTTGCGGTGACTCTCCTGAAGTGATGCGAGAAAGGTGATCTGCCCGAAGGTGGGTTCTACCTTTCCTGACAACAACTTCAAAGTCATATTCCATTAGTAAGAGGAACCATCTTACTAAGCGTCCAGTATTGCAAGGTTTATTGACCAAATATAAAAAAGCTTGATGATCAGTGAAAAACTTGAACTTGTTGGCCAATAAATAGTGTCTAAACTTCTTCACAGCATATACCATGCCTAAGCCCTCTCGCTCAATTGTGGTATAGTTTCGTTCCGCTGCTGTTAGCTGTCTGCTATCATATGCTATGGGTAAATCTAAATTTCCTTCACCGGTGGGTTGTGCTAGCACACATCCTATGGCATGATTGGATGCATCCACATGGACATGGAATGGTTTATTCCAATCAGGAGTGGTTAGTATCGGTGCTGTGCACAAACGTTTCTTCAGTTCATTGAAAGATTTCTCGCATTCGTCGTTCCACTCAAAATTAGACAACAAGGCATAAAGGGGTCTAGCTATGATCGCGTACATGTGGATAAACCTACGGTAATATCCACAATGGCCCATAAAGGCTTGTACCTCTTTAACATTCCTTGGCCGTGGAAGCTCTGCTATGGCTCGTACCTTGTCTTCATCTGTTGAGATTCCATTCTTAGAAACAATATGACCTAAGATTTTACCTTGACGCACCATGAACACACACTTTTCTGGGTTCAGACACACTCGATATTCTCTAGACTTGTTAAAGATTTGTCTGAGTTCAGGGATGTGAAATCTTCTTTCTTGGGAATGAGCACATAAATCATCCACATATACTTCTAAACTCTTTCGCAAGAACTCCTTGAAGACATGACACATGAGCCGTTGGAATGTTGCAAGTGCATTTGTGAGCGTGAATGGCATAACACGAAATGCAAAGATTCCCCACTCTGTGGCAAAAGCTGTTTTGTGTTGATCTTTTGGGGCAATGGCTACTTGGTTGTAACATGAAAATCCATCAAGGAAGCTATAAACTTCCTTGCCTGCAACACGCTCCAATAGGTGTTCTGTGATTGGAAGTGGATAACTATCTCTAATCGTAGGGGCATTAACTTTTTTAAGGTTAATACACACTCGCAACTTCCCGTTCTTCTTGGGTACCACTACAATGGGGGACACCCATTCAGTATGCTCAATCTCATAGATGAATCCAGCTTCAATCAACCTATCAATTTCTTCTTTTATTTTGGCTGCATATGTATCATTATATGTGTAGGGCTTCTGTTTGGTGGGCTTGGCATCAGCAGTCATGGGAATAGTATGAGAACAAATTCTTGGATCTACCCCTTTCAAGTCTCTATAATGCCATGCAAACACATCCCTATATTCCCTTAATAGAGCTACGAGCTCCATTTCTTCTCTTGCACTTAGGTCATCTCCTATGTATGTGCATCTCTCTGCGTTCTCTTCAATGGTCACTACAATTTTCTTGGTCTTTTCTTTATTATCATATGATTCTCCTATGATGGCCTCTCTCTTAGGCATGCGTACCAAAATTTTGCGGTCGTTAACTTCATATTTCTTGAAGTTTTCTGGTACTTCAAACAATGATTCCTCCTCTTCTGGTTTCACTGCTTTTCTTTTCTTTTTCTTTTGATTGCTCTCACTCCAATCCTTTGAATTTACCGTTTTAATACTTGTGAGAGGTTCTTCTTCTTTCTGGGTGAACACTCCTATATCTTCTAGATAGTGCTTCTCTGAGTTAAAGGAACTATCCATCACAATGGACTCCAGATCATCGTCATTCTCTTCTTCTTCTTCTATGACATCACTAGGGTCACATTCCTCTAGCAAGGGCTGACACATGAATACTGAAATATCATAACCCTCCTCATCACAATGAGGTGTCCATTGTTGTTCATTGACTGCAATATCCATGGTAGCTAAGATTTCTGGCCAGCCTTGAGGCTCAAATTCCTCATCTGGAAAGATCATCGGTGTGTAGGCTGGGTCTCTAACTGGTCTATCTTCTTGAGAAGCTCCTTCTTCTCTCGCCTTTAAACATTTTTCATCTTCCTCTGCGACCTTGCACATCCACAAATGAGTATCTTCATGCAGCCATGATGGATCAGGTGAACTTTCAGAATGCACAGAGATGGAATCTTCTTTCGCTTTGTGGATAGGATTCCACTGTAGGGATGGCACATCTCTGAAGGAGTAATCCTTCAAATTGACCTTGGTGGTGACCCCTAAGTGCTGCAAGTACAAGGAGTTGGTTCCCCAATCCTGTACTATTTGCAATTGTCGTAGGAAGGGTCTTCCTAGGATCATCTCATAGACATTATTTTTGTCAAAGTCACATATAGCAAATGTGTGCTCAAACTCTATGCCGCAAGTGGTTAGAGTTATCCCTTCTAGCAATCCTAAAGGTCTTTCAAAATGACCATAAGCCATTTGAAGCTTCATTCTAGTTGGTCTTACTGTGGGTTTGCCCCATTGCTTCCACAAGGAGGTGGTTGCAATAGCAACACCAACACCTGAATTTATGATTGCTTTGGTTGTGTAACCTTGGTAGGTGATTGGAAGATAAGTATTACCTTCTTCACCCTCACACATGTCCCCTATTTTGTCTAGAGGTATCTCTGGTACCTTTTGCTTAGAGCCTGCTTTTGGCATGTTGGAATCAAGTTCTGGAACCTGATCCTTCACATGATTCCATAGCTCAGGTTTTGCTTTGAGCAGCTCTTCTACAATGAGATGACACTGAACCTTAGTGTTCTTCAGGACATCAGTGTTCCTTGGAACCACTGAGTCTTCATTTCTTACTAGTATTGTGGGAGCTCTAATCTGGAGAGATTCAGATTCCCATGGGCCTGGAAATTGAGGCAGTTCTTCTAGGGTATTAGATTCAAAATCTAATCTTTCATCTTCTTGTTGTTCTGCTTCATCTCCATAAATAGATGGAATGTCTTGGGGAAATTGATCATGAAGATCATCAATCTCAAGAATAGGAGGGGAGTTATTGTTCTCCTTGGCCCATTTCTCCTCTTGTATTTCCAGCAAGAACTCTTGAGAGTGCTCCTGAATTGAAGGAGGTATTCCAACATCCGTGGAATTTGAAACATGAGCTCCCATTGGTGGTGAGCTTCTTCTCTCAATAACTGGTTGATCCTGTGGAGGTAAAGAAACTTGTGGTTTGTTTACCAATTGCTGTAATCTTTCTAGTAAGCCTTGGAAATGCAAATCTGATTTGATAGAGTTTGTCTGATTGAACTTTTGACTAGTCTCAAGTATGGCTTGAGCTTGTTCTACCATTTTCATGCACATTTTCATCCGTTCAATCTCTAAATCTGCTCTAGGGTAACTCTTGTCTAGGTTTGCAACTGTAGGCCCTTCTTGAAGTCGAGCCTGGTAGGCCTTGAACATCATGTCCAAGCCTTCTGGGGTTGGATCTGCAAGAACAGACCCTGGTTGCGGTCTATTTACAATGGGTGGTGGGGTGGGATGAGGTGGAGTGGATGGAGTTTCGGCATGCGAGAGGCTTTGAGATGCAATGTCTTCTATTTTTGTTTTCGCTTCTTTTAAGCTTTCTTCTAGTTCCGATAACTTTTTATTCCACTTGTGAGTGACCTTCTCTCTGGTATCCTTCCATGTTCTTGTTTTCCTCTTACTAGGCTCTCCTGATTCACTCGACTCTGATTGTTTTGCTGGTTTATCCTGTTTTAAGGCTTGTGCTCTGGTGACAACTTGTATAGGAGCCACATTGCTACTACTTGAACTTGAATCTGCCACTAAGCCTACCACATTAATGGGTGTAATCTTGGGTGAACTCGAGGGGTTTCTTCGACAATCTCTAGGGAGATGGTCTTTGCCACAATCAGGACAAAAAGCATGTATTGTGATAGCCTGTCCTTGACTCGGAGATGGTGGGTGGGGACAATCACGAATGAAATGGTCACCTTGACATCTGAAACAAGATCCTCTAGGGGCTTGTGGTCTCATTTATCTCAATTGGGGCCTAGGGTTAGGATTTTTGTACATGACATTCGAGTATTCTGGCTCCCAATTTTGCTCCATAGGTGGTGCCTCATATTGATACGAGTAAATCTCACTATGTTCAGGTGACTCTGTGTAATTAGCATGTGGACTACCTTCATGGGAATAGTATGAACTATGAGCATGAGAGTCATTATTTGGTATCAATGGGGTTAGTGGCACCAATGCTCTATTTGGATTTTCCTCTCCCACAGCATATTTGACTGGAATCATGTTGGCAGGAGCTCGTGGTTGGTTTCCCAAGACTGGTTGTGGCCTATATTGTGCCTGATATTGCTGCTGTGGTCTATAATATGGCTGTTGGTATTGGTTTTGATACCTACCTGGTTGGTAAGGTTGTTGATAATTCTGTCTAACAGCCTGCCTATTATAGGGACAATCTTGAGCCGTGTGGTTCGTATATTTTCTCTCAATAGTGCAATATGGAGCATTCCTTTCTCTCATGTTTTGGTTGTGCAATGGGCATACATTAGCCATGTGGTCGCCTCCGCAAGTATAACATCGATTCAATGGAGTGACTCTCTGTGTTTGTTTATTTTGGACTCCGAGCTTCTTGGCAACTTGCTCAGCTATCTTCTCTATTTCTATGGAGATTTTTGAAGTATGACTAGTAGAACTATCTGAATCCTTATAGAGTTTGGATAATCCTAACTCCTCACCCAAGTTATCTTCTATGTCAATGCATGTCCGCACACACTCTTCTATGGATCTAGGCTCTTTCAAGTATACATATGATCTTAACTTTGTGCTCAATAAGCCATCTAAGAACAAAGCCACTTGTTTGGCTGGTGTGGGTAGCTCTGGAGTAGGGCATCTTTCTAGGTACTGTCTAAACCTTCTACCTGCTAGTCGCACTGTTTCTTGGGGTGTCTGCTTGAAGCTGTGGATCAAAGATGAAGTGTTATGCCTGATACCACTCTTGGGAAATTCTACAATGAATTCGTTTAGCAGTTGACCTATATCGCAATAGTTGCGACTACTCAGTGGTTGAAACCAAGCTAAGGCAGTGCCCTTAAGAGTCAGACCAAATGCCTCGTACTGGGTGAAGAAATCCTCAACCTGTTCAACTCTTAACACTTGTTTGAACTCGGCCACATGATCATAAGGATCTCCTGACCCGTCAAAATAATTCTTCATTGCCTTGATCACTTGAGTGGGTCTAAGGGTTCTTGGGTGCTCTCGGGGTCTAGGCACTGGAAAATCCTATTCATCTCTTTGTTGCCTATGTGCTTGATGTCTCTCTCTTTCAGGTCTTTCATTTTCAAATCCTTCTCTATTTCTGCCCATGGTGTGTGCAAAACTTACCTCAGGTCTCTCTCTAGTTCTTTCTCTCTGGGATTCATGAGCGTGGGATGATCCTACTCCTTGGAGGCCATGGGAAACATTGGATCTTGGTGGAGGGAAAATCAATTCACTCTTCCAAGTATATGCATGTCTATCATGTTCTGTTACCAAGAAAATTTTCTCTGATGTGTTATCCAGGTAGAACACTTTGCCTGGTGTCTCTGGATCCTTGAACTCGTAGATGATGACTATGCCCAATTGGCTAGGTTGATCTGGCTTGAATCTCCAAAAGGCTTCCTCTGTTTCTCTATTCAAGAATAGTTCTATGCTTTTGTTGTCTTGAGGGATCCAATATGGAGTGATCACTCTGGTCAAAACGGACTTACCTCTAGGAGTCTGGGGTCCTCGTCCTACACTTCCTTGTTCTAGGTCTCCTATTTTGTTCTCAGGAATGACATTTCCAAACTCATCAGTCCTATCTGGTAGGTTGGTGACCACATACATGGTTCCTTCCTCATCAATGTATGAGCCCTCTTCGAACTTGACCACCGGGTGTTCAAGTCCAAAGGGTTGATCTGGATTTTTGAGTTGGACCACTGATCGCCTCAGGCCATCCTCATAGATGCGAGAACCTAATCGGTTGGTCCGGATGTATTCCAATTGTGTCTTATAGGGACCTTCTGGTGTTTGTAAATGGGCAGTTCCTGAGCCACCTACAGGTTTTCCCATGCTAAAAGACATTTCTGAGTCACTTGTGTCAGAGTATAATACGTAAGGACAACCACTTAGTTGTTGTGCCCAAGACTTAGCTGTATGGTTGACACTAGACTGAGAAGATCTAATGCTTTGTCTATCCTTGCCTAGGTGTCTACCAGATCTCAGGTTCATAAGCTTTGGTTAAGAGTCCAAAATTTCCCCTTGGTATGGATCAAAATCCTTTGGAGTCCCCTTGGGTTCTTGCTCCCAACATGTAGGATTCGAAACGAGCTTTCCAACGAGCTATAGAGCTCAAAAAATGGACTTTGGATGAAAAGTTATGTCAAATCAAGCTCCTGGGGGTCAAAACAGGCAAACAAGACCTTTTGGAAAAATCGCGATTTTGTGAACTTCAAGAGAATCGTGATTTTGTGAACTTCAAGAGAATCGCGATTTTGTGAACTTCAAGAGAATTGCGATTTTGTGAACTTCAAGAGAATCGCGATTGTATGAAATCAGAGAATCGCGATTTTGTACCTTGAGAATCGTGTTTTGAAAATCGCGATTTTGAGCAGAGAATCGTGTTTTTTGAAAATCGCGATTTTGAGCAAAAAATCGTGTTTTCACAGAATCGCATTTTTCACAAAATCGTGTTTTGGTTGAAAATCGTGATTTGTGAGAATCGCGATTTTGAGCACAGAATCGTGTTTTTGAAAATCGCGATTTTGAGCACAGAATCGTGTTTTTTGAGAATCACGATTTTGAGCACAGAATCGTGTTTTTGAAAATCGTGGTTCACAGAATCGTGATTCACAGAATCGTGTTTCACAGAATCGTGGTTCACAGAATCGTGTTTTCACATAATCGTGTTTTTGCTGAAAATCGTGATTTGTGAGAATCGCGATTTTGAGCAGAGAATGGTGTTTTTTGAAAATCGCAAATTTGAGCAAAAAATCGTGTTTTCACAGAATCGACTATTTCACAAAATCGTGTTTTTACTGAAAATCGTGATTGATGAGAATCGCGATTTTGAGCAGAGAATCGTGTTTTTTGAAAATCACGATTTTGAGCAAAAAATCGTGTTTTCACAGAATCGTCTTTTTCACAAAATCGTGTTTTTACTGAAAATCGTGATTGGTGAGAATCGCGATTTTGAGTAGAGAATCGTGTTTTCACAAAATCGTGTTCTAGAGAATCGCGATTTTGTCTCATAATCGTGTTTTTCACAAAATCGTGTTTTTTGACATGAAAATCGCGATTTTGTCTCGGAGAATCGTGTTTTCAACAAAATCGTGTTTTTTCACAAGATCGTGGTTCTCAGAATCGTGTTTTTTGACGTGAAAATTGTGATTTGTGAGAATCGCAATTTTGAGCACAACCACAGAATCGCGATTTTGAGAATGACCATAGAATCGTGATTCTTTCAGCAAGCTTTTATGCGGGAACAGAAAATCGTGATTTTTCAAAAAATTTTGAATTTTCACAGAATCGTGATTTTCATCAAAATCGTGATTTTCACAGAATCGTGATTCTCATAATCGTGTTTTTCACAAAATCGTGTTTCTCATAATCGTGTTTTTTGACATGAAAATTACGATTTTTTGTCTCGGAGAATCGTGTTTTCAACAAAATCGTGTTTTTTCACAAGATCGTGGTTCTCAGAATCGTGTTTTTTGACGTGAAAATTGTGATTTGTGAGAATCGCAATTTTGAGCACAACCACAAAATTGCGATTTTGAGAATGACCACAGAATCGTGATTCTTTCAGCCCGCTTTTATGCGGGAAACAGAAAATCGTGATTTTTCAAAAAAATTTGAATTTTCACAGAATCGTGATTTTCATCACAGAATCGCGTTTTTTGGCGGGAAATTCAAATTTTTGAGCGCCGGCAATGGCGAGCTCCATATGAGCAGAAAATCATGAAAAAACACAGCGCTTGCTCTCCCTTGCACCTCCTATTTTCTTCCCACACAATAATGCATGAAAAATGGTATAAAAATGGTGAAAATGCACTGAAAAACAAGAAATTTCTATGAAGAAGAAGATGGAAGAAGGTGGAGATGATGATGATGATGAAGATGAAGAGGAAAAAACAGAAAATGAACTGAAATGAGAGTTTTTCTACCTTCCAACATCGCAAATCTATGATCTTACCATCACAACGCTCGTCCTCGAAGCTCTCTCACCGGCAACGGCGCCAAAATTTGGTGTAGCTCAAGCGTAAGCACCACCTCCTTTACTTGTCAATCGGTGGAGACGTGAGGACCGGTATGAAGACCATGAGCAAGTGAAGGCACAAGTGCGTGAGTGAAAGCACACAAATATGCATGCACATACACACACGCACACAAAGTAAGATCAAAGAGAGGAATAATGGAAAGCTTCGATTGCCAAAGATTTCTCTTACAAAAAGCTCTATTCTTTAACAAGCTAACCCCAAAAATGAGCTCTCTAGCTCTTTTTATAGTTTTTTTACTAGTTTTGGCCCTGTCCAGACCTAGTGTCTGACCTAGTTAAAAATTAGGTTCCAGGGCTTATTTGAGGGCTAAAATGGAGTCTAAAAATTATAAAAATTGGTAGGATGATACTTCTAATGCTCCTCAAACTCGAGGACTGCTCGGCTTGCACAAAATGGAGCTACAACAATAGAAAATGGTATTTACAATGAATGGTTTTTAGTGATGAAAATCACCATTTTTGTAGGGGATTCTTATGAAATTTTGACATACACTTCTTGGAGCTCCCTACTTGCTCCCTTTCCTTGTGTGTCCACCTTTTGATGTGCTTCCATGCTTTGTCCTTGACTTTGAGCTTCAACACTCATGCACTTGTGCCATCACTTGCTCATAGTCATCATACTAGTCCTCACATCTCCATAGATTGAAAATTATGAGGTGGATCTCCTGATGTTGGTACTTGCCATTGTGCTAGAGTGATAGTAATGATCCCCCTTTTGATAAAACAATCCGAGTAGCCAGGTACCCCTAAAGTAGCGAAAGATGCACTTAACCACCTACCAATGCTTAACACCTGGGCCATGTGTAAACCTAATCATCTTTGAGACAACAAATTGAATATCAGGCCAAGTTATGCATAAGAAAATCAAACATCCATTAGCCTTATGATAGAGAACTACATCAAATGCATCTCCAAAATCATGAAGACTGAGCCACAAAGCTATTTCCAAGGGAGTGGCAATAGGTTTGCAATCTTCAAGGCCAAAATGTTGCAATAATGTGTCAATATATTTTGTTTGACAAAAAGCTATTCCCTCATCAACTTGCATAAATTGAATGATTAAATAATGATGCAAATACGCAAATATGACATCTCAAAAGAGGCATGCAAATCAGCCCTAAATTCAACAATAGGTGGCTAACCAAAATGCTCTTAGTCTATGGACGATAGATAAGATAACCTTTGCATTAAGAACTGTACCAAGAAAAAAAACATTTCAGTGCTTTATCATCCAATTTCCTTCCTTGATGCCAAAAATGCATTAAAATTAGAAGACATGTATTCCCCCCTCGATGAGAACAAAGGGTGCCCAATTTACATGCTGATAGATTTTCAGTCAAAACCAAAAAAAAATTCAAGCACATAAACACTTTAGACTTTGCTTTCAATGGATACACCCATACATGAATGGAGAAATCCTCAATAAAAGTAATGAAGCAAAGGTATTTTCTGAACCAAAACAATACAGAATCTATTACCAAGTGAATGTCATAGGATAAGTGTCATGTTAGGGTTATAGGTGTATACACAAGTTGAGGGGAAAAACCTTCTAAAGAGGGAAAAAATTCTCGTGGCAATCCTAAGTGTGTTCACACACATCACTACCAAAATATATCAATGGGGGTTAGAAACCAAAAGACTCCTAGCTAAGAAAAGATTTGAATTAGTCACATAAATAAGAAATCAACTTAAAGAAAATTTAGAATCTTCCATCCTGGAACTTGTAGATATACAAGGAAAAATCCACTTCATGAAATGGACAAACTCTTTAAGAACCTAATAGTTGAAAAGATGGAGCATGGGTAGTTGATGATATATTTAGGTAGTGATGTATGTGACCACAGTTAGAACTCTCAGGCCCCTTTTTTGGCTCTTTAGGAGGTATTTTTCTCCTAGCTTGTATATATTTCTATAACCCTAATGGTTCACTAACCTTTGTACATTCACTTGGTAATATATTTTGTATTGTGTTGTGCTCCAAGATTCTTCTTCTATTCTCTCGAATTTGTTATAAAAGTAGTTCTTGATTCTCATTACACTCTTTTTTCCATCTAGCCTCTTGTACTAACTTGATCCCAAGGCAGAGAAATGTGTCTTTATAGGTTATGAATTAACCCAAAAGGGTTATAAGCTATATAACCTTAGCACCAAGGGATTCATAGTAAGTTGAGATGTAGTGTTTGATGAAAATAAGTCTTGGCTTGATGTAAGTTGAGATGTAGTGTTTGATGTTGTAGGGATTCAAATTTCCCTATGACTTGGAGGAGGCCTTTCCAACACTCTCAAGAAAAGGTACACATATACATGAAGAGTCAAATGATAGCGGATAATCAAAAGTCATCTAGAAGGGAAATCATTTCATGGAACTCCAAAAGTAAAGCAAAGTTGCAAGAGCTAAGAGATGTAATAGAATCATCTAAGCAAACTATTAAAAGATCTACAAGCTGGGAGACAAAGGAGCCAAGAAAGAATGGATATGACACCTCATTGGTAACTAAGCACTCTCTTTACATAGCTCAAGGCTTTAATTATGAAGATCCCTCAACTTATGAGGAATCCAATAAGAAACCAAATGGAAGCATTCCATGACAGAAGAGATTTAATCTTTGTATGAAAACAATACTTGGGGCTTAGTTCCCAAGTCACCAACCATGAAGGTCAATGGATCCATATGGATCTATAAGATAAAGAAGAATTTTGATGGAATTAATAGATAAAAGTATAGGCTAGTGGTCAAGGTATGCTCAAACCCAAGGCATTGATTATGAGCAGAATTTTATCCTATGCGAATATAATAGGTAATGATGTTGAAGGTAAAATAATTAAGCATCAAATGAAGGAAGAGTTCAAGATCAGTGATCTAGGGTAGCTCAATTACTTGCTTGGATTGGAAGTAGTATATACAAAGCATGGTTTGTACCTTACTCAAAAGAAGTACATCAAAGATATGCTAGCAAAGTTCAAAATGGAAAATGATAAGATTGCATGTACACCTATTGTTGCAGAGTTGGGGACTAAAGGAAAAAAACAAAGAAAGAAGTGAAGAGAAAAAGAGAAGAAGTGTAGGCCCAAAAAATGTCTCAAGAAGATTGTCATTTTTCTTTTCTATATATCACATCATTGAACTCAGGAAACCCTTGTAAATGCACTGGATGGTTCCTCTAGATGCATATTCCCTCAAGAATGTAACAAAACCTTTGTACAATGGTAGCTTTTTAAGAATTTCTAAAAATGGAAGCTTAGGAAGTCTATTAAAGCATCCAAGCAAGAAATAGGCTGGTTTAGAGAAGATTTTTAGAAAGACCCTCTCATTTGTACAATCTGGCATCACTCCTCACTATATATATATATATATATATATATATATATATATATATATATATATATATATATATATATATATATATATATATATATATATATATGTATGTATGTATGTATGTATGTATGTATGTATGTATTTGTTTGTGTATAGGACAACATAAAGTGCACATGTGTGTGCACACACACACATACATACATGCATACATACATACATACATACATACATACATACATACATACATCTCATTTTAACTCTTATTCATACATCTTTGTTTATGAGGCATGAACTTCTAATGTTTAAGGTCACCACTCCCAACTTTTATAGAAATGGATATTCTTACTTGAATTCCGGATAATACTTGTTTGTATTCAATAGTTTTAATTTTGGTTCGGATGGTTTATAGAAATACAGTACAATTTTTTATAATGAGCATGCTACATGTTGGTTCAAATGGTTTATAGAAATATACTACCATCTCTGTAAGGAGTAAAGTTATACAGAGACATTAGTTAACACGTATACAAATAAACTACCATTTCTGTAATTAGTACATTGTTATGGAGATATTCGGTTAATTTTTTTGTGTTTACTTATTTGTTTATATCCTTTTTACACACATATTCATATTGATCTGGATTAATTTGCAAATAATATCATAACTACTTTGCATATACTCCAATGGATGAACAGGTACATCGAGAGTTTTAGCTTCTATGATCAAAAGTATGTTAACCTGTTTACTGTCATTTTACAATGATCACTGATACTCTATCGATGTTTGTGCATGAAAATGTATGGTAGAGATTGTTAACATGGAGCTTCAAAAGCTCTGATACATAAAGATGTTAGATTTTTTATTTTTGAAACAAATTAGCTTCTCAACATCTAAAAAAGGCATACCCAATAGGCTTTTGCATTGGTTGTCGGCCAGTCATTATTCCTCAATTTGATTTGTGTTGGTGAAAAAGTGTGTAAATGAGCCATTATAAGTCCTTATCTAAAATTACACGGCTATTTCAGTTGTACAACTGCAAGGAAGGATGGACCGTTTGTCTTGAGTTATATCTTACCTATCTTCCGATAACTATTTTTAATAAAACGTTTCGTGTGCTATGATTTAATGAATAAAGTAACAATATTGGTAAGTAATGAATTTGCAAGCACTACTTTTACTTATTGATCTTCTACACAAGTCATTTTATTAAATTATGCAGATCACACAATTGGACTGTATCATTATGCAAACAATTATAAACTTTTAATTTCTGCGATCTCCCGAATTCCAAAGCAATTGTACAAGTTTTGTTAAGTGGTTGGATAGCAAATAAGTTCTTGCTCATTTCCATTGCAGAGAAATGTAATTATGTCTCATAAAGCGGTTCCAAGGATTAAGGAATGTAAACACAGTCCGAGAGTAGTATGAGGCATTTAAACTCCATAAGATGTATGAATGCAATGTCCTCCTTCTTGCATTTGTATATGAATCTATTTTATTCATACTAAAAACATAGGCAAGATGTTAAGCGTAAGGAAAACAGAACCTGATTTTTAATTTGCAAGACCGTTTTTTAGCAACATTTGGAGACATTTCTCTCTTTGATTATTCATCTTTATTAAATTGTTCTCTCTCTATAATTATTAAATTCTATTGTTTCTATAGTTATTAAATTCTATTGTTATTTGGAAAGTACACATCTAAGGTAGAAAGGATTATTTCCTTCACCCAATCGAGTTTATCATCCACCCAATTCGCATCAAAAGAATTGAATTTTCTTTGAAATGTGCACAACTTTAAATGTGGTGTAATCTAGATTTTTGGAAAAAAATGATACCAGTTGAACATTTTTTGTGAAGCATTTTTAACCAGGTGGAATGATTGTTGATATATTTAGGTAGTGATGTGTGTGAAAACTTTAGAACTACCGGGGCACTTTTTTCCCTCTTAAGGAGGTTTTTTCCCCTCAGCTTGTATATATGCCTATCGCCTTAATGGGTTATTTATCTTTGTACATTTTAGTGGTAATACATTCAGTATTTTGTGTTGTGCTCCAAGCTTCTCCTTCTTCCTTGTGCTATTAGTGTGCAACCGTAGACGTCTAGCTCCAACACTTGGTATCAGAGCAGGTCGCCACTTCATCTAGGGCATCGTCGACACTCCTCCAATCATAATCTTGAAATCACACGAAATTTGGTGTGCAAACTCCATGTGATTTGGAGATCAAAACTACTTCGCTCTGTGGTGCCAAAATCGTGATCTAAGCTCATTTCGGCCTCTGAACGCACTGTCATAGTGCTTGTGTAGGCTATTTTGTCCTTTTGTGCCAAAGATATATATAGGTTTCAGTTCACCAGTATAAGTATCTAGAAGTTTGATACAGGTCTAGTAGAAATCATTTGGGTAATTCTGTTCAACTTTTTTAGATACATTCATTTTTTTCGCATCAAGGTATTTTAGTCAATGGCCATGGCTGAAAGCACTGATGTATTTCATATGTTGGTCGTGTTGGAGATAGACATTTGCGGAAGCATGCGAACAACACAAGGAAGAAGAAGAAGCTTGGAGCACAAACACACAATACTGAATGTATTACTAGAGAATGTACAAAGATAAGTAGCCCATTAGGGCAATAGGCGTATATACAAGCCAGGGGAAAAAAACCTCCTAAAGAGGGAAAAAATTGCCCTGGAAGTCCTAGAGTGTTCACACACATCACTACCTAAATATATCAACAAATCCCCCCTGGGAGTGATGCGGTGAACAAGGAGCTTGCACTCATGTATAAGGAAGTGCCAAGCTATGTGGAAATCACTCCACAAAAGGAAGTAAGCCCAAAGCTTTGCGGAAAGCTTCAAACTTCTCCCTAGGCAGAGCCTTCGTGAAAAGGTCTGCAATGTTCTCCTGCGTGGGCACATATGCCAAGCTGATCTCCCCAGCAGAGAACCTCTCCCTGACATAGTGATAATGCACCTCATTGTGCTTAGTGCGAGCATGGAACACAGGGTTCCTCGCAACTGCCAATGCGCTCTGATTGTCAGTGAAGATGGTGGTGGTAGAAGACTGGCCAACACCCAAATTAGCCATAAGGCGTCTGAGCCACACACACTCAACAGTCGCTGTGAAAGTTGCCCTATACTCAGCCTCACAACTGGAAGTGGCCACAGTAGGCTGCTTCTTGCTCAACCAAGATATACATGAGGTACCAAGCATGAAGCAAAAACCACTGGTGGACACACAGTGTCATAGCAACCAGCCCAATCTGAGTCAGAAAAAGCATGCAAATCTGGCGGTAATGATCCCCCCTTGGGATAAAACAACCCAAGTAGCCTAGTACCACTCAAGTAGCGAAAGATGCGCTTAACCGCTTTCCAATGTGTGACTCCTATGCAATGCATAAACCTGCTCATATGTGAGACACCAAACTGAATATCTGGCCGAGTAATGCATAAGTAAATCAAGCATCCAACAGCTTGCTGATAGAGAACAGCATCAAATGCATCTCCAGCATCATGAAGACTCAATCGTAAACCTGTCTCCATAGGAGTGGCACTAGGCTTACAGTCTTCAAGGCCAAAACGCTGCAATAATGTGTCAACATATTTCGTTTGACACAAAGCCATTCCACCATCAACGTGCATAAATTGAATGCCCAAATAGTGATGCAAATGCCCCAAATCAGACACTCTCTCAAATGAGGCATGCAAATCAGCCTTAAAATCAGCAATATGTGTCTCAATAGGACCAGTGAGCAACATGTCATCAACATAGACAACAATGATCAGAAGCACATCATTAGCACGCTTAACATATAAGGTGCTTTCAGTTGGACTGTTCTCAAAACCATATGCAATCAGATAGGCATGTATCTTCTCATACCAAGCACGTGGTGCTTGCTTTAAACCATATAATGCCTTCTTTAACCTGCACACCTGGTTTTCATGCCCTTTCTGCACAAAGCCACGGGGCTGAAAAACATACACTTCTTCATGCAAGTCACCATTCAGAAATGTTGTTTTAATGTCCAACTGATGTACATTCCAACCATGATGGGCTGCAAGTGCACAAATGCTCCGAACAGTAGTCATACGGCATGTAGGTGCAGAGGTCTCATCAAAATCAATGCCTCTTTCCTCTGCATAACCCTTTGCAACAAGCCTAGCCTTATACCTGTCAACTGTACCATCAGGTTTACGCTCAGCTTGTATACCCACTTAGTGCCAATGGCCTTCTTGCCAGGAGGCAAGTCACATAAAGACCATGTACCATTCTTCACTATAGCATCATATTCAGATTGCATAGCAGCCATCCAATTTTCTGAATTTTGTGCTTCATCAAAAGAAACAGGCTCATTCTCATCACAGAGACTAGATGCAGCCATAGCATAGCAATCTGATGCAAAGGAGGCACTATGAGAGCCTGAACGAGTATGATATGACAAAGGTGCATCTAATTTGCTGTCACGCAAAGTCTGCACCAGCCATTTTGGCATAGTTTTTGTCTGCTCAATATCAGCTCCCTCATCAACAAGTGCATCATGTAAATCTGCATCAGAAATGGAATGATCTACATCATCATATGAAACCTGCAAAGGCTGAGAAGTTGCCTCATTAGGACCAGCACTAGACTGTCCACCTGTAAAAAGAGGTATCAAAGTATCATACATGTCTTTGGAGCTAACTGATGGCTCCTTAGTACATGAAAGCAATGGCTGAATAGCATCTTCCACAAAGACAACATCATGGCTAACCAGAATGCGTTTAGTCTGTGGATGATACAGACGATAGCCTTTACTTTCAGAACTGTACCCAACAAAAATACATTTTACTGCCTTATCATCCAATTTTCTGCGATGTTGTTCAGGCACTAATGCATATGCCAAACAACCAAAAACACGCAGATGAGCAACAGATGGCTTGCGGTCATGCCAAGCCTCATATGGAGTGATAGACTGCAACGCTTTAGTGGGATACCTGTTTAGTACATATGCTGCACACATGACAGCCTCAAGCCAGAAACTATGTGGTAAAGCCTGACTTTTGACCATGCACCTCACCATCTCCATGAGTGACCTGTTCTTTCTTTTAGCAACTCCATTCTGTTGAGGTGTATACGGCACTGTACACTGGTGTTTTATCCCATGTTCAGCCAGAAATGCATTAAAATCTGAAGACATATATTCCCCCCCTCGATCAGAACGGAGGGTGCCCATTTTACATGCTGACAGATTTTCAGCCAAAACCAAAAACTGTTTGAAGCACATGAACACTTTGGACTTTGCTTTGAGTGGATATACCCATGCATGCCTGGAAAAATCATCAATGG
The DNA here is from genome assembly GCA_020310875.1 of Ceratopteris richardii. Lineage (NCBI taxonomy): Eukaryota > Viridiplantae > Streptophyta > Polypodiopsida > Polypodiales > Pteridaceae > Ceratopteris > Ceratopteris richardii. The sequence goes on along the minus strand of CM035415.1, from coordinate 179,728,904 downwards.
AAGTCACGAAGTAAAGGTAATTTCCAAAAGAGGGTGTCTGCATAGGACCACAGACATCACTATGTACAAGCTGCAATTTCTGCGTAGCCCGAACTGAACCATCTTTTGGAAAGGAAGAACGCTGCATTTTGCCCAAAATACAGCCTTCACAAACATGTTTTCCAGGTGCCTCAAGTTTGGGCAAAGAGGACACCATTTCAGATTTCTGCAGGTGTAGCAAACTAGCAAAATTCAGATGACCAAAGCGTGCATGCCAAAGCTTTGCATCTGACATAGCCTGAGAATCATGAACTGCACATGCCGAATCATTCACAGATCTTTCATAGTCTATGAGCTTATACAGCCCACGACATAAAATGCCAGAAGCAATAATCACATCGCCATTTGAGAGATCATGGACTGTACACCTGTCATCAACGAATTTCACAACCAAGCCAATCTTGGCTAATGCAGAAACTGATAACAGGTTCTTTTTTATCCCTGGCACAAATAAAGCATCTGACAAAGTGAAAGAACTACCATCAGCAGTAGTCAAAATGATCTTACCAACTCCCATAACAGGATAAGAGGAGTTATTGGCGCATGTGACAGTATTCCCTAAAGGGGCACGCTCGAGTGAAGAGAAGAAACTGCGCTGCGAGGTAATATGTTTGGTCGCCCCACTGTCAAAGTACCAAACATCTGAGTCTACTGCAGACATGCATTGATCATGAGAAGATGGGTCAAAACTACAGACAGTAGTAAACGCCCATTCTTCTTCCTGCACAAGATTTGCAGACTCTATCTTTGGTGTAAAGGCCTGTGCAACAACCATTCCAGCCTCTTTCTTCTTTGCCTCTTTAGCAGCCAGTTTTGGACAGTTCTTTATGATATGATCATTTCCTTTACAGTACTTGCAAAACAATTTCTGCTTTTCTGATTTCTTCTCATTTTTATCCTGGTTCTTCGATTGTGCAGCATTTGGAGATTTCTGCTTACTAGTAGAAGAGCTCCATTTTCCTTTGCCCTTCTGACTAGCCAGGAAAGCTTGATCTGCAACACGCATAATGGACCTGTTCTGCCTGGACTGATCTTCCTGCAATAGAACACAGACTAATTCCTCAAATGACAAGGCATTTGGATTGCCTTTCATCATCAACCAAAGAGTAGAGGCAAAACTCTGATATGAATCAGGAAGACCATTCAGAACGGTCTGCACAAGTGAGCTATCTGGTATAACCTCATCAGCAGAAATCAATTGTTCCTTCAGGTCTTTGATCTTTGTGAGAAAACTGTCCATAGAATCACCTTCATTCATGTGCTCACTCTCCAACTGTTTTCGGAGGTAAGCAACACGAGCCTCATTCCTAGCCTGGTACAAAGTGGTAAGTGTATCTCAAGCATCCTTTGTTGTTCTGCAAGAGCGAATGTGAGGAATAATGACACGTTTGACAGACAAAGCTATCAATGCATGTGCCTGGGCATCTCTGCCATCCCAACGAATCTGTTGTGCAGTAGGTGCAACAGAAACAGCAGCACGAACAGGAATCTGTGGAATATCATCTTCGACACCATCTTCATCGCTCCAACACCTCCAGCACCTGTATTTGTAGTACCTGTAGTCGCAAGTGTAACAGGACGTCTTTCAACACCCTGCACAATGTTCCACAGTCCTTTTGCAACCAGTCTATGTCGCGTCATATAAGCCCATAATGGGTAGTTTGTACCATGCAACTTTTCCTCAACAGCCAACATACGGAATACATCATTGCTTTCAGCCATGGCCGGTTAGTAAAATACCTTGATGCAAAAAATTGACTGTATCTCAAAAAGTTGAACAGAACTACCCAGACGAGTTCTGCTAGACCTGTAGTAGACTTGGAGACGCTTAAACTGACGAACAGAAACTGGTATATACCTTTGGCACAAAAGGACGAAATAGCCTACACAAGCGTTGCGATAGTGCGTTCGGAGGTCGAAACGAGCTCAGATCGCAATTTCGGCACCACAAAACGATGCTGTTTTGATCTCGGAAACACCCTGAGTATGCTCACCAAATTTCGTGCGAATCTGAGACTGCAAACAGAGGAGTGTCGACGGCGCCCTAGAAGAAGCGACGACCTGCTCTGATACCAATTGTTGGAGATAGAAGTCTGCGGAAGCACGCGAACAGCACAAGGAAGAAGAAGAAGCTTGGAGCACAAACACACAATACTGAATGTATTACTAGAGAATGTACAAAGATAAGTAGCCCATTAGGGCAATAGGCTTATATACAAGCCGGGGGGAAGAAACCTCCTAAAGAGGGAAAAAAGTACCCTGGCAGTCCTAGAGTGTTCACACACACCACTACCTAAATATATCAACAGGTTGTTGAGGATAAGTTGGATGGTACCAATTATCCATTGTGGGCTTATATGATGCATCATGTATTGGTCGCAAAAGGAATGTGGAATATTGTGCAGGGTGTTGAAAAATGTCCTATTACACTTGTAAATACAGGTATTGAAGTTGATGCTGATGGTGTCGAAGATGGTGATATTCTGTACATTTATGTTTGTGCTACAGTTTCTATTGCACCTACTATAGAGCAAATTCACTGGGATGGCAGAGATGCTCATGCACATGCGTTGATAGCCTTGTCTATCAAATGTGCCATTATTCCTCACATTCTCTCTTGCAGAACAACTAAGGATGATTGGGATACACTTATCACATTGTACCAGGCTAGGAATGAGGCTCATGTTGCTTACCTCCGACAATAGTTGCAGAGGGAGCACATGAATGAAGGTGATAGACAATTTTTCGACAAACATCAAGGATTGAAGGAACAATTGATTTCTGCTGATGAAGTCCTTCCTGACAGTTCACTTGTGCAAACTGTTTTGAATGGTCTTCCCAACTCATATCATAGTTTTTTCTTCTACTCTTCATTTGATGATGAAAGGTAATCCAAATGCCTTAACATTTAAAGAGTTGTTTTTTGTTCTCTTGCAGGAAGATCAATCTAGGCAGAACATGTCTATTATGCGGGTTCCAGATCAAGCTTTCTTGACTAGTTAGAAGGGCAAAGGAAAATGGAGCTCTTCTACTAGTAAGCAGAAATCGACTAATTCTGCACAATCGAAGAAGGAAGACAAAGATGAGAAGAAATAAAAAAAGTAGAAATTATTTTGCAAATATTATAAAGCAAATGATCATGTCATTAAGAGCCGTCCAAAAATTGCTGCTAAAGAGGAAAAGAAGAAAGAGGCCGGAATGGTTCTTGCACAGGCCTCTACACCGAAAACAGAGTCTGCTAATCTTGTGTAGAATGAAGAATGGGCATTTACTACTGTTTGCAATTTTGACCCATCTTGTTATGAGCAATGTATGTCTACAATAGACTCAGATGTTTGGTATTTTGATAGTGGGGCAACCAAACATATTACCTCCTAGCGTAGTTTTTTCACTTCACTCGAGCATGCCTGTATAAGGAATACTATCACATGCACCAAAAACTCATCTTATCCTATCATGGGAGTTGGTAAGATCATTCTGTCTACTACTGATGGTAGGTCTTTCACTTTGTCAGATGCTTTATTTGTGCCAAGAATGAAGAAGAATCTATTATCAGTTTCAACTTTAGACAAGATTGGCTTGGTTGTGAAATTTGTTGATGACATGTGTATAGTTTATGATTTGTCAAATGGCAACGTGATTATTGCTTCTGCCATTTTATGTCGTGGGCTGTATAAGCTCATAGACTACAAAAAATCTGTGAATGATTCAGCATGAGCAATACATGATTCTCAGGCTATGTCAGATGCAAAACTTTGGCATGCACGCTTTGGTCACCTCAATTTTGCTAGTTTGCTACACGTGTAGAAATCTGAAATGGTGTCCTCTTTGCCCAAACTTGAGGCACCCGGTAAACATTTCTATGAAGGCTATATTTTGCGTGAAATGCAGCATTCCTCCTTTCCAAAAGATGGTTCAATTTGAGCTACTCAGAAATTGCAGCTTGTTCACAGTGATGTCTGTGGTCCTATGCAGACACCCTCTTTTGGAAACTATCTTTACTTCGTGACTTTCATCCATGATTTTTCTAGGCATGCATGGGTATATCCATTGAAGGCAAAGTCCGAAGAATTTATGTGCTTCAAATAGTTTTTGGTTTTGGCTGAAAATCTGTTAGCATGTAAAATGGGCACCCTCCATTCTGATCGAGGGGGGAAATATATGTGTTCTGCTTTAATGCATTTTCCGTTGAACATGGGATAAAAAATCAGTGTATAGTGCCATATACACTTCAATAGAATGGAGTGTCGCAAGCCATCGGTTGCTCATCTGCGTGTTTTTGGTTGTCTGGCATATGCATTAATGCTTGAACAAACATCATAGGAAACTGGATGATAAATCAGTAAAATGTATTTTTATCAGGTACAGTTCTGAAAGGAAAGGCTATCGTCTGTATCATCCACAGAATAAATGCATTTTGGTTAGTCGTGATGTTGTTTTTGTGGAAGATGCTATTCAGCCTTTACTTTCATGTACAAAGGAGACATTTGTTAGCTCCAAAGACATGTATGATACTTTGCTGCCTCTTTTTATAGGTGGAAAATCTAGTGTTGGTCCTAATGAGGCAACTTCTCAACCTTTGCAAGTTTCGTATGATGATGCAGATCATTCCATTTCTGATGCAGATTTACATGATGCACTTGTTGATGGGAGAGTTGATATTGAGGAGGCAAAAATTATGCCAAAATGGCTTGTGCAGACTTTGGGTGTTAGCAAATTAGATGCACCTGTGTCTTAGTGCACTCGTTCAGGCTCTCATATTGCCTCTTTTGCATCAGATTGCTATGCTATGTCTGTGTCTAGTCTCTATGATGAGAATGAGCCTGTTTCATTTGATGAAGCACAAAATTCAGAAAATTGGATGGCTGCTATGCAATTTGAATATGATGCTATAATGAAGAATGGTACCTAGTCTTTATGTGACTTGCCTCCTGGCAAGAAGGCCATTGTCACTAAGTGGGTATACAAGTTTAAGCATAAGCTTGATGGAACAATTGACATGTATAAGGCCAAGCTTGTTGCAAAGGGTTATGTGCAGGAAAGAGGCATTGATTTTGATGAGACCTTTGCACCTACATACCGAACGACTATTGTTCATACCATCTGTGCACTTGTAGCTCATCATGGTTGGAATGTACATCAGTTGGACATTAAAACGACATTTTTGAATGGTGACTTGCACGAAAAAGTGTATGCTTTTCAGCCTCATGGCTTTGTGTAGAAAGGGCATGAAAACCGGGTGTGCAGGTTAAAGAAGGCATTATATGGTTTAAAGCAAGCACCACATGCTTGGTATGAAAAGATACATGTCTATCTAATTGCACATGGCTTTAAGAATAGTCCAACTAAGAGCACCTTATACGTTAAGTGTGCTAATGATGTGCTTTTGATCATTGTTGTGTATGTTGATAAAATGCTGCTCACTGGTCCTCATGACAAGCATATTGCTAATTTTACGGCTGATTTGCATGCCTCATTTGAGATGTCTGATTCGGGCCATTTGCATCATTTTTTGGGCATTCAGTTTATTATGCAAGTTGATGGTGGAATGGCTTTTTTTCAAATGAAATATATTGACACATTATTGTAGCATTTTGGCCTTGAAGACTATAAGCCTATTGCCACTCCTATGGAGACAAGGTCACAATTGAGTCTTCATGATGCGGGAGATGTTGTTCTCTATCAGTAGGCTGCTGGATGCTTGATTTACTTATGCATTACTTGGCCATATATTCAGTTTGTTGTCTCACAGATGAGCACGTTTATGCATTGCCCAGGTGTCAAGCATTGGCAAGTGGTTAAGCACATGTTTCGCTACTTGAGTGTTACCCGGCTACTTGGATTATTTTATCCCAATGGGGGATCACTACCGCCAGATTTGCATGCTTTTTCTGACAGTGATTGGGTTGGTTGCAATGAGATTTGTGTGTCCACTAGTGGCCTTTGCTCCATGCTTGGTAGCTCATGTATATCTTGGTTGAGCAAGAAGCAACCTACTGTGGCCACTTCCAGTTGTGAGGCTGAGTATAGGGAAGCTTTCACAATGATTGTTGAGTGTGTGTGGCTCAGGAACCTTTTGAGTGATTTGGGTGTTGGTGAGTCTTCTACTACCACCATATTCACTGACACTCAGAGAGCATTGGTAGTTGCGAGGAACCATGTGTTCCATGCTTGCACTAAGCACATTGAGGTCCATTATCATTATGTCAGGGAGAGCTTCTCTGCTGGGGAGATCACAGCTTGGCATATGTGCCAACGCAAGAGAACATTGCAGACCTTTTCACGAAGGCTCTACCTAGCGAGAAGTTTGAAGCTTTCTGCAAAGCTTTGGGCTTACTTCCTTTTGTGGATTGATTCGCTTGGCACTTCCTTATACATGAGTGCCAGCTCCTTGTTCACTGCATCACTCCCAGGGGGGATTTGTTGATATATTTAGGTAGTGATGTGTGTGAACACAGCAGGACCACTAGGGCACTTTTTTCCCTCTTTAGAAGGTTTTTTCCCCCGACTTGTATATACACCTATAGCCCTAATGAATTACTTATCTTTGTACATTCTAGTGGTCATACATTCAGTATTGTGTGTTGTGCTCCAAGCTTCTTCTTCTTCTTTCTTGTGTTGTTCGTGTGCAACCGCATATGTCTAACTCCAACAATGATATCACCAAGAGACCTCTTTCTACCTAAGATTGTTTTGTTCTGAAGAGGGGCGGGATATTTGTCTTCATAAAGTCTTGCATAATGAGAATCGTGATCTTTATAATATGTACAAATGTTCCGTAATATGTTTTCAAATAAAGTTTTAGTGAAAAATTTTGGATTACCTTTTGCTAACAATAAAACAGGTAGTGGTAACTTCTTCATTATGTATAATACACATATCGTCATTATTTATATGTACGTGGGCATTTGTGCAGTCATACATACATATATAAATTTATCTTCCGGACTATATGGTGAACGATCTTATTCTCATATATAAGTTATCTTTTTTATTCCTCTCACTATAAGTTATCTTTTTTATTCTCATATATAAGTTAACTCATATATAGTAACTCATACATACATATATGAGTTACTGTAATGTTTGTTTAAACCAGATACACATTTGAATGGTAGATCTTAATAATGAGTTTTATGATATATACATATAAGCAATAATTTGCGTTTAGTGAGATAACACTTCACATATTTGCATTTGGTAAATAAGTCAACAAAAGTATTTTATACAAAAGTTTTGAAATGTATGATGGATGATATGTTTCGGTAATGATGTGTTTGAACACACTTAGGACCGTAGAGGCACTTTTTTCCCTCTTTAGGAGTTTTTTTTTCCTAGCTTGTATATACACATATAACCCTAACTGGTTACTTATCTTTGTACATTCACTTGGTAATTTATTTTATCTTATGTTGTGCTCCAATCTTCTTCTTCTTCCTTGTGCTATTCGTGTGCTTCCACATACCTCAAACTCCGATGATTCATATCAGAGCAGGTTGCCACTTCATCTAGGGCACAATCAACGCCCCCTCCAATCATAGTCTCAGAATCGCATGAAAATTGATGAGCATACTCAGGGTGATTAAGAGTTCAAAACAATTTCACTATGTGGCATTGGAATTTTTATATGAGCTTGTTTTGGCTTTGAACGCACTATCACAACACCTATGCATGCAATTTTGACCTTTTGTGCCAAACATATATACATGTTTCGATTTGACAGTACAAGCATCTCAAAGGCTTCTATAGGTTTAACAGAGTTGGATGGGATGGTTGTGTTCAAATTTTCAAGATACAATTATTTTTGTGCATCAAGGTATTAAGTTAGTGGCCATGACTGAAAGCAATGATGTATTTGGTATGTTGGTTGTTGAGGATAGGTTCGATGGTACTAATCACTCATTGTGGACATACATGATGCATCAGGTATTGGTACAAAAGGAATGTGGAATTTTGTGTAGGATGTTAAAAAACATCCTATTACACCTGCAAATACAATTATTGAAGGTGATGTAGATGGCATTGAAGATGATTATCTTCAAATTCCTATTTTTATTGTCGTTCCTACTACAATTACTATAGATAAACTTCATTGGGGTGGTAGAGATGCTTAGGCACATGCATTGATAGCTTTTTCTGTCAAACATTCCATCATCCCTCACATTCACTCCTATAAAACAATAAAGGGTTCTTTGGATAGACTTATCACTTTATTCCAAGCAACTAATGAGGCCCGTGTTGCTTACCTTAAAAAAAAATTGAGAGTGAGCATATAAATGAAAGAGATTCTATGGATAATTTTTTGACAAAGATCGAAGATTTGAAGGAGCAATTGATTTCTGCTAATGAAGTCTTGCCAGATAGTTCACTTGTGTAGACTATTCTTGCTAGTCTTCCATATTCATATTAGAGTTTTACTTCTACTCTTCGATTGATGATGAAAGCCAATCCAAATGCCTTAGGATTTGAGGAGTCACTACAACATATGAGGGGTGTATCGGGCCTTATACCAGCACAAATACATTGGTGGAATTTAGCCCTAGCATTGATATAAGCACGATATCATCAGTATAGGCATGGATATATCTTCATTGGTATAAGTGCCAATATTTACTACCAAATTTCCAAACCAAAACTTACCCAAATTAAGTGATTTATAGCTTTTCAAAAATTTCTCTTTGTCTAGTGTGATGCGCTAAAGCCACAAGTCCATTTGCGTTTTTACTTGAGAGAAGCAAGCAACCCATAGTATAGTTGTTTGTCCAAGCGATGGACCTACTAGGGCTCACTACATGCTTCTTGCTATCAATAGGAGAACTCATTCTCCACAATTTGTACTAGAGTGAACTTGGTGCAAAAACTTCATCAACAAGGTTGAAGCTGAAAGCGAAGCAAAAGAGGAGCTACAAATCAAGGGGGAGCCTCACAAACTCAAGAGAAAAGGACTATATAGCTACTCGAGGTAACTCTCAAAGTTTTTGATAATATTCAATGGCCAAGTTGAGTCAACAAGTAGAAAAGTTGGATAAGGATAACTATCCCATGTGGAACTTTAGAATGACCAACTACCTAATGGGTAGAGGCCTTAGGGATACCCTGAGTGGGATGATGCTCAACCTCAAATCAATCAAGCTACAGCCACCGGAGTCCAAAGGAAGCAAGCAAAGAATGGGAAGAGAGGAATAGAAGAGTCATGTTCCTCATTTCACAAGTCATTACTAATGCCATGATAGGGCATATTCAACATCTTAAAATAGCTAAAGACACTTGGGAAGCTCTTAAAAAGATATATTCGACAAACATGAAAGCTAGGAAACTTCAACTCAAGAATGAGTTGAACACAATCAACAAAACTTTGAGTCAATCTATAGTTGAATATACTTTGAAGATTAAGGAGCTAATTGATGATTTAGCTTCTATTGTCACAATATTTGAAGATGAATATCTTGTGTGTTGTACTACCAATTGAGAGAAGATGAAAGATGTAAGCCTTTTATAACTTCCACTAACTTGAAAGATGCATACCGAGTTTTTGAACAATTAATCCCTCATTTTGCCAAAAAAGAGTTTAGCTTTGGTGGCCCCAAAGGAAAGGAAATCCCCAACCAAATGTTGTATGCAAAAAGGTAAAGGAAGGAACTCAAGAGGAGGTTGAAAGGAAAAAGGAAGAGGTCACAACAACTCCCAACTACAATCAAAACAATTCAGAAGACAACAAGGATGAATCAAATGACAACACACAAGGAAGAGGTCAAGGTAGAAGTTGAAGAAGAGGCCGGGGCTCCTACAATTCTCATAAAGGTATAACATGCTATCACTGTGGTAAAGTAGGAAGCTATGCTAGTGATTGTTGTCTAAAAAATGGAAGACAAAATGGAGGCAATCAAAGGATTCAAAGCAACTATACAAGCACCTCAAGTCAAGGAAGCAAGGACACATTACTTGCAATGAGAGATGAGTATAGAAGCTCTTATGAAGATGAAAAAAAATGGTACATTGATTCGGGTTGTAGTAACCATATGCAATGCTAAGGATTTTTTTTCACTAATCTATAGGTATCAACTGGAAAAGGATGTATTGAAATAGGTGATGATACTAAACACATGATTGAACGTATTGGAGATATAAGGCTCGAAAATATAACTAGAACAAAGGTACTATCTAATGTTCTTCATGTTCCTACAACTTCAAAGGACTTGATTTCAATAGGAAAAATGGTAGAGAAGGGTTATCATGTCAAATTCAATGACAATAGGTTTTTCATAAAGAATCCAAAAGAAGGTTTCAACATCATTGCTCAAGGTAGAAGAGAAGGAAGGATGTTCACTTTGGACATCCAACATCCACATGGAAAAGTCATGTACATTAAATTTGGGAACAAGAAGATTTCAAAGCTTGACTTATGGCACAAAAGGATAGGACGCATCAACATTCCATAGCTAAAGTACATGAGCAAACATGAAGTGGTAAGAGGTGTTCCAAAATTTTATAGTGTTGGACTACGTGAGTTATGTGGAGCTTGTCAACGAAGAAAGCAAACAAGGCAACCATTCAATAGGAGCAAGTATGTGGCTGTAAATGTCTTGGACTTGATACATACATATGTATGGGGACCTACCAAAGAGTCCTCAATGGCTGGTAATAGAATTTTTGTCACCTTCATTGATGATGACTCAAGAAAGGTATGGCTATTTTGTATGAAGCAAAAATAAGATGTGTTCTCTATATTCAAGAGATTCAAAACTCAAGTTGAAAAATATAGGAAGTTCTATCAGAACTTCAAGGTCCAATGGTGGAAGGGAATATCTGTACAAAGAATTTTTAGATTTTCTATAAGAGAATGTGTTCAAAATGTAGTTACTTGTAGGTATACACCTCAACAACATTTTTGGGTTGAAGCTACCATAACCACCATTTACTTGATGAATAGGTGCACAACATTAGGAATACATAACGTGATAACAAAGGAGGTATATTCCAGTAAGAAATTAGATCTTACACACCTCAAAGTTTTGGATGTGTTTGCCTTTTTCACATTTCATACGAAGTTAGAGTTAGAACGAAGATGGAACCAATGTCAAAAAATTTTATTTTCATCTACTACTCGACAGAGCGACAATGCACTCTAACTATTTGTGAGAATATGTGTTGCAACATCAATCTCCATGCAAGTCCATCAATAGGCGTCTTAGCCATATACACTCCACAATAGCTGTGAAAACTACCTTGTACTTAGCTTCACAACTTGATGTTGCCAATGTGATTTGCTTCTTACTCAACCAAGATATGCATGACACTCCAAGGAAAAAGCAATTACCACTAGTGAACATGCGAGTATCGTAACAACCAACCTAAACACTATCTATAAAAGCATGCAAGCATTGTTGAATATCTCTACCATAAAAGAGAACTAAATGCAAAGTTTGAGATATCGAAACACATGTTTCACCACTTCCCAAAGCTTGGTGCCAGGGCTATTCATGAATCGACTCAATGGGGGAACTCCATATTGTATATCTGGCCTTGTTTTGCATGCATATATAAGACATCCCACAATAGAAGCATCTAATGCATCATTGTAATCCTCAACTAAGAATCTAAATATTGTATCATTGGTGTGCAAACTGTTTTGGAATCCTCAAAGTCAAAACATTGAAGTAGTTTTTCAACATACTTTGATTGATGCATAACAACTCCCCCCTCAACAAGTACAAACTCGATGTGAAGATAGTAGCTCAAAAGACCAAGATAAATGACATCAAAAGTATGTTGCAAATCATCCATAAGGATGCCAAATGTTGCATCACATGAGCTAGTCAAGAGTACGTCATCAACATAAAGAAGAATCATCGTAAGATCAACCCCATACTTGCATGCATAGAGTGTGATTACAATATGACTACATGTGATGCCAAGAGCAATCAAGTGCTTATGGATTTTGTCATACAATACACTTGGAACTTGCGTAAGACCATGCAAGACTTTATGCAAGTGACAAACCATATGCTCTTGCCCTTTCATGGAAAATCTAGAAGGCTTCTTCACATAAACCTCTTTTTGCAAATCCCCATTCAAGAAAGCTATTTTTATGTCCAACTGATGTGCTTTCCAACCTCGTTGGGCAGCCAATCCAACCACGGTGTGAATGGTAGCCATGTGTGAAGTAGATGCAAAAGTTTCCTCATAGTCAATGCCATACCATTGCACGTATCCTTTTGCAACCAATCTAGCTTTGTAGCAATCAATGCTACCATTTGACTTTCTCTTCATCTTGTAAACCCACTTTGTACCAATGGCTTTTTTTTTTGAAATTCACATAACTCTCAAGGACCATTCCTATATACGGAATCCATTTCTAATTGCATAGCGCTAATGCAATGTGGATCATCACATGAATCTTCAAAAGTAAGTGGCTCCTCATTACATGTTGTTGCAGTAAGAGAATAATCCACAAAATTACTTGATACATAGCAAGTGCTTGATCTTGTTCTATCAAGTAAAGGTGCACTTAATTTGCTATCATGTAAAGTTTGTTTCCGCTGTTTTGGCATAGTTCATGTACTCTTGATAGACATTCATTCATTATGTGATAGATCATCAACATATATATCCTGTGTGGGCTGTATTGCATGCTCATTTACAACCATATTTTGACGTAAATGTTCTGCCATATGCGGTTGGAAATTTCCAATAGTTCCACTCATGTTTGGCTAGAAAATTTTAGCCATGTTTGGCTGGAAATTATTTGCATTTTCAGGTCTATTTTGTTGGAATTTTTAGAACTTTGAACCTCACTTGGCTGGTTATGGCCATAGTCAAGTCACACCACTCTGAAACAAACGTATGAGCACATCAAACACATCTTATGAGCTAATTATTGGCTGCTTTTTGCATTCAAGTAGAGGGATCATTGAATTTTTAGCAAATACTGCATCTCAACTCACAATAATTGTTCCCATCAATGGATAGTATAAATCATATCCCTTACTTTCAACATTATAACCTACAAATATATATTTATTTTCCTTTTCATCAAATTTGTGACATTGTTGCGATGGTACAAGAGCATATGCCAAACAATCAAATATGCACATATGATTAACCATATGTTTATGTCGATTCCAAACCTCATAAGGAGTGATGACTCTCAATGCTTCTGTAGGACAAAGATTCAACACATAGTTTGCACACATAACCGCTTCCATCCAAAACTTGTTAGGAAGATGCTTTACTTTAACGTTACATGGTGCCATTTCAAAGAGTGATCTATTTTTACACTTTGCAACACCATTTTTTTGAGGTCTATATGGCACCATACATTGGTGTGAAATTGATCTTTCAATGAGAAAAGCATTAAACTCATGTGACATGTATTCACCACCACAGTTTGTGCATAGAGTCAAAAGTTCATTTCCATAAAAAATTTCAGTCATAGGTAAAGATGCTTTGAAGCAAGAAAATACCTCATTCTTTGCTTTCATAGGATACACCCACATATGGTGAGTAGCATCATCAATGAAGGTAACAAAATATACATACTTCTGAAAAGATGGAGGCTTGATAGGATCACATACATCATTGTGAACAAGCTACAATTTTCTTGTAGTGTGTGTATGACTATCTTTTGGAAAAGAAGCATGATGCATTTTTCAAAGAATGCAACCTTCACATGCATGCTTTTCAATGGACTCTGGTGTTTGCAAACGAATGCCCATGTCTTTCTTTTGCAAGTAAACCAAAGTATTGAAGTTCAAATGACCAAAATGAGCATGCAAAAGTATCATTTCAGCCATGGAGGAAGAAGGCATTTGAGGTAGCCCTCTTATATATATCCAAGGAAGAAAAACCATTGCATAATGGACTGGACATCTCGATAATATCACCATAGCTGAAATCATGAACCATGCACTTATCATTAACAAAGTGTTCATGAAGTTCAACTTTGGCAATCAAAGGAACTGAAATTAAGTTCTTCTTGATAGCCGGTACATACAATGCATTTTTCAAGAGAATCACACCTCCATTTGTAGTTGTAACCTCAATTTATCCTACTCCAATGATAGGATAAGAGGCATTGTTTGCATACACTACATGTCCTCCTTTGGATGCACTTTCAAATATGCAAAAAACCATTTGCATGAAGTTATGTGCATTGAATCACCACTATCAAGGAACCAATATGAATCAGCTTCACTCACAACCATCATTTTGAATGCAATGATAAATCATAATAACATATAACAACACATGCACAAAAATCTTGAGCCATTTTGGCTTCATCATTCTTTGCATTTGAAGATTTTTCAGCAATAGGCATATTCCTTCTTCTTTTCATTATGCTTAGCAAGCTTTCTACACTCATCAATAGTATGAAGAACCTTCTGACAAGATTATCATATCTTCTTCTTTTGCAAATCAACATCATTAGAGGAATGAGTGAAAGAGGAAAGTTGAGGCTTTGGTTGTGATGAACCCAAAGTTGAACCATACTTGCTTTTTCCTTTTTGTGAGATAACAAGTACTTGCATTCCCTCAATCAAACCACTCATGTTCACTCTAGATTGCTCTTTTTGCAAAATGAGAGACAGAACCTCATGAAATACATACATATTTGGATTTCCTTTTGCAACCAAGTAGAGTGTAGTGGCAAAGCTTTGAAAAGATTCTAGTAATCCTTTCAACAATGTAGAGATGAGTGATGCATTTAGAATAATATCATCTATATTTACCAATTGCTCTTTCAAGCCCTTGATGCTTGTCACATACACATCCATCGACTCATTTTTAGTTATAAATACATCCTCAAGTTGCTTTCTCAACTATGCAACATGTGCTTCATTGTGCATGGCATACAAAGAAGCAAGAGTGTCCCATTCTTGTCTTGATGTAGAACATGACCAAATGTGTGGAACTATATGACGCTTCAAGAAGAAGCTCCATCTATGATAGTAGACGGTGAAGTAGAAGGACTTGGGGGTCTTCGATCTACATCTGCCACTATGTTCCATAGTTGTTTTGCAACAAGAACATGTTTCATCATGTAAGACCACATTGGATTGTTGATCCCATCAAGCTTATCTCCAGTGATAAGCATTCCAAACTAGTCATGGTTGCATGCCATTTCACTAAAGAACAAAAAAGTGAGAAGATCTTTACTTTAATGAAATCTACAATGAATGCTGAAATTTCAGCTCACAATCCACCACTCTCATGGCAATTCTCATTGCATGAATGGCTTTCAAATGTGGGTAGTTAAAAGTGTGTGTCCACCGTGATGCAGAAAACCAAAACTTGAGAAGGAGTTGAACCTGCTCCAATACCAATATTGGGTGTGTATATAAGTGTGAGAGCCACACAAGATGCACACACAAGGAGCACAAATGCAATAAGACACATGGAGAAGACAAATGCTTCGAAGTTGATTCGCGTAGTTAAAAGTGTGTGTCCACCGTGATGCAGAAAACCAAAACTTGAGAAGGAGTTGAACCTGCTCCAATACCAATATTGGGTGTGTATATAAGTGTGAGAGCCACACAAGATGCACACACAAGGAGCACAAATGCAATAAGACACATGGAGAAGACAAATGGCTAGAATAGATCTGTCTATTGATGATGAAGCTTACTGAAATATGAGTTGAATACTATCACTAAGTACAAATACCACCACATTTGAGTGTATCATGTATGTGTAACATGCGGAAAAAGCCTCCAACTAGAACTAGAGTAAAAAGTGTCCATGTATAGGGAAAAGCTTCACATCAAAGCTACTCGAGGAACACATAAGTGTAACAATGCCCTAGGCTCAATTGGGTGCCCAATCGAAGATGATGATCTTGTTGCGCACACTCTCAATGGCTTAAGAGAGGATGAAATATGGAAATCTTTAACCAAATCAGTGTCTATAAGTGATTCCCTACTAGAATTTGATCAATCATGCACATTGATGGTAATTGAGGAGATGAACCAAGGAGTTCACAATCAAAGGGAATCCAAGCCCAAGTTTTTTGTGAGGATAGAGGGCGAGTTAAAAGATGTGAAAAAAGCTCCCAAGGCATGGGGAGAGGAAAGCAAAGCTCAAGCTATCAATAGGAAGAAGAAGGAACAAAAAAAGAGGAGGAAGATCACAAGGAAGAGAAGCATCCAATCGAGAATGCTACAACTGTGGAAAATCAGGCCTCTATGCAAGTGAATGTTGGTCCAAAGGAGGAGGCAATCAAGGATACAAAAGGAGTCAAGGTAAATATGCTAGTACCTAAACAAATTCAAAACATGAAAAAATTCTTAAGATGTATGGGTCAAATGAAAGAGAAAATTCAAATTTTACATGGTACATAGATAATGGTTGTAGCAACCATATGACTTGTAATAAAGAAGATTTCTTTAATTTAAACTCACCCACCACTCAAGGACATGTAGAGACATGGGATGGCATTGAGCACAAGATTACACATGTGGGAGATTTTCCATTGAATGGATCTCAAATCTCCAAGGTGTTGAAGGATGTGTCGCACGTGCCAACCACCACCAAGAACTTGGTTTAGTAGGTCAAATTATTGAGAGATGTTATGTGATGAGGTTCAATGATCAAGGATGTTTTTTGAAGACCCAAAGCAGGACTACAAGCTCATAGAAAAAGGAAAGAAGCAAGAGAGACTCTTCACCATGGAGGTAAAGCCATCAACCCCTCACATTGTCTACTTGTCAATCGGGAATAGAACGATTGCAGAGATTGACTCGTGGCAAAAAAGAATTGGCCACACCAACTTAGAAAGGATGAAAAACATTCAAAGGAAGGGCTTGGTGAGTGGTCTACCTAATCTTACATCTCACAATATGCAACAGTTTTGCCATGCTTTTCAATTAGGGAAACAAAGCATATTGGCATTCAAGAAGGGAGTACATGTGAGCAATGAAGTGTTGAATCTCATACACACAAATATATGGGGACCTACAAGGGATCCATCCATTGGAATTAGTAGATATTTTTTCATATTTATAGATGATTATTCAAGGTTTTTGTATATTTGTTGCATGAAGGCAAATTCAGAGGTGTTCTTCTATGTCAAATGGTTCAAAAACATAGTGGAGAAGGAGACATAGAAGTATATAAACATTCTTAGATCAAATGGAGGGGGAGGATATTTTTCAAATGAAGATTCTAATTCATGATCATGGCATCAAAAGGTAGTTCATGTGTAGGTATACATGTTAGCAAAATGGGTAAAAAGGAACAACATATATATAGCAAAAGTGGCTAGAGCTATATGCTCGTAATTCTTATTGGGTGATGTAAGAAATACAACCTCTTAGGTGGTGAACAACATTATTATAATCTCGATGTCATTGTATTTTGGCATGATACTATAATTCCAATGAACAATCTTGACCAAAAAGCTAGGACTGTATGATGTATCTTTTTGGTTATTAATAAAAATTTTAGGCCTGCTAGGAGAGAGACGACCAGGATGTGTTAGAGTGTCTAACCAATGATGCTTTGAGCATGTTATTCGGTGCATATTTTGAGTCAGTACTTTTTGTTATTTGTCTAGGTATCTAAATTTCTATGTATATTGAAGAGAATAGGATATAACTTGGTGTTTAAGTATCTATTAGATTCCAAGAAAGTTTATGTGATTGAAAGTGTGACATGGAGTAATAGAATTATTGCGATAGTGAGGAGACTCTATAATACCTTGTCCAATTAAAGAATATTCGATTATGTAGATTGACATAAAGTGCCGCATAACATCACCTACTATAGTTTGATGCTCTTTGTACATTTTTGTATTTCGGTGATACAGATTACTATGTATTGTGTAATTCGATACTGTGATTAGTTTACCATAATTTGATAGGAGAGAGATAGTGGAGAAACTAAGAGAATTAGAGTAATCTAGGTCATCCCACCTACGAACCCATAGTTGACCTACTTCTACCCTTAACGATAATGGAGAAAAGAGGATAACAATAGTGATTCCGTTTGGGAGTGGTCCTTAGCTAACTACATGTTGGCAATGAGATCTAGTGAAACATACCCAAAGTATGAGAGTGATAAGAAACTTATACAAGTGAATAGTGCATTAGATGCACCGCCTGGTAGGATCGAAGGTGTAACAATACCAGACGAGAAAGTTGCAACTGATCATAGGGAATCAAGCAAGAAAACATTAGAATGGACACATTTTTTAGTTTTTGGTTTGTAGGAAATACCAAAAATTCTTCGGCACCTTCTTATAGAATTTTGGTGTCTGGTGAAAGTTTGGTTGCCCTAGAAATAGTGATTGATCAAGAAAAGAACCAAGACAATCAACTTATTCACAGGGAATTTTGGCAAGAAATAGTTATCGACATTTCAAAAATTATAGACGATCCTCTTCCAAAACCAACCAATACCAATGACGGCAATGGAGGTCACCAATCAAAAGGCAAATCACTACATCTTTTCCAAGATTTTGGAGAAGCCTAAAAATTTTGTCTTGTAAAACTGAACCTCTTTAGCATTTGGATTCAAAACTTCTAGGAAAAGAAGTACAACCTGCAAGACAACTATCATCCACAAGTTCAGATGCTGAAAAAGTAGTAGACATGGTAGAAGAATTTAGCCCTAGATCTATGATAGATAGAGGATTACTCTAGTGATGCCAGTATCCGATAGGAATGGTGTTGGGGGATTCTTTGACAAGAAGGAGTTTGAGGGTTTGTAGGAGAAAATGAAAAGACCAAAAGAGAAAATACACCTTGGAAGTTTCTGCCGTTTGATTACAATAAGAAAAGTACAATGTTTGAAATAC
This sequence comes from Ceratopteris richardii, assembly GCA_020310875.1. Lineage (NCBI taxonomy): Eukaryota > Viridiplantae > Streptophyta > Polypodiopsida > Polypodiales > Pteridaceae > Ceratopteris > Ceratopteris richardii. The sequence continues at coordinate 179,710,072 of CM035415.1, read as the reverse complement.
AAGATACACCAATACCTCTGTGCACAATCCCACAGAGTGCCCAATTACAAAATATCCAATATCCCAATGTCCTCTTGCTGCCGACCTCCTCTGCAACAGACCTCCACCTGCTTCAAGCTTCTCCTTGTGCACACCTTGCACCAAGCTTCCACAAAGGGGGAGGAGTGAATACCTGCTGTCGGCAAGCGTACACTGCCAAAGGACCTTGAGATACTTGGGGGAACTATAGCTTAGCACTTCTCTGCACCAAAATCCTTGGTCACTCTCTATGCACCTTGCACTTCCACTTCTGTGCGACGTACTCTGGTGACTCTTGCACTTCTCTCTCTTGCTCCACTTAGCCTATGCTCTCTTGCTTACTCTAACCTTGGTCCAAGAATGGCTCTTGCCTTTATTTGAGTGTGTCGATCACGTACGCTCCTAACTGCAAGTGAATCTTGGTGCTCACTTTGATGTCCCAAGATGGCTCTCACAAGTGGCAGCCAACTACTCACTGTTTTGTCCTGTAGTGACTTTAGTCTAAAACCAAAAATTTTAATGGGGGCCATACTTTCACCTGTGCGTACACTTTGCCGCTTCACATGCCTTCACATTTCCTTTTAATTCTTCACTTTTGCACATAAGGGGGGTTCACCTGAACCTTCCAAAACACTTTAAAACACACTTTGAACTTGGGGCAATTAGAGAAAATACCTCTGCAACCTGCAACCCACTTTCTCCGATTTACCCTTTGTGGACAATTACTTATGCACCACCTGTGCACTTTGACACCTGCACTTTGACTTTGCACCTATTGACTTTGACCTTTGACCTTGTAGACTTTGACCAGTTGACTTTGACCGTTGACTTTGACTGCAGTTGACTTTGACCAACATGACTTTTATGGGCTCAACAGTTGCCCACCACCTAATGTGCTCTCCGTCCCGGAGAGCTATAGCTAAAACATTGAAGAGCCGCAAAACTTGAATAGGACATCTGAGCAGCAACCAATTCCACCAAAACAGGAGAGAACAAGCCCCAGAGAAGAACCAAAAGTGGGATTTTGGAATGGAAAAGCAAAAAAGGGGGGGGCAATGGAAGGGGAGAAAGGAAGGGGAAGGGAGGGCTGAGGGTGTGAATATGGATGGGGTAGGGAGGGGAAAGGATGTGGCTGGGCATATTGGTAAAGGGAGGGATGGGGAGTAGGAATCAGGGGTCGGGAGGAGGCTAATGTGAACAAACCGGAGGGCTACAGAGGGTACATATGGGAGATTATTAAACATAAGGTAAGACAAGGTGAGAATAGATCATTTGGACAATGTTGGGAAATAAAAACATGTGATAAAGGTGTTCAAAACATGTGGTTTCAGACCAAAAGTCATACAAAAAGTGGGAATTTGTAAAAAGAAATTCAAAAACTGAGTTCATAGGTGCCAAAAAACATGAAAATGACTCCATTTTTGTAAAAAAACGGCCAACCGAGGCACAATCCAGAGCCAATAGCTTTGAGCCATGAAAAAATAAAAAAAAATAAAGTAAAATAAAATAAAAATAAAAATAAAAATAAAAATGATCGCTCTTTCTTTTTTTCTTTTTTTTTTTTTATAATTATATATATATATATATATATATATATATATATATATATATATATATTTTTTTTTTCGTTTTCAACGCTCAGACAGAAAATAAAATAAAGAAGAAAATAAAATAAAATAAAATAAATAAAAGATAAAAATTAATAAAAATAAAATAAAATAAAATAAAATAAATAAATAAAAAAATAATAATAATAATAATAAAAGAAAATAGAGGGGGGGGGGGGGGGGGGAGGGGGGGGGGGGGGGGGGGGGGGGGAGGGGGGGGGGGGGGGGGGAGGGGGGGGGGGGGGGCTGTCAGAATGGGGGGGGGGGGGGGGGGCGGGCAGGGGGGGGGATTTTTTTTTTTTTTTTTTTTTTTTTTTTTTTGGGAACCCGCAAATTCCCTAGGGGGCTTTTTTTTTTTTTTTTTTTTTAAATAGCCCAATTTAGAGAAAAATCAAGGAAAAATCTGAAAAAAATGCCAAAAATTGGCCAAAAAATTCTAAAAAAATTCTGAAAAAATTCTGATGAAATTTTCTACATGTTGAGCCTAAAATCCTTCATCAAACCACAGAGACCCTCCATTTATTCCTCAAATTGGGCAATAAAAAGACACATGAAAAAGGCGAAAATACTAGAAAAAGTCCAAAAAAAAAGCCTGAAAAAATCTGAAAAAATTTCTAAAAAATTCCAAAATTTGTGCCTTTGCAAAGTGGATGAAATGACTGCTAAATTTGCTAAAACCTTAAGAAACAAGCATGAAATGGATAAGAAAACTACTAAAACTTAAGTAAAAATGACGAGAAAAGACTATGTACAACCTGGACAATTTTTGCAGGTTCTAGGTGATCCATAAAACTTCAGTTGGCTTGATAGTAGGCCTTGAGCCTTGTATTGTTGACTGAGAGAGACTCCTCCATAATCTGCATTTGTACTGCACTTCATTGCTTTAGTCTTCTCCTGGGGCACCCTGGCCATCTGAGAGGGGTACCCTAAATCCTTCATTAGAATGTTATCTCCTCCAGCAACTTTATGATATGATTTGCAAAATTTTAATTTTACTACTCCAGCTTCTTCATCCAGAGGAACCCTATGTTCCCAAATACTGGCAGTAGCAACTTCCACATTCTTGTAAAGCCCTGCACTTGCTACCATAAGAATTGAAATAACAGATGATAGCCATACCAGAATCCATAAAAAAGTGGCCATTGATATATGAATTTGAGTAGCTTTATCACTGCTGCATGTAAGGACTTTGCTTTTCTTCTCTTTGCTATGGCCTTTGACTGCTACTGGTTCAACCTGAGTGATTTCCTCTTTTTCTTCATATGCTTCTTCTATACTTGAGTTTGGAAAAATTCCATAGCAGGAGGATGGGTCTTTTGCATGGAGCCAAGCCAACATGTTTTCATCTTCATATAAATCTGCTCTTTCAAATAGGTCTGCTTCTGGGTTGTCCACCACTTCTTCTTCCATACAAATACCGATTGTCTGCATCATGCTAGTATTTTTCTGATTATCCGGGCCTTCTTCTAAAATTATCTGCTGCAACTCTTTTCCCTCTTGCTTTACCCACATTGTGTCCTTGCCCCAATCATGCAGCACATTGGCATGCCTTAACCAAGGTCTCCCAATTAACAGTGGGAAGCTTCCTTCTACCTGTGGCAGCCTTAAAACAACAAAGTCCAAGTTAAAGATAGTACCTTGTATCCTGACTGGGACTCCAGGAACCACTCCCATAGGCCTTACTATGCTTTGGTCTGCCATTGTTACAGTGAAGTTGGCAGGTTGTGAAGGGTATAGTCCAATCTTTTTCATGGTATATTCAGGCATCAAGTTAATGCCAGAACCACCATCCACAATAACTCCTTGAAACTCATGACCTTTAATAGAAATGGTTAGCCGAGGGCTCTTGTAATCTGTGAGGGGTGCTTCCCCTACATATTTATCTTTATGCATAACAGCAGCTTTTGCCACTAAGCTTGTTGTGGACATTTCATCAATTATCTGCAAGAGTTCTGACCTGAACTTCCCATCCATCCTTATTAAATCAAAAATACTAACCTCCTTTTTCATGGACTTAAGCAGTCTGGAGGCTTCTGATTCCTTAAGAGCTTGGGCTCCATTTGACTTATCCAACTCCTCATGAGCCCTGCTGAATGCATGTCCAATGGCATCACTGGTACCTGTGCAATTTTCCTTTTGCCTTGTGTCTGCACTTGTGGTGGCTTGGTCTTCAGACACACCTTTGTCTTTGTTTAATCCATTAATCAATGATTCTTGACCCATGTCCACTGGAGCCTTCCCCTTGCTTCTTGTCTGCACAGTAAAAGAGTCAATTTCCTCTAACTGCACCACCCTGGTAGATGGTGATGGCACCTTAACTTGATTTGCCATTTCTTCTTCCTGCACGGAAATCATTTGAATGTGGGGCCCAGATGAAGAGGCTTGATTCTTAGGACAACAAATTGTGTAGTGGTCTCTGGCCTCTGGGCAGTTTCTGCAAGGGGGGGCATTTTCTGGTAGGGTGCACCTACTTTGATAGTGCCCACATTCCCCACATCTGAAACAAATAATTGGCCTTCTAGGCCCATTTCCAAAATTATCCCTCTGTCTAGGGTTATAAGTGTTACCTTGATTGGGTGCAGCTGCCATCACATTTGCTGGTGGCAGGGGTCCTCCTTGTGTCCAGTATGTCGTTGCAGGCATTCCCCTTGATTGGCATTCATGGGCCTCATGGCCAACCTTCCTGCATAATTGGCAAGTTACACTTAACAGAGGACACTCACTTACTATATGCCCTTGTTTGCTGCACATGGAACACCAAAGACCACTCTTGATGCCTCCTCCTTTGAGCTCCTGCAACTCCTGTCGCAGCTGAGCTAATTCCTCTGCCTGGGCTTCCTCTTCCTTTTGGAGCTTGAGTGCTTCAATCTCCCTTCTCAATTGAGCCACAGCAGTCTCCTCCTCTTTGTAGGGCTTATTTCTCTTTAAGCCCTCCAACTCCCTCCTCAGCTGGGTCACTGGATCCTCCATGTCTGTACCATATGTTGGTGGTGAAGAAGTTGTCCCATATTGGTGCCTTATTTGCTCCAGTCTTGTAGCCGTGGTGATGAACTCCTCTATGGAGGCTGTAGGTAATACTAATTCCTTTATTTTGCATTGAGTGGCTATTGGTAGGGGCTTGGCTAACCATTTCTTGACAAAAAAATCATGGGGTGGATCTGGTAGTTTGGCCATTAGTGCTTTGGCTCTGGTCACAAATTCTGGGAACTTTTCTTCTGGACCCAATCTCAAGTTCTCTAGCTCTTCTATGATAATCTCTGCTGTGTTCCCCTGCTGGAATTGATTTCTAAAAGCATCCTTCATCAAATCCCAAGTGGTAAAGTGGTTTTCAGCAAACTGGCTGAACCACTTGTCTGCCAGTCCTTCCAATGTGGCTGGGAAGAGTATCAAGAAAGCATCTTCCCTACCCATTAGCCCCCTAGTCTTACATAATGCAAGAAATCGTCGAATGTGCTCATCTGGGTCCTCCTGGGCTAAACCCCTGAAGGAGGGAAATTTTATGTTTAATCTGGAGAGCAAGATTTCTAGGTCCACCTGTCCTGCCATGCTTCCTACCGATGAAGTCGATGAAAGTGGACTCGATGATCTTCTGTTCGTCTTTCTTCTTGTCTGCTTGCACTTGATTCTCAAGGTTTGTGACCGGGTCGCGGTCATGAGCTATGCATAGTCCACTTAAAATGAGACACTTGATAAAAGTATGCACCTTTTGGCCCACTGGAGTAATGTTGTCGACACTGGAATATTGTCCTCCAATGGCAATATATAGCCTCCTATGCTCAAAGCTCCTTGGAAGTCCCACCGTGCGTGCCAAATTTGTTGGGGGATTCTTTGACAAGAAGGAGTTTGAGGGTTTGTAGGAGAAAATGAAAAGACCAAAAGAGAAAATACACCTTGGAAGTTTCTGCCGTTTGATTACAATAAGAAAAGTACAATGTTTGAAATACAAGATACACCAATACCTCTGTGCACAATCCCACAGAGTGCCCAATTACAAAATATCCAATATCCCAATGTCCTCTTGCTGCCGACCTCCTCTGCAACAGACCTCCACCTGCTTCAAGCTTCTCCTTGTGCACACCTTGCACCAAGCTTCCACAAAGGGGGAGGAGTGAATACCTGCTGTCGGCAAGCGTACACTGCCAAAGGACCTTGAGATACTTGGGGGAACTATAGCTTAGCACTTCTCTGCACCAAAATCCTTGGTCACTCTCTATGCACCTTGCACTTCCACTTCTGTGCGACGTACTCTGGTGACTCTTGCACTTCTCTCTCTTGCTCCACTTAGCCTATGCTCTCTTGCTTACTCTAACCTTGGTCCAAGAATGGCTCTTGCCTTTATTTGAGTGTGTCGATCACGTACGCTCCTAACTGCAAGTGAATCTTGGTGCTCACTTTGATGTCCCAAGATGGCTCTCACAAGTGGCAGCCAACTACTCACTGTTTTGTCCTGTAGTGACTTTAGTCTAAAACCAAAAATTTTAATGGGGGCCATACTTTCACCTGTGCGTACACTTTGCCGCTTCACATGCCTTCACATTTCCTTTTAATTCTTCACTTTTGCACATAAGGGGGGTTCACCTGAACCTTCCAAAACACTTTAAAACACACTTTGAACTTGGGGCAATTAGAGAAAATACCTCTGCAACCTGCAACCCACTTTCTCCGATTTACCCTTTGTGGACAATTACTTATGCACCACCTGTGCACTTTGACACCTGCACTTTGACTTTGCACCTATTGACTTTGACCTTTGACCTTGTAGACTTTGACCAGTTGACTTTGACCGTTGACTTTGACTGCAGTTGACTTTGACCAACATGACTTTTATGGGCTCAACAAATGGCCTACACCAAATTTGGTGGATTTCTCGATGATGACCCAGGTGTGCATGTTCTTGCCTTGAAAATTAATTTTAATGTATTAGATAACCTAGATGATAATGCATATAAAGCCCGAGTATTTCAATCAACTTTGGCCAATGAAACTGCAAGATGGTTGATAGAATTCAATTTGGATTATTTTGAACAATACAATGTAGTATGTGATGCCTTTTTACAGAGATTTTACCTAAAGAAGAGCCCAACACACATTTTTTATTTTTTACAAAACAACAAGCAAAACCCGAACCAAGGAGTACATGAATATACAACTCTTTTTCAGACACATTTAAGACAATTGCTAGCAACTAATGCAGGTATGCCAAAAAGTGTGATCACCCAATGGTTTATAAATGGATTGAACCCCCAACTACACCAAATTATGATTATCATGTGTATTGGAGGAATGAATAGAAATGGCATTACAATTAGAACGCAAAATTGGAGGCTTTGCTAAAGTTTGGGACCAGATACAAATCGCAAAGAGCAAATATGAAGAACCACTAAATCAAATCTTTTGTGTTAAATGCAAGAATTTAGGCCATACTACTACAAATTGTGCCTTGAACCAAATCTACTATCCCATTTGTGAAAGCACCACCATTCCATAGACATTGTCCATGTAATGCAAAAACACAGAATCTGTTGGCAATGAATGCAATTATATAGGAACCCAAAGAATCGTCCACTAACTATGTCCCACCTCATCTATGTAAATATTTCATACTTGACATACCCTCCTTTTTTGGCACAAAAAATAAGAGAACTATAATTTCCCATGATGGAATCAAGGAACCCTGAACTCCAATAACAGAAGAATCCAAATGCACTGCCATTTTTGTGGTGAAATGGGCCATGCTCAAAGACACTACAAAGATGCATAGGATTAAAACAATTGGAAGAAGTACAAACAAAATTCGATGATAAATATGGTGATTATGACACCACCTAAGGCACATGTTACTATTGTGCAAACACAATCTAGATGGGTGCTACAACTAGTTGTAGAAGCATTTGAACCAAGATTCAAAGAACAACAATGGGTGGTGGCAAAAGCTACAAAATGGGCTCATGCAGAAGGCCCCAATCTTCTCTACATCAAAACCAACGAATGATCCTGCATGTGACGCACCATCAGAGAGTATACCAACAGCAACACCTAGAACAAAAAGTGCACGAGATAAGCTTTCCAATGAGTGTTTAAATACAAGAAATGGTTACATATACACTGAGATATGAGCTTCACAATAGAGCTATGTACAAAATGACGTGCAAATGGAAGGAGTCTATGGGAAGACAAAATGACAAAATGACCAGATCCGACTATTGGGAGCTGTTGCCTCTTTCGCTCCTGTTTAGAAAATGCTCCCACTCCACTTTTATAACCAATGAGCATGTGAAGAAGTTTGTGCCTCCTTCTTAACTCACCATTTTCATTTGATTGCCCACTACATGCCACTTACTACAAGGCAGATATTGTATCTTTTACTCATCATGACTTTTGACTAGAATTTTTTTTTCTTTTTTTCTTTTCTCTTATTTTCCTTTATCTTTATATTTGGTAAATTTATCCAAGCATAGCTCATGTGAAAATGGGCTTGTACATTTATCATCAACAAAAAAAACTCTTTGAAAAAGAGAAATGCAGCAATATTATTTCGTAGATGCATGCCTATGCTTGATAAGTGTTTTCATACTTCAATGCTCTCCTATTTCGCTTTCATTAGCTTTCAAAATCAACGATTCTTTCCCTGATTCAATGGATTCTATATGAAAGCATAGAGTAAAGCAAATTTTGAAATGGAAATATCAACTTGGAAAATACTTATCTCCATATCAAGCTATGTCCTTCCATTATTCCATTAGAAGAGCCGTACTCCACCCTCAATAGCTTCATGAATCCTTAAGCATGTCCCTCGTAATAGTCACCCAATGTCGAGTGCTTGTGAAAGAAGCCTTTGTTTCCTCTTTTCCTTTGAAGAAATGAAGCCTTCCTTGTCAATTGTGAATCTCTCTAAAGCTTGAGAACTTCAAGTTTGGAAGAAACTTGAACATTCTTTCTTCTTCCATAGCACATAGGTAACTCCAAATTGGTTGGATAAAGTGAAAAGAATTCAATTCGTAATATTGGAAATTTGAATCTAACACAATGCAAAATGAGCAGAACGAGAGAGCAATGGCTTTTGCACCTCTTGGCAAAATAAGATGCACAGATAAAAAATGATTCGCTCATGTAGAGTTCATCGAAGCTCCTAGATGATATTTAATATAATAGACTAACCAAATACATTATTTATCTCCAATTCCATAGCTTAGTGGCTTAAGGCATTCGTGCATGAATGACCACTTCGTGAGTTCGATTTCTCTGCAACACCAGTAGTCTTGACAGTGCTCAAGTTACACGTTTGATTCTACTACCCAATACAATCTCTTTTGGTGCACGAAGATAAAGATCCCTGTCAGATTTTTTAAGAACATGATTAGCAGAATTGAAGAGCTATGTTTGATTGTCGCACCTCTGAGAGAGAGTTTAGCACCATCGTTTTTATATCCTCAAAAGTGCAATGCCGAGCAGCTGTCGAGCAGATAAAGAATGTTTTATAGATCTTTAGCTAATATAGCTACTAACACACGTGGATAAAACTTAACGCCCAAGAAGAGCGTCTGTAGCTCAGTGGGTAGGGCATCTGTTTTGTAAGTTGAAGGTCAAAACTTTTGCAATAGACGAAATCCAAAAATGAATAGGTGTTGCAACATATGTGTGGAGCGATCTTCATTTTTGGTACAAAATTGTGAGCTCTACATAATCGCGATGTATAAGAATTGAATTTGATTCTTGAATAGTTCATGAACAATCGCGACAACTGATGGCACAATGGGGACTTTGCATAGCACAATCAGAGGATCTCCAACTGACATAAGATCAAATCAGCAGATTACTGGAACCGTGGTGGTGCATGATCAAAGCCTTCTATTGATAGATGTGCGTGCATGTACTGACAAATTTTGATGTAGGATTTGCCAGAAATACCATAATTAAGACAAAAAACCGATTGACAAAAATACTTCAGGATGTGAAGCACAATGATTGAATCACTTCTACAGCGTAATGGTGCGTGATCGAGTTCGATACCAAAGCACACAAGAATGTGCGAGATTGAAAAAAAGAGCACATTCTTGTTATCCGCTTTTGCAATAGAGTGGCACACGAGCATTGAACATAATAAACTCATATAGAAACTATCTCTTTGTGTTGTCACGAGCATTGAACATAATAAACATAATAAACTATCTCTTTGTGTTGTCACTCTACTTCTCTTTTTTGATATTTAACATAACTTTCATCTATTTCTTACTTTTTCAATTCCCAAGAACAAGCATTCCTTTTACATTTTAACTCAAACAAACTCAAAAATTGTTTTTACATATCTATCAAGAAGGTTTTGTCTCTACATCCTCATGGACCCTATGAACAACATGGAGGATTTCAACGAATCACCTCTATCCAAGGTCACACTCGAGCAACAACTGGAGCTCCTACAACACGAATTACGAGGCACTCAGAATGAGATCCGACAGCGCGATGAGATACTTGAAAAGATGCAAACTGATGAAGATAACCTTATGAGGGTGGTCAAAGCTATTGTCTCTGCCCAGTCGGATGGCACACATTCCAAAATCACCATTAAGAATTACCAGTTTTTTATGGTTTGATGGCCATAAGGATGGCCCTTTAATCTTTTCATGGCCTTCATAGTTTGATGATTTTTATACTGATGAAACCTATGCTGAAATTGAAAAAATCAAATTTGCAGGAAAAGCTCAACTCTGGTGGAATGTCCTGCGGCACAGTACTAAGCGTCCAACCACGTGGAAGGCTTTCCAAGAGAAAGTGAAGGATTCTTTTCTTCCTCATCAATACCATTTGCATGTTCGACGTGCATGGACGACCCTTACATGGAAGGAGGGTGATATGGTTACTACCTACACGGAGCGGTTCTGGCAAAATTTATTATTGGTTTGAATGCTTGAAGATGTACTAGAGGATAGCTTGCAACAAAAATACGAAGATGGTTTGGAGGTGGGAATCCAAGCTAAGCTTCACACCTTATGACCTACAACCCTCAAAGAGGCTATATCTTTCACCTATGATGCAGAAAAAGAATTCAAGTCCATAACCAAGTTACTTCGTCTATAACAACCATGTCAATGACCACTTTTTGTTAAACCAGATCTTCCCATGAATGAAACGAACTTTTAATGCCCCATCTTACCCGAGTCCCACAATGAAGAATTTCCTCCTCTTTGGACAGAGGAATCATTGTAGAAGGACTTAAGCACCTTGGGTAATGATATCTCTCTTTATTCTCTACTTTGCATGCAGGGTACTATAAACAACAAACTCGTTAAAATTCTACATGACGATGGTAGTTCACATGACTTCATTTCACATTTATTAGTACAAGAACTTAAATTAAAAAAGTTTCGTTCTTTGTATAAAGTAAAAGCTGCATTTCAAGGTAATCGTTATAATGTAATACGAGAAGTACAAGGTGTTACGATTAACATAGGGCCATATGTTGATTTACGAACATTTTTAATTGCACCTTTGCAATCTTATGATGTTATACTAGGTATGCCTTTTCTTCATCATTATAACCCACGGATTGGCTACTATACGCATACTTTTAACTTTGAATTTAAAGGTCAAATCATTACTTTGTCTGCACGGCATGATTTCCAGCCATTTCCATTGATTAGTCATACTCAAGTAAAACGTGCATTTAGGAAAGGATTCAATTCATGCATTGTTTTTGTCAATGTCATCAATGATTATACTCATACACTTCCTGATGCACATAAACCTTTCATGACTACTTATAAGGATTGGTTTATGTTTGAGTATCCCTCTGAACTACCACCATCTCGAGGATCCTTTGACCATAGCATAGACTTAGTCCCTGGTAGTTTTCCTCCTCATAAAGCACCTTATAGACATGGCCCACTACACCAAAAGGAAAAAGAAAACCAAGTAAAAGAACTACTACAGAAAGGACTTATAAGGCCTAGTTCTTCCCCATCTGGAGCACCAGTTCTCTTAGTAGAGAAGAAGAATAAAACTTATCGAATGTGCATTGATTATAGAGCCCTTAACAAGATCACAATAAAGAATAGCTACCCTATTCCTTGAATCGATGATCTTTTAGATAAATTACGAGGAGCTCGTGTCTTTAGTAAAATTGATCTAAAATCAGGATACCATATGATGCAAAGTGATATTTTTAAGACTTCCTTTAGAACTCAAACAGGCCATTATGAATTTATGGTAATGCCCTTTGGACTTACTAATGCCCCTGCTACATTTGCACGAATGATGAACAACATTTTTCTTGATTACCAAGCTTTTGTTCTTGTATTTTTCAACGATATAATTGTTTACAGTAAGAATGATAGTGAGCACGAGATGCATCTTAAAATAGTTTTTCCTTTACTATGAGAAAACACTCTTTACGCTAATTCTGAAAAGAGTTACTTTTTTCAATGTAAGCTAGAATATCTATGACATATTATTTCAAGTGAAGGTGTGCATGTGGATCCAAAAAAGATTAAAATTATAGTAGAATGGCCTACACCACAATCAGTGAATGATGTTTGTTCTTTTCTTGGGTTGGCTAGTTTCTATAGGAAATTTGTTCGAAATTTTTCGTATTTAGCATTTAACAACAATCTGTTGAAAAACTCAAACATGCACTTTCACATGCACCTGTTTTACAATTACTTGATTTTTCACAACCCTTTCATGTTGTTATTGATGCTAGTGGTTCGGGGATAGGTGTAGTTTTAATGCAAATGATCATCCCATTGCATTTGAGAGTAAGAGGCTTAAGCCCTTAGAAAAGAATTATAGTACATATGATAAAGAATTGTTAGCGGTTGTGCATGCTTTGCGAATTTGGAAACACTATCTTATGGGCTCTAAGGTCTTAATCAAAACCGATCAACATGCTATTAAGCATTTATAAAATCAGCCCTTAATCTCTGATCGCCATCTTAAATGGGCATCATTCATTCAAAATTTCCAACCCATGATCCAATATCAGCCTGATAAAGCTAATATTGTAGCTGATGCTCTTAGCCGATTTCCTTCACATTTTGTTGTTTTGCATAATACTTATGCCATCCAAATACATTCTTTTCAAGAAATGGTTTCCACTTATGCATCTGATTTGTATTTCTCACATGCATGGCATGACTTCAACAATGGTGCATCTTTATCTGATGAACATTATACATTTCATAATGTTTTTCTTTATTTTCAACATAGATTATGTATAACTCAAGCTTTTAAAGATTTTTTCATCAAAGAAATGCATGAACCATCTTACATGGGACACAGAGGCATACACAACACCATTTTTGCCTGCAAAGATTTCTTATTTTGGCCACACATGGAGAAAAATATTGCACATTATGTTTCTCAATGCATTGTATGTCAGCATGTAAAACATCATCATGGTAAACCATTTGGATTGTTAATGCCACTGCCCATTCCTAATGAACCATGGGAACAAATTTCTATGGATTTTATCACAGGTCTTCCCATCACTTCAACACATAATGATATGATTTGGACAATCGTTGATAGGTTTAGTAAATATGCATATTTCATTCCATGTAGAAAAAGTTTGTCTGCACCTCAGGCTACAAAATTATTCATTAAAAGCATTTCTCCACATCATGGATTTCCTAAAGTAATGTTGTCTCATCGTGATGTTAGATTTTGTAATCATTTTTGGGTTTCCTTATTTCAACATTTTGGTTCTAAAATAGATTTTAGCTCTGCATTTCATCCCGAAATTAATGGACAAGGTGAGGCCACAAATAGCACTATTCTTGATTTATTACATTGTTATTCATTAGATAGTCCAACTAATTGGGATGAAAAGTTACCATTGCTTCAATTTCCTTACAATAACACCACACACACCACTACTGGCCGTGCACCTTTTGAAATTGTTTATGGTAAAAAGCTTCCCACTCCCATGTCACTCACCCAAACCGACATTCCGATGGCTGATTCTATTGCTCAAGTTCATGTTTCTCTACTTCACGATCACGAGCACATCAAGAAAAGTCAAGAGCGATACACACATAATGTCAATACTAAAGGATTAGCCAAGGAATTCAAGGAAAATGATCCTGTATGGTTGAGTATCATTAAAAGACGTCTCAAAAATATTTTGCCGCATCTTAAAATTAAACTTGCACCACGCTATTATGGACCGTTTTGCATTATAGATTATAGTAATGATATTTCATTTATATTAGATATACCATCTCATTGGAATATACATAACTCTTTTCATATTAGTTTAATTAAACCATTTAAAGGAACTTTACCACTCACTCCACTTCTTGATGACCCTCCTTTGATTGAAGAACAATTTGAAATCTTGGTTCCATAATTGATCATGATGTCAGTACTACATGCACAGGTACTCAATACCATCGATATTTGGTTAAGTACAAAAATCACTCTATTGAAGAATGTCAATGGATACATAAAACACAATTAGCACCTCATTATGACCACTTAATTTTTACATATCATACACAAACACATTAATGTAATTCCTCCATGAACATTTCCATGCATGTTTCTTTTAACATGGAACATGCTTATTTTCATTCAGTGATGAAACATGTGACTGGCCATCCATGTTTATTTTATTTATCAACTAAGGCCAGTTGCTTTTTCAATTGAGGGGCACGCTATACATTATGGAATATGTTGAACAATGCATTGTTGGAGTGTTAATTTATTAATGTATTAATGTGTTTTGGTGTTTTTGATATAGCAGCTGAGGGTTCATGAGGCGTGAAAGCATGAAGGGCGGACATCAATAATCCAACTTTAGGGCGAACGTCAATAATTCTAATTTATAATTTAGTTTGTAAATAAATCCACGTAGAAGGTTCTATTGTTAGAAATAGTTAGAAAAATAGTGGTTAGAATAAGGGTCATTGTAGACCGCAGTTGGAGACTTTCTACGAAAGTCACCAACTTTTAGTTTCATGCATTTTTTTGAAGCCGCTCTCATGTAACCACTCTTTTCGACATAATAAAAAATTCCTATAAATACATGCACTTTGTGGACTGTCGAAACAGAGTGCATGGGGGAGATTGCACCCAATACTATGCTCAGTCTCATCTCTTGCTATCTCTATTGTTCCATGTGTTTTCTACGTTCGTAACCTCTGTGTGCATGTGAGCAATATCCTGATAACATGGCCATTCAAGGTCACCATGTGAGCTTGCCTAGAGCTCTGATACCAATGCAAGATTTTGACCACCACGTGCTAAGAGAGATGAATCTCCTCCCAACCAGATGCCTCTATATATAGCTCTCTCCAAGGGACAGCCTTCTTAGGCAGCTGGATAATAACCATCTATGTGTCGGCCATCTAACTAAATGTGCACGAAGTGTCCCAGTTAACTCGAGTTAACTCAAGAGGATGCTTCTAGAAGGCTCTAGATCTCTTTGGGTAAAATACTCTCCCCATGTATCCCATGGGGATTGAACCCAATACCCCTCCTTCACACCCTTGAGACTTAACCACTAAGCTAAGTGGATCACTTGTTTACAAGAGCACATGACCTCCTAGTAAGTCTAGACTCGAGATCTTTGGTCATACACACAGGTGACCAAACGGTGTTCGATTTCAGATCCCTCTGAACCGGGCCCTTAGATCATATACTTACTTTATTACAGAGCTCCACTACGCCTACACACACTTTTGGATTGCTTGCATTGGCAAATAGAAACTTTGAACAACAAATATCACAAACATACAAAACTACCTACACAATCCCTATAATAGTGTGTTTGGAGGTCAAAATGAGGTCTCAATTGGATTTTTTTTCTACATCAAATCCTTAAGCTCATGTGTAATATATATCTCCGAATAAGTTTTGTAAACAAGCTATGCATGTCAAAGAGATCTTGGGGCAATCTGCGTGATCAAATACATGCTCTAGTAAGCTATCTTAGTGATGATATTTCATAGATCTACGTAATAACCAAGATCTCTTCACACGTCTTGATACAAGAAACTAATAGGGGTGTAGCAACGTTGCACCTTAGGGATTTGACTTAATTTGGTACCAATAGTTGGAGTTTGGGAGGTAGAAACACACAAAAATAGCATAAGAAAGAAGAATAACCTGGAAAGCACAGGTCACAATGTATTATTAATTGTGGAACATACAAAGAGCTTGCTACGCTTATGAGCATACATACAAGCACAAGGAAAGAAACCTTCTAAATAGGAAAAAAATACCCCAAAAGTCCTAAGTTCATGCAAACACATAACGAGCAAATTGTGCTAACAACATATGGCCTCATATAGATATCTATTTGAATGCTTATATCTACACTCATATTGGTGGGTTTATGGATGCTCATATGAATGTTTATATCAGCATTTGTTTAGAAAGTTGCATTGACAAAATTTGTCATGATATTACATCATGTTTAAAACACCACTTACCAATGGGGCGCTCAAGAGTGAAGGAAGTGAGCATCATTGTGAAGCTTGTTGGTATGCCCATGATATGTAATAGTGTGCAATTTTTGTTTTATTGATCTCTTATCATCTTTATCTTGCTTCTTTCATTATATAGCACTAAAAAAAAATCTATTTGAAAGAGGAAGAGCGAGCTTATCATTGCCTTTTTGAAAGAAAATTTTCTAATCACAAGGCATTTGAATTTCTCTTCATTATCAATCAAAGAGTAAAAGCAAAACTCTGATGAGAATTAGCCATCCCATTAGAAACAATCCACACAAATGGATATTTTGGTAATTACTTATATATAATAATAATCACCTTCATTCATATTCTCATTGTCCAAATTTTTTAAAGGTAATTTATTTATTGCCTAATACAAAGTGGGCTATGAGCAAACACGAGGGGTACTTGCATGCTAAAAAAAATCAAATCATGCCCTTGTCCAACTCTACCATTGCATCAAATTAATATTCGGGGTATTTGTTGTTAGATAAACAAAGAAATCAAGGGATACACTTGCACATCTCTACAATCTCATCAAAATTTCTTTGTACTAGCTAGGGATGTTGGTGGTCTACTTACAAAGGCAAAAAAAAAAAGAAAAAGAAAAAGGGTCGGAGTATAAGAAAAAAAAAGAAAAATGATAGGAGTATTAAAAAAAAAAAAGAAAAATGGTAGGAGTATAAGAAAAAAAGACAACAATGGAACTCGAACCTGCAACGGCAAAAGTATAAGAAATATGAACAACAATGGAGCTAGAACCTACAATATCTTAAACAACAATGGAGCTAGAACCTACAATATCTTAAACCTATAATATCCAAACACATTATCATAGGGCTTATGCAAGCAATTTTATCCTTTTGTGCCAAACATATATATAGGTTTTGGTTGCCAATACAAGTGCCTCGAAATCCTCTATAAGTTTACCAAAGCTTGAAAAGGTAGTTAAATTCAACTTTTTGAGATACAATCAAATTTTTTGCATCAATGTATTTAGTCAATGGCCGTGGCAGAAGGCAATCATGTATTCCACATGTTGGTTATTGAGGACAAGTTGGATGCTACTAGTTACCTGTTATGGGCATATATGATGCATCATGTATTGGTAGCAAAAGGGTTGTAGAATATTGTGCATGGTATTGAAAAACGCCCTACTACACCTACAAATACAGTTATTGACGGTGATGCAAATGGTGTCAAAGACGATGATCTTCAGATTCGTGCTCGTACTGCAATTCTTGCTGCACCTACTATGGGGCAACTTCATTGGGATGGTAGAGATGCTCAAGCACATGCATTGATAGATTTGTTTGTCAAACTTGCCCTTATCCCTCACATTTTCTCTTGCAAAACATCACATGGAAGAAGAAGAAGAAGAAGCTTGAAGCACAAAACAACACTAAATGAATTACAAAGTGAATGTACAACAAAGAGTAAACCGTTAGGATTTTATATATACAAGCAACGGAAAAAACCTCCTAGAAAGGGGAAAAAGTGCATCAATGGTCCTAAGTGTGTTCACACACATCACTGCCAAAATATATCAACAAATCCCCCTAGGAGTGATGTGGTGAACAAGGAGCTAGCACTCATGTATAAGGAAGTTCCAAGCTATATAGAAAGAGATCAATCCACAAAAGGAAGTAAGCCCAAAGCTTTGCAGAAAGCTTCAAACATCTCCCTAGGCAGAGTCTTTGTGAAATGATCTGCAATGTTATCTTGTGTGGGCACAAACACCAAACTAATCTCTCCAGCAGAGAACATGTTCACTAACACTTAGAGTGCATTGGTATTTGCAAGGAACCTTGTGTTCCATGCTCGCACAAAGCACATTAAGGTGCACTATCATTATGTCAAGGAGAGGTTCTCTACTAGAGAGATCAGTTTGGCATATGTGCCCACACTGGATAAAATTTCAAATCTTTTCACAAAAGCTCTACCTAGGGAGAAGTTTGAAGCTTTCCATAAAGTTTTTGGCGTACTTCCTTTTGTGGATTGATCTATTTCCACATAGCTTGCCACTTCCTTATACATGAGTGCTAGCTCCTTGTTCACCAGATCACTCCTAGGGGGGATTTGTTGATTTATTTTGGTAGTGATGTGTGTGATCACACTTAGGATCACTGGGACACTTTTTCCCTCTTTAGGAGTTTTTTTCCCCTTGGCTTGTATATATGCCTATAACCCTAACGGGTTACTCATTCTTGTATGTTCACTTGGTAATTCATTCAGTGTTGTGTTGTACCCTAAGCTTCTTCTTCTTCCTTGTGTTGGTCATGTGCTTCCGTAGACATCAAACTCCAATAGTGTGAATGGGTCACTTTTTAGAAGAGGTTTATAAAAGTGAACTCTCACTCACTTGTGATTTTCTTCTTGTTCTTCTTGCTCATTCTCTCTGATCGATGTGCATTTCTTGACATTCTTTTGCTCTAGTGAAGGTTGCTTGCATGCTTGTGTGTGTGATTCCTCTTATATGTGTGTGTGCATGCATGGTGAAGGTTTCAATACCACCAATTGTGGATGAGGATTTGTCGCTTGATGTTGGCATTTTCGGTGTGTCGTGCTCATGGGTCTACATCAAATTAGATTTAAATGTATTCACACATATCACTACAAAGTATAATGACACAATGCACCTCAAGATGCAACAACATACTATGATACCAAGTGTTAGAGTTTGAGAAGTACAAGTGAAAAATGCACACACATAACACATTGAAGAAGAGGCTTAGGAACAAATCACACATCTATAATAGAAATTGTGTAATGTATAAAATATAATTAACCCATTAGGGTTATGGCATATACAACTCAGAGGAGAAGAGCCTCAAAGAAATGGAAAAAGTGCTCAAACATATCTAAGTGTGTCCACATACATCACTACTCAAAATAGACCAATGATACGAAAAAGGTTTACTATGAGCTTGAAGATGAAATTGAATGGATCAATGATACATTAAAGATGGTTGAGTGTGGTTAATGGAGAGCTTGATTACGATGTATATTTCTTCTTCTCCTTCTTCCTTTTCTCTTTGATGATACTATCATACTATGGACACTTCTGCGCTCACAATATAGAAGTATCATACTATGGACACTTCTGCGCTCACAATATAGAAGAAGCCTTTGGTAAATGAGGAAGAATCTATTGATAAAGAGTTAAATGAGAAGCGAGGCAAGTAGTTAGGATAAAGTTAAAAATGAGATAAAATTGATCCATGATACATTGTGCAAAGCATTGACGAATCATACATACGCATATCTTCCTCCTCATCCAAGGAGAATAAAGAAGTTTAAAATTCATTAGGCTCCAAAGAAGAGCTATTCACTCTAAGAAGCTCCATCCAACTTTGATATCCATAATGTTATCAATAATGTTATCAATACACTAAAAATATACTTAAAACTTGACATTCGACCTAGTCACTAGTGACCAGACCTCAAAGGTCCACATCTCGTAGGCAGATCTGTTTGGTGGTAGTCTCTTGAGGTGGAGGTCTAGTGTTCAACCCCCAAGCAAGACATATAAATGTTTATGCCAGTTTACCCAGTCTAACCTCTGCTTTGTGAGATACGGAAGCATTATGCCCATTCACTTCTATAGTTGCACTTTCAAAATTAAAACCAGGGAGGTAGGCACTTGTCAAACCTCCAATCATAAAAAAAAAAATCCTTGGACTTTGGTGAACAACTAAAAGGGACAGCCCAACCTCACTATATACAACGGTCTTTTAAAATTTTTCTCTTGTATTTAGTTTTTAATAAATAACACATTAATTGAAAATACGGAGATTCAAAGTCTTCCAAACGAATGGATGGATCATGGATGTGAGATTTTTAGTCGATGCGATCTTTGACTAAACAATATTACTTCGCTCGCTGGAAGCAACCATTTGTTGTGCACGCTGCGAGCTAGAGAAGGAATCATGCATTCGAAGCCAAGGCATCGATATCAACTTGTCAATGACATACAGTGCAGGAGTTTGCATTCATCGTGTCGCAAGTTTGATTTCTCTTTCTTCTGCCAAGATTTGGCGATGTGTGAATGGGGACAGTAGAAACCCTAACAGTCACCGGCTCCAGAGCTCCTACAGGCGTATCTAGCGTCATCCCTTTTTTTTTACTAAGTTGCTGTATATTTGCCCTGTTTGTGAAATTCGCGCTGCAACATCCACGACTTTATTCTTTATGCATTTTCGATAACGAAGGCAATGCTCTCACTCTGACATGTCCTTGAAGTCTACGAGGGCAACTTCGGCTAGAACCCTCTCGATAACTTCAGGTGGTCTCTGCTCGTGTCTGGGATTCTGTGCCAGTGTCTTCATGACTAATAGACTATCGCGAATTGTCCATGGTTTTCGGTTCTGTGTCGTTCTACGTGTGGACGGCCAATCAATATTTGATCGTTAAGTTTATCCGTCGCGCTGCGCTGGAATATATCTAGAAGTGACACTCGAACTAATCATTGCCCGAGGAGGGGATCTTCGTGAAGGAGCTAAACGAAGACCAATATGTGTTTTCTTTGTCCTATTTCACGTTGGTCTCGAAAGGTTGCAAGCATGCTGCCATGGCTTGTAATTCCGTTTATGATGGTATGGGCATTCTCACACCTTCTTCCACCAAATTATCGCCTCGAAATCACCTCTTCACGGTTGGCATGCCTCAGTGTTCTATTGCTGAGTCTGATGTGGTACGAGATTCTAGTTCCGTGGATCTCATCATGGAGGGCTCATAGGAGTGCAATGATGAGGGAAAGGAAGCTCATCGAAGGACAGGAGGCAGCTAAAAGAAGGAAGGAGGCAACACGCAGGTGTAGGAATTGTCTGACGCCATACAAGATACAGATGCCTGGAAGTGGGAAATATGTTTGCCAGTATTGTGGTCATATTTCAAAGAGGCCCGTTCTAGAAGTAGCGGGGACTTTAGCCGAATCAAAATCCCTCATGTCAGGGCCTGCATTGACTAGAAGTACAAGTGCAACACACTCAAAAAGCAATGTGCAGACTCGTGGACCTCTCGCTGCCTGGTGCTGGGTCACAGAGATTAATTGCTCTTGTCCCAATTTCATGAGCAGCTACAACTCAGTCCAGAATATATCAGAATTCGTTATCCAAACATGGCTAAGTTTGTGGAAGAAACTTCTAGCGATAGGGAGCTTGCTGATGAATAGAGGTGGCAATCAGGATGGGATGTCTGAACTCTGGGATGAAGCTGCTAAAAGCAAGCTTGATAAAGCACGCAGAAAGTCTGACAAGAAGAAGCAGCTCCGGCTTCAAAAAGAGCTCTTTGAGGCAGAGGATAGGGAACAAAGGGAGGAAGTAGCAAGATTGGTTGAGGAAATGCGAAGAGAAAGAGATGAGGCAGAAGAAATAAAGCTGCAAGAAGAGAAGGTCAAAGCTTTAAAGGAGAAAGAGGCGAAGAAGGCTAATGATATGGATAAAAGTATAGAAAAACATCCTAGGAAAGTAAGGCATCTGGACACAATCAATGCTTTCCAAGAATCACCCAAACCCATGCAGAACTTTGCAGAAGTTGTTAATGAAAGAGTGGCCATTTTGAAAGGTACCTCAAAAGATCAAATATCTGATTTCAACAGGACATCCAAGATGCAAAGAGTGCAGTCTCTGAACCGGGGTTTAAAGTTCAAGAATAAGGCAGATAGTAATTCAAGATTAAGTTTTCTAAGACAAAATGATATCGTTGCACAAAAGGCGTTTGCATCAACTTCCACAATAGGCATGATCTCAGAAAGTTGCGCTTCATTTATAAACAAGGCAGATAGTATGCATAGTGTAAAGTTGACAATATCGAGTGGCAGTTCAAATGTAGTCACAAAAGCTCCTGGAGTTGTATGTGCTTCAGATTCAGCTTGGAATAAAACACCTTGGATCAAAGAAAGTCGAGGACTTGATGAGAATAATGGGAACAAGTTGATAGAATCATTGAATGGGAATGGAAAGATGGCAGAGGGAAAGGTAGATTTTGCAGGAGACTCGTCACAACATATTTCTTTCAGCGACATGCCCTCGCTGTCACCAGTGAGTAAAATAGTACCAGCATTATTTTCCTTTTATGTTTCAGTTTGTGGCCATGGAAACATGTGAAGTATTTTGCTTCGAGTAGGAAGAAAGTTTTTATCATTACATTTATATTGTATTGTGTTATAGTCACTACACATTTGATACTACATAAGTGGGAAATTTGATTGCCTTGTCAAGGGATGCAAATTAACATATATTTTCAATTTATCTAGCTGTTAAGAGAAGGCATCAGATGAAAGGGGCACATGTTGAGTATCACGGGTAATTTCTGATTATAGAAAACTGAACCAAGGAAGAAGATCTATATATTAGGATGTGAGATTGTTTGGTGCCTCTTAGAGTACTGCAATGCTATGATCTAGTCATAAGAGCAATCCTACATCCAACACTGGTTGTCTCATAAATATCATTAGGCTTTTTTTTAACTTTCTATACAACGATAGATGTCAGCTAGAATGCCAGTTTGCCCTATCATCAGTTCTCCGTTATGAATAGTATGGAATGTTTCCTTTACTATGTTAAGAAAGAAAGGGAGTAGCAAGAGTTTCTAAGAGGACATACCTCCTCATGCTTAGTTATGCATGCTATAGGTGAGGGATGTAATATTCATGAACACTTCTTTACTTTCATCTTCGGAGAGAAAGAAGAAGGAAGGTGAATATACATGGCAACAAGTTTATTGTGTTTTTTGTGGGCTAGAGAGGAGCTTAGGTGTTAGGGCCATGTGAGGATCCTGCTTGCTAACAAGACAAAACATGAGCCATACCCATAAACATAATGTGATATTGGACTCACCTTCCCCTTGTAGAGCCAAACAGATTCACCACATAACCTCTGCTAAGTCATCACAAAGGTCGGTGTTAATAATTCCTTTACTTATTGAAGCCATACCAATATGGGTGTTTGGGTTTGTTAGTTCCTCTCGGATCCTCCTTGTTGGACAAGTCAAGACACACCATTTTCACAATCAATATAAGGGTGGGCATGAGACTTATCTCCTAGCCATAGGCCAAAAGTGGGCTAAACCTTGAGCTTGGGAGCATGCAACCAAGTGGAAAGCTACCTCAAAGAGATTGGTGTTCCATATAACCGGCCCCTAGTTGCCCACCAATATGGGTGAGGAGTCTATGCCAAAGTGCCAAGAGTTTATGTGGCTCGTGCGAGGAATGTCTCACAAATGAGATCATGGGTCCTATTTATAGAATCAATTGAGGAGGTAGCTCAATTCACATCGGGAGTTAGTTTCACACTTGGCCAAACACGTAAATGTAGGAGCCCTTCCATATGTCCTTTGGGTTCGGAGACTGAACATGGTGACTCCACCATCGGCCAAGAGTCCAAATGCGTTATACGAGGAATGTCTCACAAATGAGCTCAAGGGTTCAATCTATAGAATCACTTGAGGATGTAGCTTTGTTCACATTGCGAACACTTCACACTTGGCATAGACTCTAACCATAGGAGCCCATCTTGATGTCCTTTGGGTTTAGGGACATAACACTTTCCCCCTTATTTTTGATCTCTTTCTTCGACAATTTCCTTGATAGTGAAATTAGAATTTGAATCCTCAACAATGTCATCGACTCACAAGTCATAGAAGACATGTGCCGATGTTCTTGCACAACCAAACACCTCTAGAAAACCAAATGGATTGAGGTGGAACATAGTGGGTGATGATTCCTCAAGGTATATCCGACCCAAAATACACCAATTTCTTTCTCGGTGATCTAGAATGGAGCACAATTCCGAGAAGATAACTTTGTATATGTCAATCATGATTGTCTTTGAGTCCATTGATGTGTGAAGTTACTCCCGAGTCCCATGTATGAATTATGAAGTTCACGATGTTGGAGCATGAAAGGTAACATAGTTCTAGGCTATCTTCATGCTCACTTCCCCCTTTGGAACATCTCTTGCACATTCTTGAATCTAGTGGTAGTCTTTGGGAATGTATGAAGACACATCATTATCAATGGGCTATATTGATGGTTGACATTGAGTATTGTCATAAGCATATTGCTAATAGGGAAGTTCACATACCCAATCAAGATGTATAGAGGAAATATATGGCATTGGCAATAAACCACAATTACAAGAATATAACTTCGTAGACATGTCAATCTTGATTGCCTCAAGATCCATTGATGCTTGAAGGTACACCCACATACCATCTTGAAAATTACAAGGCATACATTGCCAAAGCATGGAAGACAACATGGTGCTAGGCTATGTAAATGTTGTCTCTTCCCCCTATGTAACATGTCTTGCATGCATGCAAAAGATTGGCTACAAACCAAAGGTGCAAACCCCTCAATCCAATGGTAGTTGGTGGGAACGGCTTATGAAGATACATCATCATCAACGGGCTATATCTATGGCTGATATTGACTGGTATCATAAGCATACTCTTAGTGGGAAAGGTCATTCGCCCAATCAGATCGTATACAAGAGAGATGCTAGGTATTCATGTTCCAATTGTAGGTGCAACAATGGAGCATGCTTTCATGGGCAATGATAGTTGGGTAAACACCTAATGGGTGACCATGATGAATAGTGGGGCAAAGAGGGCTTCCATCATGTGCAATAACCTTAGGAAAAAAAATCCGACGTCTTGTTTGTTGCTTCTAGATAAGTGTTCCCGATGGTTTTGCTATCTGATCACTTAGCCATGAAGAAGCCCATGATAATCATAATTGGACACTCATGATGGAACTAAACTATGTGACGTGCCATTGTCAGTAGCTTAGAAGTGATGACTCAAATGGCATCATGAATCTATTGAGGTCTAGGAGTGTCTCATGAGAGGGTCCATAGTGGTGCTAGCTATCCATTTTTCAGGACTTGGGCATCATATAATACCTACACATGCATTTGAATAATTACCTTCTAGTGATGGTAGTATGTGAAATCTAATAAAAATACGTGTCGATGAGGGCCAAGGTGTGATACACAAAAGGATGAGCTACTTAGCCAACACAAGACCTCATCCTAGTACGTATCAACCTTGCCCTATTTCAAAAAGTAGTATAGTAGGGGGGATACTTATCTTCCATCTTTTTGTCATGGTAGCCGATCATGGGGGTATTGGGGGTCCTATGATTGATGGGCTACACGACTTCTCTCAGGCTAATCCTTGGATAGGAAAGTGACGATTCTACGGGTAGTTCCCATTGAGAGAGATGTATAATAGTCTAGAACTCCATGGAACAAAAAAGAGGATGCCTCGTTGGGTCGAGGACTACATTTATCCTATAATCAACACCTCCACGAGGTGTATCCACCTAAACATACAAATATCAGAGGTGAGTGTCGACATATGGATATCCAATCAATAACCAATCTTGAGCATTGAATAGAGTCATAATGACTAGAGCCTACAATGCACTCAATTTGTATGGCTTGTGGCATCAATTCATCATAAAGCTCATGGGTTGCACTAATAATGTATGTCATATACCGCTCGATGTAGAAAACACTCATGAACTCCTTAGCCCTTAGTCCACCCACAATGTTTGGACTTAAACGGTCCCTACGAGCTTGGACATCCTTAATCAACAACATGAAGGAGTTGATAGTCAAATACTCTCCTATAGTCATAGCATTTATTGATGGCCGATGCTAAGTATTCTCATGTTGCATAAACATACAATTAGCGGGGAAGGTCGCTCACCCAATGATACCATATATAGGAGAGAGGCGAGTTTGACTACCATGAGCTTATAGTTGCACATTCATTTTAGGGTGGTGTTGGGGTTTGCCTGAATTTTTTTGGTATATAAAATTGTCATATTAGCAGGCATGCGTTTTTCACATGTGGATTCTTCGTTAAGATGGCATGTAGGAATGGTCTTTTGTAGGAAACTCTAGGTGCCAAGAGTTGCCGAAACACTTAACAACTCTCATTTATCGGTCCCATGAGAAGGTGATTGAAGCTCACGACATCTCATGATGGAAGTGTTTAATATGACCTTAGCCATGATCATTCGCTTAGAGGTGATGATTCAAATGGCATCATGATCCTTTCAGGGTCAAGGAATGTTTCTTGATAGGGTGCATAGTGGTGCCAACTATCCATTTTCAAGACTCAAGCATCCAGACAATACCTATGCATGCAGTCCTAATGGATTGAGCACTACATGCATTTGAAAAGTTACCTTCTAAACGTATGTAAAATCTAAATAAAAATATGAGCTCATGAGAGTAAAGGGTACATACACGGATGAACAAGTTAGTGGGCACAAGACCTTGTTCTAGAACATATCAACTCGATTTATCTCAAAACGTAGTCTAGTAGGGGTGGATTACTTTCCTCCCATCTTTTTGTCATGATAGCTTACCATGAGGGTGCTTAGGATTCCATGATTGATGGGCCACAAAACTTCTCATTGACTAATTGCTAGATCTCGAAGTGATGATCCTAATGGTAGTCTTCATTAAGAGAGAGATAATGCTTGAAAACCATAGTGCCTAGCACGATTGGAAACGGTTGGTACAAACCGGTCCGAAACGAAGTTTCAGAGTTTCCAAAAATTTGGAAACCGATGAAAACGGGGGAAACGATAAAAAAAAGTTATACACACACACACACACATATATATATATATATATATATATATATATATATATATATATATATATATATATATATATATATATATATATATATATATATATATATATATATTATGTACATATATATACATATGTACACACACACACACATATATATATATGTATATATATATATATATGTATATATATATATACATATATATATATATATATATATATATATATATATATATATATATATATATATATATATATATATATATATTATGTACATATGTACACACACACACACATATATATATATATATATATATATATATATATATATATATATATATATATATATATACATATATATATATATATATATATATATATACATATATATATTTACATATAATATATATACACACACGTGTATACATACATACATACATCCATCCATACATACATACATATGTACATATGTACATATATGCATAGTTGTTTCTGACGGGTTTCTGACTTCTGACTTCTGACGTTTATCTGACGTCTGACGGGTAAGGTAAAACGTTTCTGACGTTATCTGACGCCGCCTAAATTTTTCTCTAAAAAAGTTAGGAAAAAGAGAGTAGAGACCATATAACAATAGCATTATGTATATAACATTATACCAATGAAAAAACATAAGGCTTACCCATTACAATCACATAAGAAGAATAATAAGCGTCATCATTCATGAAATGATAATATATAAAAAAAGTGAGGAGTCAAGATCAAAGTCTAAAGACGATGAGTATGAAGCAAAATAAAGGCAAAGCTCAAGTAACTCAACATACATGATGCATGTGACATAGTCACATGGATGTATCATGAATCATGATAAAGTGAGAGAATGTCACACATCCTCATCTCCTACATCGTCATCAGCAGCAATAGCATAATCCTCCTCCTCCTCATCCTCAATGGAATCCTCCTCATCCTCAATGGTATCCTCCTGACTCTCCATAACAGTATGAGCTGATGAAGCAACTATCTCACCATCATGTTCTGCTTGCAATGAAATGAGTCTCTGATCATCGGCTTCTTTCTCTATCATGTCAAGTGTCACTTCTATTTTTTGAAATCCTCTTTCCTGAATTTTAGATATGAGGCGAAGATTTGTATGAATATACACTAATTTTTCAACATTCTTAGGCAATAATCTGTTTCGCCTCTTTGTATGTATCAAAGAGAAAGTGCTCCAATTTCTTTCACAAGGTGAAGCACAAGTACCTTGTGAAAGAATGCGAAGAGCTAACTTTTGTAAATTGGGAACACATGGTCCAAATTGTTCCCACCATCTCATAGCATAATGCATTCTACTCTCATCTCGTACAACAGGACGTGAGAATGCACCTGACAAAGATTTAAATACATCTAGTTCATCACATAATTGACCTTGCTTTTTAACATCACCGCGTGTGTATCTCTCTATAACATCCATCCATCCATTATACACCTCTGTATCCATGTGTGGTGATTTTGCCCTCCAAATGGGATGAAGAACATAACCTGCTGCATGTAGAGGAGTATGTAACATCTCCCACCTCTCAATACATAAAGACTTCACTTCTTCTAACCTGGCAGAATCAATGCAATCCAAGGAGGAAATTTTTTCAATCATTCTATATGTGAGCTCATAAATCAACCCCATTGTCGCCCCTTCTCTATCTGCCAAGCGTAAAATTTTTAGGATAGGGCTGCATATAGTAACAATCTCTCTCACATTTCTCCAAAAAAAAGGACTAAACACAATTGCAGAAAGCTCTTCAGCCTTTTGAGTTTTTGCAACCCTTTTTCTTGTATATTCAGGGCATACCATCAAAGAGCGCAAACCATTGTATACACGCTCATCAAGCAAATTAGTAAGCATTATGAATGCATAAGCAAACCTTGTAGGAGCTTGCTTCACCAAATCTTTTTGGCTGAATTTTCTAAATAATGCAAGCACTGTAGGCTTCATTGTAACAAATGTGACAATCTTTGTTGCATTCTCCAATACGGGTTTTACCCATGCAAGCTTTCCGATGTCCTCAAATAGAAGATCCAAGCAATGACATGTGCATCGTGTATAAAAGATGTGGAGCCATTGTTCTTCCACCAAATCACCAGCCCGTATACAATTGGATGCATTGTCCATCACAACTTGGACTACATTGTCTTCTCCAACATCCTTGATGGCATCTTTCAAGATTTCAAAAATAAACTCACCTGATTTAACTTCACAAGAGGTATCCACAGATTTCAAAAACACTGTTCCATAAATGGAAGAGACCATAATATTGATGATTGGCCTGTTTCTAGTGTCAGACCAGCCATCACAAACAATGCTACATCCAAAGATCTTCCATGTTTCACGAATCTGTATCAGATCACCTTCTATGGTTCTCACTTCTTCATGCAACTCTTTTGATCTCAATTGCTGATATGAAGGGGGCTTATAAGATTGGCCTACCTTGCCAACAGCTTGGAGCATGTCAAGGAAGTAAGGACGACTCACTTTCCAAAAGGGAATGTCCTCTGCAAAGAAATAACGACGCACAGCCGTATTTGCCTCTTTCCTAGCTTGGACATCCCAAACTTTGTCCAAAGGCCCTTTTGAAACTTTTGCCCTCTTTCCTACATGACCTGCAGAGGAATCTCCAGTTCCACTATCATCACATTGTGATGGATCTGCATATGATTCAGCATATGATTGCATATTTGCACAACTTCCACTACCACTATCAAGTGTCTTCCCATGCAATTTCCTGCATGTATCCCTCACATTTTCAGGTGCACTTTCACATCTGTCTACTCCGTATCCCTTGAGGCCAAGCAAATGTGCTCTCACTCGATTTGCTCCCCCATCCCAAGTATGGGAACAATACTTGCACTTGACTGTAAAATTGCCTTTGGGCAAAGTCTTCAATTTTGTTACAAAATCCCATTCAGCTCCTGGCTTGCGAGGCATCTACATAAGATCCAATCAAAGATTTAGAAATGAATGATGAATCATTGCAATGAATCACATAAAACAAATTGTGGTTTTCATATGTTGACAGTTGCTTCAGCCTTCAGTCCATTGTACAATGTATACAACAAGGCCCTCTTAGCTATACAGGCTGCTCTTTTTGGTAGTTGAGTCATTTGACTCGGGACTGTAGACTGGTATTGCAAATGATACAAGGTTCTCCATGTAGACTGGTACAGCCAACAGTCTACAGAGTGGTCACTACAGTCTACAGTAATAAAGAGGATGCATCATAATTGTCCACATTCCATTGTATAATCATAAATTGTCAAGTTGTCAACTACCGAAAAGAGTATGCCAAGAGGACCTTGCTATAACTTGTATCAACAGCATTATGTATATTGCATACAGTATACATACCTCGAAGTTATTGCTTGAGCCTGGAAGCTTGAACTTGGCAACTGAGCAGGCACTGGGCACGTAAGCTGAAGGTTGAAGCTCTGTTCGGATCCTCTATGCGGGCAGAACTGATTACTCTGTATGCGGGCAGCAACCACTCTGTGCAGGTGTGCGAGAAGAACTATGTGCAGGTGTGCGAGCAGCACTGTGATGCCCTGTTATCTCAGACCTGTATGCGTTCAGCACTCCCTGTGTGCAGGTGTGCAGGCAGAAGACCCTATGTGCAGGTGTACAGGGTGGAGGAAGCTCTGAGAGGCAGTCAGCGTCTGTATGCGCAGAAAACATACAAAAAAAAGGCTTGAGTCGAGGGCATATACTCAAAACTTACCTTACCTGCAAGAGGTGCGTCAGCTACAGGTCAGCTACGAACGTCAGCTAAAAAACGTCAGTAACGTCAGTAAAAGTTTACTGACGCGTCAGTAAACAACTATGCATATATGTACACACACACACACATATACACACACACACACATACAAGCACACACACATACATACATACATACATACATACATACATACATACATACATAAAGAAAGTTGGATGGCATTTACAGATGGCTTTGTACAGAGGAGCAAGGGAAATAAGAAGCTCACCTACATCTTGATTAAGATTCTACATGATGCAACCAGAATGGCAAATCAAGACACTGAACCATAGTCGTGACAACGGTCCGGGAATATGCCACAGATCAGTTGGTATGATGAAGAGTGCAAAGAGATGAGAACTTGGTTGCAACAACATCTCTTTAGCAATCATTACTCATCTAGAGTACTGTATTACCTTAAAGGCACTTGACTCAATGGAATAACTTTGCCCTTCTTGCTCACGTGGAATGGGACCTATTGACTGTTCTTGAGTCAGGACGGGATAGAAGCATGGTGAGCATGGTGGCTCTTCTGTGAGTTCTTCTCCAGCTTTAATTATCGCTTCTCTGGAAGTTTGGGACTGTTATGAGGCTTCTTTGTACACTAACTTGGACAGACACCTCTCTTTGACAAGGTATTACCATATAGTAACATGGTTGCAGAGTTCTTAGTAATGATGTACTACTATACTATGGAGCCAAGGCATTACCATACTATTGCATCCATTCTTGAAGATATATCAAGGTAGAATTCAGTGGGCCACTTTTCTTGATATGGAGAATAGAAGAAGACCTAACCAATGAGAGCAAATGTAGCCCTTTCTTGGCTGATCCAAGCCAAAGACTTTCATGAGATAAATAAAGCAAAGATCACTGCACCTCTTTTGGGGCTGAAGCTCTTACTTGGCTGATCCTGGAAAAGTTTGGCCTAGAAATGACATTTTTGGGCCGCTCTGCTTCCAAGAAACGATCGAACCAGTTATGGGCACTGTTGAAAACTCTATGGGACAAAAGAGAGTATACCTCATTGTGTTGAGGGCTAAAGTTACCTATATTCAACACCCTTTCTGGATGTCTCTTTAAGTCCACCTCAATGTTCAGCCATCGGATGTCGGGTCCAATGTGGATATCCAATCAGTAATTAATCTTGTGCATTGAATAGAGTCATTATTGAAAGAGGCCATAGAGAGCTACCGGATAATGTGTTAGGACAAACACATATAAATAGCACACATAAGAGACCATGCATATGTGAATAAGAGAAGAATAACACTCATTACACAAACTATGGAAAAAAAATGGAAGTACTTCAATTAATGATATTAGATGAACAAGATAATGATATGCTCCAAATAACTAAGAAACATACAACTTGAGCACCAAAGGGAGCAAGTGAAGGTTAAGGGAATAAGGTATGAAGAGGTTTAGGCTGAATAAGAACTCCAAAGCAACCTCAAAAATAAGAGTGTGAGAGTCCTCCAAAGGTGTATGAACATATGACCGAGTTTGCACATCACTTCTGGAAGTGATAGAAACTCAGCTCGTAGAGCTTCTTGTGCGTTCATGCTCGTGGTGTGTGTGTGTTGTGCGTTCCGTCAAGCTTATCTTCTTGTTCCAATCTATCTTTATAGTCACTTATCTTGGGAACAAGTTATGTATGTGACAAAGGCTTTGATACCAAATGTTCGAAGTGAGGTGGGCCTAATATAAGGGTCTTTCCAACTCTTAGAATCCGTAAGTGCACTCGCGCGTGCACACACACACACACACCTTGAATGAAATAAAATAGATGAATGATTATGAAACATACAAGAGACAAGAGAATGTAACGAGTTGCTAGATATTACTCTTAACACTAGTGTTGTACTTGGACACTTTAGTGTCCTTGGACAATTTAGTGTCTCGAAAAAGAGACATTATTTGATGAGTTTTTTAGATTACTAGAAGGAACCATTCATAAATTTAACTATGAAGGGTTGAATATTTCTAGAAAAATATAGTTTTCATTAAATGATATAAAAATTAAGATTTATTCACTAATTGTATGATGCTAATTTTAGTATTGGTGCAAAAATTACAATGATATAAGTTAGTGGTTATTTTTCATTAAAATCACGATCTCACAATTTTCATTGTTTTAAGTGCAATAAAATCTCTTATTTATATACATAAACATTATTCTGTCGATAATTAGAGATTTTTAAGGATTTTTACTAGGTTTATGGCATAAAATAATCTCATATGTGCCATGACAATGTTATCATCTATGAATTATTTTGTAGAGTAACGTTATGAATATGAATCAATTTTTATTATCAAAATACTATTTGAGATTCTTGAAGCTAGAAATATTTTTTTTGTCAACCTTAGGACTCGAATTTCTATGTCATTTCTTCAAGTTAAACCAATATTACCCTTTTCTTATGCTAAGAAAAGGTCATTTGATCAGCAAATATTGTATATTCTACATGATCAAAGTTAATATGTTAGGTTTTTCTATATAAACTAGTTTATAATGTTTATAGGATTATTTTGATTGATATTATGTACCTTATATCATTGAGAAAAGCTAATTTTTTAGAATGAATTTTTATTCTTGACAGAGTGGAAGATGGCTATTCAATGAAATATTGAGATTGTGTATGTGAGATAGGTATAAAAATTATTGGTTCAAAGACATGTAGCATATTTATTGTTATTGAGGTCCACACCACTTCCAACAACATGGTACAATGTATCATGTATATAGTTGTTCAAGTGTAACAGATAGCTTGTATTATGTTGCTTCAATCCACTGTCCATCAACAGCCATCAAGAGTGCCATGGTCGGAGTTTGTTACAAGTACCAGCTTCAGCCTTCACATTGCTATGCCAAAAGTGCAACATGCCAGCACCTAATCAAAGACCTATAAGCTACATGATATATCATGATGGCAAGGTTAAAAATGCAGCAGAGAAAATTTCATGGCACTATATGGCTGCTGTATGACAAATTAGATGCATGCTGGAGCACATGAATGTTACAAAACTGAAAAGTGGAATCTATCTGGATGGGACTTAGGAGTTGAGCAATCCAAGCCTCTAATGTACCTATTGCTACAACATAATGTGCACCAATATCCAAGTTTCAACAACCTTGGAATCTGGATTCGTTCAGGCTTCAACCTTACAAGCAATTGATCAACAACTATAGTCTGTACTAGCTCAATCATCATTGACAAGTTCGATTTCTCCAATATACGAACTGCCCGTCATAAATTACAATTGAAAAGTTGTATTCACAAGTAATGAACTTCACAAGGAGGATAAACATACATGAATAATGCTATACACATGTAGAAACATAGACTTGTAGCTATTCATAAAACCTACATGCTACATGTGCTCTAAATAAAGTAAGTACCTTCACAGTTCACTTGAGGGATTCCAAGGCTCAAGTTACAACACTCCAAGCAGATGTAAGAATGCTTTGGTTTTGATTATGCATGCAAAGGCAGAGAGACTTCAACACATGTATTTGTGCAAGTGAAAAATGAGCAAAAATGAAAATTCCAAGGCAGAAACTTTTTATAAAAGTTATACTTGCAATAGATACATCAATAACAAGTCACCTACAACCATCAGGTACAGGGAGTCAGTAATGTCATCTAAGGTTTACTGACACATCAGTCAACATTTATGTGTGGAGCTTTGCTCCATCTCTCTATGACTTTGCCTACTTTCTCATGTCTCTATTCCATTTTTGTCTCCATATTGATTGTGGGCCTTAAAAACCAACAAAACCAACCACCATGGAGATTATCTGTGGATGGGGGGGGGGAGAGAGAGAGAGAGAGAGAGAGAGAGAGAGAGAGAGAGAGAGAGAGAGAGAGAGAGAGAGAGAGAGAAAGAAAGAAAGATATATTAATGTCCACGGGAGGCCGAAATCGACCTATGGGACCGATCAGGTACGTCAAAACATTACATTCCACTTGGGGGGGAAGCCCTCAAGGGGCTATAATAAAAGGGAAAAATCAAAATAAAAATAAAAGGGGGGGATGTGGCTTCCAAAGCACTCTTATGACTCATAAGAGTTTCAAAATTACATCAATATATATTACAAATGAGGGAGATAGCTGTTTCTTCCTATGTGGTATGGGTATGGAAATCTCTGATAATAGCTTGACCGCCTCTGTATACTGCCCACTTTCTATTCTTCCTGGCTTCTCTGACTTTAGTTAACTCTGCTGGTCGATTTTTAAGTTGGAGTGGGGTGAGTTCATCTTCTATCCATACTTTAGTACCTTGTAGTGACTTTGCTTGCTTCATGACAGCTATCTTATCTGACATGTCAAAATAGCTTACCCTTGCTTGAGTTCCTTTGGGTGTGATGAAGACCGGAGACCCTAGATTGATGAAGGGGACCACCTTGGTTAGTTGTGCTTCTAGTACTTCTGTTTCAAGGATG
Source organism: Ceratopteris richardii (assembly GCA_020310875.1). Lineage (NCBI taxonomy): Eukaryota > Viridiplantae > Streptophyta > Polypodiopsida > Polypodiales > Pteridaceae > Ceratopteris > Ceratopteris richardii. The sequence goes on along the minus strand of CM035415.1, from coordinate 179,675,134 downwards.
CAGTCATCTTTTAACTCGGGTGCGATGTCCTCCTTGTCCCATCCTAGGGGGAGGCCTCCAATCTTGATAACTTTCTTGTTGCTGTCCACCAATTCCTGCTCCTTTACCACAGACATTACTTCTTTTGAAAAATGTGTAGAGCTGGATAGTTTTACCTCGGATAATTGTGTTGCCAAGTCGACTTTATTTGTTGATTCAGCTCCTGTTTGTTTGCTGGCTATTTCCTTGCGTTTCATCAAGCTTTTGTTGCAATCTGGCTATTTGTTCATCTTTCTTACTAATTTCCTGCTTCATTGCTGCCATTTCTCCTTGGAGTTTCTTCACTTCTTGGAGTAAGTAAGACTCCCATGCTGTTGGTTTGTTGACTGGGGCTGGTATAGAAAGCGGCTGGTGCAAGAGGGCAGAGGCAAAGCTTTTCCTGCCTTCCATGTTGTTGCTGTAGACAAGGGGAGAGAGAGAGAGAGAGAGAGAGAGAGAGAGAGAGAGAGAGAGAGAGAGAGAGAGAGAGAGAGAGAGAGAGAGAGAGAGAGAGAGAGAGAGAGAGAGAGAGAGAGAGAGAGAGAGAGAGGTGTGGTTGTGGATGTTTGCACAGCAGGCAGGAAACCTGAAAATCAGCTTTGGGATACAATGGGATACAAGTGCCAAATCCTAAATCAGGGGTTCGAAACGCTAAAATCAGAGGCTTTACCTAAAATCAGTCCTGCACCTAAAAACAGAGAGAGAAACGAACTCATTTCTGAGAGAGGAAGGATGCATAACCCTAAAAACAGAGTTTCGAAACCCTAAAATCCAAGATGTGCTTCCTTCAAAACACTAAAATCAGAGCGCTGCATATTCAGAACCCTAATATTCAGAGCTGCCCCTCTTCAGAACCTTAAAAGCAGAGCTGCTTCTCTTCCAATCCCTAAAAATCACAGCTGTGCTACCTTCGAAACCCTATGATCAGGGCAGCGCATTTGCAAAACCCTTAAAATCAGATTGAAAGAGGCAGGCGAAACCCTAAAATCAGAGAGAGAGGCTGCGAAACCCTAAAATCAGAGAAAAGAGGCTACGAATCCCTAAAATCAGAGAGATAGAGGCTGTGAAACCCTAAAAATCAGAGCGCAACCCTAAAATCAGATGGAAAGAGGCTGGCAAAACCCTAAAAACAGAGAAAAACAGGCTGCGAAACCCTAAAAACAGAGAAAAACAGGCTGCAAAACCCTAAAACAGAGAAAAACAGGTTGTGAAACCCTAAAACAGAGAGAGAGAGAGAGAGAGAGAGAGAGAGAGAGAGAGAGAGAGAGAGAGAGAGAGAGAGAGAGAGAGAGAGAGAGAGAGAGAGAGAGAGAGAGAGAGAGAGAGAGAGAGAGAGAGAGAGAGAGAGAGAGAGAGAGAGAGAGAAAGTCATATTAATGTCTTATGGAGGCCAAACTTGGTCTATGAGACAAAACCATGTATAAGTGTAGTAACCCTGTATAGAAAATGAAATGAAATAAAAAGTACTCGCTACACAAAGCTATATAGGGCTGGAAAAGGCTGGGAAGAGGTGGCTCTGACTTTGCAGATAATGGCCACCTAATACATGGGGGATCCATAATGTGAGTGAGTAAAATACCCTAGCTACTGGTGATGGGTGGAGGTGGGTGGAGTATGTGGTACATCGGTGGTGGTCTTGAGTGCCTCCTGAAGGAAGACAACCTAGGGGGTGGTGGTACGCCTCTCCTCCATCATGCGGTCGTAGGCTGTCCTGGGGCATGAGATATCCTCTTGATATACTCGTGGTCGATATCCAACCATGCGTGGTCGGCGTCGTGCTCTATGTGCTTCTGCTTGGTGGAGAGTGAGCCCTATAGATGGACCTCTCTGATGTAGCTCAGCTCACTGAAAGAACTGAGTAATGGTCTGCTAGGTACTCACCCGTGTATGATGTGTGGGCTGTAGTGACCGCTCTCGCCTCTCGTATGTTCCTTTAAGGAAGCGTCCCAAATGGAGCTTGTCTTCCATAGTCATGCACAACTGGAGCGACTCCTCTATCTGGAACTGTGCTAATAGGTCTAAGTATGATGGGCATCTGATAACAAAATGCTCCTCACTCTCTACCTCTGTCTGGCGGCACCACCTCTCCTTACAGGGGACTCTCTTGGACCGACCCCTCTCAATCTCGAGCTGATGTGATGAAACCCGGAGCTTCCCAATGACGACTCGAAGGTGGTGGGGTAGGTATGTCTGCATGTATCTCGGAATCTCGATGAAGCCCTCATCTGATATATGTAGAAAATGCTCACGGTAATAGAGCATTTTCAGTGGCAATGTATCCCTAGGGCTCACCCATATCCTCTATATGTATGTATGCCATATCTTCTGGCGAATGACCCTATTCCTCTCCTGATGAGAGAGCGAGTAGATGGATGCCTGAAAGTCATACTATAGTGGTGGTAGCCTATCTATGTCAAGACCATGGTGGGCCAGCCAATCTCGTGTCTGTGCATACCACGAGGAGGTTTCACATTCTAATGCCATATCACGTGATGCCTAGAAAGCACGATAAGCAATGCCAACTAGCATCGATGGTGTGTGTAGGGGGGGGGGGGGGGAGAGAGAGAGAGAGAGAGAGAGAGAGAGAGAGAGAGAGAGAGAGAGAGAGAGAGAGAGAGAGAGAGAGAGAGAGAGAGAGAGAGAGAGAGAGAGAGAGAGAGAGAGAGAGAGAGAGAGAGAGAGAGAGAGAGAGAGAGAGAGAGAGAGAGAGAGAGAGAGAGAGAGAGAGAGAGAGATGACTTTTTTAACGTCTATTAGAGGCCAAAGTCGGCCTATGAGACAAAACATATATACATGAGTATGATCCAACCCACTGTGATCCCAAAAGGAAAATAAAATGTGAGTACAAAACAGAGCATAAAATAGTCCATGAGTCAGGTAAACCCGCAACCAAAGCACGGTTGAAGAGGTGGGCGGTCAGGTGGGAAAATACATGGTCTGCATATATAAAGTGCTTGCCCTCTAGTCTCGTGTGGTCTGCTAAGCAGCCATGCTGCAGCCTATGGATGGCCTGTACCATGCCTGCCGTGAATAGGGTGGATATCACAGGCCGCGGTGTGGGAGGAATCGGCAATGGGGGTTGTCCTTGGACGTCGTATAACCTCTGAGCGTAGGTGTGCCAAGCCTGAGGATCTACTATGGGTGTAGGTGGGTGTGGCTCACGTAGGGCCCTCCACGGGGTGGCACAATCCCTACTCACGAGAAGGTCAAACAACTCTGCCTCCTGTCACTCTTGGAAAGCTCGCCGCTTTTGGCGTGTGAGAGCTCGCATCTGTCGTCGTGCCTCCCTCTCCGTGATAGATCCCAAGATACTCTGTGCTCTGAGGTGTCAGTATAGTCGTCCACACTCCTCGTCGTACCATCTATTTTGGGGTGTATGCCCCAACCGTGTCGAATGTGGTGCTTTGGGTTGTGTATGGGAAGATGAGAGAGAGAGAGAGAGAGAGAGAGAGAGAGAGAGAGAGAGAGAGAGAGAGAGAGAGAGAGAGAGAGAGAGAGAGAGAGAGAGAGAGAGAGAGAAAGAAGAAAGAAAGAAAGAGTCATATTAACGTCTTCTGGAGGCCAAACTTGGCCTATGAGACAAAAACCATGTACAAGTGTAGTAACCCTGTGTAGAAGATAAAGTGAAATAAAAAAGTATATCGCTACACAAAGCTATATAGGGCTGGAAAAGGCTGGGGAGACGTGGCTCTGACTCTGCAGATAGTGGCCACCTAATACATGGGGGATCCCAAAATGTGAGTAAAACTCCCTAGCTACTGGTGATGGGTGGAGGTGGGTGTAGTATGTGGTACATCGGTGGTGGTCTGAGTGCCTCCTGAAGGAAGACCACCCAGGGGGTGGTGGTACGCCTATGCTCCATCATGTGGCCGTAGGCAATCCTGATGCATGAGATATCCTCCTGATATAGTTTTGGTCGACGATATCCGCCCATGCGTGGTCGGCGCCGTGCTCTCTGTGCTGCTGCCTGGTGGAGCGTGAGCCCTATAGATGGACCTCTCTGATGTAGCTCAACTTGCTGAAAGAACTGGGTAATGGTCTGTTGGGTACTCACCCGTGGCTGATGTATGGGCTGTAGTGACCGCTCTCGCCTCTCGTATGCTGCTGTGAGAAAGCGTCCCAAGCGTCTCTGGTCTCCCATAGTCATGCACAGTTGGAATGACTCCTCGATATGGAACTGTGCTCGTAGGTCTAAGTATGCTTGACATCTGATAACAAAATGCTCCTCACTTTCTACCTCTGTCTGGCATACTGGGCACCACCTCTCCTCACGGGGGACTCCCTTGGACCGACCCCTCTCAATCTCGAGCTGATGTGATGAAACCCGGAGCTGCCCAATGACGACTCGTAGGTGGTGGGGAAGGTAGATCTGCATGTATCTCGGAATCTCGATGAAGCCCGTGCCCGATATATGTAGAAAATGCTCGCGGTAGTAGAGCATTTTCGGTGGCAATGTACCCCTAGGGCTCACCCATGTCCTCTGTATGTATGTATGCCATATCTCCTGACGAATGATCCTATTCCTCTCTTGATGAGAGAGCGAGTAGGTGGGTGCATGAGAGTCGTACTGTAGTGGTGGTAGCCTGTCTATGTCAAAGCCATGGTGGGCAAGCCAGTCTCGTGTCTGTGCATACCATGAGGAGGTGTCGCCTGCTAATGCCATATCACGTGATGCCTCGAAAGCACGATAAGCAATGCGCTCTGTATCCATGCTCCGAAGTCTGTGTAATAGGCATACTGTCTGGAATAGTGCCTCAACTAGCATCCGTGGTGCAGCGAGCTATGCTCTAATGATATCATGTGGTACTGAAGGTTTGCTGCGGATAAGTCTTGCAATCATGAGGATCTGTGGCCTCTCTAATGCTGTCCATACTGATGTAGCTAATCCTGGTCCCCATATGGCTGAACCATACATGAGCGCTGGCGTAACCAAAGTGTCAAAGAGCCACCCCTTTGTGCGGGGCTCCTGAAAATATGCCTGGTGGCACTGTCTCTCCATCAAAGCTAGTGCTGCGTACCGACGTGTGATGCGGTCACGGGCTGCCTGAGCCATAGAGAAGACCCCTGATGCTTCTGTAAATGTCACCCCCAAGTAAACATATGATCCGACCACCTCGATCCGTCCACCTGCTGCTGTGAACAACTATGTCTGCGTACCTGTGCTGATGTATGAAAGATCAAGACCTTGGTTTTACCAAGGTTCACAGATAACCCTCAGTGTCTGCAAAAGTCATTTAGGCCGTGTAGATGATGCTTCTGCAGACTCTGAAACCAATACAATATCATCAGCGTATAAAAGAATATGGACAGTGGACTCGTGTACCTCAATGCCATCTCCCCCCTGCTGCTGTATGAAGTCCACTATCTCATCAATGTAAAGACCAAAGAGGGTGGGTGAGAGAGGGCATCCTTGCTTCACCCCGATAGTGCTAGCAAGTGGATCAGATAAGCCCCCTGGACATCTGACTCTACCAGATACTCTCTCGTATAAGGCGTAGATCCCCCATATCATCTCCTCCGGAGCTCCGATGTCAACTAGTCGTCTGAAGAGTCGATCCTTGGGAATAGTGTCAAATGCTTTGCGGAAGTCCACAAAGCAACAATATAATCTCCTCTTCCTCACCTTGGCCTTGTCGATCAGGCATCTCAGAGTGAAGATGTGGTCAATGGTAGAGTAATCTCGTCTGAAACCTGCCTGTCCCGGAGCCTTGATGCCCTTCCTCTCAGCGAGAGTACTCAACTGTGTCTCTAGTACCGCCCCATATAACTTGGCCAATATAGGGTCAATCATGATCGTCCGGTATGTAGCTGGATCCATAGTATCACCTGACTTATGAATGGGCACTATGGTGTGCTCAGTCCATGAGTCTGGGAACCCTTCAACCAATGCACGGTTGAAGAGATGGGCAATGAGCGGTGCGAGAGTCGTGCCTCCATAGATGAGGTGCTCTGCCTGTAAATCGAAATGATCATGGGCCCTGCCATGTTGCAGCCGGGCAATAGCGCGTCCCACCATAGTGGGTGTGAAGAAGTCAGAGGTAGTAGGACGTGAGCTCTGCGGTGTGGGAATGGGAGGCTGGTCTGGGATCTCGTATAGGCTCCGTGCATAGCTATGCCAAGTGCTCTGGTCTCGGATAAGTGTCTGCTGTCTCCTGTCTCTCAAATGTCGCCATGCCACTACACTGTCTCGACTCATGAGCAAATGGTAAATATCCCAATACTGTCTCTCCTCTCAATCCCGCCGTTTGCGGCGAGTAAGGCTCTGCATGCGACGCTGTGCGTGTGTGTGTGTAATATCTCCTCTATGCTAAATGTAGTCGAATGTGCTCTCAACTCCCCCGTGAGGGAAGCAAGTAAGTCCGCCTGAACCTGGCCAACGATTCATCCCGTTATATATAACGAGATGATGTTGGTTGCCTAGCTCGAGTAGATGTCTGCCATAGCCGGTGGTGTCCTGACCTGTATCTGCCGATACTCTGCTGGTGCTAATCTCAACCGGGTCTCTGGCCCTCATGAGATGTGGGTGATCCATGTCGTATGCCTCGCAGTGATGCGACTGAGTGCGGCCATTGAAGTCCCCCCATAAGGAAGACTTCACCTAGTGTGCTGTAATGTAGTATCTCATCTGAAAGCGCTGTGTATGGTGAGTCTCTATCTCGGATCGGTCCCCAAGATCGTGTCCTGCGTATCGAGAGCCGCCTGGTGGGAAGTAGCATATAGCAATGTAAATCGAGCTGCCCTGTGCTATCTCCATGCGAACCCACATGTATCGTGCCTCCTCATCTCTACCTATAATATGGATCCGGCTCTGTATCTCCTGTCGAAATACGATGGCCACTCCTCCCGATCCTCGTGCTGTACTCTGTCTCGTCGTGGTCCTTAATGCAGATTCCCAATGAAAACTTGCAATGCGTGGTAGACCTCTCTCTGGGCTCTCGTGTGTCTCTGTGATGCACGCAAAGTCATGTGATGCGAGGATCTCGTCGACTCTGTCTAGTCGCGTCCAGAGTGACCCGTTGCAGTTCCACACCGCTCCTCTGAGTGGTATCTCCTGGTGTAGTGATGTCTCATAGGCCGCATGGCCCTATTTGATAGGGCGTCCATCTATGAAGACCTTACCATCGCGGTAAAAGGCCTTCCTCCCCTCTCGACGTGCCTTGAGTATCTGTGGCATGCAAGCGCATCGGTGTGCCACCTGCATACGAGTGAGGTCCTCGTCCATGTAGAGGGTGCTGTCGGGTAGTCCACGTAGTACTGATCGACGTCTAAAAAAGGCGGTCCGTGCCTCCTCGGAACTCATCTTGAGGATGAGTGCTCGCGAACGCAATGTATCCCTCCCAACCCTCCATGCGTCTGTGTAGGGCATGCTCTCGTATCCAAGTCGACGACAAATGTCAGTGGTGTCCGCCTCCGGTGATACCCCTTCGGGTAGGCTTGTAATCCGAATGTGAAGTCTTCGAGTGTGTCGAAGCCTCTCCTCTTGAAGTGTGTCCTGGACTCGTGTGAGCTCTTCTTTCTGCACGTCTTCCCTAACTTCCTTCGTAACCCTTTTGTGTACTACTTCCACCCATGACTCTCGAGTAGATTCTACCTCTGTTTTGATTTCCTTCTTTATTTCTTCCTTGAGTATCTCCACGTTGGAGATCTCCCCATCTTCTTTCATGTGCTCATAAGCTGTCCTCCAATGGTCTCTTTCTTCTGTGAGAGTCTTCCCTTGTTCTTCCAGTCCTTTGACTTTATTCATTACTTGTTCTTCGAGTCCTTTGAACTTTTCCATCATCTTTCGTATCTCCATATTGAGGTTGCGGTCTGCTTCCTTTTTGGCCTCTTTGAGAGCTTTAGCAATAAGGTCGTCCACTTCCTTCCGGTCCATGGGAGCCATTTCAAGGTTTAGGATTAGGGCTCGGGTAGAGAGAGAGAGAGAGAGAGAGAGAGAGAGAGAGAGAGAGAGAGAGAGAGAGAGAGAGAGAGAGAGAGAGAGAGAGAGAGAGAGAGAGAGAGAGAGAGAGAGAGAGAGAGAGAGAGAGAGAGAGAGAGAGAGGGGTTAAGTTTTTTGCTTCAGGCTAGGATTAGGGTTTCAAACTAAGTTTGAACTATTTGAACTAGGGTTATGTGCAGATTAGGGTTATGGTTTCAGGAAGGTCCTAAAGTGGAGGAGGTTTTGGGAAGTCGGCAAAGAGATTCATGGTTTGGTTTAGGTTTAGGTTTTTGGTAAGGTGAGATTAGGGTTTCGATGGGGTTAGGGTTTCGGTGGAGTTAGGGTAAATGGAAATAAACATCTCTTTCTCAATGCAACCTAGGACGTAGGAGAGAGTATGGGCAGGCCACAAACTCGGGGGATGGCAATGAGCTCGAAGGCGATGACGAACAGAGACTGAACGAGCAGAACGGGCAGCTGCGTACAGTGGCGAGCATATTAGGGTTCAGGACAGTGACGAGCAGCAGATTCGCGACATCAGAGCTCCGCAGAGAGTTCCTGTTAGGGTTAGCGCCTTAAGGTACTCGACAGAGCTGCGCAGAGAGTTCGTATTAGGAGAGGTAGAGCTGAACGAGCAGATCGGACAGTTCCAGTTTGCAGCAGACAGTTCGCAGCAGACCTCACAGCAGACAGTTCGCCATTTGAGAGAGAGAGAGAGAGAGAGAGAGAGAGAGAGAGAGAGAGAGAGAGAGAGAGAGAGAGAGAGAGAGAGAGAGAGAGAGAGAGAGAGAGAGAGAGAGAGAGAGAGAGAGAGAGAGAGAGAGAGAGAGAGAGAGAGAGAGAGAGGGAGGGAGGGAGGGAGGGAGGGAGGGAGGGAGGGAGGGAGAGAGAGAGAGAGGGGGGGGGACTCGGGAGAGAGAGGGGGGGGAGAGAGAGGGGAGGGGGAGAGAGAGAGAGAGAGAGAGAGAGAGAGAGAGAGAGAGAGAGAGAGAGAGAGAGAGAGAGAGAGAGAGAGAGAGAGAGAGAGAGAGAGAGAGAGAGAGAGAGAGAGAGAGAGAGAGAGAGAGAGAGAGAGAGAGAGAGAGAGAGAGAGAGAGAGAGAGAGAGAGAGAGAGAGAGAGAGGGAGAGAGAGAGAGGGAGGGGGGGAGAGAGAGAGAGGGAGGGGGGGAGAGAGAGAGAGGGAGGGGGGGAGAGAGAGAGAGGGAGGGGGGAGGGAGAGAGAGAGAGAGAGAGAGAGAGAGAGAGAGAGAGAGAGAGAGAGAGAGAGAGAGAGAGAGAGAGAGAGAGAGAGAGAGAGAGAGAGAGAGAGAGAGAGAGAGAGAGAGAGAGAGAGAGAGAGAGAGAGAGAGAGAGAGAGAGAGGAAAGGGGGGAGAGGGAGAGGGGTGTTGGAATTTGGGGCCCAAGGATCGTTCCAAACTAAAAACCTATTGAGCATACACAACTTAATTAATTAAGATGATAAGTGAGATAGAAAAAGAAAGAGATCTTGAGACAAGGATAGGGAACGTAAGCTGGATGCTTACTCACCAAAAAAATAGATGTCCAAATTACAACATGGCAGTACTACTCAACCATATAAAGTGGTGCACGCACTAATGGAAGAATATCCAAGAAGATGATGATACAAAATTTAGATTATGTTGAAATAATCTAAGTGTATGAAGTGAATGAGCAACGAAGCTAACCTTATTCTCACAAAATAGTGAAACAAAATTGTAAATCAACCAACCCTAATTTTGAGATTAGGGTAGAGAAACCCTAAAAACAAAATATAAGGTTAACTCACAAAAGATAGTTACCTCCATCTTGTAGAAGACTTCTTGCTCCAAGAGTGTAGCCTCTCCACCAAAACTTCACCTCCTCAAGAGTGTGTGAACACTCTCTCTTCAAGAAGAGCTTCAAACTTGAGATCTTTGAGTGATAGCATAGTACAAAGTGAGTTTTAAAACGAGTTTTAAAAATGGGTTTAAAAACGAGTTTTAAAAATGGGTTTAAAAACGTTTAGTACATAGGATACTAAAAAAATGGAAATAAAAAATGAGTATTATATTTTGTCGCAACAAATTTTTTTCCAAAAAAGCAATGAATAATGCATGTCTAGCATTCATTTACATATCTAGTGCTAAAAAACACATAAAAAACTTAATCTACAACTTTATAGAACTTAGAAGACAATACTAGAGCAGAATGTATATGTGAATGATGAATCGTGAATTCATGACTCATGAGTCATGACTCAAGTCTCATACAAAAATGGTAAAACCATGTCATAAGTCTAAATCCAACAAGATATGTCCATGATCCATCATCCAACTGATCACTATCACACTATGTCCAGAAAATATGAAGCATGCTATACAAACTAAAGTCTAAGATGACTCTGCAATGTCTTCGGTAGAGACATCTTCTACGGGCTCATCATCAAATGTGCTAGCCCATGAAGATGTACTATCTGAGTCTGTATGTCCAAATGTAGATGCAATCTCAGCAATCTCTCGTCCAAAGTCATCATCTCCACTAGAAGATGAGGCTGAATCCTTCTCCCAATCCTCTCGAATAACTGGATGATCTCTTTGAGTGGCAGAGGATCCGCCACCCCTTCCACGACGTGGTCCTCCCCTTCTTGAAACATACTTCTGTGGATGCCGGCTAGTGGATGGTAATGATTAAACAATGCATATATATGAGAGAAAATCATAGCAATGGGCATACTTGTGTTACGTAATACTAAATAATATTACAAATTTACAACTTACCTACCCCTTCGAGTGTGGCCACGAGTCTGTTGTACAAATCTTTGAGACTCCTCTGCAAGCATGGCAAAGATATCCCTCTCTTCCTAAGGGATTTGAGGAATATCTTTGACTTGACTAATATCAACTAGATCAACATTTACTTACAAAATTCAGTTTTTTAATCAAAATTCAGTCGAGACTCTAGTAAATAGCTTTAAGCTTTCATAAAACTTCTAAAGTTAGAATTTACCTGTAGTGGAGCTATATTGACCCCTTTAGTCTCTAACAACTTGAAGTTACAATGGCAATAAACCAATCTCTCAAGTTGTTGAGGACTCAATCTATTCCTTTTTTTCGTATGGAATAGAGCCCATGTACTCCATTTCCTCTCTGTAGGACTTGTGCTACAATCTTGCGAAAGAATTCGCAAGGCTAATCTTCGCTATGATTCGTGAAAAAAATAATAGATCATGATTCATAAAAAATAGATTCAAATGGATTTTGAAAGATTCAAATGGTAAAAATACTTACCAATAGTGGAGTACTCACTCCATATTTCTCCCACCATGTGACCCGAGCAACCTGGTTCTCGCGTAGCCGTGCAGTGGGCTTTCCAAAGTAGTGCTCCATGCTACGAAACTGCAATCTCTCACTCTCTAACTGCGACAAAATACCAACATCACCATTGCTCCATCGCATGATGTAGTCATTCCAGCTATCCTCTAGCTCAATCTCTGTAAATTGTTGCTCACTTCTTCATAATGGATGAAGAATATGAGCAACGGCATGGATTGGGTTATGAAACCAATCCCATCTTTTTTGATTGCATCACATAAAGTTGTCTTCCTATATAATAAACAATGAAGTTGCAAACATGATACATGTGAATCATAATAAATTACTATTACTACATCATATGATGATTGATCAATTGACAAATTTACTCAATGTTCGAGAGTCAGACAACTTTCTGGATGCTTTCTTGTATACGATCAATGTACTCATATACAAGCCCTCGGTTGCAGCGGTTCGCGAATCGGATCATTCTTAAGGTTCGTAAGGTATGGTACCATTCGATACATAAGGTACGTTAAGGTTTGTCTTCTACTGTTAAAAGTACTTTTTTATGTATTTTGAAATTGATGCTCATCTGCATTGAACTTTCTTGAGAGGTTTTGAAGCACCATAGTTTGCTACACTTCAGCTTGAGATTTCCCAAGCACATACTCTTAGTGCCCACCTTGCAACCCCTCTTTAGAGCACATAGTGCATTGTGGCCAATTTACATAGATATACATATATACATACATAGGGCAAATTGTATTGTGCACATATACATATGCATATATACATATATGTGCAAATTGCATTGTGCACATATACATACAGACACATGCGCGTGCACATACATACATACACACCTATTATATATAAATGTGTGTATGTGTGTGTATGCATGTATGTATGCATGTGTATATATATATATATATATATATATATATATATATATATATATATATATATGTATGTATGTATGTATGTATGTATGTATGTATGTATGTATGTATGTATGTATGTATGTATGTATGTATGTATGTATGTATGTATGTATGTATGTATGTATGTATGTATGTATGTATGTATGTATGTATGTATGTATGTATGTATGTATGTATGTATGTATGTATGTATGTATGTATGTATGTATGTATGTATGTATGTATATATATATATATATATATATATATATATATATATATATATATTGTGTGTGTGTGTGTGTATGTATGTATGTATGTATGTATGTATGTGTATGTGTGTGTGTTTGTGTGTGTGTGTATGTATTTATGTGTCTATGTATGTGTATGCATTTATGTGTGTATGCATGCATGTATGTATGTATGTATGTGTGTGTCGCTCTTTCTCTCTCTCTCTCTCTCTCTCTCTCTATATATATATATATATATATATATATATATATATATATATATATATATATATATATATATATATATATATATATATATATATATATATATATATATATATATTTTTTTTTTTTTTTTTTTTTTAACATGCAAATAAAAACCCTAACGTACCTTATGAACCTTACCTTGGAGGTAAGGTTTGGTTCACGTACCTTACTCGTACCGAACCTTACGAACCTAACCACTTTGTACAAGACCAAATGTGCTTCCCTCGATATCTGTGATGCGAAGAACACTGTACACTGGCTGAATGGAAGCTACCAACGTATCTCCCTTTGTCCAAAACTCATCATCTCCATAACGAACGCTGGGAACTGTGTGAAGAGAGTCTCCTCCTTTGACCTCCTGAATGTTGTGCCAATCCTTAGTCACCACCGTACGTAGAAGCCCTTTTCTTACTCTAAGGACTCTGAATCACAAAATCCTTTTAACTCCAATGGACCCTTTCCATAACATAAGCATTTATTTTTGGTCCCTTTCAAATATCTCAAGATAGATTTGACTGCGTTCCAATGAGCTCTACCAGGATTAGCCATGAACCCACTAACAACTCCCACTGCATGAGCAATGTCTGGCTGAGTAGCAACCATAGCATACATAAGTGAACCACAAGCTGATGCATATGGAACACTCTTCATGTAATTGGCTGCATCATCATCTTTGGGACAGTCATCCTTGGAAAGCTTAACATGTGGTTGCAATGGCACTCCAAGAGGCTTAGCATCAGCCACATTAAATCTGTCCAGCACTTTTTCAATGTACTTTTCTTGGGATACCTGCAAAGTATGCTGCTGCCTATCCCTTTTTATACGCATACCAAGAATATGCTCAGCTTCCCCAAGGACTTTCATTGAGAATGCAGAGTTCAGCTGCTGTTTTAGAGCATTCAGAGTGCTCTTTTTCTTCCCAGCCAGCAGCATATCATCTACATACAGTACAAGAATAATTGGCCTGCCATCTTCATCCTTTTTGGTGTACAAATAGTGATCTGCATGGCTTGTTTTAAACCCATGTTGGAGCATAAATGCATCAAACTTCTTATACCATGGGGGCCTGTTTCAGTCCATATAAGCTCCTTTTCAGTTTGCATACCAAATGCTCTTTTTTAGGAATGGCATATCCTTTTGGCTGTTTCATGTACAACTCTTCGTCTAAATCACCATGCAAAAAGGCTGTTTGAACATCCATTTGGAATAATTCCAAATCCAAGGCAGGTGTGAGAGCAAACAACACACGTAAAGTGGTCATTTTCACCACTGGAGAGAACACTTCTTGGAAATCAATGCCCTCTTTTTGGGCCTATCCTTTAGCAACCAGCCTTGCTTTATACTTGGGTTTGCCAGCAACAGTTTTGATTTTGTACACCCACTTGTTGGGAATAGCCTTCCTTCCTTTGGGTAACTCAACCAAATCCCAAGTATCATTTGCATGCAAGGCCTTCATCTCTTCTTGCATGGCTAACTCCCACTTCTTGTGCCCACATAGCTTTGCCTCTTTATAAGTAAGAGGCTCACCCGCATCTGATAAAATAATATAATGTATAGAGGGATCATATCTATTCACTAGCCTCCTAGGACGTATAGATCTTTTTACCCAATGATCCACATTACTAGGCAATGGATCTACATCAGGAGGTACATTAACTTCTTCATTGTTAACGGGCTGCTGGACATCATTTCCAGCCTTGTTTTCAGCATGAATAGGTGGCTGCATATGCCCTTCAGGAGCCTCATTTTGCTGTCCATTATCTTTTGGCTCAAAAACCACTGGATCATCAATATTTTCAGTCCTTTGTGGTGCATCTGAGGGTCAAAATTGGGCTTAACAGGTGGTTAGTCATGTTGAAATCTGACCCTGTTATGGTCATCTCTTGAGGCACTATTGTTTTGAAGCAGCCTCGCCTCATTAAAAAAAACATCCGGCTGCGTACAACTTTCTTGAACTGAGGTATCCAAATTCTGTAGCCCATCTCACCTTCTTCACCATATCCCATGAAGAGGCCTTTTATGGACTTAGCATCAAGTTTGTTTCTCAGCTCAGGCCTTATATGCACAAAAGCCTCGCAACCAAAGACACATAAGTGATCATATGAAGCAGGTTTGCTAGACCAAACCTCTTCAAGGATGTCATCTTTCAAAGACGTGTGAGGGGATCTATTGCATATATGTACTGCAGTTTTGAGTGCCTCTCCCCAAAATCCATGAGGGAAATTAGCTGTGGAGAGCATGCATCTCACCCTCTCACAAAGTGTCCTATTATAGCGTTCAACCACACCATTAGAAGAGGGGCTGTATGGAACAGTAAGCTCCTTCTTAATGCCCAAATTTTCACAAAATTTCTTTAATTCAACACTTGTGTACTCATCCCCATTATCTGTATGTAGGAATTTCAACCTTTTACCTGTTTGGGTGGTCACAAATGCATGAAAACGCTTAAATGCAGCAAATGCTTCATCTTTAGACTTGAGCATTGAACCCAAATTTTTTAGAGAAATCATCAACAAAAGAAATGAAATACAAAGCACCTCCCACAGATTTGGTAGGCATGCTACATACATCAGAATGAACAAGATCAAGTACACATGACTTACGAGACACACCAGAGTAAAAGGAACGTTTCATTTGCTTTCCATGTTGACATTCATTACAAAAATCAAGCTTTGTGCCTTTAGCATCAAGCTTCTTTAAGTTACAAAGCCTAGTGAGATCCTTTTGGCTCATATGGCTAAGTCTCTTATGCCTCAACTCCATATGGGAGTGAACTTCAGCCAAAGCAATAAACTTCCCTGATAAGGCTTTTCCATGCAAGCAATAGAGAGTTCCCTTCTTTGTGCCTTTCACAATCAGCCTTGACCCCTTTGTCATTTTCCATGATCCTCTCTCAAAGAGAATGCTATAACCATGCATATCCATTTGACCCACAAAAAACAAGCTTTTCTTGATCCTTGGTACATAACGCACATTATGCAAGACAAGCTCATTAGTGCCATTTGTAGAGAAATGCACTGTGCCAATACCCTCAATGGAACATGCATGATTGTTTCCAAGGTATACATGGCCATGGCTGCCTGTAGTAAAAGTAGAAAAACACTCCTTAATAAGAGTTACATGAAAAGAAGCACCAGAGTCAACAATCCATGTCTGGGCCAATGCATCATTAATGGTCAGCAAAGCATCAATAAGATCACTTTTGGTGATCGACATGTCTTGTGAATAAACATTTAGAGAGGAATCAAATGCATAAGTATCATGAGCTGATAAAGTAGTGCATAAAATATCCTCAACATCTGACAGCTCTTCTATGACTACATTAGAGGCCACATTGGCCTTCTCCTTGTCCTTTTGGCTGTCTTGTGCATCAGTCTTGTCTTCTTTCTTCTTCTTCTTCTTATCTCCAGCATTCTTCTTTCTTTCAAGTTATGCCTTGTAATAGCGGCAATCAGGTTTCTTGTGGTCCTCCTGCAACACTGATAGCATATCACATCATTGCTTTTATCCTTGCAGCCATTACCCCTTTCCCTGTTCTTACTCTTGTTCCGTTGTGCATTATTACTCTTCTTATCTGTTCTGCCTCTAACCATGTTGGTTGAGTGCAACCTTCACCACCGTCTTTCTCCTAATCTCTTCATTAAGTATAGAACCCCTAACACCATCAAAGGTCAGGTTGGGGTTATTGGTCTCTCAAGAGTCAGGCAATGTCATAAGCAAGAAAATGGCTTTAAGCTTGCCATCAAAAGGAGCCATACCTGAGTCCTACAACTGTGACAAAGTACCTGTAAAGAGAGATAAGTGTTGAGCTTCATTTGATGCGAACGCTTGTTGGCATACAGCTAGATGAGTCCAGGAGTGCTTCTTATCTCCAACATTCTTCTTTCTTTCAAGCGGTGCCTTGTAATAGCGGCAATCAAGTTTCTTCTGGTCTTCCTGCTACACTGATAGCATATCACATCATTGCTTTTACCCTTGCTGCTACTACCCCTTTCCCTGCTCTTACTCTTGTTCCGTTGTGCATTATTACTCCTCTTATCTGTTCTGCCTCTAACCATGTTGGTTGAGTGCCACCTTCACCACCTTCTTTTCTCCTGATCTCTTCATTAAGTATAGAACCCCTAACACCATCAAAGGTCAGGTTGGGGTTATTGGACAATGAGACTACCAATGTCTCTCAAGAGTCGGGCAATGTCATAAGCAAAAAAATGGCTTTAAGCTTGTCATCAAAAGGAGCCATACCTGAGTCCTGCAACTGTGACAAAGTACGTGTAAAGAGAGATAAGTGTTGAGCTTCACTCCTGGACTCATCTAGCTGTATGCCAACAAGCGTTCGCATCAAATGCACTTGGTTAACAGGCGCAGTGTCTTCATAAGTTGCTTTCAGCTTTGCCCATATTTTTGAAGCAGAGGTCAAACGTTTGAGATCTGCCAAGATTTCATGAGAGACAACCATCTTGGTATATGTAACAACCTTCTTGTGCAAGATAAGCCATGCATCTTGTGACATGTTCTCTTGTTTTTCTGCTTCCAATGCCCTGTCACAATCCTTCAGAAAGAGAATACCTTGCATTCTCTCCTTCTATAAGTCGAAACCTGTTCCCTCAAATCGTCGAATCTCAAATAGATTTTTCACATCTGAGGAAGATGATGCCATAATTGCACAATGAAGAGGTTAGTGTGTTGAAATTTTGGGCTAAACACACCAAAATCAGGATACCAACTCTAAAAATAGTGCACGATAGCTTCAAACACTTCTAGGAGCAAAATGGAGCACAAAATCAAAATCTGAAATTTTACGAAAAAATTTGCAGAAAATTCCAACAAGCTAAATTGTGCTTGAAATCAACAAATTTGACTTCTTTTGACCTCAATGTGCATACATAAGGCTATAACGCAGCCTTTAGAACTAAATATGAGCAAAAGCCCCAAATTTTGCTTCAAAAATTTCTGAAATTCTCAGAAAAATGCCACTAATTGTTGTACATAAGCAATTTCTTTTGCCACAATCCAATACATAGGGTACTAAACCTGTGTATTGCTGCAATGACCTGTGAAACACTTGTTTAGACCTTCAAAACACTTGAAAACAGCCTGTTATGGGCTGTTGAGATTCCCAAAGTGATCCTCTTGGCCTGGAGCAACTTTCTTCGCGATGAAACTCTTTAAAAATCACAAAATTTGCTTCAACTTTGCTCCGGGCTGAAGTAATCTTCCAAAAACAGCACTTTTATCGTGAAAAAAGAAGGTTTTTCGCGATGAAATTCTCCCAAATGCAAAAAAACACATTCGGCTTAAAATAGGCTGAAGTAGAAAAGCACTTAGAGAAACTTTGTTGCGATAGAACAGCTCAAGCCTCTGATACCAGTTGAAAAAGATCGCTGAGAGCTACGTCGTGGTGTGCTCGGTTGCTCCAAGCACAAAGGGAGTGGGCGTTTGCGTGAGGAGAGAGAAAGTAGAGAGAGAAACCTGCACAGAAATTTGGAGAAGAAGATGGAGAAGTTGAAGTTGAAGAAGTCCCAATCAAGTTATGAGAGATTTGGGACCAAGTCTTATTGATAAGTGACTTTTAAGTCATTTGGGCATGTTCACACATGGCCAATGACCAAAAGTCATAAAAATAATGTAAATGCCTATAACTTCCCAATTTGGGGGTCCAAAAAATATAACAAAAATATATCTGGAAAGCTCTCGAAGAGAGCTTTCACATGGAAGGGTCAAAATATACAAAAGGAGAGTCCTTGAGGCCTTTATCCCCAACACGAAAGATGTTCAATACTTTTGGCTTAGTAGTGACAAATTTCACAATGAATTTTGCTTTATCAAGGATAGACTTCACCCATGGAAGTGCCCCAATGTCTTCCATAAGCAAATCTAAATTGTGGGATGCACATGGTGTCCATGTAATCTTGAGATATGCCTCTTCAATCATACGCCCCATCGACACGCAGTTGGACCCATTCTCGGTCACGACTTGCACTAGATTCTCACTTCCCACATCCTCAATGGCGAATTCACCTGTCACTACCATTTGGTATAGCATGTAAAAACATTGTGCCCTTGCAAGAGGACACAAGGATGTTATAAACATTCCTTCTACGAATGTCCGACCAGGCATCGCACAAAATAAAGCATCCATATTTCTCTCATACAGATCGTAGGGATAACATTTCAGTCTCTACCAATTTTGTTTGCCTTAAGAGCTAAGTAGTGCGCAAGGTTTGTCCGAAAGGACCCTCCCAAGAAACACCTATTCTACTAACGGCTTTCATTTCCCTCTTCCATGGAAGAGTATTAGCAACATTAAATGGAATGCCACACTAAATGAAGAGTTTGGTCAACTCTCTAGTAGTGGCCTCTTCCATATGTTGCTTTTGCACGCCAGCCCTTATATTGACTCTCGTGAAAATATTACTACCAGGGATCTTTGAATGTGATGGATGACGTGAAAAAGAGGGAGAGGCATCGGCACCAATGAAACTCATACTCTCTGTGCGTGGCATTTTACTTGCACTGTGATCATGAACTTGAGGAGATAGGATTTCATCATGAAGAGGTTCATTACCTGCACCCACAGTTCTCTGAGACCATGGAGGCATAGGCAAATTACCCACCCGTCTGTTCAATTGGAGTTGAGCAGTCAACTCCTCTACGGTTTTTTGAGGTATGGAAGGGCATTTTCCAATGCCTCTTCCTCTCAACCCAAGGAAAATGCCCGTGCAATAATTGCATTCCAAAGAGGTGGGGCTATGAATTTTCACATGGTTACGGATGACATCGGGGCTCTACCCATGGTGAAACTTGCAAAATAATGAAGGGCTGAAACTCTGTCTATGTGTCCCAAAGAGAAAGAAATCAAAGAGCTTAGAGGGCTGAAAGTTGAAACTATGTGCAAAGAAGGGAAGACTCAAGAGATTCTAGGCTCTAGAGGGCAACAATATGTGCAAAACAAGAGAAGGAAAGAGAGGGAAAAAGTGTGCAACTCAAAGTATGCATAAACATTGAGGGCTTCTCCACTCACTTCAAACTCCTCCACACACTCGATGGCCAAAGATATGCGCAGCTCGCGGGTGAATACGACCTAAAAACGGAGAACTTTTTTTCCAAAAAAAAAAGGTCAAAAAAACGTATTAGGACGTCCGAACGTCCTCAACGTTTTGTAAATAGCAAAAAAATCACGTTTTTTTTTTTAACTATGCCTCATAGGCCAGATATCCCTATTTGATAGGGAATCCATCGATGAAGACTTTACAGTCACGGTAAAAAGCCTTCCTTCACATTGTGCCCGTAGGATCTGGGGCATACATGTCCGTCTATGTTCTGTCTCGATCTTTGTGAGGTCCTCATCCATGAATAAGGGTACTCTTGGAAGAGTCCATAATGCTGGTTGTTTTTTGAAGAAAGCTATTCACTTCTCTGTTGAGACCATGTGCAATATCAATGCTCGAGGTTTCGTACTATCTTTCCCCTTTCTCCATGCTTGAGTGGATTTCATATTGCTATATTCCATCTGTTGACATATGTGTGATGCATCCATATCCATCGATGTGCCTTCTGATAGGCATGTGATTCTCACATGTAGACGTCGAGCTTGTCTTAGTCTCTCCTCTTCAAGTGTGTCTTATACCCAGATGTATTCATTTTTATTGCTTCTTCTTTGACCTCTTTTTAAATGTTTTTTGCTTACTACCTCCACCAAATTATTTTGTGTTGATTCCATCTCTGATCTAATGTGTTCTTGCATACCCATCTTCCAATCATTCTTGACTTCTTCCTTGAGATCATCTAGTTTTGTGATCTCTCCTTGAAAAAATTTTCAGGTTAATGATTTCTTCTTGGAGCCTATGTGTCTCAACTTTCCATTCATCTCGGTCTTCTTGGAGGATGCTCTTCTAGAGCTCTTATTTCGTTTGTGACCTTTCACATTTCTTGATTAAGAATTGTGTCTGCCTCCTCCTTTGCCTCTCTGATTGCTTTAACAATCATGTCCTCCACTCCCTTTTTTGCAATCCGTGCCGTGTTGCTTCTTCTGAACTAAAAAGATGGAAGCGTCGTCTGAAGGGTCTTGCATGTTTAGGGTTTTGTCATCGGTTTGGGATACCTCACCATGGGTTTCATCACCATGGCGGCATATTTTGGGGGCATGAGGGGTCAACTTTTTGGGAAATATTTGGAGAGTGCTACTTGGCTTTGGGACCTCTTGTAGAAACCGACGGGATCTTGATTCGAGAAGTGGATGTGGATTTCTCGAACTAAGTTGTGGAAGGAAAGATATATACCAGAGGCTACTTCGAATTCGCTCAGGATACATGTTTGGGCGAAGTGGGAAAGTGTTAATCATTCTATCGTGTTTGGCCCTTATTTGGGTTTTAATTTAATGGAATCACGGGGGTACTTGCATAGAAGTGCTTGTAGCTATTTGCTTAGTCCAACTACAGAGCGCATGCTTATGCTCGCTAGGAAAGGAGGGCTGTAGATGACGGATAGGTTGGAAGGGAGAGGAAAGAGTAGATGTCCCCTTTGCGCTGAAGTGGAGAAGTACGGATCCCTATCGCATGTGGTGGGAGTGTGGTGTGGTGGCAGCTCTTAGGGGGAGGTGGCTGGATTCTCTTATCAATGGTTTAATTCAACGTTTTGAGCAAGGTAGGATGGAAACTCCAACCGTACAGTTTTCCATACGTATTGTACGTACGGTACATACGGTACGTACTGATCCGTACCATACGTGTTCAATGTATTTTTAAATTTATGCAATGTTTTCTTACTTTTCCCTCGATTTGAGCATGGCTAAACTCTTTTTTGTCATAATTCATTGTTTAATGTTGATATTAGTGTTTAGATAACTTGATTCTTGGATATGCAACATAAAATATTTATATATTTTTGTCATTTATGAATTGTGAAATTATGGAACAACGTACCGAACCTCAAGGTTCGGTTCGGATCTCGAACCATATGCGAACCGTATGTACCAAACCTAACGTACCGTCCCACCTTGGTTTGGAGTTTGGCCCCGTGTTTCCCTCCGATTTGACTCATATCCTCCTTCGAGGGGAGGCTTGCAGAGTTCGCTTGACCCATTGGGTTAAGCTTAGTCCGCATTGTAGGGGGGGGAGTAGCTAAGTTCATCTTGGTTGCTTCCTTCCTAGGTGAAGCTATACCTAAATATATGAAAGTTCTATTTGAGCCTTGAAGGATCCTCTTTGGGGGAGAGGATGTCATTCTCTCATACAATCCCTCCATAGTAAAAAAATCGCACGATTTTTTTAAAATAAAAATCGTAGAAAGCGCATTCGCGATTTAAATCGTTTTTAACGATTTTTGTTTTTGTTTTGTTTTGTTTTTGTTTTTTTTTTTTTTTTTTTAAGGTTTCATATGGCAGATCTCTTTTTAAAATTAAAACTTGATCACTCTGATACCTATGCTTGCTAATAGTCTATCATATATTACCACTATGATATACGGATTAGATAGTACTCTTCAAGGATTTTTACATGATTGGATAGTACTCTTCAAGGGCTTGAAGAGTACCCTGTCCAGTATGAATCTATACCAACCTATAGCTGAATGACATTATAGAGTTTATATGATTGCAATGTTATCATAAACTCTTTGTTGGCATCTCACATATGACTGAAGTACAACAACTAACAAGCATCCAGGTCATATAAACTTTTCACTACTTTCACTACTGTCCAATATTGGAGTATATATGAGTTGAATAGGTATTGTGCATACCTTAGATACAAGAAAAAAAAAAAATCTCTTTGATGAATAAAAACCTCGATTTTTATTTTTATTTTTAAAAATCTCTATGATTTAAATCCCGATTTAAATCTACGATTTAAATCTCTACTTTGTACTATGGATCCCTCTGTTTTTTTGCGTCCCGTTGCTTGGCTTGAAGGAGATGACGATTTTTGGAATGTATTGTTGGTTAGAACTTTGGTTCTTCAAGGTATGGTATAGCTTCACCGGCTGCCAGTGAAGAGATGGGAGACTTTGAACTGGTTCGCGGACGACTCCTTTGAGCGTACGCTCCTTGTGGGTATGGCATTCCTTTCTCGGGAACACGTCGAGTAGGCAGTTTGGCTCGGTGAGGAACTTGTTCCAAGTCCGCATACTTCAATGTCGTGTCCGGGACATTGGGTATCTCACCGCACTGATCTTTCGGGGTTAGTTGACCACAATCTTCGGGTTGCAAGGTCACATATAAGTCTTCTTTGGAAGATGAAGCGGCAAATAGATTCTGCCTTCTGAGCGGGTAAGCCTCTTGGGGCTCCCATCCTCGACTTAGAAAATTGCTTACCCGACGGGAACACGTCGGGTAGGCAGTTTAGCATGGTGAGAAACTTGTTCCAAGTCCGCATACTTCAATGTAGTGTCCGGGGCATTGGGTATCTCACCGCATTGATCCTTCGGGGTTAGTTGACCACAATCTTCGGGTTGCAAGGTTAGGTATAAGTCTTCTTCGGAAGATGAAGCGGCAGATAGATTCTGCCTTTTGAGCGGGTAAGCCTCTTGGGCCCCCCATCCCCGACTTGGAAAATAAAAAAAAATTATGTCGAAGTTTCAACGTTTTCGATCTGGAGCAGAGGGCAACAGGGGTGCTGGAGTAGGGGTCGACTGGGGTCGGGGGAGAGGCGGGCAAATGCGGGCAGATGGAGGCAGATGGGGCCAGAGGCTAGGGTTTGCAGGGCAGAGGTGGGCTCGGGGCAGAAGTGGACAGAGGTGAGCTTAGGCTAGTTCGTCGGTACAGAGACGAGCAAGTTGAGGGCAGTGCTGACGGGTGGTTCAATGGGGCTCAAGACAGCGCTTGGCTAGAGTTTTGCACAGCAGGGTGGGGCAGCAGGTCGACAAGTCGCACAGCAGGTCGACAAGTCGCGCAGCAGGTAGGTCGAGGTTAGGGTTTCTATGCAGCAGGGGAGAGAGAGAGAGAGAGAGAGAGAGAGAGAGAGAGAGAGAGAGAGAGAGAGAGAGAGAGAGAGAGAGAGAGAGAGAGAGAGAGAGAGAGAGAGAGAGAGAGAGAGAGAGAGAGAGAGAGAGAGAGAGAGAGAGAGAGGTGTGCTTTACAGGTCCGACCTACAGCGATTCAACCACCAATAGCTCCTCCATCCAAGCATGTGGATCCGTTACATCAGCTCTTTTCCACACCCTCTTTGTTTCCACCCATGGAGTTGTGTGCAAATTTGAATTCGTCATTTGAGCAAAGGCCACCAAATGAGTTGAAGAGTGTTTTTTTATCAGGACATACATTCTTTGAATCCCAGGCTTTTTCTTGTTTGGCAGACGCATTTGTGCCCAGTTCTGGGCCACCTAATATTGAAGTGGTTCCAGAAACAACTACACATTTACAACATCAATGCCATGATAATTATGGTTTTGAATACAGTTTTTCAGAGTCAGTTGTCTCAACTTGTGGATGTCATATGCCCTCTGATGCTTTACACAGTGAGCGGATTGATTCTTCTATGCAAGGTACAACTCAATTGCCTTCTATTTCAATATCGAACTCATCACAGGCTGCAGATTCAGATCTTTCTGCTAAGAAATACAACTTTTTGCTCGAAAATTCCTGAACGATCTCTACTTCCCATGTAGTAGCCAGCTGGCGTCAAGCTTAATGAATTTAAGTTTGACATATCACCAGATTTTCAATTAGTGACCTTTTGTGTTCTTTGGACGCATCTAAGCAAGTATGGGATGATGCTATGGGCAGTCAAAGATTGCCGGCAGAGTCTATTGATTGTATTAGTGAAGAAGTGGACCCCCCTGTGATCGTAGCTGATAATCATTCATGTGAACAAATCGCCATTGACAAGTGGCAGATAAATATGTTGTATACAAATGGTCCTCATAAAGAAAAAATAAAATTTCAATGGAACTCTTCCTTCCCCCTTCCTGGATTTTCATGTTCTTCTTCTCTTGAAGACATGTGCATCTTACATAATTAAGAAATTTAGTTCTTGTGGCTTTTAAAAAGTGGCAGGGAATGACACTCATTACGGCTCGAAGCAGCGGTGGGGATCATTTCTCACTTTTGAAGTTCCTATCTCAAATGGGCATTACGAGTCCCACCACTACACAAATGGGGATGGAAACATTGTTATGGGCATCACAACCTCAACCGTTCCCACTAGGGTGTATTTTTTCCTATATTGCAGTCTTACGCCTATGTACTACTTTTATCTCCTGGAAAGTTTCAGCAACAAAGTGTATGTGTATGTTCATGTGTATGCCTCTGTATGCATGTTTGTGAGCGACATAAGCCTGCTTCACGATTCATAATAAGATTGCACTTGATGAAAGTAAGGTTTTCAAATGGAAAGTCCACTTTGCATCTTCCAGCATCCATGTGGTATCTGCCTTTCAGACGTAAGGTTTTCAAATGGAAAGTCCACTTTGCATCTTCCAGCATCCATGTGGTATCTGCCTTCCAGACGTGGAATACACTACACGGTCCAAGTTGGAACGTGGTACAAAGTGTTATAACGCTCCTCTCAGATAAAAGTTGAGGCTTTTTAGGAGTTCGGCCATAGTGTATCATGTAAAGTCTCTATTTACTTGTAATTGTATCTGGTTACAGCAACCTTACCTCTTTACTTAAAGCACAAAAATATACGTATATTTTTAAGAAGAGTAGATACAAAAAGTACCTAAAACACAGCCTGATAGGTGCGTTGACCTACATATACAGTTTTTTGATCCGGATTGTGTGGACAAAGACCATTTTTACTGCTGTTTAAACGATTTAATGATTCCATATCCATAAAGTTTATGAATGTACCTCTAAAAGACAGAAGTCTGCCTGAAGACATGCGTTGACTTTCCATTTTCAGGCTATTACTGATACTTATGCACCAGACGGGAGTAGAGTGAAATTATTTGGACACTAATGTAGGTCAATCTAGCCTACACTCAATGGTAGGGTAGATGAATGATCACTCCAAGGGGCATATAATTGATAACCCTTCCAGATGATGAGTGATGACTTTAATGCCCATATAATTATAATCTTTTTATCATGTTTGATCCAAGACTTAAAATCAATCTATGTTTGATTTCCAGGATAACAAGTACTTTTTCTTTTCTCATTTTCATCAAGACTATCTCATAACCATCAAACTCTTTGATGAGTAGATTGCCATCTAGCATATAAACTACAAATCATATCAAATTTTATTAGGTTGTCAATTCAAATGATGACTTCTAATCAAGATGTTGAAAATGTAGCACCAATGTTTCACTGTAAGTCATTATTGTGATGCTCCACCATCCATTATCTTACAAAACATGAAAGATATTGAGTCTTAGTGTGCCTTAAACAAGAATATACCATTTTAATTTTCCTTTTAACTTTGATTGGACCTTAAAATTGCGTATCGCTTGAGTTGCGTCCTTGTGTTTTGCAACAAATTTTCTTAACTAGATTATGCAGTAAAACATGCAGGTTTGCATTCAAATTCCAATGAAGGGTGCAATCATGGATGGCCTATTATTGATCTAATGGAAATATTCTTGATCCAATAGAGGAAGCAATGATATCTAGAAACAACAAAGCATGCCAGCTTGTGCTCGAATTCTAATGAAGATGGTGCAATCATGGATGGCCACTCATTGATCTAACAAAAATATGCTTGATCCAATAGAGAAGCCTTATCTAGAAACATTCCCATAAGAGATGGCTTATTTCTTAACCAGAATATGCATGTGCTACATAGTATGAAGGAAAATCCCTTCTGAACATACAATTGTCATAATATTTCTCCTAATCATGGGTTTCAAGAAAATGTAAATCTATTAATAGTGATTTCCTTAGGGATAAAATAACCCGAGCTATCGACTATCATTCATGTGCAAAAGATAACTTAATCTATGTCCATACTAGGATCTTGGGATAAGCATATACTCGCTATTTTGATAGACAACAACTAATTTCTAAGAAGTTTAATTAACATATAAATCAATCGTTCATTAAAAAATGCATCATGTACATTTGCATCATAAAAGAAATTATTTGTATGCTTATTCAAAACTTGTATAAGCAAAGAATTTCCATCACTAGGAGATACATTGGATTTTCAACCAATGATAAGAGACAATCAAATGCCATATACATCCTTTGAGTTGGATTGTGTTTCCATGGTACATGAAAAGATATAGTAAACTACATCCTCCACAAAAGCAATATATCCCCCCCCCCCCCCCCCCCCCCCCCGACCAAAATATGTTCAATTTGTGGACGATACAAACAATAACCATTGATTTCAAATAATTCCCAAAATAAAACATTTCTTTAAACTTTCATCCAATTTATTTGCATTTTGTAATTGATTCACTAGTGTATATTCCAAAAGGTAGAAAAATGTATATTCATTGGGTACTCCCTTGAGAAAAGGGATATAAATGTTATAACCCACTCACATGACAGGTGAAGGTAAGCAAAAATGTGTTCTTTGATGAAATGTCAAGCTTCTATGCAGATGCCAAAGAAGGACTTAATCTTGACGAAATGATAAAGGAAATGCTGAAAAATAAAGTGCAAAATCTCAAGTTTTGAGTGGACTTGATGCATCACCAAGCAATAGTTCCAACTCAAATCCATGGAGTGGAAGATTGCGTGGAAATTTTACTCCAACAAATTCTTCAACTACATCAAAGAAAGGTAAAGAAAAGCTTTCTCCTAGTAGTAAAACATCTATAGGTTTTGAATACGTGAAGCGTGACTTTATTGTAAGAGAAGTGCAAATAATGGTAGAGCTTCCTAATCGAGAGATCATCTCTTGGAACATAATGATTACATGGTACATTTAAAAGGGAAAGCTTCACAAAGCTATTGAACTTATGGAGAGGCTAGTTTTCAGATACTATATTTGATTAGCTCACAATGAATGAACTTGCGATTAAGGAAATGATAGATGTAGCAGGGATGGTTTTAATTTAAGTTTATGGTGAAAGTAGCAAATCAAGCATGATTTTGAGAGATGTTAAGGTTCAACTCAATTTATGTAAGGAATCGATATCGCACGGTAGTTTATGTGGTTTTCTTTTAGCTTCAAATTCTTGCTCTATGCCAAATTTGACGAAACACAAATGCAATTGTTTTTTAGCGATAAAATTTTCTATGGAAGTTTTAACATTAGAGCACAAGTATTATAAAAATAAAGGTACTATTGATGTTTAGTCGAATTTGTTTTTCTTGGAGAACTCTAGCACAATTTGGGGACTTCCGACAACTTTGGGACTGAAAATTGGAATGTCGACAAGGGAATCGACATTCAAACAACAGAGAATTATTGCTCATTGGAGGAGTTCCTGACAATTATGTGCATATGTAGAATTTATTTGAGTCAAGCTGATGGAGAAAAACTGGTCAATTTTGCTCAAATGAAAGTTTGAAGTCTTGAGAACATCGAAGAATACCGACATGAATTTGCAGGTTATGAAAGCCATTGTCATACTGTTGATGAATATATTCAACACAAAGATGATGAATGAAATATTTATCAAAGGCTATATGAATATGGAAAATTCAAGGGCAAAAATTCAAATCGCAGTGTATTATCGAGCTTTTCAGAATGTTCGAAATTCAAGAAATGAATTTCCTTGATCTTATGCATCGAAGTAATGTTTCTAACTCAGCTATGTTGATATATTTAGGTAATGATGTGTGTGAACACACCAAGACTGTCGAGGCACTTTTTTCTCTCTTTAGGAGGTTTTTTCCTCCAACTTGTAAATACGCCTATTGGATCACTTATCTTTGCATACTCTCTTGGTAGTACATTCAACAATGTGTGTTGTGCTCAAACCTTCTTCTTCTTCCTTGTTCTATTTGTGTGCTTGCATAGCCCTCAAACTCCAAGAATTAGTATCAAAGGAGGTCGCTGCTTCATGTAGGGCATCATGGATACCCCTCTGGTCACAATCTCAAAATCGCATGAAATTTGGTGAGCATATGCAGAGGGATCAGGAGTTCCAAACTCCTTCGCTTTACGGTGTTGAAATCGTGATCTAAGCTCGTTTTGGCCTCCAAACGCACTATCCTAGTGCATGTGTAAGAAATTTTGTCTTTTAAAGCCAAATATAAATACATGTTTCAGTTTGCCAGTATAAGCCCCTTGAAGTCTGCTATAGGTTCAACAGAACTCATCAGGGTAGTTCTAGTCAACTTTTTGAGATACAATCATTTTTCTACATCAAGGTATTTTAGTCATTGGCCATGGCTAAAAGCAGTGATGTATTGCATATCTTGGCTATTGATGATAAGTTGGATTGTACCCATTACCCATTATGGGCTTATATGATGCCTCATGTATTGGTTGCAAAAGGATTGTGGAATATTGTGGTGTGCTGAAAAATGTCCTATTACACCTACAAACACAATTCTTGAAGGCGATGCACTTGTCTTTGAAGATGGTGATATTCTTTAGGTTCCTGTTCGTGCTACGGTTTCACACCTACTATAGAGAAACTTTGTTGGGATGGCAAAGATACTCAGGAACATGCAAATATTTGAAGGAGCAATTGATTTCTATTGATGAATTCTTGCCTAACAATCCACTTGTGTAGACTATTCTGAATGGTCTTGCAAATTCATGTTAAAGTTTTGCTTCTACTCTTCGATTGATAATGAAAGGCAGTCCAAATGCCTTAATATTTGAGGAGCTAGTCTCTCTTTTGTTGCAGGAATATCAGTCTAGGTAGAAAATGTCCATTATGCATGTTGAAGATCAAGCTTTCCTGGCTTGTCAGAAGGGCAAATGTGAATGGAGTTCATCTATTAGTAAGAAGAAATCTGCTAATTTTGCACAATCAAAGTAAAATGACAGAGACAAGAAGAAAACAAAAAAGGAAAAATTGTTTCACAAATATTAAAGGAAATGATCATGTCATAAAGAGTTATCCAAAACTGGCTCCAAAAGAGGAAAAGAAAAAAGAGGTTGGATTTTTGTTGCAAAAGCCTCTACACCCAAATTAGAGTTCGCAAATCTTAGGAAGAATGAAGAATAAGCATTTTACTATTGTCTGCAGTTATGACCCATCTTCTCATGAACAATGTATGTTTGTAGTAGATTCAAATGTTTGGTACTTTCATAGTGGGGCAACCAAACATATTACCTCGCAACACAGTTTCTTCGCTTCACTTGAGCATGCCCCTACAACGAATACTATCACATGTGCCAACAACTCCTCTTATCCTGACACAAGAGTTTGTAAGATCATTTTGGCTACTGCTGATGGTAGTTCTTTTATATTGTTGGATGCTTTATCTGTTCCAGAGATCAAGAAAAATTTGTTGATGAGAGATGTATAGTTCATGATCTATCAAATGGCAACATCATTATTGGTTTTGGCATTTTATGTCGTGGGCTATATAAGCTCATGGATTATGCAAAATTTGTGAATGATTCAGCATGTGCAATTCAAGATTCTCTGGATATGTCAGATGCAAAGCTTTGATCATCTAAATTTCGCTAGTTTGCCATGCCTTCAAAAATATGAAATGGTATCCCCTCTACCCAAACTTGGTAAAAATGCTTGTAAAGGCTGTATTTTTGGCAAAATGTAGCGTTCCTCCTTCCCAAAGGATGGTCCAATACAAGCTACTAAAAAATTATAGCTTGGTCATAGTGATGTTATGATCCTGTGCAAACACCTTCTTTTGGGAACTATCTTTATTTCGTGACTTTCATTGATGATTTTTCTAGGCATGCATGGGTATATCCATTGAAATTAATGTCTGTAGTATTTATGTGCTTCAAAAAGTTTCTAATTTTGGTTGAAAATCTATCAACATACAAAATGGGCATGCTCCATTCTGATCGATGGGGGAATATAGGTCTTCTGATTTTAATGCATTTTTGGATGAACATGGGAGAAAAAATTAGTGTACAGTGCCGTAAACACCTCAATAGAATGGAGTTGCTAAAAGGAAGAACATGTCACTCATGGAGATGGCGAGGTGTGTGGTCAAGAGTCAGGCTTTACCACAGTTTCTGGCTTGAAGTTGTTATGTGTGCATCATATGTACTTAACAAGTGTCCCACTAAAGCATTGTAGTCTATCACTCCATATGAGGCTTGTCATGGTCGCAAGCCATCTGTTGCTCACCTGCGTGTCTTTGGTTGTCTGGCATATGCATTAGTGCCTGAATAACAATGTAGGACATTGGATGATAAAGCAATAAAATGTATTTTTGTTGGGTATAGTTCTAAAAGCAAAGGCCATTGTCTATACCATCCACAAACAAACCACATTTTGGTTAGCCGTGATGTTGTTTTTGTGGAAGATGCTATTCAGCTATGATTTTCATGTACTAAGCAGACATTCGTTAGCTCCAAAGATGTGTGTGACACTTTGCTACCTCCTCTTACAGGTGGAGAATCTAGTGTTGGTCCAAATGAGGTCATTTCTCAACCTTTATAGGTTTTAGATGGTGATGTAGATCATTCCATTTTTGATGCAGATGTATACTTATTGATGAGAGAATTGATACATAGGAGGCAAAAACTATGCCTAAATGCCTGGTGCAAACTTTGCGAGATAGAAAACTAGATGCACCTTTGTCATAGTGTACTCTTCCATGCTCTTATCGTGCTTGTTTTGCATCAGATTGCTATGCTATGGCTTCCTCGAGGCTTTGTGATAAGAATGAGCTTGTTTCATTTGATGAACTACAAAATTATGAAAGTTGGATGGTTGCTATGCAATCAGAATATGATGCTATTATGAAATGGTACCCTAGTTCTTTATGTGACTTGCCTCCTAACAAGAAGGCCATTGGCACTAAGTGGTTATACAAGCTGAAGCATAAGCGTGATGGAACAATTCACATGTATAAGGCTAGGCTTGTTGCAAAAGGTTATGCTCAAGAAAGAGGCATTGATTTTGATGAGGCCTTTGCACATACATGCCAAATACTACTATTCGTGGCATATGTGCACTTGTAACTCATTATGGTTGGAACGCACATCAGTTGGACATTAAAACAACATTTCTGAATGGTCACTTGCATGAAGAAGTGTATGTTTTTCAGCCCCATGGTTTTGCGTAGAAAAGGCATGAAAACAAAGTATGCATGTTGAAAAAGGCATTATATGGTTTGAAGCAAGAAGCACATGCTTGATATTAAAAGATACATGCCTACTTGATTGCACATGGTTTTAGAATAGTCCAACTGAGAGCACCTTATACATTAAGCATGCAAATGATGTGCTTTTGATCATTGTTGTCTATGTTGATGACATGCTGCTCACGAGTCCTAATGAGAAGCATATTGCTGATTTTAAGGTTGATTTTGATGCCTCATTTGAGATGTCAGATTTGGGGTATTGCATCATTATTTGGGCGTTCAGTTTATGCAAGTTGATGGCAGACTAGCTTTGTGTCAAACAAAATATATTGACACATTATTGTAGCATTTTGGCGGTGAAGATTGCAAGCCTATTGCCATTCCTATGGAGAGAGGTTTATGGTTGAGTCCTTATGATGCTTGAGATGCATTTGATGTTGTTCTCTATCAGCAGGCTGTTGGATGCTTGATTTACTTATGTATTACTCGGCCATATATTCAGTATGTTGTCTCATAGATGATCAGGTTTATGCATTGCCTAGGTGTCAAGCATTGATAGGTGGTTAAGCGCATCTTTCACTACTATAGTGGTAAAGGGTTACTTGGGTTGTTTTTTCCCAAGGGGGGTCACTTCTAGATTTACATGCTTTCTCTGACTCTGAATGGGCTGGTTGCTATGACACTCGTGTGTCCACCGGTGGTTTTTGCTTCATGCTTGGTAGCTCATGCATATCTTGGTTTAGGAAGAAGTAGCTTACTGTGGCCACTTCTAGTTGTGAGGTTGAGTATAGGGCATCTTTCACAGCGATTGTTGAGTGTGTGTGGCTCAAGACTAGTGCCTTATGACTGTTTTGGGTGTTGATGAGTCTTTTGCCACCACCGTCTTCACTACCAATCAAAGCGCATTGGCAATTGTGAGGAACCTTGTGTTCCATGATCGAACTAAGCACACTAAGGTGCTCTATCATTATGTGAGGGAGAGGTTCTCTTCTAGAGAGATTATTTTGGTGTATGTGCCCACACAGGAGAACATTGTAGACCTTTTCACAAATTTCCTAGCGAGAAGTTTGAAGTTTTCTGCAAATTTTTGGGATTACTTCCTTTTGTGGATTGATTCCTCATAGCTTGGGACTTCCTTATACATGAGTGCAAGCTCCTTATTCACAACATCACTCCTTGGGGGGATTTGTTGATATATTTAGGTAGTGATGTATGTGAACACACTAGGATGGTTGGTGCACTTTTTTCCCTCTTTAGGAGGTTTTTTCCTGCATCTTGTATATGTGCCTATAACTCTGATGGCTCACTTATCTTTTTATATTCTCTTGGTAATAGATTCAATAGTGCGTGTTGTGCTCGAGGCTTCTTCTATTCACATGCTTCTGCAGACCTCAAACTCGAACAAGCTGAACAGTGTGGAAGATAAGTTTGAGTTGCTGTCAATCCAACCACATCTTTGTATTCACAGAGTACCGATGAGGTTAAATCATGGAGAAATTTAACTTTACAGGATCATGGAACTCAGCCCTTCCCTCACCTAAACCGATTCAGCACTATACAACATTTTCAATCATCCAGAGGGAGAGAATATATCTACTGTTCAAGCGAACGTCTGTTTATTCAAATTTTCCTTTGTTCTACAAAGAGCACATTTAATAAATTTATGAATAAAGTAAAAGAATTGATCTCTGAAGTACAGTGTTGAGGACTAGAACTCGTCGCAGTAGCCAACATGGCATTTGCTAAGTTCACACTTGGAATATATATATATATATATATATATATATATATATATATATATATATATATATATATATATATATATATATATATATATATATATATATGTATGTATGTATGTATGTATATACGAATTCAAAGAGATTCAGCTACAATTCATAATCTCATTCATTTTGGACTATTGTAGTCTCTTCAATGTGGCTGGACGATTGAAAATATTGTATCGTGCTGAATCAGTTCAGGTAAGGGAAGGGCTAAGTTCCATGATTGATCTGTAAAGCTAAATTTCTGCATGATTCAACCTCATGATTATCTGTGAATACAAAGATGTGATTTGATCGACAACAACTCCTCTGATAATTTAGCAATAACTCTCTGTTGTATGAATGCCGATTCTCTTGTTGTTGGCGTTCCAATTTTCCATCCCGGAGTTGTCGGAAGTCCCCCAAATCGTGCCTGACTTGTCCAAAAAAACAAGTCCGGCTGAATGTCAATAGTACCTCTATCTAATCCAGCGGGTGTGGTTTAGCGGATATGCCTTGTACTCCTAGCCAGATGGCTAAAGTTCAAGTCCCACCCGGGGTTGGATGCCTCAAAGTTCCCCAAGATGGGTGCCTCTACCTTACGAGGTTGGGTGTGAGTGTCTTTCCAAATTCATTGTACTCTCAAAAAAAAAAAAAATAGTACCTCTATAATTATAATACGTTTGCTCTAATTTTAAAGCTTCCATTCAAAAGTTCTATCGTTTAAAAAAACACCTGCGCCTCTGTTTCCAAATTTGGCATAGACTGAAAATATGAAGCTAAGGAAAAACCACATAAACTATCGTGCGATATCGATTCATTATATAGATTGAGTTGAACCTTAACATCTCCCAAAAGCAAGCTTGATCGGCCACTTTCACTGTAAACTTGAATCAAAACCATGCCTCCAACATCTATCATGACGGTAATCACAACATCTATCATGAGGGCAGCCTCTCCATTAGTTCAATAGCTTTTTAAAGTTCTCCCTTTTGAATGTACCCTGTCATCATTATTTTCCAAGAGATGATGTCTATTAGGAAGCTCTGCCATTACTTGCACTTTTTTTACAATAAAGTCGCACTTCACGTACATATCTATTAGAACATTGTTAAGGCACTATCACTTCCGCCTAAAATTTGTTTGGAAAAACCCACAATTGCATTGGAAAAAAAAGCAATAGGTTGTTGTTCAAGGAATTGTGCATTCCAAATGTTGTTGTAAATCAACTCATCGAATGGAACAGGATCTTGAATGGGAGCGAAGTTCATGTCATAGCCATTCTCAAGTATGTGATATGGAGACCACTTTCAACTGTATGGCTACATATATTGGACCCTTTGGACTGGGCTTGGCTTCAATAGACGTAGAG
The DNA here is from genome assembly GCA_020310875.1 of Ceratopteris richardii. NCBI lineage: Eukaryota > Viridiplantae > Streptophyta > Polypodiopsida > Polypodiales > Pteridaceae > Ceratopteris > Ceratopteris richardii. Next base: position 179,640,276 of record CM035415.1, on the reverse strand, counting down.
ATTGGGAATCTCTACAACACTCACCCCCTCCAAACTTGCACATCCTCTAGATGTGCTAACAAGAACTTCTTTTATTCTTTCAAAGATGAAGCCAAATCTCATGTCAAATATCAAATTTGAGAACATATTGCAAGTGCATAGAAAATCAAACAAAATGCATGTGCATGAATCATGATGTAGCCCTATCAATTTCATGCTTTTAATTATGCATGGTCAAAAACATGAAGCAAAAGACAATGTAATTGACTATTGGATGGGTAATGGATCAAGAAGATGATGAAGGTAATAGATATTCCATAAGATTTGGGGCTACAATATTGCGAGAAACACAATATGAATATCCTTAAATCAAAAGGTAATTTGGGAAGTTGTTTTTGCACTCAAGACTTGATAAAAAATTATTCTATAAGTGCTAATGTAATTATGATAGATTGGTCTATCACAATAGACTGAGCTTTTCATTATATATAACCTTGCCAAATTATCTTTTGCACACCATATATTCAACCTCTCTTGGTCTTCTTGTATTGGCTATCCTTTGGTCCTTAGATTTGGCATCAACTCATCCATAGAGATTTAATGTATATACTATGATGATTCTCTCATACTACTATGAGGAGGTGATGGTAGTGTGTGTGGAGATGAGCTAGCCTACGCAAAATGTGCTCAAGACAATGTTACACTCTTTAATCTTGCTAATGATGCATATAAATGAACATAATTCTTTGGGACATGTGCTCAAAAGTTTCTAAAAATTTACATTAGTTGCTAATTATAGGAGAGAGAATAAAAGCTTCTATTTATCGAAGAGGATACTCAAAAAATACTTAATTCTCTTCGCATGCGAGTTAGCACAAATTATAGATTGAAATTATAGTGCCTATAGTGAGAGGAATATACTTAAAAAGTTACAAGTGCGTGTTGATATATTTAGGTAGTGATGTGTGTGAACACACTAGGACCGCCGGGGCACTTTTTTCCCTCTTTAGGAGGTTTTTTTCCCCCGGCTTGTATATACGCCTATTGCCCTAATGGGCTACTTATCTTTGTACATTCTCTAGTAATACATTAAGTCTTGTGTGTTTTGCTCCAAGCTTCTTCTTCTTCCTTGTGCTGTTCGCGTGCTTCCGCAGACGTCTAACTCCAACAATTGGTATCAGAGCAAGTCGTCGCTTCATCTAGGGCACCGTCGACACTCCTCCATTTGCAGTCTCAGATTCGCACGAAATTTGGTGAGCATACTCAAGGTGTTTCCGAGAGCAAAACAGCTTTGTTTTGTGGTGCCGAAATCACGATCTGAGCTCCTTTCGGCCTCCGAACGCACTATCGCAGCGCTTGTGCAGGCTATTTCATCTTTTTGTGCCAAAGGTATATACCAGTTTCTGTTCGCCAGTTTAAGCGTCTCGAAGTCTGCTACAGGTCTAGTAGAACTCGTCTGGGCAGTTCTGTTCAACTTTTTGAGATACAGTCAATTTTCTGCATCAAGGTATTTTAGTCACCGGCCATGACTGAAAGCAGTGATGTATTCCGTATGTTGGCTGTTGAGGATAAGTTGGATGGTACCAACTACCCATTATGGGCTTATATGATGCGACATGTTTTGGTTGCAAAAGGATTGTGGAACATTGTGCAGGGTGTTGAAAGACGTCCTGTTACACCTGTAATGACAGGTACTACAAATACAGGTGCTGGAGCTGATGAAGATGGTGTCGAAGATGATATTCCGCAGATTCCTATTCGTGCTGCTGTTTCTGTTGCACCTACTACAGAGCAAATTCGTTGGGATGGCAGAGATGCCCAAGCACATGCATTGATAGCTTTGTCTATCAAACGTGCCATTATTCCTCATATTCGCTCTTGCAGAACAGCTAGGGATGCTTGGGATACACTTACCAATTTGTACCAAGCTAGGAATGAGGCTCGTATTGCTTACCTCCGAAAAGAGTTGGAGAGTGAGCACATGAATGAAGGTGGTTCTATGGACAGTTTCCTAACGAAGATCAAAGATTTGAAGGAACAATTGATTTCTGCTTATGAGGTTATACCAGATAGCTCACTTGTGCAGACCGTTCTGAATGGTCTTCCTGATTCATATCAGAGTTTTGCTTCTACTCTTTGGTTGATGATGAAAAGCAATCCGAATGCCTTATCATTTGAGGAGTTAGTCTCTGTTCTGTTGCAGGAAGATCAGTACAGGCAGAACTGTCCATTATGTGTGTTGCCGATCAAGCTTTCCTAGCTAGTCAGAAGGGCAAAGGAAAATGGAGCTCTTCTACTAGTAAGCAGAAATCTGCAAATGCTGCACATTCAAAGAACCAGGATAGAGATGAGAAGAAATAAAAAAAGCAGAAATTGTTTTGCAAGTACTGTAAAGGGAATGATCATATCCTAAAGAACTGTCCAAAACTGGCTGCAAAAGAGGCAAAGAAAAAGGAGGCTTGAATGGTTGTTGCAGAAGCCTCTACACCAATAACAGAGTCTGCAAATCTTGTGCAGGAAGAAGAATGGGCGTTTACTACTGTTTGAAGTTTTGACCCATCTTCTCATGAGCAGTGCATGTCTGCAGTGGACTCAGATGTGTGGTACTTTGACAGTGGGGCGACCAAACATATTACCTCGCAACACAGTTTCTTCTCTTCACTCGAGCCTGCCCCTACAGGGAATACTATTACATGCGCCAACAACTCCTCTTATCCTGTTATGGGAGTCGGTAAGATCATTTTGACTACTGCTGATGGTAGTTCTTTCACTTTGTCAGATGCTTTATTTGTGCCAGGGATAAAAAAGAATTTGTTATCAGTTTCTGCATTAGCCATGATTGGCTTGGTTGTGAAATTTGTTGATGACAGGTGTACATTTCATGATCTCTCAAATGGCAATGTGATTATTGCTTCTGGGATTTTATGTCGTGGGCTGTATAAGCTCATAGACTATGAAAGATCTGTGAATGATTCGGCATGTGCAGTTCAAGATTCTCATGCTATGTCAGAGAAAAGCTTTGGCATGCACGCTTTGGTCATCTAAATTTTGTTAGTTTGCTACGACTGCAGAAATCTGAAATGGTGTCCTCTTTGCCCAAACTTGAGGCACCTGTAAAACATGTTTGTGAAGGTTGTATTTTGGGCAAAATGCAGCGTTCTTCCTTTCCAAAAGATGGTTCAGTTCGGGCTACGCAGAAATTGCAACTTGTACATAGTGATGTCTGTGGTCCTATGCAGACACCCTCTTTTGGAAATTACCTTTACTTCGTGAATTTCATTGATGATTGTTCCAGGCATGCATGGGTATATCCACTCAAAGCAAAGTCCGAAGTGTTCATGTGCTTCAAACAGTTTTTGGTTTTGGCTGAAAATCTGTCAGCATGTAAAATGGGCACCCTCCGTTCTCATCGAGGGGGGGAATATATGTCTTCATATTTTAATGCATTTCTGGCTGAACGTGGGATAAAACACCAGTGTACAGTGCCGTATACACCTCAACAGAATGGAGTTGCTGAATGGAAGAACATGTCTCTCATGGAGATGGCGAGGTGTATGGTCAAGAGTCATGCTTTACCTCATAGTTTCTGGCTTGAGGCTGTCATGTGTGCAGCATATGTACTGAACAGGTGTCCCACTAAAGCACTACAGTCTATCACTCCATATGAGGCTTGGCATGACCGCAAGCCATCTGTTGCTCATCTGTGTGTTTTTGGTTGTTTGGCATATGCATTAGTGCCTGAACAACATCGGAGAAAATTGGATGATAAAGGAGTTAAATGTATTTTTGTTGGATAGAGTTCTAAAAGTAAAGGCTATCGCCTGTATCATCCACAAATTAAACACATTCTGGTTAGCCGTGATGTTGTATTTATGGAACATGTTATTCAGCCATTGCTTTCATGTACTAAGGAGACATCTGTTAGCTCCAAAGACATGTATGATACTTTGATGCCTCTTTTTACAGGTGGATAGTCTAGTGTTGGTCCTAATGATGCAACTTCTCAGCCTTTGCATGTTTCATAAGATGATGCAGATCATTCCATTTCTGATGCAGATTTACATGATGCACTTGCTGATGAGAGAGCTGATATTGAGCAAGCAAAAACTATGCCAAAATGGCTGGTGTAGACTTTGCGTGACAGCAAATTAGATGCACCTTTGTCATATCGTACTCGTTCAGGCTCTCATAGTGCCTCCTTTGCATCAGATTGCTATGCTATGGCTGCATCTAGTCTCTGTGATGAGAATGATCCCGTTTCTTTTGATGAAGCACAGAATTCAGAAAATTGGATGGTTGCCATGCAATCTGAATATGATGCTATAATGAAGAATGGTACATGGTCTTTATGTGACTTGCCTCCTGGCAAGAAGGCCATTGGCACTAAGTGGGTATACAAGCTGAAGCATAAACCTGATGGTACAGTTGACAGGTATAAGGCTAGGCTTGTTGCAAAGGGTTATGCGCAGGAAAGAGGCATTGATTTTGATGAGACCTTTGCACCTACATGCCATATGACTTGCATGAAGAAGTGTATGTTTTTCAGCCCCGTGGCTTTGTGCAGAAAGGGCATGAAAACTAGGTGTGCAGGTTAAAGAAGGCGGTATATGGTTTAAAGCAAGCACCACGTGCTTGGTATGAGAAGAAACATGCCTATCTGATTGCACATGGTTTTGAGAACAGTCCAACTGAAAGCACCTTATATGTTAAACGTGCTAATGATGTGCTTCTGATCATTGTTGTCTATGTTGATGACACATATTGCTGATTTTAAGGCTGATTTGCATGCCTCATTTGAGATGTCTGATTTGGGGCATTTGCATCACTATTTGGGCATTCAATTTATGCACGTTGATGGTGGAATGGCTTTGTGTCAAACGAATTATATTGACACATTATTGCAGCGTTTTGGCCTTGAAGATTGTAAGCCTATTACCACTCCTATGGAGATAGGTTTACATTGGAGATGCATTTGATGCTGTTCTCTATCAGCAGGCTGTTGGATGCTTGATTTACTTATGCATTACTCGGCCAGATATTCAGTTTGCTGTCTCACAGATGAGTAGGTTTATGCATTGCCTAGGAGTCACACATTGGAAGGCGGTTAAGCGCATCTTTCGCTACTTGAGTGGTACTCGGCTACTTGGGTTGTTTTATCCCAAGGGGGGATCGCTACCACCAAATTTGCATGCTTTTTTTGACTTAGATTGGGCTGGTTGCTATGACACTCGTGTGTCCACCAGTGGTTTTTTCTTCATGCTTGGTAGCTCATGTATATCTTGGTTGAGCAAGAAGCAGCCTACTGTGGCCACTTCCAGTTGTGAGGCTGAGTATATGGCAGCTTTCACAGTGATTGTTGAGTGTGTGTGGCTCAGACGCCTTATGGCTGATTTGGGTGTTGGCCAGTCTTCTACCACCACCATCTTCACTAACAGTCAGAGCGCATTGGCAGTTGCGAGGAACCCTATGTTCCATGCTCGCACTAAGCACATTGAGGTGCATTATCACTATGTCAGGGAGAGGTTCTCTGCTGGGGAGATCAGCTTGGCATATGTGCCCACGCAGGAGAACATTGCAGACCTTTTCACGAAGGCTCTGCCTAGGGAGAAGTTTGAAGCTTTCCGCAAAGCTTTGGGCTTACTTCCTTTTGTGGAGTGATTTCCACATAGCTTGGCACTTCCTTATACATGAGTGCAAGCTCCTTGTTCACCGCATCACTCCCACGGGGGATTTGTTGATATATTTAGGTAGTGATGTGTGTGAACACACTAGGACCGCCGGGGCACTTTTTTCCCTCTTTAGGAGGTTTTTTTCCCCCGGCTTTTATATACGCCTATTGCCCTAATGGGATACTTATCTTTGTACATTCTCTAGTAATACATTCAGTCTTGTGTGTTTTGCTCCAAGCTTCTTCTTCTTCCTTGTGTTGTTTGCGTGCTTCCGCAGACGTCTAACTCCAACTGTGTGATCTTGACATATCAGGAAGAAGATAATGTGTATACACAATAAAAAATAATAACCCATATCTCTACATAGAAAGCTTCGTTTGTTAAATCCTCACATTGTTAGTCCACAACGATGTTGCATTCATGATCCATGCACTATTTATTAGTGTAAGACCATAGATCCACTTCAATATGAAGAGTTGATAGATATAATGCAGTGATGAGATTGTCTTGGCAAAAACTTGCTCAAGACCAGCCTTCTTAACTTGACAATATCCTAATAGACTTTGTGAACCTCCAAGATATGCATTTAAATGAGCAAATTACTTTGGACCATCATTCACAAACTTCTGTGGCAAAACATATAAGTTGTGAGTTGAAGATACCTTGATGAATGTTCTATTTATGGAAGAGAAGTTCTCAATATTTTGCTTAGTGATCACATCTTGGTAGCAATTGTCAAAAGACCTTTTATATAACTTGCATTAAGGAAGCTATAGCATGTTATTTAATTAATTTAGGATGACCATACATAGACCAATGTGCATATGAAGTATGGGGGTAAACTTGACTTTTCAAAAAGAAGGTGATACACAGACCCTATCACATATAATCACTCATATCTCATGATCTATGCATCCAATAATTACAAAATTTTTTAGGCATGCTTAGTACAATCCTGGATAAGCGATCATATTGATGGATTGGATAATAAATACTATCACACAGAGAAATGGCTCAAAGTACTATAATAATAGATAGAGACTCATTCTAAAAATATGATAGAATGGCTCAAAGTACTATAATAATAGATAGAGACTCACAAATCAATAAGAATGATATAAAAATGTATTGTTAATGGAAATAAAATCAATAAGAATGATATAAAAATGTATTTTTAATGGATATATAGTACAAGGTGGGTGTGAATGACTCCTCTAGCTTCGAGATACTACTATGTTCACTCAATAAGAGTGGGATGATCAACTCTAAGCTCTAATATCCCGTGACTCAAAACATGGTGTATACATACACCTTTTTGAACTTGATGACTGTTAGAAATTCCACCTAACAGTGATCCTCATTTCTAGGAGAAGTTTGAATTTTGAATTCAAATATTTGTATCTTTTTCCTCCTATTGAGCTCATTTCTCCTTTTATCCCTTTTAGTTTTCACTTCGATAAGCTTCACCATTTAACCTTTGAATTCTTTCATAACATATGATGAAATGAATGTACAATTGAGCTTCTTGAAATGTGAGAAGTCCAATGCGCACTTAGCCAAGTGCCAGGCTTGCTCCTTGCACCAATAGATCCCCCTCAAGCATAGAATGCTTGAGTTTTCAATCCTTCAATACTTCTTGTAGTCTCATCATATCTACACATTGTTGTTGAGTAGATACATATGAGAGTTCAGTGTCCTTGCTTGTGATATTTTCATTGACATAGTGATAGTGGACTTATATATCTTTGGTCCTATCATGGTAGATTGGATTAGTTGCAAGTACAGGAAGTTGACTATACGATAGTTTGGGCCATATCTAGTTGTGTCTGTATTTGTTAATGGAAGATATGAACTTAAAGAATTTGATGGAACTCTTGAATCCTTTAATTAAATGAAAATGAGTTAAGTTGTTTAAGAAGAGAGATGATGAATATGAAATGGAACATGAAGTGCTTGAAGATAAAGATGAAACTACATATGAAGAAGAAATTTAAAAATTAGATGAATGTATTCTATCGTACTTTGTTCATTTTCTATCTGTATTATGTTTCTCTATTTTTAATGTATATCATACATTTCATTGTATGAATGTTGTAAGCAATTAAAAGAGAACTTAATGTATGATAAGATGTGTTAGAAACACTAGTAGGAACATGTACACTTGAAAGGTTAAGATGCCTTATAACTATCATAGAGACCTAGATATAACATTTTGACTTAAATATCTTAGTAAAAAGAAGGAGTTATTTTATATAGACAAACTATGTGACATTTTTGAAACACTTAGGAAGTGAAATCCTAGTTTTGACTAGTGCTTATCTCTAGATCCTCAACTCTAATTAGGGGTTAGCCCTTTCCCCTTTTTTGTAAATCCTAGTTACTATAAAATGAAGAAAAGAAATAAAAATACTATTGGTTACTTAGATGTGGTTTCAAAATCACTTCTAAGAATTATATGTGAGCTACACGAGGTGGAGCTCTGCAATAAGGGAGTTCATTGTATTTCTTGATAGTTTTCTAGGAACGAATCATAAGAATATTTATATCAAATAAGAACTAACTTTGAAATGAGTTGAGAGGAATGAATGTTTCTAGAAAATCCGAGTGACTTTTATAAGAGTTTACTGACTTATTTTTTACAGTAGCACGCTGATCGAACAGGTTTTCTAAACATAGTTTATGTACTTTAAAGTTTTCTTTATTTGCTAAAGAACCTACATTTGCATACAAAAATCATCTTTTAAATTCTAAACATTAAAATATAAATACAAAATGTTTCAAAAAGGATTTTGATGCACTTCTATTGAATTTGCAAGTTGTCTCGTCGAGGATGATGTGCAGGTTTAGTAGGGCCAAATGTCAAAATGAAATCTTCTATTGCCAAAATATTATGGAAATCCAAAATTGCTTTTTTAATAAATCTTGATAAGATAAATCTTGATAAAATGATATGATTTTTTACTTGCACGAGGATAAGATAAATCTTGATATGATTTGGTTTTGATAAGATAAATCTTGATAAAATGATATGATTTTGGACTTGCACGAGGAAAGAACCAAAAACATTAGAAGTATGGGTGTTGCTAATTATGTTTATAAGTGTGAATTTGTGTATGATTGTGCCTTTATCTTTCTTTGATTTTTCATTTTGTGAGCATTATCAATACGAAAAGCAAACTAGGAATGTGCACAAGATGCACATTGACTCTTCGATTCAGCCTTTAGATCTTGTTCATACAGATGTGTGTGGTCCTATGCCCACAAGGTCATTAGGTGTTTCGCTTTATTTTTCCACTTTTACTAGAAAAGTTTGGGTATATCCTATCAAAGCAAAGGATGAGGTATTCCCTACTTTCAAAAAATGGATTTCTTCACTTGAGATTGAAAAAGGAACTAAGCTTAA